>OX243897.1:28248150-29498150 GCA_945859665.1 Anorthoa munda | reverse complement strand
TGTATGACCTGCCGCAGCGTATGTATGTGGTCTACGGTGCTAAAGCCTTTTCGGAATCCGGCTTGTTCGGGAGGCTGGAAATCGTCAAACCTGCGCGCGAGACGATTCGTGATGACTCTTGAAAACAACTTGTAGACATGGCTAAGAAGTGAGATGGGCCTATAGTTCTTCAGTCGGGCATTGTCGCCCTTCTTGAAGAAGAGTACCACCACACCCCTGCACCATGCCTGTGGCGTTTTGCCCTCGAGTATGACGGCATCAAACAGCTTCTGAAGGGCCTTAAGGACCGGTTTTCCACCCGCCTTCAGGAGTTCAGCCGTGATTCCGTCATCACCCGGCGCCTTGTTGTTTTTAAGCTGTTTCAGAGCCATCCTAATCTCGTACAGGCTGACGTCCGGGATATCTTCGGTATAGTTACACCACATACACCACCAAATCACAGAAAATACAAAGTACATTTTAAACCTAACAGCAGATTTGTAAAACTATTCGCTAGCAATAAAACATTTCCCCGCGGTAGCTTCTCCCGTCTCGCTGGAGCAATCACTATAAAGTGCAAACTTTACACGACTCTAAGAAATTGATCTAACAGTTCCCTTCGATCGGTGTAGCGTTTACAGCTCACGAATAAAACAACGTTTACGAGTTGAGGAAACAAATGAAATGTGCTTTTTTCTCTCTTTTGTTTTGATTGTGTGTTGATGCCGCCTCCACACGCTCGCTGTTTGCCACAAACTGGGCGAACAGCAAACACGTGCCAAACACTAACCACAAACACCCAACACAAACACGGCCATCCATACGCTAGGCGAACATGCTAGCCTATTCCGGATTGGCAAACATGGCATACGACGAGCTTGTTGTGGCAGCGATTACTTTCGGGTTAAACTCCTAATTTTTCCTTACAATTTAGCTTAAGATACACAAAATGTCACGATTCGTAAATTTGACCACCACTATTAACTCCGTCCACCGCGCCGCCCGCAAGCTCGCGTGTACTACTGAACTGACAAGCGTGTGGATACATCACAAACACGTTTGTCGAACACCCTTTGATTTGTGCACAAAAACCGACACCGATGCCAAACACGGGCGAACAAAATCAGCCAAACACAATCAAACACCTATCCACACGTTCGTGTTCGTTGTTTGTTGTTTGATTGTTCGGCGAGCGTGTGGAGGCGGCAAGAATTTAATGCTTATATTACTGTGATAATGTTCCGAATTATATTTATTTTAATTATTTTGTGACCACAGGACCAAGTGGTTAAGTCTTCGCCTATCATTCTTTAGGTTGTGGGTTCGAAGTCGTGTTTGGTACACATTGGTACTACATTGTGTTTTTCTAAGTTTATTTTAGACATCACTGACATTGGTTAAATAATACATCGTGAGGAATCTGGACTTCTAGTTAATATTTTAAGCGTGAAATATCCCGAAATGGTGGTCCAGTAACACAAAATTTTGACAGGTACGTTAACACAAAGAGAGTGAGCATATTGCTGAGGAAAACAATAAAGTCCAGATTACTATTGAAAAACTACTCTCTCCGTTTCTTTTATGTATCCATAAAATATCTGACCTCATCTTCCTACGCTCTTACAGTATCGAACGAAGTCTTAAAACAGTAAAAAAGTTATTTAAAGAACGAAATGAAATACGGAATCTGTTACAAAGCCGTTTACAAATGTCAGTCCATTAAAAAAGTTATATTTTCACTCGAAATATGAAGATAATAGCATAATTATTTTCACACAACTCTGAAACAAATGGCATCACTTAACGGTAAGTTATAACAGAGTATGCGCATGAAAAGTATTAGAGGCACATAAGCTGTCTCATTGCAGTCATATTTTAGTTTTGAATAATTATGTCTTTGTTTATAAATGTGTTGAAAATATTCTGAAATTCAGCCACTAGACCAAAAATTATAGAATTGATTTACGCTACGGAAATGTCGCGCGTTTGTGTTTTGTGTTAAATTTTAGATTTTTGAAAATCGTTATAACAGATAGATTGGCACATTGTCTCTAGAGCGTCAGTTAATGAATTTACATTTTCATTATTCATTCATTACTATTAATAATTTAAAAAAAACTATGCAATGTCTTTACAAATTATTCAAAGTGAAATATCGTCTTGATCTATACTAATATTTTTAGGAGGAACGATTTGTTTGTAAGTTTGTTTGTAATGGATAAACTCAAAAACTATTCAACCGATTTCGAAAATTCTTTCACCAGTAGAAAGCTACATTATTCCGGGATACACAGGCTATGTTATTTATCCCGAAAACGGATCAGTGTGGTGCGCCACGGTCGCGAAGCAGGGGAAAAGCTAGTGTTAAATATTTTTATTAATATTCAATATACGTAATTTTTTTGTTACCTAGATATAAAAAAACCGAATTGTCCTCCGTATCCCAGTCAAAATACTGTTCAAGAATAAGTGGCAATCCATTGTCCAAAATAATTGAACGCCACGATGGTCAATTACGCGTTTTCGCCAACCATTGAGGTAAATAATGAAGGAAAATCCTCAGATCTTCAAAATACCTCGTGAAGGAAATTACGTATTTCTGGATCACTTTGATAAATTATATTGAGGTAGGTTGTTAAGGGAGAGCAACTCAAAATTATCAGAAGAAGAATATCTAGTTTTGGGTATAAATATTCGAACTGCATTACCCGTTAAATAGTAAAAGAAATAATGTACAAGCAGGTACAAACGGATGAACTCATTGAGCATTAAAAAAATCATCCACATAACTGTCATTGGAAAAACTGCCCATAACACTACCAGCATTACTAAGTTGAATCGCTTTGCTGATTGTTGTATTAAGAGATTTTGGTTGCTGGGTACAAGTTAGGCAAACGAGCAACCGAATGTTGAGTAATGGGAATCTCTGATTGGACGCCACGCGCTTGGTAACTTTCTACCAGATGTAGACCAAGCGAACGAAGGTAAACGATCGTTAACAAACGAACGGGTATTAGTGCGTATGAAGACGAACACGTGTAAGGTGATTTCCAATTATTAGAAATAAATAAAGTATTTATTCAGCACTGCACACATGAGCAGAAATTATAACATCAGCGTCCGTGTAGCTCTTTGTACCAGGCGTGACAATACCATCCCAAGCCACACGAGGTAAAATACATTAAACCAACTCCTTAAAATTAAAATCCAACTGCCGAAAAAACCGCTTAAAGTGAGCAAAAAACTTAATTACACAGTACAAACCGTAAATTTTTATAATTCATGTACAAAAATTTCGTTATTTTTTCCTCTAGCAATATTAAATAGAGGGCAGTATTGCAAGCCTCCATTACCGAGAGAGTCAAATGGTGAGACATAATGGTGCTTGAATCCCGACTGGAATCTCATTACAGGCGAAGTCGGGGTTATTGCCGATGTGTGTGTTATTCCCAACTTTAAAACGCTTTAGTGAAGAGAATGGACGGTGAGGAAATGGTCGTACTTTACTGATGAGCGTTCTGCGTGTTTCTTTATTTTTGAATAGGGATGTAATGGAGGCCCGTTTTTGTGAAAAATCAAAGCGGAGGTTCGGAGTTTTAAGTTTGCGGAGGTGAAAGTTACAAAAGCCGATATGGAGCTGGAAAAATGAAGAGAAAAATGATGATAAGGTTTTTTAAAGAGTTATATAATACGACCTTTTAGTAATCATATAGAAGGGGTAAATCATATTCACGAAAAACAGTTTTTAATTAATAAAGATGCTCAAAAAGTGGCGTATTGCAGAGACGTATAGCGTTCGGGATGTGGGCTATTACATACTCGAGCTTTTTCTTTACCTTGTCCGGACTCGTGCGTTCTCTTTCCCAACTGTCAAAATAATGTCCATTAAACAGAAAAACCAACCACGAAGTTTTTACTAAAAAAATTCATAGAAGTTTTTATGATTCATGCAAATATTTCAAAAACAAGCTACTAATTTGTTTCAATATCAGATTTAATGATTTGCTTCAATGAGTTAGGTTAGGTTTCATTTCATCTCATTAAATTTCATGTTCATTTCATATCAATAAAAAAATTCTAATGAAGACAACACAGACAGACATTATTCTTGTATGAGCATAGTTCCCTTTGTGTACCCAGAATGGGTGAAGACAACAAAAAAAAATCTCTGCTTATATTCTTTTACAGTTGGCGTCATTTTCCAAAAATGTTCTTCGCGAGTTTAGTTGTTTGTTGCACAAAATGAGTAATTTCGACGATATTTTATTTGAATTAACACCACCGGAACTCAGTATAGTTGCACAAAATGTTACTGAGAACATTTTACCGGAAAAGTCAAAAAGTCGCTACATATCTACATAAGACGAATTTATTGCGTGGAGAGAAGAGAAAAAGCAAATAGTTTTTCAGAAAATGTTATGTTGGCATACTTCTCTGAACTCTCAGCAAAATTAAAACCTTCTACGTTATGGTCGAGATTTTCGATGATAAAAAGTATGCTGAAAATAAGTAACAACGTGGATAAAAGTGAATACCCAAAACTAAATGCTTTCTTAAAACGACAATCAGACGGTTTTACAACTAAAAAGTCGGAAATATTAACATCGAATGAAGTGGAAAGGTTTTTGAATGAAGCTCCCGATGATCGTTATTTAGCCACAAAGGTAATTTATTAACAAATACTTATATTTTTCTTTAGTATTCAGTTTACGATATCGCAAAATACAGTCAATATATTATTAAATTATTATATTATTTTATTTATTTTTATTTACGCAAAATACGCGCTTAGTCGTGGAGTTGCGGAAACCAGCCCGTTTTAACCTAACCTAACCTATATTATTTAAAAAAATATTAACCAAATCCCTTTTTTTGTAGATTGCACTGATTTTTGGCGTTGTTGGAGAAAATTATCAAAAAGGGAAGTGTACAGCTCATGCAATCGGGATAAATAAATTTGGTACTATGCCAAAAGAAATAGCTACGTTTCTTGGTCTGCCGGATGCTGAGTATTATACTGGGCACAGCTTCAGGAGGACCTCTGCTACATTATTGGCAGATTCAGGAGCCAATTGGAGGTCCTTAAAGCGACTAGGAGGTTGGAAGTCAGACAAAGTTGCAGAAGGCTATATTGCTGATTGGGATTATGGGAAAAAAACACACAATCCATTAATTTAAAGTCCAGTCCTTCTCCTTCACATGACAATACTGAAGAGAACGTTCGTCCATCTACCTTCGTTGATAATAATAATTCATCAGATCCAATTCCATCAACTAGCAAACGCCATTGTATAACACCTTTGACAAATATACATAAACAATCATACGAAATTAATAATAGTTTGTCTCAAACAGTAAATATGCAACCTAAAACTTTCCCAGTTAGTATATAAAACTGTACCAATTTCAATGTATATGTGAATTATAACTTTTATAAGAAATAAATGATTAGTTGGTTGAGTTTATTGTGTTTTTATTATTTTATTAAATTGCTTAATTTTTTCGCAACTGTATTAAAAATAGTTGTTCAGTACACGTGCGGAACCGTCATTGCAACTTGTTCCGACTGTCAACCCTCACCTTCGGCTGCGCCTCAGCTCGGGTAGACATTTGTTGGAACTCTTCGCAATGACAGGCTTTCCGCACTCGTAATTAAATGTACTATTCTCTTATTCATCTTCTAGGCGATTTCTTATTGGTTCTTGGTGAAACAAAATAAACTGGCTACACTTAAACTGTTGATTAATATTACTGAACCTGGCGTTGCTAGTGACATGGGAGCAAAAACTTGAAACTTGGAGTTATTATAGCTTTCGAAAATATTTTTTTTAAAAATTCCTTAACAACTCCTTTTCCCTTTTGCGGAGATGGATCCTGAAGCGAAGGTATGATTTCTTGCAGAGGCCTCCGCCTCTGCAAGAAATCATACCAAGTTTCCACTACAACCATATTTTAATTATTAATTTTGATTTAAATATTCTATGAAATATTGGAGCTCTTGCTTTTGAAGTACCTTTTGTTGTCCTTTGAAGAGGTTTGATAGAGGCAAATTTTGAAGTCACTCATTTTAATTATTTGTGGAAGATTTCTCGTTATCAACTCGTCCTGAGACTTACAGTGAAATGGAAAATACTATTAGGAAACATCACTCTTGTGTTTGATAAAGGGTAAGGCAGATATATACCAGTTATATTTAAGTCCTAGTAAAAGAGGCAACTGGACAACTTACAGCTGGCTTTTGTCATCCATCGTCCACACATTAAGAAATTTCATTTTAGAAATTTCAAAATGAAAAGAACCAATACCACTTGTTTCGGCACCCAGGGCCTCAAGCTCAGAAGAAGTCCCGCTAGAGACCATTAGACCAACAAGGTTGTCGTGATGGAAAATAATTTTATATAATGAAAATGATAGTTCTCATCTTAAACAGTTTAATTATATTTACCATCAATAGTTTTTTTTTTAAATAAAATAAACAAATGCACCGCTTTGGTGGTGTGATGTGAATAAGGATGTTTCCTGGGTAGAAAAATCATAATTCTATTTAGTCCGTCAGTGAGATTATCAAATAATATTGCACACGTATTTTTTGCTTTACCAAATCAATAAAAAGTTACAAAGTTAAAGAGCATCAAAGTTCAGGAGTGGGAGCTTATGACGTCACTAAGGCAGTATAAAGTATACTAGCGGAGTAACGTTTCACGATATTTCAACGCATTATATCTTCGGTTAAAAAAATAGGTTTCCAATATTTTTTTTTAATCTACCTGCCGGACTAAAAACAAATTTTCAGTCAACTACCCTGATCATATTCCTGTACATTTCAATACCCTTTTATTAAAAATATTCTGCGCCATATTTACGGGTGCTCATTGAGGCAAATACGCGAGTGTATTACATTTTATTTTGTATTCATCTTTTGGATAACCGCTTGCTTGCCAACTGGATTGTTCTTGTTAAGTGTGAATGGAAATTTAGCTTTGAAATAAACATTCTTTGTTATATTTTTCAATTATAGTATATATTAAAAGATTGGCGTTTGGTGCATTTGTGTGTGTACTGCACACCCCGATGCCAAGTACAAACGCAGAATGGGATCCCCCATCAAAAAAGGAAAGTGTGTTTTTCTTTTCTACCATCAATATGTGTATTATCATCCGACTAGTCTTGTGATCAACTACTGTGATCCTGAAGTAAAATTTACTGACAGAGCGTTCCTGATTTAGAGACGCAATTTCAAGTGCAAATCAGTTGAATGGCATTGCATTACGTCCATGTGAACGTACTTGCAATTTCCCTTAGTGAAAATCGATTATCGGTTTGATACTCGTATAAATCGAATCGCGTCGAGCTGAGCCGAATCGAGTGAGTTGAGTTTATTGGATACTAGCTGTCGCCTGCGCCTCCACCGGTGTAGTATTAGTTCTTCTCCCAATATCTTTCTAAATTATAGGCTATGTTTATTCTGATGTATCCTACTGTCCTAATAATCACACTAATATTATGAAGGCGAAAGTTTATGAGTGTGTTTGTGTTTGAAAGAAAGAAAAAAGAAAGAAAACATTGATTTGTATGTTTCTTACTTCTTCACGCTCAAACAGCTGGACGGATCTGGATGAAATTTAGCACAGAGATAGATTATAGTCTGGAATAGCACATAGGATATATTTTTATCCCGGCAATAATACCTTGGAATAATTTTCGGAGAGAGAGAAGTAAGCTATTTTGTTGTTAGTTCGGTTTAATCAAAATTCGTTCAGTAGTTTTTGGGTGAAAGTGTAACAAACATCCATCCATCCAGCCATCCTCACAAACTTTCACGTTTATGATAGTAGTAAGATTTGAAATGATTGTGTGCAGGGACCGAAGTTTCAAGTTCTCTCACAGAAAAGAGGCTTGTGTAGCAACAGTGGGAACATCACAGCTATTTTTTCTACGCCTGAAGATACTTTTTGATTTTCGTTCTGACCTAGATTTGCAAAGCAAACTCTCTCGGATCTTCACAAGTGCATCTTCAACATCTTTTTATTACTCCTCCTCATTAGTACACTCCCACTTATAATTAGCTTCCAAGGATACTGTAACGAACGCCGAGCGTGCTGTATACATTGCGTGGTATATTCTAGCAAGGGACATTTCCCACAATAAGTTTGTTAACGGTTTTTTTAAGGTGAACACGTGTTTGGGAATTTTAATGGGTCGTATCGTTCATTATGAGTTACCGTAATATAAATATCTGTTGTCTACATTCTACAATATCGTAAAAATAAGTTACAGTTAATGTTTTCGGAAAGGTAAAATCAACCGTTATATATACCGTTGTATAGCAAGCATTGTAAACCGTAACATACCTATTAATGTTTATGTTTTTTATAGCACGTATTACCTGGTCCCTTGGTCAAACCATCGTGTTGGCGACCGGCCTCGTGCTCTTTTTCCTTCGGTATTGCCAAAAATGACCAGCTTTTCAAGGCTGTTATCTCCTCTTCGCATTATGTGACCAAAGTAAGTCAAAAATACGCTATATGCAAACCGTAGACAATCGGGTCTTGATATTGAGTTGTGAAAGGAAAGACACATTCGTGCGTTTGGCTGTCCATGGGATTCGGAGCATCCGCCTCCAGCACCACATTTCGAATGCGTCTATCTTCTGTCTTTCTCTTGCTCGGATTGTCACGTCTCAACTCCATAGAGGAAAATCGGGAAAACCAGTGCTCTGACCAAACGCGCTTTGGTTTTGAAACTTACACCACGATTTTTCCAGGTGTTCTGGAGACGCGTCATAGCATCTTTAGCCATGGCTATCCGTTTATTATTAATACTAGAGCCCTGATAAATAAAACTGTCCATGATATCGATACTCTGGATGCTATTGGCGCCTGCAAGTTTTCCCGCACGATCTATCACCATAAGCTTGGTTTTCTGCCTATTTATTGCAAGCCCTAATTTGCCGCTCTCCACCTCCAGTCTGTGCAGTATCTCCTTCATGTCGTCAAAAGTTGTAGCAAGGAAAACGGTGTCGTCTGCATAACGCAGATTGGAGATGCGCTTTCCACCAACAGCAAACCCCTTTTCCCAGCCCTCAAGAGTTTTCCGGATTATGTACTCTCCATATACATTGAAGAGCAGAGATGAGAGGATGCATCCCTGTCTAACGCCTTTCTTAATGGAGAACACATTTGAATAGTCGGTGTCTATTTTGACGAAAGAGCGGTGCGGAGGAGTAAGTCTAAGTTATTCTTAAGTATGATAGAGATAAGAACTTTGAATAAACATGACGATTAGTGTAGCGGTTATATTAATATGGCTACAAGTATTGTCTCCTGCTCTTTTCGTGTGACTACGTGGTAGTTTAAAATAGGTCAGACGTAGGTTGCATTTTGGAGTAGGACTATAATAAATCTTGCAATATACATAAAAATTTAGAGAAAGTTAGATAAGATTATGTATGTTTTCATAGTTTCCTAAGGAGTAAGGAGGAATCTAGGTTAAGAATTTTGTGTTGACTTTTTACACCTTTTATATTTTTCCTAGGTAGAAAAAGTACGGTATGTAAATTACGGAAATGTATAATTTGTGTAGATTAAAAAAAAAACGGCCATTCTGCGGTACCGTTACCTGAGTACCGTTAGATAGAGTAGGGCGCTATTATTTGCGCTTAGCAGTTTTTGTATAAAGACAGGGCCTCTTGGGGACTGAGACACTAGGCTTCCCAGAGTACGCTCTGGGTCTCACCTGGTGGAGGTGGACCGCCAGGATGCCGAGAAAAAGTGGCGAGTCGTTCAGTAACGCTCGTCACCGAGGCGCGCCTACAGTCACATACAACCAGCCAAACATAGCGAACGTGAGTTTTTAGGAAACTCCGCTCGCAACATGCTACGCCCGCCATGGCCACCCAGCGACGGGTTCGCTGTTGCGAGCCCCGGTGCTGCACCCGCGGGCTAGGAACCAGGTTCCGGCACCGCTCGCCTCGCCCCCTGACGGGGGCGACGCGACTTCCACAATCGCTGACTGAGACACAGTCGGTCTCCAGCTCTACAAGAAGAAATATCAACAAGGAATAAATTTGAAGATACGAATCAAGACAGTATTTTCATTCATCAACAAGAACCCTAACAAACCAAACAGTCCACTACAGACACACAGCTCAAAATACCGTACTTCTTAAGTTTTCTGCGGGATATAGCACGATAAAATTTTCCATTTGAAGCGGAGATTCGTAACGAGCCATTTTTGTCGGCTGAATGAATGCTTTTCGTATTCATATGATCCCACGTATGTTGTGCGGGAAAGGGGTCAGGGGTAGAAGGTAGAGGCTTGCAGTGAGGTGATAAGATAAGGCGAAGATAGGTAACCGTCTTAGAAGATTGGGCCAGGGAGACAATTTTTGGCTAAGATCAGAAAACAAGGCATTTTTCTAATGTTTTATTTCTGTGTTTCCGATCGTAATTTACCAAATTGGATGAAATTATTCTCTTTACCTCTATTTAAGTTTATTTAAGACATCACTTGAGAGCAGTGGTGGCCCAGTGGTATCGGACGCGACTTACAAGTTGTAGGTCGTGGGTTCGAACCCAGGCAGGCGCTTTACTTTGTGTAAATTATTTCATCACCACTGCTCTCAAAAACGGTGAAGGAAAACATCGTGAGGAAACCGGCATGTTCCAGAACCAAAAATTCGAAGACATGTGACATCCACCAATCCGCACTGGGCCCGCGTGGTGGATTACGGCCCATCCCCTCTCACAGAGAGGAGGCCTGTGTCCCAGCAGTGGGAACATTAATAGGCTGATGATGTGATGATGTGATGTGAAGACATCACTGATATCGGTTAAGGCAACCGGACTTCTAGTTAAAATTTTAAGCGAGAAAAATCACGAATAGGTTGTTCACTAACCCAACATTTTGCCAGGTACGTTATCACAAGTAAGGTGAGGATATTGATGAGCAAAACAATAAAGTCCAAATTACTATCGAAAACTACTCTCTCCGTTTCTTGTATGTATCCATAAAATATCTCACCTGATCTTGCCATGCTGTTACAATATCGAAGTCTTAAAACAGTGAAAAAGTTATTTAAAGAACGAAATAAAAAACGGAATCCGTTTCAAAGCCATTTATAGGGTCTTTCAACAAGGACGGGTCGATGTTAAAATTGAATAAAACAAGATGTGTGTGAGATATTAACGAAATTTATTTTTTATTTAAAAGGCCCATTTATGCCAATTATGGATGGATATGACATCGTTCAAATGTCCGCCGCGGCTTCGTATGGTGGCACGAATCCGAGAGGTCCAATTTTTAATGACTTATACTTTTTATCCCTGTATTCCCTCGGGATCGGGAACTACGCGGGTGAAACCATGAGGCGTCCACTACTCACTGAAAGATTGGCAGTTTGTTTAGAGCGTCATTTAATGCATTTCAATTGTATTTATAATTATTGTGGTAGTTATTACCATTTTAATTAATAATTTAAAGTACAATGCAATGTCTTTAAAACTTTTAAAGTGAAATATTGTCTTGATCTACACTAATATTATAAAGAGGAAAGATTGCTTTGTAAGTTTGTTTGTAATGGATACACTCAAAAACTATTCAACCGATTTTGAAAATTCTTTCACCAGTAGAAAGATACTTTGTTCCGGTATACACAGGCTATTTTTTATCCCGAAAACGGGTCCTGTGGGGTGCGCCACGGTCGCGAAGCAGGGGAAAAGCTAGTGTTAAATGTTTTTATTAATATTGAATATACGTTATTTTTTTGATATAAAAAAAAAACGAATTTTCCTCCGTATCCCAGTTAAAATGCTGTTCAAGAATAAGTGACAATCCATTGTCCAAAATAATTGAACGCCATGATGGTCAATTACGCGTTTTCGCCAACCATTGAGGAAAATAATAAAGGAAAATCCTCAGATTATTGTGTAAGTGTCAGCCGATCTTCAAAAGACCTCGTGAAGGAAAATACGTATTTTTGGATCACTTTGATAAATTATATTGAGGTAGGTTGTTAAGGGAGAGCAACTCAAAATTATCAGAAGCAGAATATCCAATTCTGGATATAAATATTCGAACGGAATTACCCGTTTAATAGTATAAGAAATAATGTACAAGCAGGTACAAAGGGAAGAACTCATTATGCATTCAAAAATTCGTCCGCATAACTGTCATTGGAAAGACTGCCCATAGCACTACCAACATTACCAATTTTAATGGCATTGCTGATTGTTGTTTTAAGAGACTGGGTACAAGTTAGGCAACCAAGCAAACGAATGTTGAGTAATGGCAATTTCCAATTGGACGCCACGTGCTTGCTCACTTTCTACCAGGTGTAGACCAAGCGAACGAATATTAACAAACGAACGGGAGTTAGTGCGTATGAAGACGAACACGCATACGATGATTTCCAATCGTTAGATATAAATAACGATTTTTTTCAACACTGAACACACGTCAGCAGAAATTACAGCATCAGCGTTCGTGTTAGCTATTTGTACTAGGCGTGATAACACCATCCCAAGCCACACAAGGTAAAAGACAGTAAACCAACTCCTTAAAATTAAAATTCAACTTCCGAGAAACCGGTTAAAGGGAGCAAAAAGCTTCATTACACAGTACAAACCGTAATTTTTTATGATGAATGTAAAAAAATTTCGTTATTTTTTCCTCTGGCATTATTAAATAGAGGGCAGGTGCAAGCCACCATTACCGAGAGAGTCAATTAAGGGACCTAATGGTGCTTGAATCCCGACTGGAATCTCATTACTGGTGAAGTCAGGGTTATTGCCGATGTCAGATGTGTGCGTTATTCCCAACTTTAAACGGTTTATTGAAGCGAATGGACGGTGAGGAAATGGTCGTACTTTACTGATAAGCGTTCCATGTTTCTTTAGATCGTATTTTTGAATAAGGATGTAATGGACGCCATTTTTGTCGAAGCAAATTTTTAGGTCTGCAGAGGTGAAGTATAGAGAAAAATAATAACAAACATTTTATAAAGAGTTATAAATACGACCTTTTAGTAATCAGATAGAAGGGGCAAACCATATTCCATATTCTTTTTTTCACTTTTTAGTGGTACATAATGGACAAAGTTCTATAGTAAGGTACGCCCACAGTGATGCCAGAATAGATTACCCAAATAACATGTAATTTGAACATAACCGGTGGAATGAGAGTGTACCAGGGTGAACTGTACACATCTGCGTACCCGTTTAGAGCATACTGGCGTGATGGTATGTTATGAAATTGTGTAAACAATAAACAGACGTACGATTGCAGCAACCCCGAGAGATTTGTCGTCATTTATTGAAGAGTTCTTCATCAGATCTCTACCAAATTTAATTTGGAAGAATTTTGTAAATCTGGCTACACTTATACAAAATTTATGCTGATCCTGGCGTTGTTAGTGACATGGAAGGAAAAACTTGAAACTTCGAGTTATAGCTTTCGCATATCTATTCGAATATATTTTTATAAGACTTCCGTAACAACTCCTTTACTTACCCTCTTGCGGAGACAGATCCTGAATCGAAGGTAGGATAGATGGATCCCCTTTGCCACACTAAAGGTCTATCCACACATATCAGGGGCGTGCCCGGGACGTGACAGGGCCGGGTCCCGTCAGGGGCTCAAAAAAATATCGGTGGGAACATTTTATATGAACTCGTTCACACACGTCCGTGCACGGGACGTCCCCGGGCCCGTGCACGGAAGTGTGTGAACGATGTAATGTAATCCACCACGAGGGCTCAGTACGAGTTGGTGGTTGTCTTCGAATTTTTGGTTCTAAGACATGCCAGTTTCCTCACGATGTTTTCCTTCGCCGTTTTGAGAGCAGTGGTGATGAAATAATTTACACAAAGTAAAGCTACCTGGGTTTGAACCCACGAACTACAGGTTGTAAGTCGCGGCCGTTACCACTGGGCCGCCACTGCTCTCTAAGCGAAGGTATGATTTCTTGCGGAAGATCCTTATTTGCGGAGGCGAAGGCGAGGTTCCACTACAACCATAATTTAACTATAAATTTTGCCCTAAATATTCTATGAAATATTGGGGCTTGTCTTTGAACCTTTTGTTGTCCTTTGAAGCGCTTTGGTAGAGGTAAAATTTGAAGTCACTCGTTATAATTATTTGTGGAAGATTTCTCGTTATTAACTCGTCTAGAGACTTACAGTGAAATGGAAAATACTATTACGAAACACCACTCTTGTGTTTGATAAAGGGTAAAGTAGATTTATACCTATTCAAGGTATACCTATAGAAAAAGCACCTACAATTCACCAGTTATATTAAAGTTCCAAGTAACAGTGTCAACTTACAGCTGGCTTTTGTCATCCATCGTTCATACAGTCAGAAGTTTCATTTTAGAAATTATAAATTTAAAAAACTGGCCAAGTGTGAGGACTGACACGGAGGGTTCCGTAACATTATCGAAAAACACTGCAAAAAAATCATGTTTGTTGAGAATGTACAACTAAACATTCTTTGAATATTTCAAGCGTCTACCTGTTGCCGTTATTAATATCGAGCAAAAAACGGCCAAAAAATCACGTTTATTGTATGGGAGCCCCCCTCAAATATTTATTTTATACTGTTTTTAGTATTTGTTGTTATAGCGGCAACAGAAATACATCATCTGTGAAATTTCAATTTCAACTATCTAGCTATCAAGGTTCATGAGATACAGTCTGGTGACAGACGGACAGACAGACAGACAGACAGCCAGACAGACAGACGGATCGCGAAGTCTTAGTAATAGGGTCCCGTTTTTACCCTTTGGGTACGGAACCCAAAAAACCAATAACTCTTAGCTCGATACTCAGGGCCTCAAGCTCAGAAGTCACACTAGAGACTATTGGACCAAACAAGTAGTCGTGATGAAAAAAGCTTTTATAAAATAAAAATGATAGTTTAACCTTTGACGGAAATAAAGGGGTGTTATAACTTTGTCTGTGGCATCATAGCGCCTAAACGGATGAATCGATTTTGTTTTTTTTTTTTTTTCATACAGAAATTTTTATTTATTAACATATATACAATTGAATATTCTAAGAAAAACAAACCTATATACAAATACAAAAGGCAGACGGCAAAAAAAGCTCATTGTGCATCAAAAAATTCGTCCACATCGATGTCAATGGGAAACGTGCCCAGAACGCTGGCGGCATTGCCACGTTGTATGGCAATGCTAATTCTCTGGCCGAAGAAAAGGCCAGCCCTCTGGTCACGTGAAGAGTCGACGAGCTTTGTGCTAATTTCTCGAAAAACTCGATGCGCACTCGGACCCCATGGACCTAATGTTTCAACCCCAAACGGCTCAAACATATAACTTCCAATAAGGTTGTTATATTTGTGCCGTTTGAGGTTTTCTGCACCGGCAGCAGCCGCCCCAGCACAGCCCGCCGTGCTAAGAAGATGGGATGGCGCAAGGGTGTCGACACATGTTGCATCCCACACCAAAGGCCTACCCACCTTCCAAGGCATTATGGTCATCCCGTCTGGTCTCTTCCCATCGTCGCGTGCCAAGCCATTGGGTTCTAAAACAGCTGGCACCCCGGCGGTGACAAGAGCCCGACGTATGATGTCATTAATGCTGGCGTGCCGTGCTATCCGGCCAGCGCTCCTACTGCAGGATAGGCCATGGTGACCGAGGCGGTCGACTGCTTCACCACATTGACAACGATGTGGAGCTCCACTAGGAGCACCCATTTGATTTAGTTTTTTTTGTTTGAAAGGTAACTTTGTCAAGAGTGTTCTTAGCTATATATTATAGCATGTACGTTTTAAGTTGAACAAAATCGGTTTAGCCATTCAAAAATAATTCGATTTTTACTCCTTGAATCTGGATTTTTTCGGAACATATTGTGTCATTAATAAGTGTTTCGATAGATTGTCGATTGAAGCGTGTCTACTACTAGGTATATTATATGTAGTTCATAAAGCAGGCAATAAACATTAAATTACAAATTAAAGAAAAACCCCGATATTAAATTTGTAATTCAAAATTATTTTATTTATTTATCAACACTAGTTTTTAAATATAATAAACAAATGCATCCCTTTGGTGTTGCATTTTAACACGATATGAATTCATATTTCTGTACATTTCAATACCCGTTTGTTAAAAATATTCTGCGCCATATTTACGGGTGCTCATTGAGGCAAATACGCGAGTGTATTACATATTCTTTTGTATTCACCTTTTGGAAAACCGCTTGCTTTCCAACTGGGTTGATCTGTTTAAGTGTGAATGGAAGTTTAGCTTTGAAATAAACTTTCCTTGTTATATTTTTCAATTATAGTATATAGGTATTAAAAGATTGGCGTTTGGTGCATTTGTGTGTGTACTGCACACCCCGATGCCAAGTACAAGCATAGAATGGGAGATCATCAAAAAACGAAAGTGTGTTTTTTCTTTTCTCCCATCAATATTGTGTATCATCATCCGACTAGTCTTGTGATCACTACTAATATCCTGAAGTAAAATTTACTGTCAGGGACTTTCCTGATTTCGAGACGCAATTTCAAGTGCAATTTCGAATAGCATTGCATTACGTCCATGTGAACGTACTTGCAATTTCGCTTAGTGAAAATCGATTATCGGTTTGATACTCGTATAAATCGAATTGCGTCGAGCTGAGCCGAATCGAGTGAGTTGAGTTTATTGGATACTAGCTGCCGCCTGCGGCTCCACCGGTGTAGTATTAGTTCTTCCCCCAATATCTTTATAAATTATAGGCTATGTTTATTCTGATGTATCCTACTATCCTAATAATCACACTCATATTATAAAGGTGCAAGTTTGTGAGTGTGTGTGTGTGTGTGTTTGTATGTTTGTAACTTCTTCACGGTCAAACGGCTGGACGGATTTGGATAAAATTTAGCACAGAGATAGATTATAGTCTGGAATAGCACATAGGATATATTTTTATCCCGGCAATAATACGTTAGGATAATTTTCGAAATTCACGCGGGCGAAGCCGCTGGCAGAAGCTAGTAAGCTATTTTGTTGTTAGTTCGATTTAATCAAAATTCGTTCAGTAGTTTTTGGGTAAAAGTGTAACAAACATCCATCCATCCAGCCATGCTCACAAAGGTTCACGTTTGTGATAGTAGTAAGATTTGACATGAATGTGTGCAGGGACAGACGTTTCTACTTCTCTCACAAAAATGAGGCTTGTGTTGCAACAGTGGGAACATTATAGCAATTTTTTTTTTTTTTTTTTGTTTTTTCCGTTTCCGTAAGTGTGTCCGTGGCATGAACAGTGGGCCCTATCAGAATATCAGCGCAGGGTTATTTCCTTTTTGGATATCGCTGCACATGCTGAGATAGGAGCCTTTTTGGTCTCGCACGGGGTTTTTTTTATTTTGACTATTGTGTAATTTTTATGCTTATTTCTCGTGTCTCCTGTGCGGGTCACAAATAAATATTTTTCTTTCTTTCTTTCTTTTTTTTTTCAAATTTTTGCTACGTTTGAAGAAGCTTTTTGCCTCTCATTCCGTTCTCGATTTGCAAAGCAACTCTCTCGGATCTTCACAGGTGCAGCTTCAACATCTTTTAATTACCCCTCCTCATTAGTATACTCCCACTTATAATTAGTCTCCAAAGACGCACAGCTCATAATACCGTCCTTCTAAAGCCTCCTGCGGGATATAGCACGATAACAGTTTCCATTTGAAGCGGAGATGCGTAACGAGCCACTTCTTGTCGGCTGAATGAAGGGGCTCTTTTCGTATTCATATGATCCCACGTGTGTGGTGCGGGAAAGGGGTTAGGGGTTGAAGGTACAGGCTTGCAGCGAGGTGGAAAGGTAAGGCGAAGATGGGTAACTATCTTAAGGAGATAAGGTAGCCAAGGAGACAATTTTAGGCTAAGGTCAGAAAACACTGGCTTTTTCTATTGTGTTATTTCTGTGTTTGCAATCGTATTCTAACAAATTGGAAGAAATTGTTCTTTGTAAATTTTGCTATAAGCGCTTCAACATATTTCGTAGCTGTCGACCATGCTAAACCTTAATAAGTATCTATTAGGTTAAACTTAATTCAGTTAGGGCCGATTTCACCAATGAAACCAATCGCGATTAGTTCAACTAAACTCAGTTTATGCAAATACAGCGTTCTGATTGGTAGTTTTTCAGAGGTCTCAATCAATAAGAATGCTGTATTTGCATAAACTGGATTTAGTTGAACTAATCGAGATTAGTTTTATTGGTGAAATTGATTTTAGAGGTTAAGGCTAAGGTTATATTGACAATATTGTATGAAAAACTGTTAATTTAACCTCGTGTTAGCAACTAACTCTGAGTTAAGTTTTACGTGCAAATGGGCCTAATTGATTCTAAATATCTTTAACCTATAAAAAAAAAATCGAACGGGACCGTATGGTTTTGCAGAACTCTTATACTCACTGCTCTTCACACCAAGCCGTTTAAGACTAAATCCATAGTTTCTCAAGCAACTAGAACCATTCACAGATAGATAGTTCATCACGATTCACGACCCAGCATTTGTGTTTAAAAAGGAAATAGCCGATATCCGCCCATGGCTTGCGTCGCACCACTCTTAGCTTTGGCCCAACGACGACCTCTAGATGAACGCCGTATGAGCAAAATGCAATCTCTCCGGTTGCCGCTTCAAAGATAAAAAAGATGCAGTTTATAGAGATCTTATAACGGTAGAAATAAGGTTGATTTTGGCTTGGTTGAGTGACAATTACCTAGGTTTCGTTTGAGATTTTAAAATGTATGTTGTGAATAAAGGTTTTTTAGGTTATCAAATGGACACTAGACCATTGAGCCGGACTATTTTGGCGCGAGTTTGTTATTGCAAAATGTTTGTTTTCATGTGCACATAGGTTTTTGTTTTGAAAGCCTCTTTTTGTTAATCATTCCGAATGAGTTTGCTGTTGCTTCTGTACAATGTGCTGATATTGACAGCTCTATTTTTAATACGTAAAACAAACGGAATTGATATATAATCTGCATTGGCAGATATCACATAGCTGGGTGTAGTTTTGAGTTTGCTTGTTTTTTTCTCCAAAATACAGCATCCTGATTGGTTGAGATCAGGATGCTGTATCCTGTCATCAGGCTTTGTGCCTGATGATGCCTTATGCCATTATCAGGCACAAAGCCCGATACCGGGGTACTTCTGAGAAAACCCAATATTACTGTGGTCGGCCCATAATCAAACTCAGGAAATCAGGACCTCATGCTCTCCGCAGGAGACGCCCTGGGCGTCGGAAGTCGCAAGCTGATTCACGGCCACCGTAGGCGCGGGCTTACGGACGGCGAGTAATGTGTAGCTCGCGGCCCGATAAGGACCCAGGCCCGAGTCGACGGCGCGTAATGTTACGCGCCGTCGCTGTGATGTCAGCAGAAACTGACGGGATCCGCTAGGACCGACGGTAGTCGGAGTCGCGGAAGAATTTGAAAGAGAGTTATCTTATCTTATCTTGCGATCTGGATCTATGTGGTCCTCTAGATAACCTACTCCTCCCCAATCTCGTTGAAAACTCTTTTCATGAGTTTTAAAACGAGACTATTGCTGGTTTTGGATATCCAATCCCTAGGAGACTTATTCGCTTATCAGCTAGTGCATCGCATGTGCACAGAAGGTGCACCATGCGTTCTGTATGTTCCCCACACAACCGGTTAGACCCATCTTCATGAGCATGTCGTTGGTTTCAAAGTGCCCTATCAAGCCCCCTAGCAGGTAGCGGATTTGCCCCCTGCTCATATTCCAAATGCATTCCCGTGCTTTGAACGTAGAGCCCAGGAATTTCTTGGAGTGTTGAAGACCGGTATTAGACAGTCAATGTATTCGTTGTCTGTGATCTGCAAACTCCCTAAATGTGGCTTTTACAAGACACGTCGAAATGCCTACACATGGTTCTGGACCCACAAAATCATTTGCTGAGCCCTCTCTTGCCAGTTCATCAGCCACTTCGTTACTATGGATTCCTTTGTGCCCACATCAGTCTTACTCTGTTTTGCTTCCCAAGCCTGTTTAGGGTCTGGATAGACTCCAGAATAAGTCTGGAGTCCACTTTGTACGATGCCATGGCTTTGATTGCAGCCTGACTGTCACTAAGAATATATAAGGATTTACCTCTGGTTCCCCTATCTATATTCTCTTGAAAACAGGTTATTATGGCATATTTTTCTGCTTGGAATACAGTTACCATCTTCTCTAAGCTTTTGCTACATTTGTTACCTTTTGCGTATATTCCCGCTCCTGTACCTGATTCCATTTTGGATCAATCAGTGTACCACACCAGATTATCTTGTTCTCGTGGATTGAGTCCCTTCGTCCAGTCCTCTATTGTTGGGATTTGGACAAGAATTTGAAAGACCTTTCAAACACAAACATTTTATCGGATATCATGCTTGTGTTGTTAGAGAGTTAACGCGACCCTAGCACAAGCAACTGAAAGAACAGGGCTAGATTTTAGTAATTAAAAGTCTTTCACGCTCCACCCTGGGCGGGCGAAGTCATTGGATGAGGCCCACACAAAAAAAATACCTCATGCTCTGCAGTAGTGATTACCACCTCAAGAGCAACGAAGCAGGCTACTTTAATGCACCAGTTAAATTGTTTTCTACTCTTTATAACCCATTCAACTCATCGCTCATATATTTTCCGATTTCCTTTCACTCTTTGCAAGACCTTACTGGAATATAAATAAAAAAGCCTTTTTAAATATTCATAATACACCGATATAGGGAACATGGGAATCCACTCAGTATTCGCTGCGTGCATACACGGACTACTCTGAAACGATTCGCTTATAGCTTGGAATATGTTGACGAGGATGGGACATGGCTTCATAAAAAGTTATTTTGGGTTGTAAGTTATGTTTAGCCTTTATTGCTGTCGGATATTTTCCCGTCGGCAAAAATGACGAACTATTTGTGTTTAGTTCGTCAGTTTTGGCATATTAATTCTGTCCCTAGTTTAACCTCTACAGGAGATGAATTTTCAAGAACCTAATTCTCAACTCCGTTGTTCATGATTGTTGTACAAAATTGTATGATTTTAGACGCAGTGGCTTAGATGGCTTTTAGACGCAGAGGTGTTTTACAAGATTTTAAGATATTATTAAGAAGGTGAATTATTTTGGAAAAAGAGAGCATGCAAATTGACGTATAATACACATATTGATTTGATCGTTCGACATAGTGATTACAGTTTTTTTTAATGTGTTATTGTTTATACAAAGTTTCCTACTTCTTACACAAATGTTAATTTCTAAAAAATCTATACGTTGTCAAGAAATCTGTAAGAGAGTAAGTTCTAGTTAAAAAAACATAAATTCCTGTGAAAACCAGGCAACACTGGACATATGAAATTTTTAATACTATTGTTTTATGAAATAAATATTTTTATTATTATTAATATTAATAAAAAAACCCGACACACTAGAACTTAGCTTAACCAAGAACACTTTCGACAAAAAAACATATTTCCAAAAAAAAAAAACATTAATATCGGTTCATCCGTTCGGGAGCTACAATTCCACAGAGAGACACAGACATGTCAAACTTATAACACCCCGTAGTTTATGCGTTTGGGGTTAAAAATAGCTTGTATCAAATATCCTTATCCTACCCTAAACAATCTATACCCGGATAAGCACGGCCAAGCGCGCATTGACTGCGAGATGCATCGCATCAGTCTGCATGCATTGGTTTGTTACAAATTGTTTACCATGCATCGCATACTTATTTACTTTCAGCTTTGTTTTCAGCTTTCGAGTGCTTTATTTTATTTATTGCAGCGATTTATTTGGCAAGCCAAACCGCGGTTCTATAGCAATTTATTTGAATAGTTTGTAGAGGTGTGGTTCTGTATCACAGTTTGTCATACGATTAAAGACATCGAGTTCGCTGCATTACAGTCATCAGCGAACTCAATTAGAGAGATAGATTATAGTCAGGAATAGCACATAGGATTCTTCTTCTTTTTTCGGACTTTGTATCCCGGGAATATGTTCCCTTGGGATAATTTTCGACAGTTACGCGGGCGAAGCCGTTGGCAGAAGCTAGTATACAAATAAAAGCAGAACATAAACAAAAAACTCTTCAAGTCAAGATGTCTGCCGACGAGATATTCTCATTTCAGTTTTTTCCCTTATTTTATTATTTTATTTAGAATTGGGTTTCATTTCATATAGAAGGAAATTAATTTATCCATTTCATTCAGCTCCAATTTCTTACTTGACTCTGTCTGAGCACATGTAAATATTTGGATTTATATCCCACTTGGCACTTAAGATTGCGGGAAGGCGTTGGATGCGAGAGGCACGGGATCGGTTAATGTGGCGACGCCTGGGGGAGGTCTATGTCCAGCAGTGGACGTCTTTCGGCTGAAATGATGATGATAGTGATGACACTACTTTTTGATTATTTCTCTAGTACTTACTTATATTTCTTGGAACGAAAAAAGGGTATTGTAGGTACGAGTATACCTAATAAATTGTAATTTTCACAGAATTTTTTTTGTTATTAATTTCGATACCACTAATTATTTGTTTATATATACTTTACTACCACTACGCCCGCGACTTCATTCACGTGATCCTAATTTTATCCTACAGATGACTTTTTAGTTCCAAAAAGGTTGGTTCTTAAAGGTTGAATTTCCAAAAATCCCTTCTTAGTGCTCTCCTACTTCATAAAAAGAAGCCCGGTACAGTAAAATTCTTCAAAAATCGTTAACGCCCTCTTAATCATCTTTTAGGAGTAGTTTTGTTTAGTATTTATGCCAAGTTTCAAATATATAAGCCTAACAAATTTTCACCTTTTCACCTCCTTAGGGGTAGAATTTCCAAAAACCAATAAATACATGCATTCTTTTTATCAACCAAAAGCCTAAATCTTTCATTTCACTTGTCACACTTAAAAGCGTAGAAGTGAAGGGCACCGGGCCAACGACAGGACGTCTAGTCTATCGCTTAGGTGAGCCTTCTGACGCCTACTCCCTCCTCTGCTTACAGAGGGTAGATCGAGTGGGCATAGAGTGGGCAGAAAGGAAAGAAGTATAGAGAAATAGGGACCTCACCCTTTAAAGGAAAAACAAAACAAAACTAATCGAAAAAGGCCTTTTTAAAAAACGTCCCCAGGTAGGTCCCGACTGCTCGGCAGTTGAGAGTCCCACCCCGCTACGGCGGGCTGCAAGGGTCGAATTTCCAAAAATCCTTTCTAAGTGCGCACTTACGTCACTTGAAGAACCTCGCTGCAAAATTTCATCTTTATACGTAAAATTCTTCAAAAATCGTTAACATCCCCCTTCTTGTCTTTTAGGACTAGTTTTGAAAAACAATTCTTTTTATCAACCAAAAGTCACACTTAAAAGCGTAGAAGTTTCACACAAACTTTCAACCCCCTTTTTACCTCCTTAGGGGCGGAATTTACAAAACCCAATAAATACATGAATTCTGTTTATCAACCAAGAGTATAAATCTAAAAGTTTAGGTGTCCAACTTTCAAACTTTAGAAATTTATACAAACTTTCAACCACCTTTTTACTTCCTTAGTGGTAGAATATCCGAAATAAAAAAAAAACTCATTGTTTTTTTTATTAACCAAGAGCATAAACCAACAATTTTAGATGACCTTCTAAACCGAAGAAATTTTACATAAAGTTTCAAACGCTGTTGATTTTTTTTTTTGTAGAATTTCCAAAAAAACATAATACATGAATTCTTCTTATCAACCTAGAGCGTAAATCTAAAATTTCATGTGTCCTATTTACAACCTGTAAAATTTTCATACAAACTTTCAACCCTTTTTTTATCCCTTTCGGGGTGGAATTTCCAAAAACCAATTAATATTTTTTTGTCAACCAACAGCGCAAGTCTAAAATTTCACGTGCCCAGCTTACAATCTGTAGAAATTTCATACAAACTTTCTACCCCCTTTTTACCCCTTTAGGGGTGGAACTTCCAAAAACCATTATATACATAAATTCTTTTTATCAACCAACAGCATAAATCTAAAATTTCACGTGCCTAACTTACAATCTGTAGAAATTTCATACAAATTTTCAACATGCTTTTTACTCCCTTATGAATAGAATTACCTAAAATTTAAAAAAAAACTCGGTGTTTTTTAATAACCAAGAGCGTAAACCAACAATTTCAGATGTTTTACCCTTCCAAACTGAAGAAATTTTACATAAAGTTTCAACCCCTATTTTAACCCGTTAGAGGTAGAATTTCCAATATCCAATAAATACATGAATTGTTTTTATCAACCAAGTATCCAATTTACAAACTGTAACAATTTCATACAAACTTTCAACCCTCCTTTTACCCCCTTAGGGGTCGAATTTCCAAAAATGTTTTCTTAGTGCGCACTTACGTCACTTGAAGAACCTCGCTGCCAAATGTCATCTTTATACGTCAAGTGGTTTTCGCTATTTCGTGATAGGTGAGTGAGTGACCTTTCGCTTTTATATATATGTCGGGTTTAGTCAATAGTACGGACGTCAAAACAAATCGCAAGCACGCCATCTGGCGGCAAAGCAAAAACAACTACGCATTGGCGCGCTTTTTCTAACCGCTTGCGCGGTGGGGACAGCAGAATATGGCAGTTGAGTACTGACAGCCTTAGAGCTAACACGTCGTAAAATCAGTGTCGATCCGTAATATTAGTAAGCAAGAATGTAACTTGTGTCTATTTGAATATACTCAGTGTATCGAATAACTTGTGTGATTTCATTTTCACGATTGTACCCACCGACCTGCCCACACACGATGTCTTAACCAAAGGGTTCCATCCTGACTTCCCGATGGTTTGCATCTATCGGCCAGCCTTGATGTGACATATATATATGTAATAGATAGAATGACACTCAGATAAGAATTGTACACCAAGATATCAATAAAATAAGAAACCTTAAAATTAAAATCATCTCACCGGATGGTAGGATGGGATAGGATAGGATAGATGGACCTCTTTTCCGCACTTAGACTCGAATTTGGTCCGTTGTACGTGCAGGCCTTCTCTCTGTGAGAGGGAATGGGCCGTAATCCACCACGCAGGCCCAGTGCATGTTGGTGGATGTCACATGTCTTCAAATTTTTGGTTCTAAGACATGCCGGTTTCTGCAATATGTTTTCCTTCACCGTTTTGAGAGCAGTGATGATGAAATAATTTACACAAAGTAAAGCGCCTGCCTGGGCTCGAACCTACCGGATGGTAAGCGATGATGATGTAAATGTTAACAATAATGTAACTATCTTTAATGGATTTTTATTTTATAAAATCTAAGTTTGTTAAAATTGCTAACGTGACCATTTCACTCAAATCCTATGAGAACTCCTTCATAAACCGGGATAAGAAGTTTCACTATTTTAATTCTGGGCGTGAGCCAATTACTACCCAGATTCGTTAAAATAGGTAGTTCCTTCCTGCTCCTCATTTTATACGCGCTTGTACATACTTAACCGACTTCATTTTTATTCTCAGTTTGTAGAATTATATGTTATTTATAAGTCTTCTAGTCGTTTAGATGATGGGGTTTCCAAACAGCGTCTCTTATTTTCACATTTTCCATTAATACAGTAACCGACTTCCAAACAGCGTCTCTAATTTTCTCATTTCCAATAGTTAGTACTGCAATGACATATTAAGTGGAAAAAGTTTATTCAAACAATCAAAAACCCCACTGCTTAAGAAGCGAACTAAAAAGACGTAAACAAGAATAAAATCATGCTGTGCAGTTGGAGGATACATATACGCGAGCTTTTAAGAATGAATTTTTTATATTTATAACTTTTTAGTTAACATTTTATTTTTCAAATTAGGTACATTTAAAGATGTAAGTGTTATATATTTTTGAAATCCCTTCTTATGGTGTTGGAAGAAAAAAACATGGCCCCACAATATCCGCCATTTTGCTATTTTCCCATTTTAATGTAGCCAGTGACACTCGCAAGGTTAAGACGATTGACGTAAGAATCATCAAAACCGACCAACATAGGAACAAACATACTATAGGCTGATAAACACAATACCCTCCTTCGGCAGTCGGGTAAAAACTGTAGAACACTCAATCTAACCCACAAGTTGAGCCACACATCTAAAGCCTAGTAATTAACTAGCAATAGTACTTACATAGAGTAAAAAAGGAAAGAAGCGACTATTCTTCAAGAGGATTAAATGTAATTAAGTTTCGAGGCAGTAGGAATGTTCAACGCAACAGCAAAATACCCCATCATCGATCCATCAAATAGAGCGAGTGCGAGTGTGGTGCTCGTGGTCAGATTATATGCCATTAATAACCGGTGTTTCCATAATATACGTCCACCTTGACGATTTCAAAATCGCCTCCGATGCAGCAAAAAACATGAGCATCTACTTGGCCCAAACAGTAGAATAAGGGTGGTTACGCACTAAACGTCCGTGTTCGTGATTTAAGTTACGAGCTCAAAATGAAAAAAAATAAGGCAGAATAAGACGGATAGAGTTCGGTAGTGCGTTAAACTTCCCTACAAGAAGTGCTACGGCTACTTCGGAACTGAAATTTCACGGGCACAGATCGGATGTAGTGCGTAACCGCCTTAGAAGTATTGTCGATACGCAAAGAGGAAGATCTTAGTACTCCTAGGAAGATAACTTTATTAAAAATATGCTTATTCCTTTAATAAATCTGTAAATATGTAATTAGACTAGCAACAGAATAGGAGAATTCAGAAATGAAAGCAAAATGTTTAACACTTCTGAGTGTGTGCAGGATTGTATCAAAGCTTGTAACAATGTTGACCTCCCTGTTTTGGCGGTTAAGGAGAACATCATATGACAAACATACAGGCCTCCTTTATAAGTCGGGTAAAAACCCAGGTGTCTAGGAACCCACCATTGGAAGACGTGATATACGAGTACCAACCCACACTAGGATATCGAGGAGAATCTCACCTCAGAAAAAAGAAGCCTGAGTTCGGCATAGTGCCATGGGCGAAAAAAAAACGTATGTAGTGTAAAGGAAAATACATGGTTTTCTCTTTTGTAGAGTTTTCTTAATCTTTGGTGCTACTCAGTAGATAGAGCGGCTGCCACTTAATGGCCAATCAACAGGTAGATTGGAGGTCGTGACAGCTTCCGACTCGATAAGGACATTGCTTGTCGGCAACTAGCAGACACCCGGGGATATGAGGCGGTTATTACTAGTTGTTTACTTGTGAGCGGTATAGGGTTAGCGGTTAAAGATTATGTAATTGTTTTAGTGATTTTGTAAAATTTCAAGATTTGAATGTGGCGAATGAGAGAACTTTCCGAGTAGCTGTATACTGATTGGACATAATCTGAATGTTTGAAATTATAGTTTGAGTTAATCGATACGAAAATATAAGTGAATTTGTGCAGCTTTTATGTCTCACGACAGCGCAGCGGGTTGGTCTTAGTCGTGTGTGTAATGCACATGCACTTTGTGTGTCTGTGTGCGTTAGCTCAGGAGCGCTCAGTGTTGTCTGAATACACAGACACAATGTGCTTGTATATTTAGTTATCTACACACACGATTTAAACCAACCCGTCGTCGTAAGCTGTTACTGTAAATAGTTTGCTTAGCTTTTATTTTGTTTTATTGTCCCAGTGTCTGTAATCACATCTTTCAAGACTCACTTCCCAGTGTCCGATTGAATTGAAGATTTTCACACACTTTTGTATTTTGAGACAATGCAATTGTTTAAATATAAAAGCTTGCTAAAAATAATAATAATAAAAAAGCTTGTTTGGTAAGCTAAGATAACCACATATTATTTATAGACAGATATCTATAAATAATATGTCACCGGATTATTACAATCACCGTAAGTATGTAAAAAATCCAAATCCAAAAATCAATATATTGTGAACTAGCTTCTGCACACCGGCTTCGCCCGCGTGAATGTCGAAAATTATCCCAAGGGAACTTAATCCCGGGATAAAAAGTATCCTATGTGCTATTCCAGGCTACAATCTATATCTGTGCCAAATTTCATCCAAATTCGTCCAGCCGTTTGAGCGTGAAGAATTAACAAACATACACACTCACAGACTTTGGCCTTTATAATATTAGTGTGATAGTGTGATTAGCGTGATGATAGATAATTACAAATAGATACTTTAAACTCCATCCTAATTATATAGTTTGCAATATATCTTATTTCCTTCTGGTTCAGATATGTAAAAATCGCACCGTATTGACAAGATAGAGTTTACAATCTCACGCGATTTATTATAAACTAACGGTATTTGCAATTATCCAGTAGCATATATACAAGTCAATTGCCATGAGTTAGTCTTGTTTTTTTTTGTTGTGTCAAGCAATATTGTTGGCTACTAGCAAACACCCGGGGATATGAGGCGGTTAATACAGGTAACTAGTTGTTTATTGGTGAGTGGTATAAGGTTAGCGGTTGAGGCTTAGGCTCGTTAGTTGTGGAATTTACAAGCTTTGAGTGTTAAGTGGTTTGTTATGAGGAATTGAAGAACGTGTAAGCGATTAGCAATTGATTGTTGAATTTGTTGTTATATATAGATATCTCAATTAGGTTATTGATGTGTATTTGAATAAAGAATATAATGATCAGTTGCGAAACAGCTCAGATTTTTTAAATAAAAAAGAATTTGTCTAATTAATGAGTTTTCAGAAAGGGCCAAAAAATCGTTGCTTCTCATTGAATATTTATTAAATTTGGAAGATACTACTGGTTGTAGCGTAGAAAACCTATCGCGCAAACCTTTTCCCAAAAAGAGTTCCCCATAATTATTTCAGTAACTACCAAAAATCATAACAAACTCAAGGTCCCAAGTTCAAGTAAGTACCCACTTTACTGCTTTAAGTACTAATTCTAAATACACCCATCTGTCAAAATATTGTAGGAGGGTACAAACACGGTGACATTGTTTCGAGAAAACCCAGGTTACTTCGCGTGTCGACAGTACAAGGTCATGGCTGGCACGCTCCTGACAGTAGGGCTGACACAACAGGTTAATGAGGAAAGTTGAGGGAATCTAACTATGTGTAGGGGAAGATAATGTGGTGGGATGAATGGGGTTAGGTTTGTATACAGATTGTAAAGTTTTAGTTTTATTTAAGCGTTGATTTGCCAAAAATAGTCTAATGATGTCTAGTATAATGATATGATCTAATACATAAACTGCATCACTTATCATTCCTTAATTTGTATTTCTTATTCTTATTTTGTATTTTATATCAATGATGAATTTGCTTTTTAACCCCCGAAGGAAAAAGAGAGTTTGACATGTGTACCTGTATGTTTGTGCATTTTTGTATCTATCTGTAGCATCATAGCTCCTAAACGAATGAACCGATTTTGATTTCGTTTTTATTTGTTTGAAAGGTGACTTTATCGAGAGTGTCCTTAGCTATGTTTGATATGAAAATTGGTTCACCCATTCAAAAGTTATTGGCGTTTTAGTGTTTGAATCAGGTTGTTTTCGTAAAGTATCGTGTCATAATTACGTTTTCAATAGATTGTCGATCGAAGCGTGTCTACTGCTAGATACATTATGTTTCATGCTGAAATAAAATTGAGTCGGGAGTTTTTTAAATTTGACTTGTTTACAAGCTTCTATTTAACTTGGCCTGGTAGCTAGTTAGTATGTAACGGTCCCATTTGGCAAATGAATTTTAAAACAGTTGACCCCAATCAATTGAGCTGAAATTTCGAATACTCGTTTGCTTTGGATGAAATCGAATATGGCAGAAACCCAAAGCTGGTGAACCAATTATATTGTATGCATCCCCATGAATACGGTGACATTGTTTGGAGGCAACACAGGTTACTTCGCATGTCAATAGTACAAGGTCAGGGCTGACATGCTCATGACAGTAGATCTGGCACAACAGTTTAAAGAGGAAAGTTGAAGAAATCTAATTATGTGTTGGGGAAGATAATGTGGTGGGATGAATGGGGTGAGGTTTGTACAAAGATTGGATAATTTTATGCTTTTTTCCGTTTATTTTCCAAGTTATTGATTTGATCTACTATATTCGTTTTAAGATGAGCATAGGTATTTCGAGTACTAATTCGTTTTAGATATATTAATAGAATTAGTACTTCTGTCTTTTTAAATGGCTACATTATTGTAAAGTTTCATCAAAATCCGTTCAGTAGTTTTTCTGTGAAAGAGTAAATAACATCCATCAATTCATCCGCACAACTTTAACGTTTATAATGGCAGTAGGATGCATTTGATATTGAGAGATAGTTTTTGAACAAAAATATTTTTTTTGCTGTGCTCGTTTAAAAGTAGTGGTCATAACCAACAGAAGTTTGGTGGGAACCCTTCAAAATATGACCAGCTATTGCCTGAAATATTCAAATAATTTATTCAAACAGTTTTCCAACAAAACATCATAGTTGACAGCCCTAACTCCATCAAAATCAAAGTCTCGAGTTGTAACCACAAACCGTATTGCGTTAGCGGAACATAAAAGGTAAGTACAAAATATTAGAGGTGTCCTATATCTAGAGCGTCACTATCTGATAAAATCATAATACTGAGTGGAAAAAAAACTGCGGTATTATAAACAATTGATGCTGTCTATCAACTATAAGGTAGATCTGACGAGTTTTCAGTGTAAAAAAAACATATCTATTGCTTATTTCCGAATAGGCCCATTGTTAGTTTAAATCATTTAGTAAATAGTAGTTTTTTACGTTTTATATTGTAAATAAGTAAATTTAAAAAACGCGCAATCGCATTAGGTATACACCTGTAATGGTAGTTGTTAAATACAGGCCTGCGGATCACAAAGCCAAGAGGCAACACTGGGGCCCATGAGCAATGCTGCGACTCTTGGATCCGACAAGGTCTATATCCGCTAAACCGCGATACGCAGCAGCGGTAACTAGGGGCCTGTTTTTTGGAGTACCGATTCCCGAATAGGTGGAAAGTGATACAAGCATGCACAACTTACAACTACAACTCACATTTGTTCCCGTGGTGGTCTCCTGGTCTGGTTCAATCCCATGTCCGGTCGAGGGTTACCGGGGGAAAATATATATAATAAAGAACAATGGCGAAATTTTAGCTGACTTAAATTTGAGCGTCTGAAAGTGAGTTATATACGAAAGACATTCTATTAATTGTCTATGTTTTTTAAAGTATAATAAGGCCTGGTCCAAAATAGATAAAAAAAACATAATAATTAAAAAGTTATTTGATTTTGTAGCTCATTTTTTTAGCATAGTGTTGCCATTATATATTTTATCTGCTATGTTACAAGTAGTAACTATATTAAGTAAACATATCATTATTGTGTGTATTGCAGTAAATGAGTTAACAATACAGTTTTTGTCTAATTGTAGATGTTCCTTGCAGGTAGGTAAGAATATTGTAGTGGCAAACGCAGCAAACTTTTGATACACGTCAAAGTCACTTAGTTTAAATAAATATACTCTTTCCAAAGAGTATACTACACATTTCATGCTAAAATAACTAGGTAAGGGAAATACTAATGCGATATTCCCCTTTTACTTCCACGAAATTAAATAATATTACCTATTAAACACATTACTAAAAGTTACCCAACATAACCTACAAAAGTTTATGACTGAATATCTATTATTCTCTATATTCTCGAACAAAAATTCTTGCACAAACTAATTCAGAACATCACCCTGAGTTAAACCAGATATTTTTCATTTAATGACTTTCGAATTTAATCTCAGCTAAAACAATGTATGGGCACCTGCCATTGTTCTATGGGATAACCGACGTGGTCTAGACAAGCATCTATACACTTTCCCGACAAAAATACTTCGCTGCGCGCGAAATATACACAAACAAATGCACGGGCTACTCTCAATACCACTCGCGGATTGCGAACGTAATTTCGAGTAACGATGGGTTAATTATATAGCAACTAGCACTCCGCCCGCGACTTCGTTCGCGTGATTTCGTTTATCCTATAAATTATTTTCTTATATTCAGTTAGAGAAGGCGACCAAAAATAAGCTATTATTTAAACAATAAAAAACTGGGTCGTAGATATATAGGGTTTATTGGATTGGGACGATTCGTTATTTGACTTAAAAACTTATCAACCCTTTTTTGCCCTGTAGATGGTCGAGTTTTGAACAACCTAAATATGTTATTCACTCGTTTCTTCTCTTTTTAATTTATCTTTTATGTTAATCAGATTGCGCAGTGAGATTCCTCAAAAAAAAACTTTAACACCCCTAACCCCCTAACCCACCTAACATGGACGCTAACTAACGCTTATAACTGGTTTACCTACCTAACAGGTAGCTAGAAGGTAGTAGAATAAAAACCAACTGAAGATTAACAATTTTATTAGATTTCAGGGTTGGGGTTTCCACTCGCGGTCCGAAGTACGTTGCGTAGCCACAAGATAGTGTACCACTGGCCTTAGCGTTAGAGGCGTCCGGTGATGTGCAGTACAGTTTCTAGATCGCTTTACTCGTTGCTAGATCCCGGGAAGCGGTGGTGCAGAGTAGGTTGTAGGTAGTCCCGTAGCGCGGCGACACAGAGTTAGACAGCTAACAGTGCGTTAGGGTAGGCCAACACACACGCTAGGTAGTAGCGGCAGCCGGTCTGAAGCCGAGGTAGGAACCCTGGAATTAATTTCCAGACGTCTTAGGGAATGTCCACATTCCCTGTTTGACTGCGACATCCCATCCTCAATGCAAAAGCGCAATGGCAACTAACAGCATGAAATAGTGATCGATGATGAGGCAGTCAAACAGTGATAATAATACAATGGTTATGTAGGAATGAAAGTGATAATAATAGATACATGAAAGGAAATGGCAATAAAATGTTTAGCACTAATTGTTACTAATTAGCACTAATTCGTACTTGTAGTTTTAAGGCATAAAATAGTGGTTATAATTATAACTTTATCGAAACACTAATACACCAGGGGGTGACCAGATGGGGGGGAGTTCTAAAAATGAAAATTTTGATTAACAACTTTATCCCCAAGGAATTCCATATTACATACAAACTAATTTTGACCCTTTTCACCTCCTTAAAGGTTGGATAGCCGCTCTAGAACCCCGACGTCAAAAACGAAACCCTGTCCAGTAAGATTCTTAGCTTCAGTTAGTTTCGAAAAACATATAATGACAATTATTATTGTTTCCTTAGGTTGGTATTTGTGCCAAGTTTCAAATTTATTAACACATGAAATAAGATTCTTCAAAAACACTTTAAAACCGCCTAAATCGTCTTTTTGGGGTAGTTGCAAAAACCTAATAATGACAACCTTCATTATTTTCGAGGTTTGTATTTATGTTAAGTTTCATGTTTATTAACCCAAGACATAAGATTCTTCAAAAAAATTAACATCCCCTAAATCATATTTTGGGGTAGTTTCGAAAAACTAACAATGAAAGCCTTTATTGTTTATTTATGTCAAGTTTCAAGTTAAATAAGATTCTTCAAAAAAGCTTTAACACCCCTAAATCGTCTTTTGAATGTAGTTTCAAATAATAATAATAACAACCTTTATTATCCATTTAGGTTAGTATTTGTGGCAAGTTTCAAGTTTATTGACCCAAGAAATCAGATTTTTCTATACAAACTTCAACACCCCCTAATTGACTTTGGGGGTTGTTTCAAAAGACTAATAATGATAACCTTTATTGAGGTTGATATTTATGTCAAGTTTCATGTTTATTATTCCAAGATATCAAGATTCTTCAAAAAAAAATTAACATCCTCTAAATCATCTTTTAGGGGTATTGCCGATAAACTAACAATGAAAGCCTTTATTTATTTATTTAGATTGGTATTTATGTCAATTTTTAGGGGTAGTTTCAAAAAATAATAATAACAACCGTTATTGTTTATTTAGATTAGTATGTATGTCAAGTTTCAAGTTTATTAACTGAAGTAATAAGATTCTTCAAAAAAACTTTAGCACGCCTCAATCGTCTTTTGGGGGTAGTTTCAGAAAATAATAATAACAACCTTTATTATTCCTAAAAGTTAGTATTTGTGGTAAGTTTCAAAATTAATGATCCAAGAAATCGGATTTGTCCATACAAACTTCAACACCCCCTAAATCATCATTTGGGGGTAGTTTCGGCAAACTGATGTCAATCTTTATCATTTATTTAGAATACTATTTGTGCTAAGTTTCAAGAATTTTGGGCGAAGGAATTAGATTTTTCATACAAACTTTCAACCCCTTTAGGGAAAGAATTTCTAAAAACCAATAAATACATTAATTATTTTTATCAACCAAGAGCGTAAATCTAAAGTTTACGTTTCCAACTTACAAACTGTAGAAATTACATACAAACTTTCAACCCCCCTTTTATCCCCTTAGGGGTGGAATTTCCAAAAACCAATAAATTCTTTAATTATTTTTTTCAAACATTAGCATAAATCTAAAATTTCACGTGTCCAACTTACAAACTGTAAATATTTCATACAAACTTTCAACCCCCTTTTTACCCCCTTAGGGGAGGAATTTCTAAAAATCAATAAACACATTAATTCTTTTTATCAACCAAGAGTGTAAATCTAAAATTTCACGTGTCCAACTTACAAACTATAGAAATTACATACAAACTTTCAACCCCCTTTTTACCCCCTTAGGGGAGGAATTTCCAAAAATCCTTTCTTAGTGCTCACCTACGTCACTCGAGGAACCTTTCTGCCAAATTTCATGCTTCTAGGCCTAGTGGTTTTGGCTGTGCGTTGATCGATCAGTCAGTCAGTTTCTTCTTTTATATATATAGAAGAAAGATGTATTACAACAAAATCAAAGCAAGACCCACGCATCACGTCTCGCGATGTCAATGACATTTTTTACAAGTGCTGTCAACTTCAACTCAACCAAAAGCTGTCAAATCGATGATAGCGAGATGACACAGTGTTGCATCAAAATAACAAAAAAAAAGAACGAAACATTGATTGGTTTCGAACAATAGTTGTAAGGGAGATTTTAATAAAAAAATAAATCTAATCAAAAATTGCAATTTTTATTTTTATCCGGAGTCTATTGATAGAACAAAAATACTGCTTTGAGAGATCGATAGAGAACTTTTGCTGATTAGGTATTAAATACTCAAAATCGGCCAAATATCATATAGAGACACTCAAGTTAAAGGACGGCAGTGGAGCTGTAATACTCGTTGTGTTGTTTGATACAAGGGTATTACGGGCGCAGGGTTATTTGATATTTTTGTGGTATTGTCGATGTTTTATGTAATATTTCATGTTTTGAAGAGTTTGTTTGATGTATTTGGTATACGGTGATAAAGGTATATGATACTTGTTTGACTCCAATTAATGAAATTATTTTGTCAATATAATTTCAGACGAAAGTCATCCACTGCTGACCCTAGGCCTTCTCCATGCCTCACCACATCTATTGGTTTTAGGTTTCTCGCATACAATGGATTACCGCGGCCTTTATCAGTACCACTTTGTGTTAGGCTTTCCAACGTTACGCCTTGCAGTGAGCGGTCACCACTCCAGTATCCTAATTGTGAAAGTTCAAAGCATGGTGCACGGTACCCTTTCCTTGCATTAATTGCGTCATATGTTCAAAAAGCCGGTTAATCGACAGAGTAAAACACGCAATGAACACTGTTGTATTATCAAAATGAAAGAGAAAGGAGTTTGCTTCTTGCTATTTTTTAATTTTTTTTTATTGATAGGCTCGCGCTTGACCACTATCTCACAAATAACAGACGCAAAAACAGATACGCAATTAGGGTGCAGAACTTTTGCGCCCCATTTACTTCACACACTAGTGTTGCGTGTTGTCTGCGTTGCGTATCACGGGAATATTTTTGTGATAAAAAGTATCCTTTGTGCTATCGCAGACTATAATCTACCTCTGTGCCAAATTTCATCGAAATCCGTCCAGCCGAGAGCGTGAAGAAATAACAAACATACAAACACACACACAAACTCACAAAGTTTCGCTGTTATAATTAGTATTATCAACATACAAACACACACACAAACTCACAAAGTTTCGCTGTTATAATTAGTATTATAACAGCGAAACTTTGTGAGTTTGTGTGTGTGTTTGTATGTTTGTTATTTCTTCACGCTCTCGGCTGGACGGATTTCGATGAAATTTGGCACAGAGGTAGATTATAGTCTGCGATAGCACAAAGGATACTTTTTATCACAAAAATATTCCCGTGGGAAAATTTTGGACATTCACGCGGGCACATAAAGAAAAGGTACCTATTTAATTACAATTAAGTGTCTAAACAAACAATGAGTAAACTGTGTCAAAATAATATGGTTAGAAAGTCGGTGACCACTGAGATTACGACCTAATAGATTTGTATGGAAGAAGTAGACATTTAGTACACTATAAAGTAAACGATTACTATAAACTGTCAGCATGTACTACACAGTTTTTAAAACAAATTAATGTTAATAGTACATTGTGATACAAGGGTGGAAAGTAGGTTTTTAATGACACGAGTTTGCAATAACCTACACGCCCGTGTATCACACGATATTTTTCAATACAGTTGTGGGAAATAGTAAAAACAAATCAAAGAATTAGATTTGACAATTCACAATAAATAAAATTTTCGCGCGTTTTTGCAACTGGACATATTTTTTTTACGGGTTATTCCCAGAGGTCCACGATCCTATTGTTCTCGAAAAATTTTAATTCTTACTTTACTTCCCAACAGGTCCACGACATTTTAAAATATGAAATATTTTCTTTCCCAACAGGTCCATGAGAATGTTTGGTACAGTCAGCAATAAAAGCTTGGCTAAGGGATAAATGTTTACTATTTCTATGAAATAAATCACATGGAATGTGAATCATCGTCATCATCCATTCGTGAATGGTCATGACCATTAAAAAATCAGGCTTAGTAGGCGTTTCGGCCGATGAGCTTCGCCCGATCCGGTCGAAACAGCAATAATTAAATTTTATTATTATTTATTTATTATTATTAATAATTTTGTGGAATTATTTATTATTTAAAATTTTATTTAATGCACCTACGGATCAGTAGGTACTGGTGTTGGGGCGTTTATTTTTTATTTAAAATCAGTTGAGAGTTTAATAAAATGATAAAAATATAACTTCCTCTTTTGATTTTTTTGTTACATCTATACCAATATTATAAGGAGGAAAGATTTTTTTGTTTGTTTGTTTGTACCGAATAGGCTCCGGAACTACTGGACCGATTTAAATAATTCTTTCACCTTTCTATTGAAAGGTGAAAGAATTTTTTCATTATTCCTGTATGACATAGGCTATTTTTGAATCCCTAAAACGGGTCCTGTGGCATGGTCCACGGGAGCAAAGCCGCGGGGAACAGCTAGTGTTGAACATTTATACACAAACTACCAGGAGAACAGAATCATGAAAAAGTATTTGCGGGCCTAGAATCAGAAGCGGTAGAGACTAACGGAGTACCAGGAGGTCAGAATCTAAAATCTCTCGGTACTCTTTTTACATCTCATGGTTCCAGCCTCGGAAATACTTCCTCGTGATTATAATCTCCTGGTACTTACTTAAATTAGTCTTTAGCGTTAAAAATCATGAAGAAGAAGTCTTAATATTTGCGGGTCCAGCCCCGCAAATATTAAGACTTCTTCATGATTCTGGCTTCCTGGTAGTTTGGGTATAAATGCTTATAATTTTCAACATCTAACTAAAAAAGCAAAAGAGGTAGCTTACGTGTTGTCATCATTCAAGACCGCATTTTATTTTGTTATGTTTTCAACAAGCTGCTCCTTCTTACAATAAATTGTTTTTACTGACTGTACTTTGGATATATCTTGTGGACCCGTTGGGAATTCATTTAAGAACATATAAAACATTATTATAATTTTTCATGGACCTGGTGGGAAAAGAGGAACAATAGAATCGTGGACCTCTGGGAATAACCCTTTTTTACAACGAATACAGCCTACACAGCCTATTCGATTTTTGACAAATGTTGATGTGAAAATAATTAAATTGAAACTGGTAAATAAATATATTAAACAACCATTTAAAAGACTTTTGAGAATTCAATGCTAAAACGTACGGAATCATTTATTGTTCCTCGTATAAAATATATTACATTTTAGTCTATGTATGAAATCTCCTTGCTACTAAACTTTTTTAAATTGACTTATAACTAATGGCGCGTTTTTGCAACTGGACATTTTTTACAACGAAAACAGCCTATACAGCCTATTCGATTTTAGACAAAAATTGATGTGAAAATAATTAAATTATAACTGGTAATTAAATATATTGAACAACCATTTAAAAGACTTTTGAGAGTTTAATGCTAAAACGTACGGCATCATTCATTTTTCCTCTTATAAAATCTATCCCATTTTATTCTATGCATGAAAACTCTTAGCTACTAAACTTTTTAAATTGACTTATAAATTTAAAACTCAACTGCAAAAGTAATGATCGAGCTCGTAAACAAAAGTCACGACCGCGTAACAGAAAGATGCCTATGCATAACATTTAATTTTCGAATCATAATTATAGCCTCTGAAAGTACGCCATGTTTAACAACTGTATTGAAAATGTTATTTATGCGTTTCATCCCTCCTCATCACATGACCATACCAGCTCACTTAACTATCGAGTAGCATTGGCTCACTGTGCAATATCGAAACTAAATTAAAATTATTATTGAATTTGTTATACTAAAGTAGCTTCCTCTTCCGCTCCTTCATTAATTGTTTCAAAGCGAAACGATTAATACCAATATTGATAAAGTTGCCAGGTCGAGGAAGAATATAGGTCAAGACATCATGTTATACAAATTTGTTAATAGATTGCCATGTGTTAACTGTAACCTATAACTATTGTAAATTGACGTTTTTGACAGGTTGATTGTAGACTTATTTTGTTACGGTTGAATTGGAATTCTAAATACAAATACAAAAAAAGTTAAGGCATGTTATTCCTTTTTCAAAATCATTCATATGTTTTCTTTTTAAATATTCTCATATCTAAAACAGTGGACTTGAATAAAAATCGGGTGTTTTTTATTTGAAGTATTTCTATTATTAAGAAATATCTATACAAAAGAAAAACACTACAAATTGAAAAATCACTTCAATTTCGGAAGTTGGTGTTCTGGTTTTAGTTTCTTCGTTTTTTGACACCGACTTCAGAAATTCAAGTTATTTTTCACTTTTTAGTGTTTTTATTTAGAACTCGGATGTATATTTTTCACTTGTTAGTTGTAGTACAGAATGGGCCAGTTCTATAGGCTAGCCCAAAGTGATGCCAGAATAGATTAACCCAATAACAAAACCAGTAGAACTAGAGTATACCAGGGTGAACTGTTCTTACCTGCGTAACCCTTTAGAGCGAACCAGTGTGATGTTATTTTATTAAATGGTGTAAACAATTAACAGACATGCGATTGCAGCAAGCCCGTGATTTGCCGTCATTTATTCAAGAGTTCTGATTTATATCTCCGAAGTTCTTTATCAGATCTTGATAAAATCTAAATGGAACCACATCACAAGCACTAGCTCAAATAAAACAATAATTATCAAAATCGGTTCACATAGTAAAAAGTTCTGAGGTCGAAATGATAACCTCCTCCTTTTTGGAAAGTCGGTGAAAAACAAGAGTGAGATGATAATATTTGCAGCTCAGCTTCAGATTCTGTGGCCAATGCGCCTCGGTGTGTACCACAATAGTATTAAAGTAAAGCTGAGTTATGGTGCAAGCAAGGAGAAAATAGAGTTTATCTCTCCTCAACCAAGAACTTAGTCTCTAGACAAAATGTCAAATAAAGATTGTCAAAAGTAAATTTTTTACTTGACATAATTGTAGGTAGCGCTTGTCAATTACATTTTGGATTTCTTTGCAGTGGTTATCGCTATAGTTCAATCGTGTGAGTCATCGTTATCAGCCAGCTTCTCGACCAATCGTGTCACAACAAATTAGAAAGCTTGCGACCCGATTGGTCGAGGGATAATATAATGTATTGCATTCTACCGACAGCCAAAGCCATAGCGACTTTATTTTCAAAAAATCTTGGCTATCTTCGAAAGTTTAAAGTGTCTGATCATATTATTTTAAATCTCAATTTTAAGGTTGTTATTTACTTAAGGCAATAACTTAAAGTAGGTAATAAAATTGTTAATAGCGATAAGACCGATGTTATGTCCTTAAATGGTTTCAATTTGGCCCTTAAGGTGTAAGTTAATGTAGGTAAGAAATAATCTTACCAATACATTTATAAGTATCTTTCAATGTTCGTAAATAACTGTTGCTAAAATTTTGAGAACACCTAATTTTATGTATTTAAACATCATCAGCCTAATAATGTTCCCACTGCTGGGACTCAGGCCTCCTCTATGTGAGGGGATTGGGTCGTAATCCACCACGCGGGCCCAGTGCGGGTTGGTGGATGTCACATGTCTTCAAATTTATGGTTCTAGGACATGCCGGTTTCCTCACGATGTTTTCTTTTACCGTTTTTGAGAGCAGTGGTGATGAAATAATTTACACAAAGTAAAGCGCCTGCCTGGGTTCGAACCCACGACCTATAGCTTGTAAGTCGCGGCCGATACCACTAGGCCAGTTTTTAAAATAGATAGGAATGATACGGATGTCTTACATGTCAACGAAAGTCTAATTGTTCTCTCAAAATGGTTCGCAGCTAACAATCTTTTACTGAATGCGAAAAAAACAAAATGTCTAAAGTTCTCTTTAACAAATGCACCAAAACGTGACCTAAATTTAAATCTTGACCGTTTAAATCTTGAAGTTATACGGAAACTGTATTCTTAGGGAATACTATCGATTCAAAATTGCAGTGGGGCGCGCACATTAGAACTCTTTCGGGTAGGTTAAGTTCAGCTGCATATGCAGTAAGGAAAATAAGGCAGTTAACCGATGTAGCCACAGCTAGGTTAGTATATAACATCCAGCAGAATCTTTTCCTTATTTTAGTAGAAAATAATCACGCTATATCTTTTAAATTGAGTCACACCCGTCACAGTTAAACCGCAAGCACAATTACACAATAAATAGGTAGGCGGTTATAGAACAGTTTTGTATCAAAAGAATGGCTTGCAAACTGGAAATATGACGAATACTAAAGGCGTAAACGTGAAACTATACTTCCTAGTTATATAATCTGTTTGGGTATAACGATTTTTTATTTAATTTACAGTGGGACTAGATAAATACATAGGTCGTAATAAGATCTTAAGGGTACACTAGTCGACGGCACGAATTATTTTGTGCGCGGGGTTAAAATACGTGCTATATCAACCGACAACACGTGCGGAACAGATAGATGCTGTTATGAGCAGTAAGAAGCTAGTTCGCGTACGAATACACACTTTTGCAAATTTGTAGCGAAATGGATGATGATTTAGAACGAAAACGAGCGCACGAAATTTTATAAAAAGGCCTTTGGGAGTCTGGATGTCATGAAAAAAACCGACCAAGTGCGAGTCGGACTCGCGCACGTAGGGTTCCGTATCATTATCGCAAAAAACGGCAAAAAAACACGTTTGTTGTATGGGGGCCCACTTAAATATTTATTTTATTCTGTTTTTAGTATTTGTTGTTATAGCGGCAACAGAAATACATCATCTGTGAAAATTTCAACTGTCTAACTATCACGGTTCATGAGATACAGCCTGGTGACAGACAGACAGACAGACAGACGGACCGCAAAGTCTCAGTAATAGGGTCCCGTTTTTACCCTTTGGGTACGGACCCCAAAAAACTACAGATGTATCTGTTCAAAATAAAATTATTTGCATTGTTGAACTACTAATCTATCCCTGTATGGAGGCCGTTTTCCAATTTTCCTTCTTCTAATGGTACTTATTTGCGCCCAAAGATACGTTAAAATTAGTGTTGAAATATGGAAATTTCGAAGCTCATAACTTTCAAGTATTTTTATTTTTACCTTTTTGCTTCCATACAGGGCTAGATAATGATGAGACAAATTGATATAATTTTTTATTTTGAACGTACATCGTCAAACAGTGGAGTAAAAGCCAGACTACGTTTGTATGGAAGAATTTTCGACTAGTGTACCCTTAACGCTCAGACTCCATCAGAACGGAGATGTGCGGAGACGTGCATAGCGGAGACGAGTGAAAATGTTGTATCTGTGTCGAAACACATTTGAGCCCCGATGTTAGCAAGGACGAACTCACGCACGTTTGAAATATTAAGATATTTCGAGACATAAAAAATCAACGATAGATTATCATTAGTTTATATGAAAAGAAATCGATATTTTGATATCTAATCATTTTACTCAAGCCTACTCGCACTGATCAAGGAACAGGGCAATGCAACGATGACCATAGTGTTGCTATTCAATAAATATGTAAACACTACCACGACGACTGTCACCAACGACCTTGGGGGAACAAAACGCGCACTCGTTTCACAGTCGTGTGACCCAAAATTTAGTGAAAAAAAGCTTCAGATCAAAATGTAGATAATTAAATTGTCTTTAAGATGTGTCAATTTCATTAAAATACGCCCAGCGGTTTGGCGTTTTAGTGCGATTGTCGTGTTTTTGTCCGTTTTACACATAACTTTACAAATTAATTAAACTATGTTATACGAATAAAATTCAAATTTTCTTAGACCAAAATGATTAAGAAAATGGTTTAATGTAACATATATTTTTTCCATGAAATAAGGACTAGCCGTTAAGACGTTATTCTCATTTTAAAATAAGCTACTCAGGGGTATCTGCGCCTTAACAGTGAAGTAATATAATCGGCCTAAATCGGGCTCTTCAGGATTCTAGGGATTGAAGATAGTCGATATACCAAAAGCTTCAGCTCAAGTTTAGGTTAAGTTAGGTACGATAAACAAACAACACACAACAACTCGAAGATAAACTCTAACTCCTTTGTTAATAAGTAGGTATGATGTAACCTCAAACACACAGTACATTTTTTTACTTTAAAAACGGGACATCGTCAAAATGATGGCGACACGGCTTTAGTAGCACCAATAATTGATTGCTAATATCACAATAGAGATTCTGTTTTCGAGGGGTTTTACAATGTCATATATCTAGTATCATAGATCTATGAGTCATATTTATATGTTAGTGTAATATCAACATAATGAATCATAATAGGAATGTTTCCTGGGTAGAAAAATGATAATTCTATTTAGTCCGTCAGTGAAATTATCAGATAATATTGTAACCGAATTTATTGCTTTATTAAATAAATAAAAATTGACAATGATAAAGCGCATCAAAGTTCAGGAGTGGGGTCTTGTGACGTCACTATGCCAGTATAACGTGTAGCATACGCACCGTGACGTCACACTCAATTTCAATGCACTGTATCGTCGTATTTTTTTGTGGCAAAAGAAAAAATACGTGTCAAATATTTTTAAGATGTCGAACTGACGGACTGAATAGATATTTTTTGTCTACTACCCTATTATCGTCTTTGAAAAAAGACTTTGACATTTGATATTTTGGACAGGATCCTATGTATGATCCTAGATATATGATAGTGTAATTCTTAATTTCAAGGTTCATTTCCAGATCGCTGTTCGTAATTTACACTTGGTAGGTATCTACTTAGTTCATGACAGTTCGACGCTACTGAGCTCTTTTGTAAGTTATTTTTATCAGTTTTCTGTATACATTTTCAGATTTTATCAGTCTATAATTTTCATCGAGACGGAATAGCGAAAAACGCGACAGTCCCTTTCGAAACGGGGCGTATGGTCGTTAGGTATAAAGGATCTCTCTTCCAGAAAAGGTGGTCATATAATGTTGTCTCATAAAAACTCTTACATCCATCTTGTTGATCACGTATCATCATTATGATTTCAGGGGCTTTACTCTGACTTTTCAAAACTATCATAGTTCCACTGTAAAAGAGGGACGGAGCTATAAAAGACGAAGATAACTATCCTTTTTTACCCGACTGCCGAAGGAGGGTAATGTGTTTATCAGTCTATGTATGTATGTAAGTATGTATGTATGTATGTATGTATGTATGTTTGTTCCTATGTGGCGTTCTAGAGACCAAACGCTTTGGCCGATTTTGATGATTCTTACGTCAATCGATTCGTCTTAATCCTGCGAGTGTCACTGGCAACATTAAAATTGGAAAATACAAAAATGGTGGCAAATTTTGGGCGCCATTTTGTGGGGAAGAAAATTTTATTTTTCTTCCAAACCCATCGTGTGGAGTATCAAAATAAAGGATTTTAAGAGGCGATTTCAAAAATATATATAACACTTATATGTTTAAATGTACCAAATTCTAAAAAAAAATAACTAAAAAGTTGTAAATAAAAAAGTTAATTAAAAAAATCAGTGGTTTTGGTCAGCCAGCTCGTGAATACGTATCCTCCGACTGCACTGCATGATTTACTTCTTGTTTACGTCTTTTTAGTTTGCTTTTTAAGCAGTCGGGTTTTTTGATTTTTTTAATTAACTTTTTTATTTACAACGGAATCAAGATGGCGTTGACATTTTTAACTTCCGACGGTGTATCTGTGTATTTGTGTGTCTGTCTGTGGCTGGTGTTCTTTTTGTTTGCAAGGTGAATTTATCGAGAGTGTTCTTAGTTATGTTTGATGAAAATCGGTTCAGCCGTTGAAAAGTTATGGGCCTTTTACTGTTTGAATCGGGGTATTTTCGCAAGATATCGTGTCATAATTATTTGTTCCATAGATTGTATATCGATGCGTATCTACTATTAGATAAATTATGTAGTTTAAAAACACCAGCACGGTAGAATCAACTTTTATTACTTGTACATTTTTATTTTTGTTTGACGTTCAAATATGCCGCTTATTGGCCTATAATGTGATTTTTTATTCCGTGGACTAAACTGACATTTGGGGGGTTGTCACTTTATCTTTACATTAAAATAGTGTCGTACCCTAACTATCCTGAGTGATCGAAAGTTAATCGAAAATCGAAGTAGATCGAAAATGAAACTATTTCACGGCATAAAAAAATTATTTGTTTAGAAACTAGTCTGACATAAATGAGTAGAAACTAAATATGGGCCATATTTAGTTTCTACTCATTTATGTCAGACTTAATTTTATCGATTGCATTTATTTTATTGTTGATTTCATATTTAACACAATAAAAGTTCATGTACTATGTGTATGAATACTGTTATATTTAAATATATTATGTTTATATTCATAAAACATTTATTTACACCAATTAGTAAAAATCAATTCAGGAGTCATGTCACATCGATTCGATGAATCACTTATGATTGAGCCTTACCTACAACACTATGCTCCGCGCTTGCAACATTTAAAAAAAATAAGGTCAATAGCAGCTGTCAGTTTAGTCCACGAAATTAAAAATCACAGTATAGTTGAATAAATATATTTGACAGCCAAGTTCGAGTCTTGACTCTAACAAAAATTAGCTATGTAAAGCTTAATTTTACGCAAACGGATCCCTGAATCAAACATGGTTTTCACCGACCCGTAATATTTTTGAATGGCCTATCCAACGATACCCCCACCATGGGATAGACGAGAAAAAATACATCCCTACTTTACGTGTGAGTGAAAAATAAACATTTTTTCTTGATTTTAATATACAACTTTGTTGGCGTGATAATTATGTATACCCATGCGAAATTATAGGCTTCTAGTACTAAGAATCTCTACGCTAAGTTGCGGACGGACGGACGGACATACGGACATGGCGAAACTAAAAGGGTTTTTTTTTGACTACGGAACCCTAAAACGATGAAAATAATACACATATAAAAATGTGTAAACATATAAAAGTGTGTCGTGGGTTGTTTTATTTATTTATTTATTTATTTATTAGGCTCACCAACAATTGTTAACACTAAGAATATTACAGTTATTATTTACTTAAAACTATAGTTGAGTGTCACAATTTTTTACAGGTAAGCACCACATATGCAAAAGTATTGAACAAACATTCAGAAACAACATAATAACCTAATAGTATAAAAAAAATGGTTTAAAATGATACCGAAAACATCATACACTATAAAATTAAAATTCATAATTATTAGACTACATAACATCGTGTGTCAATTTTCGAAACTTGGTAAGTGAGTCCGCATGTACGTCTACTAAATCGCTGCAATTATTTAATAGTTTACACAGCCGAGGAATGGCCGAATTGTCACCGAGGACGGTTCTACGTGGTGGTGGGTAAAAAGGGGTGATAGGAGCACGGGGCTGTCTAGCTGGAGCTCGGAATCTGATCCTCCCTAATAACTGAGGACAGTCTATTTTGTTACGCAAGATTTTAATTAAGAAACTTGAGTCTATGATATTTCTACGTTTCTCTAAAGAGTTTATCCTAAAATGCGATAACCTGGCCGCGTACGATGGCTTCTTATTGACAATTCCGCAGGAATATGCCAAATGCCAGAGGAACCTCTTCTGAATACGCTCCAGTCTCAACTTATGTGTAGCGTAATGCGGCCTCCAAACAGTGCTACAGTACTCCAAAATACCACGAACGTAACAGTTGTACAATAAAATCTTAGTTTTATTTCGTCGAAAGCCAACCACGTTTCTAATAACAAATCCCAACATTCTGGAGGCTCGCTTGATAATGCTCTCCAGGTGAGGTATAAACGTAAGCTTTTTATCAAATACTACACCCAGATCTTTGATTTGTTCTACTTCCTGGATGACGTGGGTACCAATGTAATACACAGACGGCACCGAGAGCTTCTTCCTAGAAAACTTAATGTGAAAACATTTATTAATGTTTAAGTCCATGTCATTGTTAACACACCACTCGATTAGCTTATCCAGATCGTTCTGTAGTAGCTCAGAATCATTGTTTGACTCAATTATTTTACTAAATTTGATGTCATCGGCGTACATGAAACTTTCGAAACGAAAGCATGCAGGTATATCATTGACAAAGATAATAAATAGTATTGGGCCGATATGAGAGCCCTGTGGAACGCCCGATGTAATCGCACAATTACCAGATTGGTAGCCATTAACTGCAACAAAGTAGAAACGGTTCTCTAAGTAAGATTTAAACCAAGCTAGTAAATTACCAGTAATGCCGTATGCCTTTAACTTATCCATAAGAATATCGTGTGACACACGGTCAAAAGCTTTACTAAAATCTGTATAGATAACGTCAACCTGCCTGCCAGAGTCAACAGCATCAACCAAGGATTCGGTGAAAGTCACCAAATTTGTACAAGTAGACCTGGCGCCCACAAAACCATGCTGGGAGACACTAAGATAAAGTCTTAAGTGTGACTGAATGAGTGGACAAATCAAAGACTCAAACACTTTCGCCATAGTAGACAGGAGAGAGATAGGCCTATAATTAACCACATTATCGCTATCACCGCTCTTGTAAACAGGCACAATCTTTGTAGTTTTCCAAATATCCGGAAAGATTCCAGTACTCAGCGATCTATTAAATATTAATAGTAGTGGAGAGGCTAAAGAAGAAGCGCATTTGGAGATAAATACAGGTGGTATCCCATCAGGGCCAGCACCTTTATGGCAATCCAAGGACTTTAATTTGTCAACTAAACAGTCGTGGTCTATTGCAGGTGCTGTGAGGGACAGGCTGTTATTATTCAGATTTCGTAGGTAGTCTGAGTTAGAAGAACGTTGAGCGGATTTCCCACTAGCAAAAACAGAAGAGAATTGCTTAGCAAACATTTCACAAATTTGGAGTCCGTCTGAAGTTGCTATGCTTCCATCAGTCATTGTGATGGGAAATGAGCTGGAACCACCCCGTTTATCTTTAATATATGCCCAGAATTGCTTAGGGTTTTCAGAGATATCAGTTTCAATATTTGAAATATACTTATTATAACTAATGGTCGCTAAGTGCGAGCATCTTTTACACAACAATTTAAATTCCACTTCATCCATAGGATTTTTGTAAGTTTTAAAACGCTTTCTGATTTTTTCCTTCTCTTTTAACGTTCTGATTAAGATTTTGCCAAACCAAGGTGGATAATTCCTTTTCTGAGTTCCTCTGATAGGGACGTGTGTCTTTATAATACCCAATAGTCTATCGTAAAAAATTGCAAGCATCTCATTAACATCCTCTGTGTCATTCAGTAATGACGCCCAATCTATTTCATTTAAAAGCTTACAAATCTTGTCGTAGTCCGCTTTGAAAAAATTAGGACGGAAATTGTTAGGATTGTAGGGAAGTCTTGGGTCTGAGCTAGAATTCAGTAAAAATTCTAGAGGAGGATGCAGGGGATCAATTTTGCTTAAAGGGTTTTGTGCAGCACGCACGCTACCAGAAGGCAAGTTACTTAGAGCCAGATCCAATATTCTACCAGAATTGTTACAAATACTGTTAAGTTGCACGAGTTTATTGACATGTGTAAAATCAGTCAACACATGGGTAAATCCAGGAGATACGTAACCAACAGTTGAATCACTTACCAAGTTCCAGTTTACAGCACTCAGATTAAAATCACCTACTATACATGTATACAAGCCTGACTGTTCTAAAACTATGCTACAGCAATCCAAAAAATATTCTAATGTTAGTCGAGTAACAGGTGGAGGTAAGTATACGGCGCACAGAGCTATTTGACGTATAGATTTTGTGATAGGTACTTCAACGGTGATCCAGAGATCCTCACACCGGCTTTCCCAGTGACTCATGCGTTTTGAGTTAATTTTCTTTAAAACGGCAATCAAAACTCCACCCCCGTCCTTTTTCTTACCTTCCCTGTCCCGCCTATAGACGACGTATCTATTGTCAAACAGCTCTGCACTCATGACCGAATCGTTCAACCATGTTTCGGTTAAAATAACAATATCATAAGACTCACAGGATAATTGACGACAAAAGCTATGAGTCTTTGTTCGCAACCCTCGGACGTTCTGATAATATAATCTTAAAGCTTTGAATTTAAACGAGGATAAAATACCAAAACATTGAAATTAAAACAAATATCAAAACAACTAAACCAACTTATTCAACGTCTCCATATTCCTGACCAAGATATGCTCCGTTTCTTGGGTTTTCCGCATAAAAATCCGACCAGATCGAATCCAGACGTACTGAAAACCGATTTCTTTGGCCTTGATTCTCGCAGCAGCATGCAATGCCTTGTTGGCGGTAGATAAATGTTCAGTTACAAAGATAGGGAACTTTGTACCGGAGTATCCAAGGTGCGCACTGTTTATCTTGTTGTTCGGGTTGGATTTATTATATTTAATAGTAGCTGCCAGAAATTCGTCACGGACTCGCGGAGAGCTAAGCTGCACTACAACTGATCTTGGGCGGTTTGTGCTGGGATTAAGTTTAGCAACCCTTGTGGTATGCAGTATTTCTCTGCTTGTGATATCACATCCTATCACCTTTGATAGGTCGGCCACAACTTGGATTAAATTTTCCTGCTTCTTTTCCGGCAAACATTGAATTTCGATGTTATTTGAACGGGTTTGCTGTTCCAGGTTGTTTAAACGTCCTGTCAGGTCCCCGATTGATCTTTTCATGCTGAAATTCTCTTTTTGCAACTCCTTAACATTTTCTTTACAGGCTGCGTGCTCCTTAAGAAGGTCCTCATACTGACCGTTCATAAACGTCATAGCGTCGTTCATCTTTTCCATTTTCTCGTTGATAGGTTGCAGTTCTCGATTTAGAATATCGTTAATATTAATATTAAACTTGGGTAAAATCTTTTCAAGCTCGATCTTCATAACGTCTTGAACTATTTGACGAACATCTTCACGAGTCAACTTTTGCTCGGTACTAGACTGTGGTGGTGACGAGAGGGCTTGCCTTTTGTTACCTCTAGAAGGTGCAGGAATGTTGTGCAGTGGTGTACCACCAGACTTTTTTAGCGGAGATGATTCAGACATTATGATATTGTAAGTGTAGTACCGCAAGTGTACCGTATCCAATTACCAAAGCAAGATACTTGCTAGTTCCACTAACTCGCAATCTTCTACTAGTTTGGTAGAAATTTCCTCCTCTGGCCACCCCAAATTGTCTTTGGTCCTATTTCACCTATGTGACAGTACTGGCAGCTCATTAGAAATTATGTGGGTATTTCAATATAATTATAATTTGCAAAAATGTCAAACACGATTTTGATTTTGTTATTTCTGATATTTATGCACTGTTCAGTCAAATGTTTATAGGTCAAAGGTTCTAGTAAGCACTTATCTCCAATAAAAACACAACTGGCACTTTGGTTTTACACTTTTCCGCGAAAGTTTTTAATTATATCCGGGAGTGACAATTACAAGTGTTTATTTTAGTAGGGTATGAATATCTATTTTCTACCAGTACCTTTGGGTGATGCAGAAACAAATAGAACTACGGCGTTACTTTTTGGTAAAGCTGTTAACATTTGTATTTTTGAGTTCCACTTAAGTAGCGCAGCCGTCTTAAACAGCACAGATGGTGGTTCGTATTTTTTTACGTTTTTTGCTTCAAGCTTAAGAATAGTTTGGCGAGGTACAAAACCGAGTGTTTCTGAATGAACCAGCAGTTAGGTTGTGAAAAGAAATTGTTTTAGTTGTATATTAAGACCGCCGCAAAATTACCTGGGTATTTTTGCGGCGGTAACGTGTTAGCAGAACGGTGGTAGATATAAAGAATAACTTTATCAAGGACCAATGTTTAAAAACAAATACATAAATTGATTCCTCGAATGATCAGATCAGATGTGGTACCATAATATATCAATATTTCGTCCTATATTTGTATATTTGTAATATTTGTATATAGAAGATGGGCCTGTTTCCATTAATTGGACACAAGTCCAGACTTTGGGCTATGATGAGAAGTTCTTTATGGAAAAACCTGATAAAACTTTGTCCAAAATCGAACTGAGGAACTCTAACTTAGCAATAGGTAATGTGATCACAAAGGGAGAGTCTTAATAAATAAAAAAAGAGAGTTAAAAAAATCAAAAAACCCGCTGCTTAAGAAGCGAACTAAAAAAACGTAATCAAGAACAAAATCATGCTGTGCAGTCTGAGGATTCATATTCGTGAGCTGGCTGACCAAAACCAGATGTATCCCGCGACTGCACAGACAAACATACATACATACATAGACTGACAAACACATTACCCTCTGTCGACAGTCGGGTAAAAAGATTACACGTGTGATAAATTGCGACTTCAAATATCAAGTTCACAGAAACTACAAAACAAACCATCAAACTTGTATCTACTAATTACAATTGCGTAAATAAAACTTGAATTCAACAATAAACTGTAAAAAGTCCCCAACGTTAACCAAAAGTCTTTAAGCATGCAAATCGGACAATATAAAACTGAAAACTACAAATTAAATTACTGGACAAGTCGAAAATGACTGCAATATTCATCCGGAGTGCTGAAAAGTGGTATTCAGCGGTCCGCTTTATCCAAATTTCAGTCGTTGGCGAGATTAATGTAACGGAAAGGCCACAGAGCACCGAATGCCTCGCTGGCCTTTTACTGCTAGAGAACGTGGCATTGCCAACCATGCAAACCTCAAGACAAATTGTTATTCCGTCAGTGTTCAGAATAAGGCTCACACTGCTATGTTATTTTTATGAATGTTACTTTTTAGGGTTCCGTACCCAAAGGATAAAAACGAGACCCTATTACTAAGACTCCACTGTCCGTCTGTCTGGCTGTATCTCATGAACCGTGATAGCTAGACAGTTGAAATTTTCACAGATGATGCATTGCTATTGCTGCTTTAACAAAAAATACTAAAAACAGAGTAAAATAAATATTTAAGTGGGGCTCCCATACAACAAACGTGTTTTTTTGCCGTTTTTGCGATAATGGTACGGAACCCATCGTGCGCAAGTCCGATTCGCACTTTGCCGGTTTTTATTATTATTTTGTAAGTGTGTGCTGAGCTGTTTAAAAATGAATTTCTTTCATTCTCTAATGCCAAAATGTAAGGGATTGATCACGTGACAACCCTTAGCAATCCCATAATATTTTATTAACATTTTGCCATTTGCTATCGCGACGCTTTTTTTAAAATAATGTCACTGGCTAGAGCCTTGATGACCCGTGAAAGAGTTGGCTATAGATTTGGCTGCGAAATGCGGTGCCAGACATATCTCATCGTTTTAAGGGTTCCGTACCCAAAGGGTAAAAACGGGACCCTATTACTAAGACTCCGTCTGTCTGTCTATCCGTCTGTCACCAGAAACCGTCGTTCTCATGAACCGTGATAGCTAAATAGTTGAAATTTTCACAGATAATGTATTTCTTTTGCCGCTATAACAACAAATACTAAAAACAGAATAAAATATAATGAAATAAATATTTAAGTGGGGCTCCCATACAACAAACGTGATTTATCGCAATTCCTTTATTTTTACACGAATAAACCGAAATGTCACGTGATACCGCGGCATAGAGCGACAGAATGATTCCGTATGCTGAAGCGTGCCGTACCGTGCCATGCCGTCAGTCGGCGTCAGTCCTTAATCGTCACGCTATCACTGACGATCCATTCATCTTTTCTTTGGTCTTCCTCTCACTCTCTATTGATCCACATTTATATTCACAGTGTTTAATACTTAATATGAACATCGTCTAGAATGGTGTTTCGTGTTGTCGCAGCATGCATTAGTGATGAGAAGGATTATTTGTGCGGCACTGCATACCGCAGCTTTGTGCGTTACGATCAGTTGACTAGAGCTTGTAACTTTGACTGCGTCGACATTGCGTAGGGACGAATAATTACATTTGTCTTGACATTTAAAGAGACATCAGAGATTCCAAATATGCTGCCGAATTGCCAAATATGCCCATTGAATGCCGTATTTTGTCGCTGCCTACGTGGGGATTCCGAGCTCTGTGGGAAAAGCATTCAACCAGCCATGAAATCGTCGCCAGTTCTTGCAGAGTTATTAAGATTATGTCATCGCTTGATTATGGGACCTAGTTTAAAGTGATCATTATATTTTGTTGAAGGTCTAAGGTCAATATATTATTTTCTTTCTTAGGCATGTTTTTTAAATTATATTTTTCATTAGCAATGTCCTAATATTGTTCAGTGTAATTGTAATTAAGTAGGTTACTTTACTTTATAATAACATTTATATGCTGTAAAAGTACATCTTAGACGTGCGCAGTACTCATAACCGGCGTGTGTGTTAGGCTAGATTGTGGTAAACGTATGCAAAAGGAGTATGTTAGGATTGTTCTGTAGTTTCTGCCTATACAATGGAAAAAAAACGTAAGTTTGTGGACGAATTATCTTTGCAAAACCTCCCATTTTATAAGCTCTAAGTTTCGCTTACAACAAGACTCCATAGCACAATACTTTTCTATAACACCAATCAGAATAGAATCTACGAGTCACATTCTAACAAAGATATTCTACAAAGGGCAGAGTGACATCTGTCAGAGACAGGCTAGGACAGATTCTTGAGCAAGTCATAAAACTATACCATATAGCCTAAGATCCCACTGCAAAAACTTACAGGTACATTTGTTTTTGTTCAAACTTAAACTAAAACTGTAATCGACGAATTGCATATTCACTCACGTGTATATATAAATCTTCCATCCCGCTTACTCCGGCAAGCGAGTGAGCGTATTAGTGTATTTTTCACATAAAATATAGTAATATGGTTTCTCATGAACATGTAAGTTTTTGAGATGTCTCATGCCTACTATCTGCCACTGACATCACTGATGATAACAACGTAATATTTATCTGTAGGTTTCTGCAGTTTGTGACCAGTTGCGGCCAGGCAAAACTGCAGTAATCTATTCTATTATTAAGAATAATATACCTGTATATTTTTGCAGTGGTATCTCATACTAGTAGGGTTTACGACTTGGGATAAGTTGGGTTTGAAGCGGTTGTGGGTAGAGTTTGATGGGGTACTTGTATCCGTTTGATTTTGCAGTTTTTATTAAGGTACTCCAAAAGCATTGAAATCTTTTTGATGGTTACATGATTGAGTGGAAGGAGGATGGTATTACATACTGAAGTTTTTATTAACACTAGTGTTTTCACAAGGCTTTAGTCTCATGGCCTTACGGGGACCATGTATTTTAGAGGATAAAAGTAGTTAAATACACGGGATCCCGACGCGAAACAAATTTGTTGCAAATAAATAACACAAGATGGCGCGATATGCAAAATAAGTACTCAAAATAGATACCTGTTAACAACAAAAACAAACCCGTGAAACGTGACAGATTAAATTAACCAAATAACACGGACGTCAACAAAAGCCTCGCGTCCACTCACATCGGCAGACGTGTGTTGACGTCTAAACGGACAAAATTCCGGCGGTTTTGTCAGATTCGTCTGCGGTTGACTATTGTAATGCGTCGAAATACACAAGAGAACTAACCACCAGCTTAACCGGGTCTTCTAAATGTTGAAAAGCTTACTACCAGACGTAAAAATAAAATGTTAACGCATATATTCTCTTAAACGGTTGCGTCGCAAGATATGTTCAAGTTAGGATGGATCTGCCAAGAACCAGCTAGATGCACTTGAGTCGATCGAACTACGGTCCTAGAGTACTAAGGTCTAGCACGAGGTCGAATCTAGGCCCAGAGCATTGAACATCGGCACCGAGTTGCCAGCCTGTCGGTTACTGTCGTGGAGTGTGCTTTGGAATTGCATGAACTATTTCTTCCTAGCCCGTTCCATCGTCGGACTATAAGAAGTACGGCAATGCTTCATCGGTACAAGGCGGACACCCATACGCACCAAACGTTTTGGCAATACTTTTATTATGCGTATAACAAAGGACTGGAATTCCTTGCCGGAGACTGTATTTCCTGATAGCTACAACCTGGGAGTCTTTAAGTCAAGAGTGAATAGTTTTCTTCTAGGCAAACGTACTTCGTCGTCATCATCGCTTACCATCAGGTGAAATAGTGGTCAATCCTATCAATAATAAAAAATAAAAAAGTCCCGTGTAATAGGTACCATTGTCTGTTACCATTATCTGAGAACATATCCACCTCACACCCGGTTTTGTTGGCTCGCTTTGGGTGAAATGCATAGCACAAAGCACAGTAGGTAGGTAATTTAGGATTAGAGATCGTCCATATCCAACCATCCAGCAGTGAGTTCGCACATCGAGATTTTACTAGTTTCCCAACTTAAAATTATCGCAGAAATTTTAAGGTGGGAAACTCGGGGTTAAACTTTTAGATATAATTCCATGAGTAATACTGTACTATTATTTATTCTACTGTGGTAATACCACATTTCACAAATTTACACACATAATGGCGACAAACTTCTCAAAACTTGCTTGTCACTTCTCACACACCTTCGCGTCTATATCCATAATGGTCGCGACCACACTCTAGGAAATCATATCCGTCGCCCAAATTGGACATTGGACTATTAAAGTGTTGCAAGCATAATGTTGCCTATGAAACAAAACTAAATTATTTAGTAAAAGGCGATTCGTTCGCAGCGTTGTCATTAAGCTCTACTCCTGGAACATATAGAATAATATATACTTCATAAAAGATAGCTTGATCTCTGCGACAGCTTTCAGTATCAATACAGTAACAATAGCGCTTGACAGATTAACAATAACGTAACAATAACGTATACGTCAGTTTGACATAATATGTCGCAGAGATCAAGCTATCTTTTATGAAGTATAGACGTGGTTAGCCAAAACTGAAGTGCCTGAAGCTGTTTTTCTAGGCTATTCTAGAAAAAAGCTTTAGAAACTTCAGTTTTGGTTCTAGACTAGTCTAAAAAAAAAAGCTTTAGTCACTTCAGTTTTGGCTAACCACGTCTATACTTCATAAAAGATAGCTTGATCGTCGCAGAGATCAAGCTATCTTTTATAAAGTATAGACGTGGTTAAACGTATGACGTATGTCAAACTGCGTGTGTCTAAAGCTTTTTTCTAGAATAGTCTAGAAAAAAGCTTTATACTTTAGTTTTGGTGGAGTACGACTGCACTTTTGTCTCTTGACTGTAAAAGCATCCGAATGGCAATGTTGAAATTTTCCATTAGCCAATAATTGGTCCGGGTGGTTGGGTGACTCCCATATCCTTTATCGGATCGTTTCCGCCAAACCAGAGCTTCTGAGGGAGATCGAGAGATTCTATGGGCAGCTGTACACGTCAACCAGTAAACCCGTCGCGAATCTAGCGAATGACCCTAGAGCTAGATTGACCCGACACTATTTTTTTTTTTTATTTGTGATGGGTTTGCTCTTGACTCTAGACTAGGTCAGAGGTGACAGAGACAGAGTCGACGATGGAGTGAGTTTACCCAGAAGAAGCCTGTTCACTCTAACTTTGAAGAGATTCCGGACGTCAGCCTGTATGAGATTGGGATGGCTCTGAAACAGCTTAAGAACAACAAGGCACCGGGTGACGTCGGAATTACGGCCGAACTCCTGAAGGCGGGTGGAAAAACAATCCTTAAGGCCCTTCAGAAGCTGTTTGATTCCGTCATACTCGAAGGGAATACGCCACAGGCATGGTGCAGGGGTGTGGTGGTACTCTTCTTCAAGAAGGGTGACAATGCCTTACTGAAGAACTATAGGCCCATCACACTTCTTAGCCATGTCTACAAGCTGTTTTCAAGAGTCATCCAGAATCGTCTCGCGCGCAGGTTTGACGATTTCCAGCCTCCCGAACAAGCCGGATTCCGTAAAGGCTTCAGCACCGTAGACCACATACATACGCTGCGGCAGGTTATACAGAAGACCGAAGAGTACAACCTGCCTCTCTGTTTAGCGTTTGTGGACTACAAGAAAGCCTTCGATTCGATCGAGACTTGGGCTGTACTGCAGTCTCTCCAACAGTGCCAAATTGACTACCGGTACATCGAAGTGTTGAAGTGTTGAAGTGTTTATACAAAAAAGCCACCATATCAGTTCGACTTCAGGATCAGACCTCGGAACCAGTCCTTCTGCAGCGAGGTGTGAGACAGGGAGACGTCATATCTCTGAAGCTGTTTACCGCTGCACTGGAGGATGTCTTCAAGGTTCTGGACTGGAGAGGGCTAGGCATCAACGTCAATGGCGAGTACATCACTCACCTTCGGTTTGCTGACGATATAGTGGTTATGGCTGAGACCATGGAGGACCTCAGTACAATGCTCGATGACCTCAGTAGTGCTTCCGGAAGAGTGGGTCTTAGAATGAACATGGACAAAACCAAGGTGATGTTGAATGCCCATGTTACACCCACTCCTATCAAGGTAGGAGACTCTACACTCGAAGCTGTGGGCGACTATGTCTACCTGGGACAAACGATCCAGTTGGGTAGGGCCAACTTCGAGAAAGAGGTCAACCGTCGAATCCGACTCGGCTGGGCGGCGTTCGGGAAGTTGCGCGGTATCTTCTCGTCCAACTCACCACAGCGTCTCAAGACGAAAGTCTATGACCAGTGTGTGTTGCCAGTGATGACATATGGCTCTGAGACGTGGTCGCTTACAATGGGCCTCATCAGAAAACTTACAGTCACTCAAAGGGCAATGGAGAGGGCTATGCTCAGAATTTCCTTGCGTGATCGAATCAGAAATGTAGAGATCCGCAAGAGAACCAAGGTTACCGACATAGCCCGAAGAATTGCCAAACTTAAGTGGCAGTGGGCAGGGCACATTGCTCGCAGAACGGATGGCCGATGGGGCAGAAAGGTTCTGGAGTGGCGACCGCGAACCGGAAGACGTTGCGTTGGAAGGCCTCCTATCAGGTGGACCGATGACCTGGTGAAGGTTGCGGGAATCCGCTGGTTGCGAGACGCACGGGACCGGTCATGTGGCGACGCTTGGGGGAGGCCTATGTCCAGCAGTGGACGTCTTTTGGCTGATATGATGATGATGATGATGATATCCTTTAAACCGGAAAACAGAAACTGGTATTATGTTATACCAGTTCACCTCCAGACAACGAAGAAGTCTTTCATAATAAATCTATCAAACCAGTATACAAACATTGAGATGTATAAACACTGAAGGATCAACTGAAACTGGCCATGATGCATACCCGACACCAGACAAACCGCTGTTCGAACCTGATATAGAAATTCAAATTTTAATTTGCAGGATTGAAGATCTTTTTTCCGTTGCAGCGTTTCCAAGTATTTAGTTTTAAGTAATCGAGTACGCGTCATCTGGGGATTATGAGACTTAATGGATTTCAATATTTTTTTGGAGGTCCCATTAATGAGATGAGGTGAAGATTGATAAATTAATGTTAATGTAGAAACGTTTTTAGAAGGCTAAGATACAATTTTTTATTCTGGGTTTAGAAAAGTTATTTTAGCAATTATTATTTAGGATATTTATTTAAATGGTAACCTGGCACAAATAAGAAACTAGAATTAGCAGAGATTTCAGTGTATTACTTGAATTATTCAGACGATTATCTAAACGCTCTAATAATCGCTAAGATAAATTCTTGTAGGCTAATAAAATCAATGGTAAAACTTGACCATTGTTTCAACTTCAAAACCACATTTCGAAATCTGAAAGTAACTAGCTGATGAAAAAGCAACTGTTAAACAACAACAACAAGTGTGAGGCTAAACGAACGTAATTTTGTAAATTGTGAGTCGCGTAAAATGCGTCGCGGAATTATAGTTCAACTGAAATTCGGTTAGGCTGCCAGATGGACGGACGTAATTCTAGTTGCTATTCCATGTTTGAACGGGGCGCTGACGCTTGCCTCGCTGCCCTCACTCACCGCAATTTGGTTGTAATAATGTGCGTGAGTCAGTAGACAACTCATTTTGCGTCGCCGTATGGCACAAATAGGACTTTAGTATGAAACCGAATGCAGCGAAAATTCCACGACGCATTTTACGCGATTCACAACTCACAAAATTACGTTCGTTTGGCCTCACCCTTATGCAACAGTAAACTTCAAAAAACCATCGACCAAAACAAAACACGAGCGATATCTAGTCACAAAAATATAAATTCATGCAGTTTCATACCGTGCCAATAAATATGATATATGTGTACGTACGATTTGGCGTTGTTAACGATATTTTAATGCCACGAAAAACTTTTGGAGCCATACATTGTACTAAATATTACTTTCATGTGAAATATGCGAAAGAAATCTGAAATTATTTTCTGCTGTATTGTTGCTGGGTATAAAAAAGGTATTCATATTATTATTTTTTCATAGATTTGGGAAAGAGTCTGTTTTATTTTAGAAAAATAATATTTATGTGTGTAAGTTTGTTTGTTTAGTTCTCTCTAAATTTTTGAGGAATTTATTAATTGATGTTTTCAAATTCCAACACCTTGATTGAAAATGCCTGTAATTTTGGAATAATCTATACTAATATTCTATAGAGGTAAAGTTTGTGAGTTTTTGAGGTTGTAGGGGATAATCGCTGGATCTACTGAACCGATTTAGTAGAAATTTGGCATTGAGATAGTTTGAGACCATCTGAAGGACATAGTTTGTATTCCATTGGAATGATACACCACTACTACACTATTTCCTCAATTTTTATAAGATCTTATTTCTTTTTTCTTTTTTTTCCCCCGTCAGAAAAAGAGGGGTGTTATAAGTATGACGTGTGTGTTTGTGGATCTGTCTGTGGCATCATAGCTCTTAAACAGATGTACCGATTTTGACTTCGTTTATATTTGTTTGAAAGGTGACTTTATCGAAAATGTTTGAGGAAAATCGGTTCAGCCGTTCAAAAGTTATGAGCGTTTTACTGCTTCAATCGGGGTGTTTTCGCAAGATACCGTGTCATAATTACATGTTCAATAGATTGTCGATCGAAGCTTGTCCACTACTCGTTAAATTATGTAGTACTAGCTGTTCCTCTCGGCTTCGCTCCCGTGGACCACCCCACAGGACCCGACTTCGGGATAAAAAATAGCCTATGTCACTCAAGAATAATGTAGCTTTCTATTGGTGAAAGAGTTTTTTAAATCGGTCCAGTAGTTTCGGAGCCTATTCGGTACAAACAAACAAACAAACAAAAAAATCTTTCCTCTTTATAATATTAGTATAGATTGTATAGTATAGATAAAATAAAAATATGTCGGGGTATTTTTTAGGGTTCCGTACCCAAAGGGTAAAAACGGGACCCTATTACTGAGACTTCGCGGTCCGTCTGTCTGTCTGTCTGTCTGTCACCAGGCTGTATCTAATGAACCGTGATAGCTACACAGTTGAAATTTTCACAGATGATGTATTTCTGCTGCCGCTATAACAAAAAATACTAATAAAACAGAATAAAATAAATATTTAAGTAGGGCTCCCATACAACGTGTGTGATTTTTTGCCGTTTTTTTGCAATAATGGTACGGAACCCTTCGTGCACGAGTCCGACTCGCACTTGGCCGGTTTTTTTAATTTTACTTTCTCATACCATGACTGAAAAATCAAAAACATAAAAATGTTGATCTGAAAGATATGTTGTTCATGTACGTAACGTTTGCCCTTTTCATAAAATAATGTAACGGAAACTGAAAAACGCTTTACAAAGCATTCCATGTACCCAAGAATCCGTTCACTACAGCATTTTCATCAGACTCCCTAATTGAATATTGTTAGTAACCCGATTACCGGGTAGACTCCAATAAACTTTGATCTACAAAAATAGCCCGTTTGCCACCCTATGCCTTTTGAAATAGAGTCTGAGTTCACTCTTGTCAGGTTGTACATAATACGTTTTTTATTTACCGAATAGTGGTGTCCGTAAACGACAGTAAATTCGATCATTTGTGGCCAACTGATTACTTATTATGATATCAGATGATTTTGGTAGAATATTTATTCAAGTGAGATTTAAAGTTATTATTGTTTTAATCATTTTAAAACCTTGTATTGTTCGTTTTTGCAACAGGCAGGTGGAAATTATTGGGTAGTTTCATGAAACTTTTAAATCGTAATGTAATTTGAATGGATTCATGCATTGACTCGTAATGTCTTTGCTTTGCTTCTTGAGCTACAACATCTAACTTTTCGGTGTTATTTTAAAGACTCATAATTACAAGGACAAAGTCGTTTCCATCTTTAAGCAAAATCTTACTAATATTATATATGCGAAAGTTTGGATAGATGGATGTTTGTTTGTTACTCAATCACGCCAGAACGGCTGACCGGATCTGGATGAAATTTGTGCAAGGAAATAGATTATAGTATGGAATAGCATATAAGCTACTACTGCTTCTATTTCGGTATAATATTCCCATAGGATGATAAAACACTTTTCACGCAGGTGAAGCCGCTGGCAGAAGCTACTTTATGTATGTGTGTCGTTTTCTGAGCCAAATAAATAAACTTTTTTTCTTACTTTCATTCCCACTGTTGGACAAAGGTAGGCGTTTCTCTCAAAACTCAAAATCCATTTATCAATATGCTTTAGGTTGTCGATCTCAATTCTAAAATAATACTAGGTTTTTTCCATTTTCCGGAACATTTTTATTTAATGTTACGAAAAAAACACACTGATTACTTTTTAAATTGCAAACGAATTAAATCGACATTCTCAACCGAATATTGGCTATGATACTTTTATATTCAAAACCTTAATAAAGTAGAATGCGAGTAGTTATATATGCCAATTAAAAGGGGGATGGCTGTTGACAAATATTTGCAGCGTTCGCATGTTGACTCGTGTCTATTCGATATCGAAATCGGATCGTGGTTATGAGGACTTTTTGAGGTTTTTGTACGTACGATATAATGTTGGGTTGATGGTAAATACGCTCATTTGAAGTTTTGATTAGGTGCATCTATGTAAAGTTATCCAAGGCTAGAGTGAACGCCACGATATCTAGATTTTAGCTAGGCAGAATATGCGTATGCAGAGATAAGCAGCGGTGAAGATCTGTTTCTGACTTGCGTATTTGAAGTTAAGAATATACCAAACCCCTTTTTAATGACAAAGTAAAGTTTGACAAATTTTTAATTCACAACATTTTTCAAAAGAAAATAATCAAAGTTTCCTAAAAGACTAAACTAAACTTCTCTGATAGATTAGGCAGTAATAATTAAGAGTTTTAAAGTCTTTTGTTTAACTCAAAGTCAAAGTCAAAAATATTTATTTCAACTATGGCCTAGTTGAAATAAATATTTTTGACTTTGACTTTTTATGATAAGCGGCATTTTTGAATGTCAAACAATTAAAAATTTAAATGAAAATTTACAAGTAATAAAAATAGATTCTCCATAACAAGCTACTTTTCCGAATGCACGATTCGGAAATAGTTATTTATACGATATTTTTACGAGTCGGAAATACAACATTTTACCATGCATTGTGCGAGGAAATAAAAAAATATATAAGCAATGCAAAAATTAATAAAATGGCGGGCTTATTCAAGCGCGCTCAGCATAACCACAGATTAACTGAAAGATCTACGGGCATATCTACTGCGCATGTGCAAATAGCTGTCACGTCGTAACGCAAAAAGGCACGAGTAAAATAACTCTGCCAAACATATTTAATGAATATTTAAAATTAATAATTTATTGAACAAAATCTAAATCTAGAGTAATTAAAAACGCGTTTAATGAAGTATTAGTTTTATTTTACCTTTTATATGAATGATAATCTGTACTTATCTAATTTTTAAAACTTTTCTCAAATAATAAAAACTCTATGCGTCGGGTCAGCCCGTTGGAGCCCGTTGGAGTAAAAAAAAAAAAAAAACAGAAAAGTAAAAGGCAATAGTGTAAAAAAGTGGCACTTTCCGCACAGTTTGGCTGCTTGGAAAAAGCTCTTTTCGAGGGCGTGCATTGTAAAGTATATTTCCAAACGATATTATCTCTCTGATCCTAAATAAACATTACATTTGACATTGTTTTCTACATTTTTATAATTTTTTAACCGTATTAATTATTATTTTTAATGAGTTTTTGATTATTTAAATTAATTATTCATTATTATTTTTTGGGTATTATCTGTTTATAATTTAATGCACTTAAGAGCGTATAACTATGGATTGGAATTATGTCTGAAATAAATAAATACATTAAAATCATGAAACATAGATGACTAATAAACATTATAAACACTGTTTACCAAAAAGTAGTTGCTGATACTTCAATTCACTGTTAGTAGCCTTGATGGATACATCCGTACGCCTCAACAAATTGTTATTCAAAGAGACCAAGACATTCAAAGACAAGTTTAACAAATAAATCACACAAATGACACTACTTTACATTTTCCTTTTATCAAAGGTCAGTCTTTCTTTGTCCTAAAATAAACAATCATTGCGTGTTTCAGAAGACAAATATAACTAAATCACTCTTTGGGTTTCCGTCTTTGATGACAGATTGTAAATGGAACCGATGGCTTTAACGTATTGCTATCATTTTGTGAATAATGCGATGTCAATAAATGTTTGATTGTTAACAAAATGTTTCTGGTTATCTTTTTGGCAGGCTCATCATTGTTGTTGTTAGATCGTTTGTAAAAGTGATGGGTTTTGTTAAAATTCTTGTTTATCTCTTTACGCTTTTCATAAAATTTGACTGCATCATTATTATTATAATATTATTTTAAGAAGTTTAGTTTTATTTATATTTATTATTATCCTGAGAGCTGTGTAATGTCGGATATCTGGAGTGTACGCCAGATATCCGACATTTTGTGTGGGGGGGTGATTATTTAAGAAACATTATTTCCTGGTTGCTCATCCTCGGCACAACAATTTTCATTTATAATTTAGAAGTTTATTTTTTAAATCAATGATACTAACACTATAATGTAAGCTTTTTGTAATAATAACCCAATATAGATCACTGTTGTCTGAATTAAATGAATTTGCATTATTTTCATCTGCCTAGCCTTTTATAAACTATGTAAGGGTCGGCTTCAGTTGAATATCGCTATTTTTAAGCCCCGATGGCAAAAGAGGGGTGTTACACGTTTGACGTGTGTACCTGTGTATGTGTGTTTTTGTGTATCTGTCATCATAGCTTCTAAACGGATGAACCGCTTTTGATTTCGTTTTTATTTGTTAGATAGGTGACTTTATCGAGTGTGTTCTTAACTTCCTGTTTGATGAATATCGGTTCAGCTACTAGATTTATTATGTAGCTTAAAAATGTGTCAGAGGTATTATACATTTTTAATTTTTTTAATTTTACTTGTTCATAAAGCGACAGCATGTCTCACGTTTAAAACCAAGTTACTTGGTAACAAGAAACCATTTGAGCTCCCCTAAAACATTTTGACAAACTTTTGGGCTTATGACTGCCCAAACGATTGGAAAAGGTCTACTAAAGACAGAAGTTGATTTTATTTTTAAGTCCATAATTTTAACGGGTGGGATGCAGTCTTTGACCATGAAGCATTTGAGTGGAAAAATACAACATGTTTAATACAATTGTAATACGAGAAATAAAGATAAGTTAGATCAACCATCTTATAGACTAGCTAAAATACAGTCATCTTTCATGGGGTACTGTGATAAATTCTATAACAAAATACCTTGTGATATATTAAAACTAAATGAAAGTAAATTTAAAACTTTAGTTAAAAGCACACTTTGTAAACAAGCATATTATAAATTAGATGATTATATTCAAGATAAGAATGCTTGGCAACATGCTGGTCCCGCTCCATAGGGCAGTAGTGTGGACAAAATCAAATTTGCTAATTTATATTCCTATTCATAGTTATTGCATTCTTATTAAAAAAAAAAACAGAATATGGCTCACACACTGTTCCGTTGTTGTTGAATTAGGTATTTTACCTTTGTTTGCATTATTTGTAAGTATGTGAGAACCATGTTCCTATTTATCAAATTAATGAATTTACCAGTTAATGCTTTTATTACTTTATACCTGTACGTAGTATAGTGTGTAGTGTTATTTTTGGGTGCATCGTCCTCACATATTTGAATTTATTAATGTATGTACATAAGTAAACATTGTAAAACACCTATTTTTTTAAAAAGAGTATGTATGGAGTTTCTTGTGCGTTCTTCTCCATAACAAGCTAATTTTCCGAATGCACGGTAGAATACATTTTTATTACTTGTACATTTTTAATTTAGATTTATTATTGTTTGACGTTCAAAAGTGCCGCTTATTGGTCTAGTTGAAATAAATATATTTGACTTTGGTTCTCATTTCAGAATCAAATTTTTATTTGCTCTAAATTTAGATACAATATAAGATTAATAACATAAATAAATGAGATCAGCTAAATTTTAACTTACGGCTTGCAAATCATTACATTAATTATTTAAACATGTAAAAAAAAAATGATACAAATAGAATTAATAATGAGAAAATAAATGATAGTCTGGCAATTATAAAAAAAATATTCATGTCAATTAGCTAATAAATTCGCAATAATAAATATACTAGATAATTATAATAGTCACTTTCTATATCACATCATTTAAAAAGCCTTTTACTTACTAATATTTTCTTCAAAGTAGTACAGTTATGTTAAAATTAAAAAAAAAAATATGTCTCCACTGTCTTTCTCACCGTAGAGTAGGCTAAATAATATTGTACTAATGGTGTGCTCATATTGTGTCCCTTTGTAACGAATTTGTTATTCCTGTTCATATCTGCTGAGGTTAGATTCTAAAGCTTCTTTGTCCCCCACAATATTATTAACTGCATGATGGTTTATCTACCTGTTTCAGCATCATTAACTGCTTCATGTATATTATGTTGTCTCCGGTCATTAATCTGGTTTAGCGCAACAGCCTGATATATTGTGTTAGCAGCATAGTTTAGCTTAATAGTCATTGCATGGCTTTAACGACACATAATTGCATAATATTATGTGTAATTTGGAAGTTTCTCGGCGTCATAAAAATTTGTAATTACGACATAGATTTAAATAGTGAAAAAAAGGCCTATCCGTGTTCACCATACACGGTATTTGCAATGTTTCGTGCGCAGGACTCGACTGCTACCGAAGATTGCCAACTGCGTGACGAGTTCACTTCAGTCTAATACAACCAATGTATGACCAAATTGTGGCATCAGAAAAATGTGCGGTCCTCCACGATCTAACTTTATAAGTCAATGTACTACGAAATATTAGTAATGGCATTAGGATGCAGATTTTTTTTATGATATTCTGGTTCTATTCATATTTGTCAGGAGCAGTGGTAACGGCCGCGACTTACAAGTTTTAGGTTGTGGGTTTGAACCCAGTGTGAAAATTATTTCATCAACGATGTTTTCCTTCGCCGTTTTGCAGAGCAGTGTCTCAAAACGGTGAAGGAAAACCTCGTGAGGAAATCGGCATGTCCTAGAACCAAAAATTCGAAGACTTGTGACATTCACCAACCCGCACTGGGCCCGCGTGGTTGATTAAGGCCCATTACCTTTCTCACAGAGAGGATGCCTGTGTCCCAGCAGTGGGAACATTATAAGGCTGATGAGTAATGGTCAGTGTTATTGTAATTAAATAGGTATCTTTACTTTATAATAACATTTGTATGCTGTGACAGTACATCTTAGGCCAGGTGCGCAGTACTCATAACCGGCGTGTGTGTATGGGTCCCACTCACAGAGAGACAGAGGAGGCCTGTGTCCCAGCAGTGTGAACGTTAATAGGCTGATGATGTGATGTGTGATGTGATGTGTATGGCTAGATTATGGTAAACTTAAGCAGTAGGTTGTGGGTTCGAACCCATTGTGAAAAACATTTCATCACCACTGCTCTCAAAATGGTGAAGGAAAACATCGTGAGGAAACCGGCATGTCTTAATACCAAAAATTCGAAGACATGTGACATCCACCAACCCGTACTGGGCCCGCGTGGTGGATTAAGGCCCATTCCCTCTCACAGAGAGGAGGCCTGCAAGCATAACGGACCAAATGGGAGTTTAATTGCAGCAAAGGATCAAGGTCTATCTATCCTATTGTACTATTTTTCATCAGGTAATCATGAAGCTTTTATTACTTGCCATGCTTGTAGATGTAAGGATGGCACAAAAATTTCCCCAATAACATCTAAACTAACTTATAAGTCTACTGTTGCCAAAGTAATTGATCAATAATATTCAATTGAACTGTGACTAATGAAGACAGTTATCTCTCACACGCGATTAGCCTTCAATTTAAATTCCATGCATCTGTCACTAACATAGACACTGTTTGATGTCATCAAGAAGGTTATTTGGTTGGAATTTATTACGCAACTAGCAGAGCCCGCGGCTTCACTCCCGTCAATTGCCTACCCTATCCTACTTACTTACCTATCTACCCTACTTACCTACCTACCAATTTTTTTTTTTAGGATCTTTCTTCCGCAGATAATCTTAACACTTTCAGAAACGCATTCAGAAAATGACGTCAAATGCAGAACGCCATCAACTGTTCGAGTATCTGAATTGTGGACTGGTGGGACGAATAATAAGTCAGATAAATTAATTGTTAGTATGATTTGTATTTATTTTTAAATTGCGATTTGTTTGCTCTTGACTCTAGTCTATATCAGAGATGACAGAGACAAAGTCGACTATGGAGTAAGCTTTCCCAGAAGAAGCCTGTTCATGGGTTGAATGCGTTCGGAAACATAGACGCAGGCAATGAATTCCATTCTTTTGCTGAGCGTATTATGAAGGATGTTTGGAAGCGCTTGGTGCGAATTGGTGGAATGGCAATCAGGTAAGAATAGTAACTTGCAGTCCTTCTATATGTCCAATAGTAGAAGGGGCCGATGGGATGAGGTCGTGGAGATCTTGAGCACACTCACCGAAGTATAGTTTGAAGATGAGTGACAAGCAGGCAACCATAAGGCGATGAGCCAAGCTGTGAAGCTTGGCATCCCCCAGTTTAACTTCTCCAATGAGCCTCTTGCCTGTATAACGGAATTTTGTCCGACATTTGATTTCCATTTATATGCTTGTAATATGGTCTTACGTGTGCAGACGATGATAATGATACCTATGGAAAATACTTACTGATAGAATAAAAATAAAGTCAAATTTAAAATAAAACTAATTTCGGTAATCTTCAAATAAAATTATGGTCTTAAAGATTATCAAAATTATAACAGCCACCCAAATTAGTAAAATAGCTCTAATTTTATCTTTTACGAACATACATACGATTTATAGGTGCCCTAAAATTAATATATTTAAAAGGGTAGGTACACTTAATGACTACCGTTCACCCGAGCAGATAGGAGAAGCGTCAGATTATGACCCTGTGGTACTGATAAAGGCCATAATTAACAACTGACTTTCAACCTTACTTGGCTGTGCCAAAGTACGAATTTGAATGGATGGTTATGTATGGTTTTGATTTAAAGTGTTATGGCAATTTTATGTAAATCTTTTAGGATTTTTGTGATGTTGACACTTTCGTTTTGTGGGTTGACTGTGTTGTGGAAAATTGCTCCACAGAGAGAAATATGCATGTAAATTGGATATTATTGAGGGTGGAATTGTCACTTCAGCGGTTGGAAGTACCTTAATTACCCGAGAAATTGCGCTGTGCAGGAGCATACTTCTTCTTCTTCTTTGTCCTAGAACCAAAAATTCGAAGACATGTGACATCCTCTATCCCGCACTGGGCCCGCGTGGTGGATTATGGCCCATTCCCTTTCACAGAGAAGAGGCCTGTGTCCCAGCAGTGGGCACATTAAAAGGCTGATTAAGATGAAGAGCATGCTTCGCGATTCCTACAACATACATACCGAGCCTTTTATTACGTAGCTGGTATTATGCTCAAGTCTGGAACATTTTTAAGAATTTAAGGTTAGCCTCCTCTAAGGCGGTTTACACACGGCACCGCGCACCGTCGCGGACGCGGAGGGGAGAGCACCGCTTGACCCGCGCGGTCGGGCGGTGTACATGTGTTAGAGTCTGGCCAACGAAAGTGTGATCTGAAAAACGCGGCAAATTCAAAAAATCCTAATGTGGTATCACCAACTATACCTACCTCTAGTTAAAAGTTTTGATACTTGTATTATTTGTATTTATTATAATTTATTTTTTGATTTATTGGCTCCGTTTGGTGAAGTGTGACGGAGCCGTGACTGTCATGGATGTGTGTTAAAAAAGAGTGTGTAGATTTATTTATTAGTATGTACATAATATTAACCCACTTAACATTTAATTTATTAATTACTTAATCATCATACTCAAAATCATAGTCCAAAAATTCAACCTCTAAGTATTCATCTGTATCTGAATCATCATCTACACTTATATAATTTTTTCCAATACTTCTTCTGTTATGTGATTTCTTTGTTTATATTTATTTGCCACCTTTATTACATGGTCCGTCAATTTTTCCAGTCTTCTGCAGTTATTCGGCCAAATGAGGAACATATAACAATCAGTTAACATGGATCAAGATTACCAAGTCATACTAATAATCGCAATCACAGACATTACACAGATTAATAATGTTGCCATACCCCAACTTTGAAAATACCCCAGATCACGCTTTCGTTGGCCAGACTCTAGGCATTAACGGGTTTATTAGAGGCCAATACGACATGAGATCCGCTTCTCCGCCTACCGCGACGGTGCGCGGTGCCGTGTGTAAACCGCCTTAAGCGCAAACGGTTGGTTCCAGCGCGATAGCTTCGCATAGATTCTTTGCTTCTATAATGGCAGACTCTCCTTCTAGTATAAGTTCAAATAAAATGTTCCAAAGCTCTTTAAAAATTGTCTTAGTTTCGGGCTGAGCTAACACGAATTTCCCATCCTATTTATTATTAGTTTTTAAAGAAATATGTAGTGGTACCCTAAACAGACTTTATCTGGATAAGCACTACCATACCATTATTTCTATTTTCCACCATGAATTTTGTGAACCAGTAAAGTTTATACTTTAAAGAATAATGTATAATGTACAAATCTCATCATAAAGTTGAATTAATTTGATATGCCACCAGTCTTATGCATATTAATTGTTATAGAACTGCCCTAACACATGATTACTGAGTTAAACACATTATCGGCTACGCTTAACTACACTAGTACAAATACCACTTACCACTAACATAATCAGATTAACAAACCTATCTATACTTCAACTAAACACAACACAGATCAATCCCAAAGCGAGCCCTGTAAACATAATACTATACATTTCATGCAAACTCTTCAAGTCTGACAAAGATTGATGCTGCCTTCGTAAACGGATCCGCAGCAAACAACAAAAAAAGTTAAACAGCCATGAATAAATGTTTACTTGCCAGTTTCCAATGCATATTTTTATCAAGATTTATTAGGCTTATGAAAGCGATTATAATTGTCCTTGTTTTCCTTGTTGTCAACTCAAACGCTGGAGGAAAATATGATAGAAAGTTGGGGACAGATATAAAGTTTGGAATAATCGTAGCGGGTTGTAATGTCTTGCTGAAGGGCGAATACATAGAAAATAATAGAATGGAATATATACTTTATTTACACCTAAAAAGTTACACATCACAACACATCAGATTAAAAACAAGGTGTAACGGCGAGGTGCGATCATGTTTTAAAACTGCTTCAGTCCATTTATATCCGCAACTTTCTGCACGGATGTCATAGGGTTATATCAGACTTAGAGCGGTCACGTGGTCAAGCGTTCAAGAGATCAGTTTTGCGTTCATTGTGTTGTACAATGTTACATAGATATACCCACGCACTACAAATACAGTACACACAGCACATACAGACAAACACATAGACAGACAAACAGACAGGACAGTCAAACACAGTAGGACAGTTAAATTCATTCTCCGGGACTTCGTCGAGCTTCATTGCCTCGGCGCTTTTATGGTGGTCGCCACTATTGACTCTGGCTTTCAGGAGTTGCAGTGGTTTGTCAATAGTGCGGTGGGATTGTCCCAATAAAAAAATACCCACGCTCTCACAGGAGGCATTCTAACCGCGTCTACCCTATTATAAAATGTACTCTGTGACCGCGTCGGTCATCCAGAACGCACGAGTTCGCGCGTTCACTGCTGTTTCGGTGACCAAATTTGAAGGAAAATGGAGACTGAAAAGTTAATTAAGTTAGAATGTGAAAGGCGTTTTTATATACGATGCAAAGGATAACGATTATAAAAACCAAGGAAAAGTAGCCGAAGCATGGTTGGATATTGTTGTTGGAATTTCTTCATGTTTAACCCGTTTAGAAAAAAGTCTATGAATTTCTCTATCTTGTTCTCTATCCTTATTTTGATAATGATCACGAAATCAATCATTCGACAAATTAATAGTGGATGGATGAAAAAAATGGAGTATCCATACAATGTTGTCGTGACCAACATATGTATGGGAGATACTTGGAGAAAATATACATGAGTAGAAGCAGTATTTAAAATATGATAGCACTTTTCTGTTATACCCTGTATATGATTGGTTATCCGCAGGAGTACAAAGGCTAGGTAATGGCATAACCCGAAGAATTATCAAACTTAAGTGGCTGTGGGCAGAGAACATTATTCGCAGGACAGAATACCTTCTGTCTTCTGATTGGGCCTAAAATTTCTGGAGTGGCGACAGCATACCGGAAGACGCAGCGTTGGAAGGCGTCCCATTAGGTGGATCGATGATCTGGTCACGGAGTCTTATCGCTAAAATTAAAATTTTATTTTATTTATTTTTATTTGGAAAAAAAATCTGGAATTGAAGATAAAAATTCTATGTTCTTGTTTAATCAATTCTCTTAAGTACAAAATTATGGAATATTGGGCTCCTAATTCACCAATACAACGATTATTTGAACGGATCATTTAAAATTGATGCTAATAGATGGCGCATTTAAAAATTTTTGAGGCATTCCACTCGATTGTTTAAAATTTGCATTTTAACACATTTTGTTGCAAAAAAACTGTAAAAATGTCCAAAAAAATACTATAAAACGAACCTTCACTGTGTTTAAAGAAAAAAATATTCACGAACCTAGTAAACCCTTTTACTTGCAAGTCGCTGCTAACACCATCTATCTATCACCGTGAAACAGAACCGAATGCGTTCGATTTGCAATAAAATATCAGATTAATCAGACGAAAAAAAATAGTTACGTCGGCACGGTTTCTTTGTATGGGATGAGGCTTCTGTATGCAAGTATTATATTATCTGTGACCTGGTGAAGGTTTGGGGGAACCCGCTGTAGGCGAGACGCTTAGGCCATGATTTGGCAAGACTTAGAGAACATACACATACATACATAAACTTACAACTCTCAAATTTCAGCAGAAATACGTCAACTGATGAACATATGTTCACCAGTGGACGTATTTTGGCTGAAATGATGATGGTGTAATGACGATCATACTTGCTATTTTACATGTCAATTTAAGTCCATTATTTTTTCTTTAATGTTAGGTTCTTGACTCAGCATCAAAATTCATGTGGAAGCTGCTTTTTATAACATTCAAAATGCGATGTATTGGCATGAGGGTACATTTTTACATAAAATATTAAACACGTTCACAGGGTGATATCACGGCGGTAAGCTGCCATAAAATGTCGCGTAAAAGTAAATGTGACAATCTCATTTTCTTTTGAACTTACATTTTGTTACTTAATCTTTCATTGCCATAAAAAATATCAACGGTCTATAATATCATGATGATAACCAAAGCCATGAAACCTTAATTTTTTTTAAGTATCTAAATATGGAATTTGTAAAAAAAAGGAATTATGTACTAGTGCTAGCTAGCTATATCTGGGTGCATTTTTCGTCCGTTTTATGCCAATTTATTTATGTAGGGACGGCGCAACGTGCCTCTTTTTAAATACTTCTCTAGACTCGCCCTCTCAGTCGTCACCACCATTCTAGACATAATACATCCTTCACACAACCCATCCATATTTATACTCAACTAGCTTTTGCCCGCGGCAGCGCCCGTATAAGAAGAAGTTCAGCCGTTTAGACTGTTTCTCCCTGCGGCTTCGCTCCGGTGGTACAGGGCCTGTCTTTGGGATAAAAATATAACTTTCCATAGGTGACAGAATTCTTAAAATACGCTTAATTTATTATATTTAATAAGCATTGAAATATGGATAATTTCCTCACAACTGCATATCCGTTACAAACACTGTGTCTTATTTATAATGGACTAGCTTCAGCCAGCGGCTCCGCTCGCGTGAAAAGTGCTTTCTTATCCCAAGGGAACATTATATATATAATTGGTGCGTATAACCTCTAGAAGGTTTCTAGTAAAAATCACACGCGCTTGAACCTAAATTATTAGAGTAATCTAGGCTATAATTGCTGATTCAGCAGTGCTAATTTGAAGGACAATAATAGGTACGCAGATGAGACGAAAGGCAATGGATAAAGTTCAATTTACTAATCATGCCACATACCTTTGAAACAGCGATTCCCATGCAGATGCAGATGGATGTCACGTTCGGGAAGTTCAGCTCGCAGACTCGATACACTATGCTGGCCAGCGGTACACAACACAGTAGGTCTAGGTAATACGGATAACACTTTCATGTAGGTTCGATTCAGAGGGTTGGGCGAGATGATGAGTGATGACCGACGTGCGCGCACCCAACCGTGGTTAAAACGAGAAGACAACGACAAAGATGGCCGGCGGCCGGTCGTCAGGCGGCGGCGTGTTTACGGTGGCGCCACCGCGCGGGATATCACCAAAACAACGATATGTGACACTTAATTAGTAAGTGGAACCATTAAACCAATGCCTCTCAATCGTCCTATGGTGATGTAATAAAATAAATTAGCAAGCGTAACCATTTTCCCCGGCTTGAAAGTTCCCACTTTCGAAACACAAAAGAAAAGTAAATAAAGTTGCAGATCATCACAACCCTACCAAAAGTTATGAGAACTCTAAAGTTGCGACTCTCTATTACAAATAAGAATATTTAACTAACTATTCTACGCGATAACTAAATCTAATACTGCACATTGGTGCACGTTAAAATTTAATATTAATGTAACTAAACCTATTGCGTTGGCAAAGGGCACAACTTTACTACCGGGCGACTCTGAAGGATCCCGCTTCTAGTCTTTACGGATGCGACTCTACAAACTCCGTTTTTATCTGGAAATATTTCTGTAATTACTCCTAACGGCCATTGCAGAGGCATCACATTGTCCTGCATGGAGACGACAACCATACCGACCCGTATTGGATTGGCAGGGGTGTTCCATTTCTGTTTGGATTGTAGGGTGTGCAAGTACTCTTGGCGCCACCGCTTCCAAAAAGATTGGACCATTTTGTCAGTTAATTCATAACGCGAAATAAGATGTAACCGCGTTTCATTGACTTCGCGGGCGGGGAACAATAAAAGAGGTTTCGTATGCAAGAAGTGCGCCGGCGATAATGAAGTGGGCTCTGACGGATCCGAGCTGATCGCATACAGAGGCCTCGAGTTCAATAAAGCTTCTATTTGAGTTAGTATAGTGTTAAGCTCATCAAAACTAAGAATTTGCTGACCGATAACTTTGCAGAGATGCGTTTTGACACTCTTTACTTCACTTTCCCAACAACCACCAAAATGTGGAGCTCTACAGGGGATGTTTTTAAGTGTTATTCGATGCTCTGCAAGTTCTCTTTCCCATAAAGGGTGATACTCTTTAGCCAAGAATTGGTAGAGATCTCGTAGATAGGATTTGGCTCCAATAAAATTGGTAGCGTTATCTGTGTAAAGACACTGAACCGGCCCTCTACGCGCCAGGAAGCGTTTAAAAGCGGATAGAAAGCTCGCAGTGCTAAGATCTGAGGCAATCTCAAGATGCAGAGCACGAGTTGTCAGGCAGGTAAAAAGGCAGATATACGCTTTCCTCGATTTTTGACCTCTAGCACGTATCGACGTGATCAAGAAAGGTCCCGCGTAGTCGCAACCTGTTTGAGAGAAAGCCTTAGGAGCCGACTCAACGCGAAAACGTGGCAAATCCGCCATTATAGGAAAGGTAGGTCGCGGCTTTGCTCGAAAGCAAAGGTTACAATTAAAGGTAATGTGACGTGCAATACGTCGCGCGGACAGGATCCAATACTTCTGTCGTAAGAGAGATACGAGCAAGGTTGGTCCTGTGTGGAAATTTTTCACATGATAGTGGGAAACTAAAAGTTCCACTATATGATCTTGACGCGGAAGAAGGATCTGATGACGCGAGTCAAATTCTAGCTCAGAGTTTGCAAGGCGACCTCCAACGTGGATAAGTCCTTCGTGGAGGAAGGGACTTAGCCTTTGTACTGACTTAGAGCACAACTCATTGCGGGCTAAGCGATCGAGATCAGCTTCAAAATGAATCCTCTGCACAGATTGCCACACAATAAATTCAGCGAACTCTAGATCAGACGCGGTAACGGGCCCTCTAGGGAGTCGTTTGATAAACTTATAAACGAAGCAAATGGTTTTTAAGTATCTCAACCAGGACGAGAATCTAGAAGAGCGAGCGTATAAAATGTTGTCGGAAGGAGGACTTCTGTCCGAGCATCCGTGCGATAGCGCAGGTAACGCCACGGGCTTCATTTCGGGAAGCTCTTGCGACTCGCTTGAAACGAATGGTTTGATCGGCCATTCAGCGCGTGGAAGTATAAGCCACGGCGGTCCATTTAGCCACAACGGATGATGTACTAATTGAACAGGCGTTAAACCGCGAGAGAGGCAATCACTAGGGTTTTCAGACCCTTTCACATGGAAGAAGTGATCTGCCGAAAGATTCTCCTGAATCTTAGCGATACGATTGGCTACGAAGGTGTGCCATCGATGCGGTGCGGAATGAATCCAACTCAAGGTTACAGTTGAATCCGAGAAAGCTACGACTGCCTCAATGGCGTGCCGAGCTGCGAAAAGATTATATACTCGCTTTATCACAGTTGATAAGAGGAATGCGGCGCATAACTCGAGACGAGCTAGCGAAACTACTTTCAGTGGCGCGACTTTAGATTTTGCACACACCAGCGAAACGACGATCCTACCGTCGGGTCTGACAACATGGGCGTAAACCGAACCACCGTATGCTTTCTCACTAGCGTCGGCAAAACCGACGAGTGAGAGCCTACAGCGTTCTACGACGCCGACATGTCGCAAAAATCTCAATTCAGAGATAATTGGCAGTTCAGCGTGAAATTGTTCCCACAGACGAACAATGCGAGGTGGTGGGACGTCATCCCATCCCAGTTTGACAAGCCAAAGCTCTTTGATAAGAAGCTTGGCGTATAAAATTATCGGTGCCACGAGTCCTAAAACGTCGAAAAGACGTGCAATGGAAGAAAGAATATTTCGTTTCGTGCAAGGGCGAACACTAGGGTTTACCTGGAATACGAAACAATCCTCATCCGGGAACCAACGAAGTCCCAGTATTTTCTGTGTCGGATCTTTACTTAGGTCCACGCTCTGTGAAAGTCGTAAGGACTCTGGAATATTCTGAAGAACATCGACACTATTGCTAGACCACTTCGTCAGCTGAAAATCACCGAGAGAGAATATTTTTATCAGTTCACGAGCCGAGTCTATAGCCAGCGCAGTGCTAGGTATAGAACTAACTATGTCATCCATGTAAATATCTCGCTGCAAAATGTCCCTGGCGAGAGGTAACTGCGTTCCTTCATCCTGACATAACTGTTGGATAGTGCGAATAGCTATAAAAGGACTACACTTTAATCCAAAGGGAAGCACTGAAAACTGATAAATTTGAAGTTCTTCTTCCTCATTAAACCGATATAAGATACGTTGAAGCGAACGATCTTGTGGGCGTATACCTATACGTAGGTACATAGATTTTACATCTGCGGAAATAGCGACACTAAAAAGCCTAAAATTTAACAAGATGTTAAAAAGGTCAGCCTGAAGGACTGGACCTGCATACAGGATATCATTGAGCGAGGTACCGTTATCTGTACATGCACTGGCATCTAGGACCACGCGCAACTTAGTGGTCACTTTATCCTCTCGAATAACAGCATGGTGAGGAATATAGTACTCCATTTCTCGCTCCTTACAATTTCGTTTGGCCAACCCACATTCAGGTACGATATTCTGCACCAAAGAAATATAACTGTTCCGTAGATAATCCCGTATGACGTCATCATAAAGAAGCTTGACGTTAGGAAGCGATTTAAGTTTACGTTCGAGGCTATGAAATCTCTTGCGAGCTATATCAAAAGATTTTCCTAACGCCGACGCGTCTGTTTTCAGTGGTAAAGCTGCAATATACTTGCCATTTGGAGCGCGGGTAATTGTGCTACAATAAAATTCTTCACAGTTTTTATCATCCACACTCCCAATGGACGAAGCAGTAACATCTTCAATCTCCCAAAACTTACGAAGATCGAAGTTATCGAAAGAACTCGCAAAGAAAGACAGAGTGTCAGTTGAAGGTTCGATAATAGGCGCTTCTCCTAGAAGTATGTAGCCGAGCGCAGTCTCCAATACGTCGGGGCAACCGGGTGCGCTGGTCACGTGACCGGGTCGCAATAACTTAGCGAACAACGTGACCCCAAGTAACATGTCAATATTACCTGGCACACCCCAGCTGTCATCAGCGAGTAGTTTAGGATCAATATGCTTCAATTCGGCAGTATCTATAGCACCCAGAGGAAGCTGACCGGTTATCTGATCCAAGACTAAAGCATCAATTTCATACCTAGGCTGCGAGCAAAACCGTGAGCTGAACGTAAGATTCACCGAGCCGCGAACGGGCTGCGACGTGCCACCAATACCACGAACGGTAGTTATTGAGTCCGTATGTACAGTTAGACCGAGCATACGGCAGCAACGCGATGTCATATAATTCTTTTGCGACCCAGGGTCCAAAAGACATCTAACCACCACGCCCTTACCCTTCCTACCTGCCACTAACACCTTGGCAGTAGCCAGCACTTCGGTACTACGTGTGGCCTGGACTTGAGCAGAAGAATGCGTACACAACGACACACGATCAGAAGTAGCTGGGTCGGCCGCAGAAACGGAGGCTGGGTCGCTAGCGGGCGCCAGCGCAGGGGCTTGCGTCGATTGCTCAAAATGCAATAAGGAATGATGCTTACCGTTGCATTTCCTACATGTTGACTTAGATAGGCACTTAGAGACGGTATGTTGGCTACTTAGGCAGTTAACACATCTGTTATTGTCCTTTACAAACTTAAACCTATTATCCGCGCTCAACTTTTGAAACGCTTTGCACGTAAACAAGTTTTTATGCGTGGATTGACAAAGCGAACACTTAGATTCAGTAGCCACAAACACCTGCGAGACCTTAGATGAAGTGCTGGTGCTGGGTCTACCTGCGAGGGCGGGCTTAGTTGCCGCAGAAGAGGAGCGATATAAGATTTTTACTTGTTCACGAACAAACTTTACGAAATAATCATAATCCAACTCTTGTTGATTACGAAGTGACATTTCAAAATGTTTTGCTGTATCTGAGTCTATTAACTTAAGACCCCAATGAATAAATATAAAATCATCTAAGTTAGGTATTTTCAATTGTTTGAGTCCCGCAACCGTAGAGGTTAATTTATCGAAACCTTGTTCCATATTAGCGGGTGTCGGTCCGAACGACTTCAGTGAGAACAGCTGATTTAGATAATTAGTGGCGAGCGCGCGAGTATCGAGGTACTTTGCGATAAGCGCATCCCAGACAACGCGGTAATTATCGCCAGAAGGTACAATACCTACTGCCACATTCCTAGCCTTTCCTTTTAAACAACTCAACAGATAATGAATGCGATCAGAATCTGATAAATCTGCGTTCGTATGTATAATACGTTTGAAAGTCTCATGAAAGAAAGGAAAGCTCTGAATATCACCGTCAAAGGTAGGCAGCTCAATTTTAGGTACCTTTATATGATAAGCATTAGAGCTCGCTGTCGGGCTAGGTTCCTTGGAAACATTTGATTCAGTTAATGAAGCTAAAGTAATTTTTATCTCACCGACCAACTCATCAAATGAATGGAAGGCATTATAGCTTACTTCGCACTTTGGATCAAATGTCAATTTTAACATATTTATCTCGTCCATTATCTCATTGAATTCGCTACGTAATCCGTCAATTTGTTTAGCCTGAGCAATAAAAGATTTACGTAATCTTTCGGTTGTTAAAGATTCTGTTGAATCCAAAATCCTTTGAACCCGCGCGAAATACGCGTCGCGTTTACCTTCCAACAATCTAAGTTTAACCTTGTCAGTCATGGTGAGAAGTTAAAAATATGGGAACAAAAAAACTCAACAAATCTTTATCTTATACGGAACCCGCGTAAGGGAAACTAGTGGTCCAACCAAACCGATAACTCAACGAAAGATTTTATAACTTAAGTAAATAATAGTACGGAACGATCCATCCGTACACGCGAACCCTAACAATAATAAATTGTAAGGTGAAAAAAAAAGAATATAAATCGTGCAAAGTTTGAACCGCGTGCAAGTAACAAAGTCTAATACCAATAAAATAGTAAGCACGCAAAATACTTTAAGAACGTACCTATCTATAACATATTTAATGATTAGCTTAGAGATACCTACAACCCAATAATTAGCATTTATGTCGGATGAGACGCGATAATATATATTTTTTTTTTCTTTTGTACTTCTATTTATATGAGATTAACTTACTCAATACATAGAATATGTACAGATTCTTAACTAACAATAAGTTAAGTGTGAAACTTAGAAACAAGTATGGTACTTATTTCCGTAAGCGATGCGATTGTGTTCGTAACGAAATACCTTCGTAAAAAACAATAAAGTTCCTAACAAGTAAATACGCAGATGACCGTTCGAAGTAAGTTATCTAGTAAGTACTACGTTTACAAAGTTAGGTGCGGGGGTGATATGTATAAATATACGGCTGTTTCCTATGAGGAGAACTAAACGCGTAAAGTTTATACAAATCTGTTATTTTACCTGAAGGTTCCTATCAAAAGATCAAGTTACCTTACAAAATAAAATAACAAGCGACGCAATGATAATTTGGTTAATTGCAATAATTAATCAAATGCGGTTGAGTCTCGAATTATAAAAAATACCTACTCGTACAATACGAGTATAGTAGGCATTTACTTAACGAACCAACAGTAGAAGTGTATCATACGATAACAATCAATGTCATTCATTCAGCCAATCTAGATTAGAATAAAAATATATAAAAGTTTCCAATACGTAAATAAAAATTAGCCGTAAGATAACAAAGAACTGGAATATTCCACAGTCAGTAGGCCAACTTGACGATTGTTATACCAGACTACCCACAATTTTCATACACGAACAAAAAAATATGTAACTACGCCGAAAATAACTGATTTATTAAATAAACTTATTTAGCGATATGAATCAACGTTGATATTCAATTAAATGTATTTTTCGGAGTTTCAATTAGTGAAATTAAAGATTTAAGTTAACAATTAATTTGCCGGTAGAAACTACTACATGCAAGGCAGCCAGCCTTATTCCCAACGCAATAGAGGCGAGAGTTGTATGATGATCTGCAATTAATATAGAAATTTCCCAAACTTTTTGCTTAAAATTAGACTTTTAGAACTTAAAAATAGGCTGTAAATAGGCCCAAATTTAATGTATCCAGCTCGAAGGACCAAAATGGTGCGTATAACCTCTAGAAGGTTTCTAGTAAAAATCACACGCGCTTGAACCTAAATTATTAGAGTAATCTAGGCTATAATTGCTGATTCAGCAGTGCTAATTTGAAGGACAATAATAGGTACGCAGATGAGACGAAAGGCAATGGATAAAGTTCAATTTACTAATCATGCCACATACCTTTGAAACAGCGATTCCCATGCAGATGCAGATGGATGTCACGTTCGGGAAGTTCAGCTCGCAGACTCGATACACTATGCTGGCCAGCGGTACACAACACAGTAGGTCTAGGTAATACGGATAACACTTTCATGTAGGTTCGATTCAGAGGGTTGGGCGAGATGATGAGTGATGACCGACGTGCGCGCACCCAACCGTGGTTAAAACGAGAAGACAACGACAAAGATGGCCGGCGGCCGGTCGTCAGGCGGCGGCGTGTTTACGGTGGCGCCACCGCGCGGGATATCACCAAAACAACGATATGTGACACTTAATTAGTAAGTGGAACCATTAAACCAATGCCTCTCAATCGTCCTATGGTGATGTAATAAAATAAATTAGCAAGCGTAACCAATAATAATAATAATAATAATAATCTGTGGCCTGACCTGTCAAGTGTGACATGAAAAATTTTATCTCTAAATTTTCCTATATAAACTAATATATTAATATAATAGAAAAATACAATAGAACAATGTCTAAACACACCAATAAAATGAAAAACCAAGAAAATAAAAGAAAACTACAATAGTAACGATGTAATCCAATCAAAACTACAACATGAAAAATTATTTGCCAACCAAAGATGAATAAAAAATGTTCACGAGAAGCCAGGCCCGAGACAAAAACACACGCCCAACATCTTCGGGTTCGTCGCTCAGCTCCGCCTCGCAGCCGCCGGGACCATCTACAATCGTGAGTCAAGCGATCCCGGACGCTGCAGTTGCGTCGAGCTCGAGCGACGAATACTTCTCTCCGCCGACGACACCACCACCTGCGCGTCGACGGGGAGGACGCCGGCCGCCGGACAGCTTGGGACCTCGAGGCCCATCGGCCTCTGACAGGGTCCCCGCTCCCGGTGGAAGTGTGCAGCGCATGCGATGGACGCAATCGATCAACGAAAACGTCATGCGCGCATACTTTGGGGCTACAGAGGGGGGAATTAACCTGACTGCGTACCGTGGTCGGATGCTCTCTCTGTTTCAGGTGCTTGAGCCAGCTGTCAACGTTTCGGCCCAACGTCTGTCGGATCAGGTGCGGGTCATCCAACGTAACCGTATGTTGGATGATGCCGTACTTGATAGACTGCGCAATGAATCACGGAATAGCCGTGTCTCGCCTGCCTTACCACCGGCCGCGGTGCAACTGCAACCCAGTGCTTCACCGCGACCCGATCATGATGGTGAGGATGACGACGACAGGGCTATATCTGTGAGTACCCAATGCAATGTACGTTTAAGGAGCGCTTTGGAATGTGCATTCAGCGAGTATCGCTCCACACCGCCTGAGCTTAGACCTCGACTACCTCGTCTGCCCATGCATAAGAAAAATAGGGCGCTGGTGTGTGCTCTTGATTCGCAGCTATCAAATGTTTTTGATAGCAGCAAAGACCTTGCCGATACCCACTCAATACTATACTGTGCGGCTGCTGCGGCATGTCGTGTAGCTAACGTCAAATTCCCAAAACGTGACAGAACTACACGACCAGCTGTACCAGCCTGGCAGTCCAGGATTGAGCGTCGTATCGGTGAGGCTAGAGCACTCATCGGCAAGCTTATCTGCTTCAGGGATGGCAACACTCGCCCTAGAGTGATGCGCTTTGTGAGGCGGGCTTTCTCGGGGACTGATATCAGTTCTCGAGATTATCTGTCCCGCGTCACAGAGCGTATCGACTTCCTGAAGCAGAAGATCTATGCATGGGCAAACCGTATTCGTCGGTACAAGCGGCGAGTGGAGCGATACACGCAGAATCGTACATTCCAGAACAACGAAAGGTGGGTTTATAGGGATTGGGAGCGACCCAACCAAGGTGTGACTGATTCACGCCTACCAGATGATGACGCCATGTATTCGTTCTGGCGCAATATCTGGTCGGTGCCTGTCAGTCACACCGAGGGTGATTGGACTCGGGAGGTCGAACAAGCGTGCGATCCGATACCACAAATGGGGGCAATTACCATCAGCCCCCAAGATGTAGCTCGTGCAGTCCGTCCGTTGCCTAACTGGAAATCGCCTGGGCCGGACGGACTACACAACTTTTGGATAAAATGGTTCCAAAGGTCGCACGCTCGTTTGGCAACTCAGTTCCAGTCTGCCTTAGAGTCAGGATCGCTGCCCCAGTTCCTAACTATAGGAATAACCCACCTGCTCCACAAATCAGGTAGTACTGCGGAACCTAAAAATTATAGACCGATAACATGTTTACCGACGGTCTATAAAGTTTTTACATCCATTCTGAGAGCTAAAATTAATCAACATATTGATACGAATTCAATCATGTCTGCTTCTCAGAATGGATGTAGGAACGGGTCCCGCGGTACTAAGGAGCTGCTCCTTATAGACATTGCTATTAGCCAGCAGGTTCGCCGTTCCCGAAGGGATCTGGTGACATGTTGGATAGACTACAAGAAGGCCTATGATTCAGTGCCACATACATGGCTCATGAGGGTGCTGGAGTTGTATAAAATTGATGCAACTCTGCGCACCTTCCTGATGTCGTGTATGGGGCAGTGGAGGACGGTACTTCGCTATCCAGGATGTCGACAGATTCAAGAGGACAGCGAACCTATAAGGATCGAGCGTGGAATATTTCAGGGCGATAGTCTGAGTCCACTATGGTTTTGTTTAGCCCTGAACCCTCTTAGTACACTGCTGGAGGGTTCGGGCCTGGGCTATCGGTTGAGAAGAGGAGGTCAGGTAATATCTCACCTCCTTTACATGGATGATCTTAAGCTCTTTGCCCCCAACAACTTGCAACTGATGAAGCTACTGAAGGTTACAGAAACCTTTAGTGACGCCATCAGGATGGAATTTGGTGTGGACAAATGTGCTGTCATGCATGTAAAGCGAGGGGAGATTATGGAATCCGTGGGAATACAACTCTCGGATTCCATACACCTTCGATCCCTTTCCTCAACCGAAACTTACAAGTATTTGGGTATGTCGGAAGCATTAGGCATCAATGTAACTGACGTGAAACAGTCGTTGAGGGAACGCTTCTTTGGCCGCCTGAAAAAAGTACTAAATAGTCTTTTATCAGGCGGGAACAAGGTGCGCGCCTTCAACGGCTGGGTCATGCCGGTCTTGATGTATTCTTTCGGCATACTCAAATGGACTCAGACAGAACTTGACGCCCTGGATAGGAGAGTCCGCACATTGCTTACCGCAAATCGTATGCATCACCCACGGTCATCGGTTATGAGACTGTATATCCCTCGGAAGTGCGGGGGTCGTGGCTTTTTAAATGCTAAGACCCTGCACAACCGCGAGGTATGCAGTCTTAGGGAATATTTCCAGGCAGCTGACGTGGGTATGCATCGAGATGTGGTAGCGGTGGATAAGGGCCTAACCCCGCTCTCCTTGGCTAACGAGAACTGGCGCAAACCTATAGTATTAGATACTAATGACCGCAGGGAGGTATGGCAGAGCAAGGAGCTTCACGGACGCTTCTACCGGGTCCTACATGGGCCTGATGTAGATCTTTTAGCGTCCGTGGCCTGGCTGCGATTTGGTGACCTTTTCGGGGAAACCGAAGGTTTTGTCTTTGCGATTATGGACGAAGTTATGATGACGAACAACTACCGGAAATATATTGTGAAAGACGGCACGGTTGACATCTGTCGGGCATGTCACCGGCCGGGGGAATCCATCCGTCACATTATCTCCGGTTGTTCTAGTCTAGCTAACGGAGACTATTTGCATAGACACAACCTTGTAGCCAGGATTATCCATCAGCAACTTGCTCTGAAATACAATCTTGTTGAATCGGAAGTGCCTTACTATAAGTATGAGCCCGACCCAGTTCTCGAAAATGGCAATGTCACGTTGTATTGGGATCGGTCTATCATCACTGACAGGACTATTGTTGCCAATAAGCCTGACATAGTGGTGATAGACCGACTAGAGCGTCGCGCAATGATTGTTGATATAGCGGTCCCCCATGACGAGAACCTCGTGAAGGCTGAGAGAGATAAGAAAAGCAAATATCTTGATCTGGCTCGCGAGGTTGTCGACATGTGGGATGTGAATACAGCAGTCATTGTGCCGATAGTCGTTACGGCCAATGGCATAATAGCCAAGAGCCTCGACGAACATCTGAGGAGGCTCTCGTTGGGCAGCTGGATCAAGGGCTTGATCCAGAAAGCGGTACTCCTGGACACGGCGCGTATCGTTAGGAGGTTCCTCTCTCAGGAGCCCTGACCACCGGTAGCTTGGATCCTGTTCCCGATACCGGTGGGCTACTATTTTTGTATTTTTAAATGTTTTTTTATTTAATTTTTTATAGAATAATATTTAAAAATGTAAAGATATGTAAATAAAATAAATAAATGGAATAATAATAATAAGCCATTTATTTCCAAAAACACAAAATATTACAAGTATTACAATCACTAACATCTAATCCATTTCATGCAGAAAGAAATCACATAAATTATCTCACCATTACAATAACAAATATTATATTTATAGACCCCATGATTCCAATATAGACTATAATTATGATCCATACAATAACCAATTATTAAATAAAAATATGTGGCAAAATTTAATGCATAAAAATAAATCTGAGTATAACAATATGAATAAATAATTTACTATTGTAGCTATATTATAAGATAAATTTCACCAAAATGTCACATTTAATTTATACAATTATATCAAAAAAAAAAAAAAAAAAAAATAATATGCTATCAATTTATGACTGACAAAAATAAAATCTGTTTCATAAAATTTCAATTAATAAAATAAAATTGATCAATAATTTAATTAAAACAAATTAGTAAAATTGCGATTTATAAATAAAAATTTTTGGTAAAATTGAATCAATAGAACCAAATCCGACAATAACAGCAAGAATAAAAAATTGATAAATAATAATAGAAATATGGATTAGAACAAATATTCATTTTAATTTTTGGATACCCAAGATTGGGCATAGGCCTCCTCCATGCATTTCCATACTCTCCTATCTCTGGCTAGCCTAGTCCAAATGTGTCCCGCGACTCGCACCACGTCGTCGCTCCAGCGGCGGCGCGGGCGGCCGCGGCGGCGCGCCTCGCCGCGCGGCCACCAGTGCAGCACACGCTCGCTCCAGCGTCCGTCGCCTGCGCGAGCCGCCTGACCTGCCCATCGCCATTTCAATCGACAGGCTAAGTCTGCCACGTCTATTAGCTTAGTCTTAATTCTGATTTCATTGTTTCTAATTCTGTCTCTCAGTTTTAATCCTAGCATACTTCTTTCGACGGCCCGCTGGAAAACTCGAAGTTTGTTCAATGTTTCCTTTGTTAGTGCCCAGCTCTGGCATCCGTAAAGCAGTGTAGGAGACACAACAGTTTCGAATGCTTTTTTCTTTATTGTCATTGGGAGTTTAGATTTAAAGATTTGTTTCAATGACCAATATCTTTTCCAAGCGAGTTTGATTCTACGCTCTACTTCGCCCGCAGTTTGATCTTTAAATGTGATGTTCTGTCCTAAGTAAACATACCCTACCACGTACTCTATTTCCTTAGATGATATTTGTACTGGTATGTTTACTGCGTTGGTCATTATACGAGTTTTCTCCAAATTCATTGTCAATCCACATTTTCTACTCTCTGTATCTAAGGTTTGCAGCATGTATTCCAAGTGTCTGTGGTTGTCGCAGATCAGTACGATATCATCTGCGAAGCGTAAGTGGTTTAACATTTCTCCATTTATATTGATCCCCATAGAGTCCCATTCTAAGTTTCGGAAAATGGTTTCCAGGAGAGCGGTAAAAAGATTCGGAGATATCGGGTCACCTTGCCTGACTCCACGTTGTACCTCAAAAGATCTTCCTTGCCTTTCTAGTTTCACTTTGGATTTACCCCTCTTGTAGATTTCCCTTAGTATTTTTAAATACTTGTGTGGGACTCCTTGCTGATCCAGTGCCCTCCACAGAGCTAAGTGTCCAATAGAGTCGAAAGCCTTCGAATAGTCAACGAAAGCAATGTAGAGCTCTTTTCCGAATTCTTCGTACCTTTCGATGACTTGTGTCACAGTGAATATATGGTCCACTGTAGAGTATCTTGGGCGGAAACCGGCTTGTTCTTTAGGTTGATTTAATTCTAGAGTAGGCATGATTCGTCTAAGCAACACTTGCGTAAATAATTTGTACGTAGTCTGTAATAAGCTTATAGGCCTATAGTTGCCCATGTCCTCCGGATTTCCTTTCTTGTACAGTAATGTAATGATTGACGTCTCCCATTCCGTGGGTATGCTTTCATAATCCAATATATTATTGAATAATTTCGTAATAATAGGAGACAGTGGTTCGATCAGAGTCTTCAATATGTCATTGGTAACCCCATCTTCTCCCGGGCTCTTCAAGGACTTTAGAGACGAAATAGCGTTGCTTATTTCACTTTCCATTAGTATTGGTACATCTGTATTTACATCTTCCGGTATAACTATAGTTAAATTATTGTCAAATTCCTCTCTGCGTTGGTACAAATCTTCGTAAAACTCCGTTGCAGCCTCTACCAGCTCTTTTCTATTGGAAGTACATGTGCCGTCCTTCAATTTTAAAGAGGGAATCCATTTCCTTACATCATTCAACCGTTGTTGTCCTCTCTTCAAAGAATTATTCAAGGTTAGCTCCTCCTCAATTATTTTTAATCTATCTGAGTGTTTCTTTCTCTTTATTTTTCTCTTAATAGTTTTGTATAGTTTGGTGAGTTCTAATTTTTCGCTTTTAGTTTTATTTTTCTTTTCTTTTAGGAGAGTTCTTCGTTCTATAAGTTCAGCAATATCTCGTGAAATATTTAATTTGGGTGATGGTTTTTTAGAGTTATGGGTTGATGATGAAGTTATATTTTTAATAGTTTTAATAATTGATGAGTATGATTTTTGTACATCTTCAGAATTAATTATAGATGCAGAAGCCTCAATAAATTTGTTTTTGAATGTTTCTTTTTCCAGTGGTGTCAGACCACAGACTCTACCTTTAAACGATTTTCTTGATTTCACTTGCGTCCCTATTGAGTATTTTGCTCGTATCATTCTGTGGTCAGTAGGGTGCGATGTGATCATAATATTAATATCTCTAACTCTGTTTTTATTATTTGTAAGGAAGTAATCTATTTCATTGTAAGTTTTACCGTCAGGGGAACACCAAGTCCATTTTTGTTTTTGTTTCTTCTTAAAATAAGTATTCATAATATGAAGCCGGTGTTCTATGCAAAACTCTGTTAATAATTTTCCTCTTTTGCTTCTTTTGCCAATGTAGCAAAAAGGGCCCATTATGTCTCTGTCCTCAATTTTAGCGGTGCCAATTTTGGCATTAAAGTCTCCCATTATTATTGTATTTGGGCCTGTATTCTACAAAGTCATATTTAAATTTTCGTAGAATAGTTGTATGTCTTCGTCTTTTGATTTTTCTGTTGGGCTGTAGACTTGGATAATGTTAATTTGCGTATTGTTTATGCTTATGTCGAGTCGGGCCACTCTGTCTGAGACTGTTCTTAAATCCGTTACGTGTATTTTCATGTAGTCTTTCAACAAAAAGCCAACGCCACTGTAGCCGCTCCTGTTGCCCGAGTACATAAATATGAGATTGTCTTTTTCCAGGATTTCACAGTCTTTATGTCTTGACTCCGATACACCTAAAATATCCCAATGGATATCCTTCAAGGCATGTAGCAGCTCATCCTGTCTCGTATCGCTTGCTATGGATCTGACGTTAAGAGTGCATATATTAAGATGTGATGTGGTGCTATTTCCATTATAATGCAAGGAGGGTTTCAGTCGATCACTCCCGCGGGGAACATTATAACGGGATGAAAAGTAGCCTATGTGCTATTCCTGACTATAATCTATCTCTGTGCCAAATTTCATCCAGATTTGTTCAGCCATTTTAGTTTGATTGAGTGACAAACATACACATATCCATCCAAACTTTCTCATTTATAATATTATTAGTAAGATTAACCGAATCACCACGTCACTGTCAGACCAACACCACCGAGAATCCAATTAAATCGAGAGCTAATACGTGCTCTTAAATCGCGTGTCAATTCACCGATTACCGCCTGCCAGTCCATTCATCTGGTATTAGTTGAACGTATCTTACTGCCTGTCCCGGGGGATTAGCGAGCGTGAACGTGGGCTCTCTTAGATTTTATTGTGAAAAGGCTTCTTTCATGGCGGTGATACGTTTTCTTTCATGGTTTAATTACAGTTTCTGTGCAGGATTAGTGCTATTTCTGGAGCTTGGTGTAAAACGTTAAATATCTATGATGACTTATAGGTGCCAAAAATAGCCGGCAGTCTATAATAATATGTACTAAAATTATGAGTACACACTACTTAGTGTCAAATCAAAAGATATCATTTAAATTATTTATTTCCACTTCTTGTTAACCGATTGAGATTATATTTTGAAAATAATGCTTTTAACTGACAACATTAATACTTTCCAGTAAATAACAAATGTATGAACATAAAGAACACAAATATATTCACTAGGTAAATATTTAGGTTCAGGTTTTCTTTTTTTATGTTTATTTTGTATGCTCTAGTGGCGTTTGTCAAATATTTGTGTTTTCTTTCTTTCTTTTCTTTTCTTTATTTCTTTCTATCCATACATGATGGTTGTCAGACGATTTGAATACCCGTAAGATGCTCATATGACCTTCTCGTTTATAGACTGGTTCCATCAACTAGCGACATTGGGTACTCGGCTCGAGGCCATTTGGGACCAAAGTCCGAAGTAACTCTTCGGTGGCCAGCCTCTCACTTAACGACGTACAGACAACTACCGCTGACCGTTCATGCTGGTGCCTACACAGCGTGGCGACCCACTCGCTGGTGCTGCATCCAGCGGCCGCTGCGTCACACCCCAGGAACTCCACACGTGCAGGTCTTGTGACGTCGGCAGGAAGTAATACTCGTCGCTCGACCTCGATGCGGCTGCAGCTGTCGAAGATACTGGTGGTCCAAGATCCGGCAGCGGCGATGTGAAGCTGAGTGACAAACCTGGAGGTGACAAGGGTGCATGTCGGTTATCTGATCTCGTCATTCAGATTCATCATCATCATCATCTTCTTGTACATGGCATGGGGTTGTTTTATTCATGGAAATAACTTAAAATATTATTATAATCAAAGTGTAATAATTATAATTTCGTTTCTGTGACATTTATGTCATCTGACGGTCTGCATGTCTGAATATATTTTTTCTTTATTTTCATATTAGCTTCTTCCGTTTTATCGTTCTGGCGTGATTGAGTAACAAAAATACACACATCCATTCAAACTTTCGTTTTTAGAGTTCCGAAGTCAACAAGGAACCCTTATAGTTTATGTCCGTCCGAAGCTTAGCTCAGACACTCTAAGTACTGCAAAGCTTTAATTTGGCATGGATATACATATGAATAATTCCGCAAAGTGGTACAATAAAATCAATAAAACAAATTTTTTTTGTTCCTCCTATAGACGTAAAGTGGAGATGTTTATTTCTCTCGTCTATCCCATGGTGTGGGGTATCGTTATATAGGCCATTCCAAAATATTACGGGTTTGTTAAAACCATTTTTCGATTCAGAGATCCGTGTGCGTAAAATTAAGCTTTAAATTGCAAATTTTTATTAGCGTCAAGAGTCCCCCCACCTGCCAGCGAAATGGTTGCTCTTGGCTATGTGAAAAAATTCACGCCAGTAGTGTAATATAACGAAATTAAAAGGAAAACTATCACAGCTAAGTAGGCTTTACAAGTTTACGAGTAAAAGTCGACTAACTTATAACATTTACATGGAACAGTAAAACTTTTGTACAAATGTCATTGAAAAATTACTTAAATAACGTTGTTAGCTGTGTAAAACAGATAGTAAATATATGCTTATGAACCATGTAAAAATATCATCATTATCATCATATCAGCCGAAAGACGTCCACTGCTGGACAGGCCTCCCCCAAGCATCGCCACATGTTCTATGTTAGGGGGTTTGGTTTCCGCACTTAGTCCCTCAAATGGACCTTTGTACGTGGGCCATGGCGGCCGTTGGGTGGGTCATTCCAACCAGCCCACCTCCCTCCAGAAGTCAATTAGAGCTCCTGGTTTCTTCAGAACATCCGTGTAAGATCTGGGTGACCCGAGGGTTTGTGCTCTTATCTGGGTGACACCTATGCATTCAAAAAGAACGTGCGCAACGGTTTCCTCAGCCTCCATACATGCCCTGCACAGAGGACTGTCCGTTATGCCTATTGTGTGGAAGTGTTTGTTAAGTGAGCAGTGTCCCGTGATGGTCCCCGTCACCAGGCGGAGGTCATTCCTGTCCAGGCGTAAAAGACGCCTGGTAAGCCTACTGTCCAAGGATGGCAGAGCTTCTTTGGATTGCCTACAGCCCGGTGTCGAGGCCCACCAGTTCTCCGCCTGTGTCTGGGTGAATTCCTGTAGCCACCTGCGTATTTGGTTGAAGGGGATGGGTACAACAGGTTCGGGTCCATAGACCGTCGAGCTGGATCCGCGCCTCGCAAGCTCGTCAGCCGCGTCGTTGCCCAGCGACCCGCTGTGTCCCTTTATCCATTGTAGTGTCACCGTGTTACGGCTAGATACGGTTATTTGTTCTAGCGCGTTGTGACATTCTAGTATTAGTTTTGATGTAATGTATTTTTTCCGTAAGGATTGGAGGACTGATGCGCTGTCGGAGAGAATCCGTATGTGGGTGTCCGTAACCCTCCTGGCTTCTAGGGCATGGACCGCTTGTATGATGCCAACACACTCCGCCTGGTAGACGGTGTTGAACCCTCCTAGCGGTCTGGATATATTTATATTGAAATCGTATGATAAGACTCCGACTCCGGTACCTGAGTCAGTTTTCGATCCGTCGGTGTATATTCTCATCTCTTTCGGGCCAGAGTAGTCACATCTTTCCTCTGTGAGTGTTATGTTTAGTGTCTGTGAAAGTGGTGTGATTTCGGGGCTTTGTCACATGGTGATGCTAACATCGGTTTACGCTTGATCGCATCATCTCTTATGCGTGTGTGCTTAATTCTGGAGTCTTTATTTAGGGAACCTGATAGGTGGAATCTAAAGGTGGCTAGGGCTGCCTCCTCCCTCACAATTAGGTGTAGAGGTGGGAGTCTCAGCATTGCCTGTAGGGCGGCAGTTGGTGTGGTTCTCATACTACTAGTGATTGCAACACAGGCGAACCGCTGTAGTTTTTCGAGATCTCTTTGGGCTGTGCTGAGGTCTGTCCTGGGCCACCAGACCAGCGAGCCATATGTTATGATTGGTCGGATAACTGTGGTGTATAGCCAGTAGGTGACCATGGGGCTAATCCCCCAATTCCTGCCTAGCAGTCGTTTGCACTGCCACAGGGATATGCTGGCTTTTGTGGTGATATGGTTCATGTGTTTTGCCCAATTCAACTGTTTGTCCAAATAAATGCCCAGGTACTTGGTTTCAGTCGAAAGGCTTAGGGTTGTTCCGAAGAAACGCGGTAATTGCAGTGTCATCGGTTTTCTCTTTTTAGTGAAGAGAATTAGTTCAGTTTTTGTGGGGTTCACTGAGAGTTGGTGCTCGTTGCACCATTCCTCTACTATTTTCAGGGCTTGACGCATGAGATTGCATAGGGTGTTTTCGTGGGTCCCGTTCATTATTATTGTTATGTCATCCGCGTAGCCAACGGTGAAATAACCTTTGTCGTTGAGTGTTTTGATGAGGCTGTCAGCTACCAGGTTCCACAGAAGTGGTGAAAGGACGCCCCCCTGTGGACAGCCCTTCGCGACGATGGCCCTTGTTGTGTCGTTAACCGTGACTTGGACCGCTCTCAGTTTGAGCATATTGGTGATCCAGCCCCCTAGGGTCGGATCTATGCCGTGTCTGTCAAGGGCCGTGTTTATGCCGTTGAACATGGTCTTATCGAAGGCGCCCTCAATGTCAATGAAGGCAGCCAATGCTGAGCATTTGTGGTCCACTGCGCATTCAATTTTAGAAACCACGTTGTGCAACGCGGATTCTGTTGATTTGCCTGTGGAGTACGCATGCTGTTGTTTGTGCAGTGGTTTCTCTCGAAGAGGCCCATCACGGATGTGCCTATCGCAGAGTCTTTCGAGGGTTTTCAGCAAGAAGGATGTGAGGCTTATAGGTCTATATGCCTTGGGTTGTGTGTAATCAGTTTTGCCAGGTTTGGGTATGAAGATAACTTTCACCTCGCGCCATCCGAGAGGTATGTATCTTAGTGCCATGCAGGCCCGATAGATCTCCAACAGCCATGGCGTGAGATAATCTACCCCCCACTGTAGCAGGGCTGGGAAGATGCCGTCCAGCCCCGCCGACTTGTATGGCTGAAAGGTGTTGATAGCCCATTTTATCCGGTCTACTGTTACTATATTGTGGGCTCTTGACCAGTCTTGTTCCGTTGGGGTCCATTCGGGTACAGCCTCCCATGTCCTGTTCTCCAGGACTTGACAGTCCGGGAAGTGAGTTTCGAAAAGGACCTTGCTAGTTTCATAGTCGGTTTGTGTATATGAGTTGTCGGGTTTTTTCAGCGCGCCGAGAGATCGGTCCTGATCAGTTGATAGGATTTTCCGTACCCTTGCGGCCTCATTATTTGTTTCAATGGATTGACAGAATTTCCGCCATGCCATCCTCCTGGCGGTTCTAGTCTGTTTTTTGTATGCATATTGGGTCACTTTGTATATCTCCCAGTCTTCCGGGACTCTCGTGTTTTTTGCTCTGTTAAATTGCTTACGCAGCGTCTCTCTGAGTTTACCAAGTTCAGCGTTCCACCAGGGGTTCCTCTTGTTCCTGCTTTGTGGCGCTCTTGATTTACAGCATGCGTGGTAAGCTTCTGTTAGGTATTTGGATAATTGCGTTACGGTGTGTTCTAATTGTGCTTGGTCCCTTACGGTAGCCAGTGCTAGATGTCCAGCTAATAGTGATGCTAGAAGGCTTTTGAACCCGGGAACGTTGGTACGTCTCGGGTTTCGCCTTGGTTCGGGTTTTTTGGTGTTTGTGGTTAGTGTAAAGCGGATCCTTCTATGGTCTGAGCAAGAAGGCTCGTCCGATACGTGCCAATTTGTGATAAGGTTTGTTGCGTTTTCTGTGGCAAGTGTTAGATCTATGATCGTTTGTCCCCGAGCCGTGACCCAAGTGGGTTCTGTGTCGCGGTTAACAATGTTAAGATTAGTAGAGAATAAAAAGGTGGATAGTACCTCTCCTCTGGGGTTCGATGTGACACTGCCCCAGAGCGGGTGGTGGGCGTTTGAATCGGTACAGATGATCAAGTCCAGACCAGCGCGCTCACAGTGCTGCACCAGGTCAGCCAGCTCCTTTGGCGGGCAATCTGTGTCCTCACCTGGCATGTATGCCGAGGCCAGTACAACATTCGGAACGCTGTCTTCGGTATGGAGCCTCACAGCTGTCAGGTCTCTGGAACAGAATTGTGTTAGTGACGTAAAGGGAATATCTTTGGGTATGTAGATGCAGGTTCTTGGCTTTTCTGAGCCATGTGTGTTGAGAATTATCTTACCTCCGATGTTACCGAGGCCGCATATTCTATTGTTCCTGATCCACGGCTCTTGGATCAGTGCGATGGTTCTGGGCTTTACCTCCAGTGCTCTGCGTAAGCTAGCCGTGGCAGTTTGGCTATGCTGGAGGTTGGTTTGGATGATATTGAGGGGTGGGGATGGAGGTGTGGTGGGGTTAGTCAGTGGTGGATCCATCAGATAGTCCCTCCATCTCCACCTCTCTGTAATTGTCGTCGTGTCGGTCGCCCGGCGACGAGGCAAGGAGCTGCTCGCTCCAGCCAGGTGACTCGGGCGGTATGGAGTCAGCGTTATCGGCCATTACAGTACGGGCCATCACCTCCTCGAGGTGGGTAATGTCCGTGTAGCTTGTCGGGGTCGTCGTCGGTTCCGTCGTTTGTTCTGATGGGTTTCCATCCGTGCTGTCAGTCTGGGTGTCAGAGGGTCGGGTCGTGGGCCAGAAACGCACGTATATCGACCCCAAGAGGTACGATATCCGTCGCTCCCGCCCCACGACCTTTTCGGCTTCCTCCGGTGGCAGCCCCAGGGTCAGGTAAGTCCCATGACGGTCGCCACCGACGGTTGTCGCCCTGTATAGTGACCACCTGCTGATGTCGTACCAGGTATTCTGACGGATCAGAATACCATGGAGCCTGCCCACGTCACCTCTGTAACGAGGGACGAAGAGCGAGGCTCGGACACGGGTGGGCACGTCGGTCTGCTTCATCACCGTCAGTGAAAGGTCGTTGTCGGGGAGTTTGATGAGGGGAACATTCTGAGTCAGCCAGGTCAGAGCGTAGTCATCTTCGCACCACAGTTGCACCGTGCCTTCCGCTACCCGCGGGTATCCGCGGAAGGCCGGGAGCGGTGTCGTCGAGTCTGTGTCCAGCATTCTGTCCTCTAGTGCGGTCTTAATATGTTCGGCCTCCTGTATAGTCAACTCTCTGCCGGGGTGGGGAAGGCAGATTGCTACCGCCAGCCGTGCAGGAATATCCTTCGTGGCCCGCGCGTAGGTCCTCTGCCCCCCCTGAGCCGAGTGGATTCGCACCCGCTTGGCGTCCCCTTGCTGTGTGCTTGGCGAGGCTGTGTCGTCGGGGCGCTCCCTCTTTAGTGGCGCGGTCCCACTTGGTCCAGGTGTCGGGTTTGGGGAGCATGGCGTGGTCTGTTTGGCTTTGCGCGCAGCTCCACCGCGCTTGCTCCTGGTGTGTCTGGGTTTCAGTCCGTCGTGGGTTCTGTCAGTGTCTTGGGGTCGGTTTGCGACCCTGGCAGATTCTGTCGCGTCCGGTCGCTTTTCGCGCTGGGTTACTTCCACGCGTACTTGCGGCTGGTCGCGTGTCACTCCTTCAGCGTCCGATTGCGCTTCGCTCTGGCTGGTGCCGTCGCGGGTGTTGCGCTTTCGGTCGCCTACTTTTCTCTCGCGGGCCGTGATTTTTCCGCGCTTTTTACGCGAGCGTACTCCATCACCTACAGCCGGGAGAGTTGTAGAACTGCCAGTTCTGCTGTCCTTCCCCGTGACTGTCTGTCTGTGCTGGTCTGGGTCGTTGTCTGGGTAGTTGGTGCTGCTCCGCACGACGCTCTGTTACCAGGGGTTCGTGGGGGGCATACACCGTGAAGCGGGTGTCGCAGTCGGGGTCGAGTCAGTGGGCGTGTTGGACGCTGCCGAGGTCTGGTTTGTGGGCGCGTTTTTCGCTGCCTGTGTTGTGGGTCGGCCGTGCCGTAAAGCGCGGCATGAGTTGCTCGATGATGCAGTTTGATGCTCCCCCCATATTACGTTGGGAGCTAACCGCCGAAGCGGTGTGGGATTCCCCGGCTTGGCCGAGACCCACCTGGGTATTAAGTTTATCTCGCTGCATGTTCATATCGTAGGGGGGTGGGCTTTTATTGGGGTTCGAGGTTACCCTTCCTCGGGGACCGACGGGATTAGGGGATGGGAGGGAGGGAGTTTGATGGATAGAGGTGTGGGTTTCTTGGGGTCACCCTAGGCCTGGGAGTTGACCTAGGGATTTAAGGATCGACGGGATGTGTATGGATACGGAGGGATGGCTTGTTTAGGTGGTGGGCACATAGGAGAGTGGTGTATAGGTTACCCTAGGCCTGGGGTTTGGCTTTCGGGAACTTCTCTTGTCCGGGATATTTATATCAGATGCCCCGACCACAGGATCGCCAAAGGCAAAGGTAGCCGCCATCAGTCGATCCCGCAAGCCGGAGTTGGGCTATCCGCAACCTGCCCACCCGCTCGGTTGCATGAGAAGAAGTGCCTGGCAGTCCGGGCCGCCCCACCACGGATGCACGTATACATTCGCGTTGGGTCGACCCAGCCTCCCCCGAGCATCGCCACATTGACCGGTCCCGTGCATCCCTCAACCATCGGATTCCCGCAACCTTCACGAGGTCATCGGTTCACCTAGTGGGAGGCTTTCCAACGCAACGTCTTCCGGTTTGCAGTCGCCACTCCAGAACCTTTCTGCCTATCAGCCATCCGTTCTGCGAGCAATGTGCCCTGTCCACTGCCACTTAAATTTGGTAATTATTTAGGCTATGTCGATAACCCTGGTTCTTTTGCGGATCTCTACATTTCTGATTCGATCACGTAAGGAAACTCCGAGCATAGCCCTCTCCATTGCCCTTTGAGTGACTGTAAGCTTTCTGATGAGGCCCATTGTAAGCGACCACCGAAATTGATTACTGATACATCGTACATGTGTTGAAGTGTTTATACAAAAACGCCACCATGTCAGTTCGACTTCAGGATCAAACCTCGGAACCAGTCCTTCTGCAGCGAGGTGTGAGACAGGGAGGCGTCATATCTCCGAAGCTGTTTACCACTGCACTGGAGGATGTCTTCAAGGTTTTGGACTGAAGAGGGCTAGGCATCAACGTCAATGGCGAGTACATCACTCACCTTCGGGTTGCCGACTATATAGTGGTTATGGCTGAGACAATGGAGGACCTCAGTACAATGCTCGATGACCTCAGTAGAGCTTCATTAGAGCTTTAAAGAGTGGGTCTTAAAATGAACATGGACAAAACTAAGGTGATGTTAAATGCCCATGTTACACCCACTCCTATCAAGGTCGGAGACTGAAAAATATAAAAAAACAAAATCAGAACATCCTTAATAATAATTATGTATAAGCTCGAATAACGCATTGAAATGGGCGGAGTCATTGGCAGTACCGGTCTGTAGTCCATACAGCGCATGCGCACGGGGGTGTCTATTTTGTGTTAGTTCAGAAGTATTTTCGAAGTTTTGTAATCTAAAGTCAAATTAGATTCGATTGCCAAGCAAATTCCGCTACCCGACCATAGATGGCGGTATTCTCAATTGCATTTGCCGTAAGGTTGACATTCGTGTCTTTGGTCGATATTTACTACTATTCAAGCATGGTCACATCAGTGCAATTTGTTTAAATTATCGATAGATACTCGATTTCTTAATTCGATAAAATAAGACACGGTTTTTTTTTTGGCATCTTGTATATATTTTTAACCGACTTCCCAAAAAGGAGGAGGTTATCAATTCGACTGTTTTTTTTTTGTGTGTTTGTTACATTTGAACTTGTTACTGGGTGAACCGATTTTTTATAAATAAAATCAATTTGAAATTATGTACCGATTTAATTATGCTCATAGAGACGGGCGGGCCTCTTTATAATAATTTTTATCTTACAGAAATATTAAATTAATTATTTTCTTTTGTCGATATCCATCTATAAAGTCTTATTTCGACCCGACTACATCACTAATTGAGTAGCGTCGAACTTTCGAGGACAAAATAGTGAATACCTCAGATTAGAGGTAATACATTCAAAATTTTTCAATTCCGAAAGAGAAATAAACAAGGAGCGTGAGGATCCAGGAACGAACCATACCATTCCCCGTGGCTCTAACGCGTGCTCGTATGGCTCCTTTTGCAATTGACGTCCTTCATATAGATTATTTATTGCAGCTTTGTTGGTTGTTTGTTCCTATCATTGAATAATTTGATTTTACTTTCTGGTAGTTGAGTAGGTTGTTTGAAAATACTCATACTAAATTATAATTTTTTGGTTTGTAATATTTGCAGATTTTAACGAAGACTATCTCCATAACGGCATTATTGCAGTATTCAAATTATTAAGTGACGCTGGTTATAAATCTTTATTACAAACGCTTGCCTCTACCCGCGGTGGTACTCAAATAGATAATATTTTTTCCAACTTCATAAGTGATTTTATAACTCCTTCTTCAGTTACCATCGTCCTATGTGGGCCCGGTTTTAGATGTTGTGAGCCGCTGAAACCGTTTTTATGTTCATGTAACAAAAAAAACCCTCTGCTTAGTCCGCATTATTATGCAACTTCGGAACCCTATTACTGCGCGTGGCCCGACACGCGCTTGGCCGGTTTTTTTTAATATTAGTAATATTCATCATTGCATGATTTCATTAGGTTCCCTTTATTATTTGTATAATTTTGTGAACCTAAAATTCTCATCTTAAAAGACACCCGAAGACCTTCAATCTATCTCTGAAAGCTGTATAATGTGGTCTTAATGTTTCGCTCAAAACATATACTTAACAGTATATTACATAGCCGTAAAAATTCCCTTCTATAAACACAGGTTTGAGTACCGCCTCCCATATTTACCGAGAGCATAAACCTCACAAACTGTGTCTCGGGGAACATTTCATGTTCGTGATTATGAAAAAAAGTTTGTCTCTCCGTACACATACAAAGGACGTGTTTTACGACTGCGATGTACCTACAGTCAACGCATCAGTTCTAACACTTGCAGTAGGAAAATCACCCTTACTATAAGCTTCTATTTAACTTGCCTTGTCAGTTGTGTGGGTCAATATTTCAACTGAATTTTAAAACAGTTCATCCCCAACAGATTGAGCTTGTTTTTAAAAACTTTTTAAAGTGAATAATTTTAAAAACTTTTTAAATTGAAATACTCGAGTTTGACCACTATCTTACCTGGTAGTAAGCGATGATGTGATCAACGACGGAACAAGCCTGCCTAGAAGTAACCTAGTTTCGCTTGACTAAGAGACTCCCAGAGTCTCTATCTAGACTTGATCCGGCTCGAAGTATCAACAAATAAGGTAAGAAAAGATGTAAGTGTCCTTTTTTCATTTTTGACAATCGCTGATAGAATTTCACTTACCTAGAAGAGACTTTATAGCTATCAGGCAACACAGACTCCTGCAAGAAATTCTCATGTTCTACAAGTTCATTTTATACACAATGAAAGTATTCACAAAAAGTTTTGTGCTTAGGGGTGGGATATCTACCATGTAACGATGGCACATCACCCCTACGTATTTTATTTAACCTCCGAAGGAAAAAGACGGGTGTTATAAAGTTTGACATGTGTTGCTGTGTATCTGTTTATATGTGTGTCTGTCTGTGGCATCTTAGCGTCCAAACGGGTGAACCGATTTTGATTTAATTTTATTTGTTTGAAAGTTGATTTTGTCGAAAGTGTTCTTAGCTATGTTTGAATTAAATCGGTTTAGCCGTTAAAAATATATAAATATGGGCGTTTCACTGTTTGAATCGGGGTGTTTACGCAAGATATCATGTCATAATTACGTGTTCAATAGATTGTCGATCGAAGCGTATCTACTATGTACTAGATAAATTACGTAGCATGAAATAAAAATGTGTCGGGGGTTTTATACATTTTGGAATTTTTCTTGTTTACGTAGGAAATCATCCAATGACTTCACTTCACCCACTCTGCGTGAAGAAGGAGGGCGTGTCAGACTTTGCTTAAGCCCATCCGTGTTCCTTCAGTTGCTTGAGCCAGGGCTGCGGTAATTCTCTTTCAAAAATATTCGCGACCCATTACCCGTACTTCTGGTTTATTAATGGTCGCTATTTTGACATAAAGCCGTTGTGTATGTAAAATTGTTACCACTGCCGTGCGGATGATTGTACAGAGACGGTTTGGTACTTTAGTAATGACTGGAGTATTTACTGTACCTAGGTAAGGGATATAAAAGTATCAGTCTTCTTCTGGTATGTAGATAGATAGTGTTTCGTAATGAAAAATTCTTTGATGAGTCTAAGTAGCTGGTATTTTTTCATGTTTCAGAGTTTATCCCGTATTAAAAGTTGCTTATCTTCAGGAGTTCATTTAGCCCTGATAGACTGCCGTGATTTGCAGTCTGCTTTTCTAATTACAGGCGTGATGTTACGCTATATGTATGTTCATATGTACATCTTATTTTTTTTCAACTGTAAATCACTGCATAAGTTATAAACTGTGTCGCAGCCATTAAAGACCAAAATTACATAGACTTTAAATATGTCACTACCAGCGTACTCTTCGCTCTTAGCATACATAGTACCTCCAAAAAACCTAATCGCCTAGTTCACACTGTAGATAAAACTTTTTCCAGTAAAGATTTTGCTAAACCCACTAAAACTTGCGAAGCTCGACGTTTCTCATAAAAAATGTAAACAAAATATAATTCAGAAACCCGATATGAAAATCTTAGCAACTCTTTGTCTAACTTCAGAAACCCTAACACGACTTTCAAAGAGATTTTCATCAATCTCATAACGTGTGATACGAAGGGAAGATCTTTTTTGCATTTACGTCATTAAGTGGATACAAACTTTTTGATTTGAGTATGGTGTTAACAAAGGAGGTTTTACAGTTTCTAAGTTTGACTCTGCGGTGTTTCTGAGGTTTATTGTAAAGACGGTTATATTTGTGCTACGTGTCGTAGGTCTAGGTGCTACGGCGTAGCGCCTTGTGCTACGCCGTAGGGTTTTCTTCATGTGAGCACAAAGTAAGCAAGCGGCGGTAATACCTTCTATTTTGTGATTTAAGTAAGTATTTATTTCTCAGTATATGGTTCATTGAGATCTTACATTTAACATTGTTTCACACATACTACAAGCAAGAAAAACAGCACACAACAGAAATATTAAATTATAAGCTAGGTACATGCAAATCATAACTAGCAACATTATAAGAATATTATATAAATTTAAGAAATTTTGTTGTTATGAATTTTAATTAATATAAATCATAATATTTATATTTAATATTTATTCATTCTTCCTTTCATGTTCAGTCCATTCTTCTCTGAAATGCGCTTTCTCTCGATATCAGGACGGCCACCAGTCAATATGCGTTTAAGCGGAAGTTGCGTCATTATTTTCTACACCATTAGCAGAGTCATCTCAATCAACTTTCTATTAATTTATGTATGTATATATATATAAAGGTATTTATTATAGTAAATATATATGTATGTTTATTTTAGCTACACTATATATATTGTTATTCAATTTTACTTCAATAATTATTTTAATTTTTATGCACCTGCCATGTTATCTCTCCACCACCCTTGGTTGACTAGTAGAGAATGCCTTAGGCATTAAGTCCGCCTATGTACTTGTATGTTGCATGAACTTTTAAATAAATAAATAAATAATATCGAAAATAGAAATCATAATATCAAAAAATAAATCATAATATCAAAAAATAAATCATAATGATGAATGTTTCTGTTTATGTTGTTCGGGAATATTTTATTATTTGGGTTTCTATGAAAATATATTAGGGAAAGTGTAATGCCCGCTATTCCAATGCCATAGGAACTGGAAATTAACAAAGCAGCTCAATTAAAACAATATATTTCAATTCCTATAAGTTACAATTTTATTTATAATATATTAACATATATACAATTGAATATTCTATAACAACACATCTATATACAAAGGGGAGAGGGAAAAGGGCTCATTGTGCATCAAAAAATTCATCCACATCGATGTCAACGGGAAACGTGCCCAGAACACTGGCAGCATTGCCACGTTGGATAGCAATGCTGATTCTCTTACCGAAGAAAAGGTCAGCCCTAAGTTCCTCTAAGTTGACTTGAATTTGTTTGACATAATTATGACCTTTAAAACACCCTTAAGTTCGGAAAAAAAATCAATACTTTATAAAAATACGTGATTCATTATTAATTAAAAATCCCACTGGGTTTCCCATTACGCATCACATCACACATCATCAGCCTATTAATGATCCCTCTGCTGGGACACAGGCCTCTTCTCTATGAGAGGGAATGGGCCGTAATCCACCACGCGGGCCCAGTGCGGGTTGGTGGATGTCACATGTCTTCAAATTTTTGGTTCTAGGACATGCCGGTTTCCTTACGATGTTTTCCTTCACCGTTTTGAGAGCAGTGGTGATGAAATAATTTACCGTTTATTTAAAGTAAAGCGCCTGCCTGGGCTCGAACCCACGACCTACAACTTGTAAGTCGCGGCCGATACCACTGGGCCACCACTGCTCTCATTACGCATAGTGTAAAGTAATCAATCAACTTTATTAAAAGTCTGACAGTTTTGTGTCTGGTCAACTTTGACAATGTTTCTTAATGGACAAAGTTTCTTTTATGTTAGTTTTCTCATTAAATAGCTGTGAATGTGTGACAAAGTTAGTGTTGAGGGCAACAGTTGTGACTGATTGATGGAACTACAAAAAGGTCTTTTGTTAACAGTAACGAAGGTCTGTAAGTGCGGGCACGGCTTTTAATTTTGTGACGGATTTTTATGACTTTTACCTATGTAAATCATTTAATCTATAATAAAGTTCCATTACACATTTTATTTTCAGTGTAACTGCTCTAATTTTCGTAGATGATAATCCGAGCAATATATCAGGTGTTTTACTTTGTAGTATTAAAATGATAAGGAGCTCGTGGCTTAATAATAACAGCCGCACGGGTCGATCTTCAAAGTTAAGCAACGCTTGACGAGGTCGGTCCTTGGATGGGTGACCATTTTAACATACCGAGTTTCCTCCGTGCTTCGGCAAGCACGTTAAGCCGTTGGTCCCGGCTGTCATTTGAAGATCTTTGACAGTCGTTACCGGTAGTCAGAAGCCTGAGATCTGACACCAGTCTTGCCAAGGGGTATCTAGTAACCCAGTTACTGGGTTGTGGAGGTCAGATAGGCAGTCTCTCCATGTAAAACACTGGTACTCAGCTGAATCCGGTAAGACTGGAAGCCGACCCCAATATAGTTGGGAAAAGGCTAGGCAGATGATGACTTTGTAGTATTAAATTGCTTTTCTTAAGGCAACACAGTTTTGTAAATCTTGTCACTACATTTGACGATGCATCTTTGATGACCACTTTATGATTGATCCCGTGCTATTTACAGTGTGTAGTCCAGTTGTTAGTGCCAAAAGCTGCATCATATCAATGAAAGTAGATGAGATAGTTTTCTACCATTAAAAATGAAAAAATTATATTTGGTAATCATAATGAACAATAGACATTGCAATAGGTGTGTATAAATGACTCGGCTTTCTCAGCCTCCTCGGTTGCGTTTTCCCACTTATTTTTTTTTTCTAGTCCGTCTATTCAGTTGTCCTGTAAAACTATGTTAGTGATACTCATTCGAGTATGATTATATATCTACTTTTATCAGTTTAGACTATACGAAAAATAAACACGTGAATAAAACCTAAACACAAATACTTAAGTGGCTACATAAAACCTTCTTCAAACGACGAAAACCAACTAAATCTGGCATACCTTAGTCAGCACTAAATGTCTGTCTGTGTAAATCTATTCAATTCCACTTCACGAAAAAAGCCAACACATTTTATCTACGCCCGTCATATTTTCAGTAACGAATAATATTTTATTACTGGCAACCCGTTTCACTTCTACGTCCTTTCGAGCTTCGAAGCCAGTTGGCAGGGGCGGCTTTAATCACTGCAAGCATCCTGGTTGGCGGCATATAATTTTTTTGCGGGGCCCTTGTCTTTTTTGAAATGAATGTGATAAAGTGATGATCAACAAGAAATGCAAAACTTGGCACTTATTATTATTAATACTTTATTGTGAAACTTTAATAAGAACCTGGATGAGGCTGGCACGGGAACATGGGGATTGACTCAAGAAGAGACAGACTTATGCTCAGCAGTGAGTGAAGTCGGGCTGTGAATGATAGTGATGATGAAATACTTATCAAATTTTATTTTATTGATACGAATAAATTATTGGTTAGGATAAAATAAAAACTTACAATTCTATGCTTATTGGGTTGTCGCGCAAGGCCCCTTCGGGAACGAGGCCCAGGGCGATTGCGCTGCTCGCCACCCCCTAAGGCCGCCACTGCCAGTTGGAATACTGTCCCAGAGAGATGATTCATTACCGACTTCTTTCCCGAATAATAAACTGCTTTGAATAATTATAATTAAGTACGTTTTGTTACAATGAAGCTGTGCTGTTGTTAATTGTGTCACAGCGGTGTTTTAAAGTGGAAGCTACCCAAGTGTATTTCTCTTTTTAGAATGAAAATTCATTATGAGCTTATATTTAGCTCACTCATTAACACGACCGGCAGTAAGAATTAAATATGGTCCGTATTTTTAGAACAGAAACGTTTAATTCTAAAACTCTCTAAACTTTGTTTAATTCTAAAACTCTCTAAACTCTCTAAACTCTAAAACTTCTTGGCCGCCCTGAAGTTGGTTTACCGGATGCGCGAGGCACGAAACGGTGCTGTTTTTGTATGAGATTTTCTACTGCGCAGCCATTGTAGCCAACTTCAGGGCGGCCAAGAAGTTTGGCGAGAACTATACTAATATTATATTCGAAGGTCAGTTTGTTACCTTTTCACGTCTTAACGGCTAAACAGATTTGGATGAAATTTGGCACACAGGTGGATCATGTCTTGGATGGATACATTTTTTCCCAGTAGCATGATCATAATATTGTTCACTATCATTAATGTAATTTAAAAGCTCTACGATGTTTTTTTTGGAAAGTGATCTAGGCATCTAATAAAAACAAAACACAAAATTTAAAATTTATTTAATCGAAAAGTTTTAAAAAGTTGCAGTTGGCACTAGCCCCAAACTAGGCAAGCCTGTATCTTGGGTACCAAGCTAACAAACAACAATAACAAGTTAAAAACTTGGTACAACATAACATACATAATGTATTTCTTAATGTTTAAACAGAGTGGTACCGACAGTACACACATATTTCGCGAGTTATGTTTTTAAAGTCCTATGTAATAAAGGCGAATCTCATTGCCATCAACAACGACTTCAGACTCAGGGCTGCTACTGAAAAAAATCTGATGGAAAAGCCCAATGTCATATTGCCCAACTCGGGTATTGAACCCAGCACTCCATTTGAAATTTAGTAGAAATGCTATGCCAGCTGTACACACTCGCGAGCCGAAGAAACGCTGTACATTGAGTTTTTAAACAAAATACTTCATGATTGAACTCAGTACTAAGAGCAAGGTACAGTGAAAGGTGCAGTCACACTCTACCAAAACAGCGGCGGTATTTTTTTTAGGCACTACAACTTAATTTTTTTGCGGTTAGTAAGTATATAATGTATACTTTAATTTCTATACAACATACTCGTATTATACCAGTTGTGGATAATTTATCTTCTACAAAAACTAGCCATTTGAATTTTAGGAGAGTAAGACTGCACTTTTGACCTTTGACTGTACATCATCGTCGCGGGCTCTCGCGCGAGATTGTACTATGGATAACGTATTCTTCTCAACTCTCACCAAGTTTTGGCAATCTGTGTAGCGAAAAACTAAATCTTTCTCTCCAAAACTTTTCTCGTATCGCCTGAAACTTTCATAAAAAAACTAATAAAAAACCAAACTTGTTCTAAACATAAAACTACGTTTTAAAAAGATAAGGTGCCGAGAAGAATGGCTGCTGCAAACTCACTCACTCATTTCTAAAAGACGCTTTGTTCTTAAGAAACTTAGGAGCTACTTCAATATTCAACTTTAAATCTTAAGCTATGGTCGTAGTAGGGTACTTAGATAGTACTTACATATTGTAAATTGTATTGTTGTATAATAAATATACTTATTGTAGAGGGAAACAATGAAAAGTTTTAGAGGTATTGAGCGGAAGAAAAAGTAAGCCACTTCACTTTTTAGGGTTCCGTACCCAAAGGGTAAAAACGGGACCCTAATACTAAGACTCCGCCGTCCGTCTGTCTGTCTGTCCGTCTGTCACCAGGCTGTATCTGATGAACAGTGATAGCTAGACAGTTGAAATTTTCACAGATGATGTATATTTCTGTTGCCACTATAACAACAAATACTAAAAATAGAATAAAATAAATATTTAAGTGCCCCACTTACATATTTCACAGTTCCATAAAACAAACGTGATTTTATGCCGTTTTTTGCGATAATGGCACGGAACCCTTCGTGCGCGAGTCCGACTAGCACTTGGCCGGTTTTTACTAGACATGGTAGTCTAGTTTCAGAACTTTGACATTCTTATCCGGTAAATAAATCAATATCGTTGCGACTATACCCAGTTTAATATAAAAACAGCCGATGGACTTTTGTCAACACAAAAACAGAGACGCAAATAACATAAGCCTCTCTGTCTAGTCCTATCAATCAATATGCAGGACCAGTCAAAATGCAGTACCCACCTTCATCATAAAACCATCTTCTCCATAAAAATCTACTAGCTGCTACTCGCAGTTCGCCTGCAATGTATTAGTACTTTATCTTAACAAATTATAACCTATGTGTTAATATGATGTTTAAGCTACATTACTGTAAAGTTTCATCAAAATCCATACAGTAGTTTTTGCGTGAAAGAGTAACAAACATCCATCCATCTTAACAAACTTTAACGTTAATAAAAGTAGTAGGAACTTTAGGGATCTTGACTCTCTTGGATAAATAATAAATGGTCTGTCCGTACCCTAATATTTTGTAACAAATGACTTCCTTCAAAGGGCAATTTGCTTCAGTTATTTAGTGTGAAAGATTACTTCCCATTCATCTTATTAATTGAACCCTTCCTTACAAATAGAGGTAATCTGGCTATTAATAAGCCAAACCTGGTGAATTCGATACCAATAATAGTTTTACTAGGATATAATAATCATTTGGAGCTATAATCAGTTTATTAGATTTGATTGAGTAATAGCTGGTAATACTTATCGAGCTTTGAATTTACGTGTTTAAAACAATTTGACACGTTTTGAGACTTTCAATATTAAGACTTCCGTAAACAAGAGCAATGCAATGATGCAACAGGCCGTTTATATAGAAATTGTTGTAACTACAGATTTTAATTTTAAATGTCTATGAAAATAAGTTGTTGCATCATTATCACACTTTTACGTCGTGTCTATCTACTGAAGCTCTTGCTCAACGTTTGGTAAGTTCATCACAAACTGCAATGTGTTTTTGTAGTGCAGACATGTTTTGTCAGTTGCCAGTTTGATACACGTACTAGCATATGAGCTGGCCCGTAACTCGACAGAAAATAATACGAGCTCCTACTGGAAGTTTTAAGATTTTTCTATTACAAATAAAATATTTCTATCGGTCTGGAGATGAAAATCAAGACCCTATTATTATTTATTTATTTCACTAAAATTAATAAAACCAATTACATACAGGGTGGCCAAAAAGTCGTGGATCAAACGCAACTAGAGGTTAGATGGGGCCATCAGCTGCAAAAAGTTGTTGTACGGGAGGTCCTTAAGGTCAACCCCTGCAGAGTTATAATTTATTTTGTGTTTAATTTATTTTTTATTGTTCACAATCGTTATTTTGTTTTTTCGTCCTAGAAAGATATTAGAGCCACTCATTGCCATGTGTTATACTTTTTCAAAATCCCTTTTTAATGCGCCAAAACTTGTAATACAGGGTCACCTTTCGGTAGAGTATTTTTTTTCACAGTGGGGTCCGAAGTAAATAAAAAGTTATGATTTGAGAAAAAAAATCGTAATACTTCATAATGAGCATGTCGAACGCAAGGACTCATCAGTACCAATCTAGTGAAAATTATAAAAAATATACAAAATGTAGATTTTTTCGAATTTTAATAAGAATTATTAAAAAAAGTAAATTTTCTCATAAAAACACAAAATAAATTATAACTCTGCAGGAGTTGACCTTAAGGATCTCCCGTAGAACAATTTTTTGCAGCTGATGACCCCATCTAAGCCCTAGTTGCGTTTGATCCACGACTTTTTGGCCACCTGTTACAGGCCAGCCGGCTCTATGACAGGATACTTGCTCCTCAGTAGTGCTAACGACCCTGTGTCCCATCCTAAAGTTTAGACTCTCGTAAACTCTTGTTCTGACCACGAATTCAAGTCCACAGACAATTAACTTTGAACAATAAAGCGCTTAAGATCTCTACGTCTATTACATTGAAATTACCGAAACATGTGTTTCATCAGCTTTAAGATTATTTGCACATAAACTGACGGTCTGTTGTAAGTACCATTCCTTAATTAGTATTAAGATTGGATTTAATTTAGGTAGATATTGTAACCACAAATGTACAAAGGCACTGAAACAGGCTGTTTTGATCATTAGGATAAGCCCTAATATAAAAATCATAAAACGGTTCGGTTTGTAGGCTAAATACCTCCGTATTAAAAAAAAGGTTTTGTTCCTAATTTGCTAAGCGAACAATAATTACTAGCCCGTTAATTACAAGGCCTAAAGGAATTTTCGTCTGATTACTAATAGATATTCTTAGTCACGTCATGCCTATCAGGAATTCAGGAGGATCTTTTTACTGGGGCCTTGAACTAATAACCTTAGATAATTTTCTCGACGTTTCATTCTTAATAACTTAGCAATATTAAAGAAGGTTTTGTGTGCTCATGTCGATAAGTCACTTCCATGTAAAGAAGGATATAAGAATATTTAATTGTTACAAAGAAGACCTTAGGTACACAGAATAACATAAAGTCTCCATCTTAATCGATGTCTTAATTCTTTATTGTACACAAAATCTTATCTTATTTGCCCACGTAAAAAGTATTTTATCCTTTGTGGAGGACAAAGGATAGGATCTCAAACTATCTCCATGCCAAATTTTATCTAAATCGGTTCAGTTGATCCAGAGATTACCCCTACGACCTCACAAACTCACCAACTTTACCTTTTTATAATAATTACTACCTGTTCCCCGCGGCTTCGCTCCCGTGGACCACCCCACATGACCCGTTTTCGGTATAAAAAGTAGCCTATGTCACTCAAGAATAATGTAGCTTTCTATTGGTGAAAGAATTTTTTAAATCGGTCCAGTAGTTTCGGAGCCTATTTGGTACAAACAAACAAACAAAAAAATCTTTCCTCTTTATAATATTGGTATAGATTATTAGTATTGAAGTATAGATAAAGGCGAAAGTTTCGATGGATGGATGTATGTTTGTTACTCAATCACGCCAGAACGCCTGAACGGATCTGGTTGAATTTGGCACAAAGATAGATTATAGTCTGGAATAGTACAAAGGCTACTGATGGCGCGGGTGGGTACTAGCTGGCTAGTGGTTGTATCTCCATAGGTTTTATTTAATTAAGAAAGGGGGAAAGAACACAAGATTGAGAAAGGCTGCTGATTTCGCAACTAAGGATAGAAAATTGACCAACCTTAGCACCACGGTGGGCAGTCCAGCTCGGGGCCTCGATCTAGGTGCCAGTGCTGCTGCGACCTTGGTGCGCTCTTCTCGGTCTTCTTGACGATGAGGACGATATGAGGGTTGTGTACGGCACGAAACAACCTCAAGGGGCGGTTTTAATCCAAAATTGTGGATAACCAGAAAAAGCGGCACAGACACGACCACGCGGCGGCGATGTCGGTCATATTCTACCTCAGTACAAAACCAAGCAGCGAAAAATAAAAAATATAAAGTAAAAAGCGGGTAGAATAAAACTATACCTAAAATAAAGAAGCGCCAATGAAACGGCGCGAACATGCCCCCGGCCTTAAAACCATCGGTTTTAAAAATACAATAAACTATAAGCCGGGGAGCGGGAGAGGCGCTATTGCGAAGGTAGAGGGCAGAGGCGGACGGTAGGTCTCTTATAGATCCCTGTCGCCGTCTTAACAAGAGCGACTCTACTGATCCCGTCTTTGCCGGGATAGGTTTCAAGAATTATACCTAATGGCCAAGATAGAGGTCCAACGTTATCAGTAACTACAACCACGACGCTACCTATCTTTATAGGATCTGAATGAGTGTTCCATTTCCCTCTGGATTGCAAAAGGTGAAGATATTCACGTTTCCATCGTTTTGCGAATGATTGCACCAATTGATCTAATAAAGCGTATCGTTTCTTTAAACTAGTGTCATCACCGGTAGCTTCGCAAGCGGGTAAACTCTTTAGCGGCGTAGACATCAGGAAGTGCGATGGAGTCAATGCGCTTAGCTCAGACGGATCTTCGCTAAGGGGCGTGAGCGGACGCGAATTCAAAACGCATTCAATTTGTGTTAAAACAGTTAACATCTCTTCGTAGGTCAGCAATTGAGAACCTATAACCCTATATAAATGAGTTTTGAAGCCCTTAACAAATATCTCGTAATGTCCACCGAAATGTGGAGTGCGCGGCGGATTGATTTTCCACGTTATTTTATGTTCGGCCAACTCGGTAGAGAACGCGGTTTTATACTCATCAGAATTGACTAGAGCGTAGATGTCCGAAAGAGCGTTCTTCGCACCGACGAAGACGGTTCCTGCGTCAGAGTACATAGTTTGCACAGCACCCCGTCTGGCTAGAAAACGTTTAAACGCTGAGAGAAATGTACTCGTACTAAGATCGGTAGTCAACTCGACATGAACAGCGCGAGTGACTAAGCACACGAAAATGCATAGATATGCCTTAATAGAACGAACGCCACGTTTACGTTGCGGGATAATACTAATAGGACCCGCGTAATCAACAGCCGTGCGTGTAAAGGCTTTAGCTTCAGTTACGCGGCACGCGGGCAAATCCCCCATGAATGGGTGCACGGCCTTGGGTTTAGCGCGGAAACAGAAATTGCATTTATGCACGATACGACGTACGACATTACGACAAGACAGTATCCAATAACTTTGCCGCAAAATTGACATAAGAGCCACCGGACCAGTATGACAGTTGCGGCGATGATAGTGCGACACGATCAAATCGGTGATGCGGTCTTTATGCGGAAGCAGCAAAGGATGCCGCTGTTCATCGGTCAAATCAGCGTTACGGAGTCGACCTCCGACTCTCAATAAGCCCTCACTATCAATAAAGGGGGAGAGGCGTCTTAACGCTGTGCGACAATTTTTGTTTGCTCTTAAACGTGCAATTTCGTCAGAAAAGTAAAATTCTTGTAAAGCGGTAATTAAGATCTTTTCAGCAAAAATCGCATCCGATGCGGTAATAGATTTAGATCGCGGCAGTTTACCTAAAAACTTGTAAACGTAGATAACGGAATGAAGTAGCACCGTCCACTTAGATACGCGATACGACAATGCAAGAAGTGGATGCGGGTCTACACCTACATCTGCTACAACCGGTAATGAAACCACTTTGGTTTCCGGCAACCGTACATCGATGGCACTAGTGTCGACAGAGGTAACAGGCCACGTGTCGACGCTCTGTTGAAGCCATGATGGTCCACTGAACCACATCGGGTGCGACAACAATTGCTTCGGAGACAAACCTCGCGATAAGCAGTCGCTAGGGTTGTCGGTACCGGGAACGTGAAAGAAATGTTCCGCGGGAAGGCAATCTAAAATTTTTGTAACACGCGTAGCGACGAATGTTTTCAAAGTTTGAGGATCCGAATGAATCCAATATAATGCAACCATTGAGTCGGTTAAACAAAATATATTTTCAATATTATGACGCGGTTTATAAGTGTTCATAACTCGTTGCACTAGTTTAGACATAAGTAAAATGCCACAGAGCTCAAGTCTGGCAACCGATATCGTTTTGAGAGGAGCGACTTTGGATTTCGCGCACACCAGGTTGACAACCGCTGGGGAGTGGGGATCTTGCTGAACTTTGACATATACGGCGGCTCCGTACGCTCGTTCACTCGCGTCGGAAAATGCGATAATAGTGACGAGGTCATTCCTAAACACCTCAAGGTGACGCTTTATCTTTAAGTCCCGTAATGCGGGCAGTTCGCGAAGATAATTCTCCCAGAGAACCATTACATTCTGGGGCGGCTTGTCGTCCCAATCCAGCTTGAGAACAAAGAGCTTCTGTAAGATTAATTTCGCGTAAAGAATAGTTGGCGCGATTAAACCTAAAACATCAAACTGGCGAGCAATAACCGATAAGATGTTGCGTTTGGTACATGGACGGTTGTCAAGAGCGACAGAAAAGGAAAAAACATCTGTGGTAGGAGACCATTCAAGGCCAAGAACCTTTAGACTTTGATTAGGCTCATCGAAATTTACCTTTGAAGAATAGCGGTGGGTATCAGGCAATGATTCGAGTAACTCTGCTGAGTTACTGGACCATTTCATAAGGCTAAAGCCCCCGGCCGTAAACAATCCTAACAGCTCATCTCTGAGCCGTAACGAGTCCTGGACGGTGGGAACGGAGTAACAAATATCGTCCATGTAACAATTATGCACAACAACATCTGCGGCGCGCGGGTAAGATGCGCGTACGTCATCACAAAGTTGTCTTAAAACTCGCATGACGAGGAAAGGACTACAGCGCAATCCAAAGCAAACGCGGTTAAATTGATAGGTATCAAGCGGTAAAGTACTATCAAAGCGGTATAAAAATTTTTGAAACATTCTGTGATCCTCGTTAACTAAAACCTGTAAAAACATCTGATGTATGTCACTGGTAAAAGCCACGGGATATAAGCGGAAATCGAGTAAAATTAAAAACAAATCGTTTTGTAAATTCTCACCCTGATATAACAAATCATTGAGTGATTTACCTGAATCAGTTTTGGCGCTGGCGTCCATAACCATTCGCACCTTTGTAGTTACTTTATCTTGCCTAACAACGGCATGATGTGGTATATAAAAACCCGTAGGTAGCGAACCAGCATCATCAAGTAACGAGATATAACCCTTCGATAGATATCCCTTAATAATCGCATCATATTCCAAACGAAACTCTGGAGAAGCGGTTAACTTACGCTCCAAGTACATATAACGACGCATAGCAGTTTTGTATGAGTCACCGAGCTCAGAAGGGTCGCGCGCAAAAGGTAACGCTACACTATAACGTCCTGTGTCATCACGTGACACGCCTGAGACAAACAGCTTCTCGCACTCCCTAGATGCGGCGTTCAGCGGGCGCTCGGGCGCTACTTCTTCGAGCTGCCAGAACCTTTCTAGCATATTTGATAACGGAGGTTCATTCTGTACAAACGAGCACAAAGAAACGAACTCAGTAGACGGATTACTAATAGGACAATTTCCTACGATTATGTAACCAAAAATCGTTTGTATACCGGTAGGTAACCCGGGCGGACCATTTACGCGTCCCGAGAGTAAAATTTCGGCAAACTGCGGTGCACCGATGAGGATGTCAATTTCCCCAGGTGAATGGAAGCTACTGTCAGCTAACTGAACGTGGTTTAAATAACCGAGCGAAGCGGGCTCGATACGAGCAGAAGGCAAATTATCCGTAATTTTATCAATGACGTAAGAGTCCAGCGTGAGTAAAATATTTTTATCGTTCGAAAACAAATTAACGCTGACGGAACCCTTAATCGGATTAGGCGATGAACCGATCCCCTTTACAACAGCACGCGTTATTCGATTAAAATTTACGTTAAGTTTTGCTAAGCATGTCGTTGTAATAAAATTGTTTTGCGATCCGGGATCAATAAGGGCGCGAACATTGTGCAACACACCCGCAGAGTCAGGTATTAAAACTTGAACCGTGCCTAAAAGACAGGTAATATTATTATCTCGGCGGTTATTAAAATTGCACAACGAAATGTTATTTTGTAGCGGAGGAGGCGTCGATAGTGCTGATAAAGCAACATGTACCTGCGGGGCGGTAGATGTCGGCGCCGGCGGAATAACATTATTATGCGCGGGCGCTACGCCGGGCGCAGGAGGAGTCAGCTGTTGTTTTCTACATAACAGCGAGTGGTGCCTACAATTGCAATAGCGGCAACGTACTTCCGACTTACAAGCTACGTTATTATGGGACAAACTGAGGCAGTTCGTGCATCCATTTCGAGTTTTAATAAAATTAAATTTATCATCCAGCGGTAATTTTTGATATTTAAAACATTTAAACAAGTTGAAATGATTTTCCAACTCGCAAAACGGACAAGATTTATTTTTATCCTTTATCTGCACCGGCGCGCTAGTACCTACAAAGGAGTGGGTAGACTTAGAAACATTTTTGTTCATGTCGGTACCGACGCGTTTCGTCGTAGCGTTTGCCGAAGTGCGGTCTAATATTTTCGATTGTTCACGCAGAAAAGTGATCAAGTCCTCGTAGCTAGGCAAAGCAGTCTCTCGCTTAAACATTTCAAAAGCGCGAGCGGTCTCCGGGTCTATTTTCTTTAAAGCGAAATAAAGAAGAATAAAATCGGACAAGTTGCTAAGTTTTAACGTTTTTAAACTCGACACGGCAGACGCAAAATGTTCTAAAAACGAGTCTAAATTCTTAGTGTTAGCAACGGAAAAAGATTTGAATTCAAACATTTGATCCAAATACGCGGTGGCTAAATAACGTTTGTCTTCATATTTGTTGACCAGCGTGGTCCATATCAAAGTATAATTGTCAGCGTTCGGTGTAATTCCTGACACAGTAGAAAGTGCCCGGCCCGATAACTGTCCCATCAAATATTGAATACGTTCGTTATTAGTAAGATCAGTATTCTCGTGTATAGTAGTCCTAAATGTTTCGTAAAAAGTCGACCAATTTGCGGGTAAACCGGAAAAATTGACTAACTCTAATTTGGGCAGATTCAAATTTGATTTTTTATAACTGTTACTGGAAGACGATTTTTCAACTTTGGGTATATCCCGGCCAGCAACTATTTTGTTGGCTTCATATTTGCAACGACAGTATAAGTCCTCAAATGTAGACAAACTTTGATAGTTAGGTATGAAATCTGGATCCAACATCAAATTCAACGTATTAAATTCATCGACAATTTTTATGAATTCGTCGCGCATAGTATCAATGGAGACCATACTACATAGAAAATTCTCTACCTTACTAGGGTCCGAAATCATTTCATATCTTGAGTCATAAATTCTCTGAAGCCTAGCATAAACTTCATCGCGTTTCCCTACGAGCCTTTTAATGGTTAAATTAAGCTTATCTCCTTCCGTAGAACTCGCAGGCATGATGAGATTTTGTTAAAAAATATTCAAGTTATAAAATACCCGAAATAGCGTTACTGACTGCAACATAGACTTCCGAGAACAAAGGAACGCTCGGAACGGAACGGCCGGTGATAACACGTTCTTACATACGTACCGTCGTTAATTAGCTTAAAGACTTTTGACAAAATGCAATATAAATACGTTTAGGTACTTACTAAAAGTAATGCAATTTGTCCGTTAAGAAATGGAACACGATAAATGATAAATTATAGCGGGTAGGTAATTACAGCAGGTCGATTACCTCCGTAACTAAGCGGTAAGAAAAAATAGTTTTAAAACTAAGCGGAAAAAATAGGTACTAGTTTTGAAAACTAAGCGGAAACACAAATAGCGGGATATAAAAATGTGATACTCGGATAAAGGCCGAGAAATAATGTAAGGTGCGGCTCGAAGGCCAAAAAAAATGATGGCGCGGGTGGGTACTAGCTGGCTAGTGGTTGTATCTCCATAGGTTTTATTTAATTAAGAAAGGGGGAAAGAACACAAGATTGAGAAAGGCTGCTGATTTCGCAACTAAGGATAGAAAATTGACCAACCTTAGCACCACGGTGGGCAGTCCAGCTCGGGGCCTCGATCTAGGTGCCAGTGCTGCTGCGACCTTGGTGCGCTCTTCTCGGTCTTCTTGACGATGAGGACGATATGAGGGTTGTGTACGGCACGAAACAACCTCAAGGGGCGGTTTTAATCCAAAATTGTGGATAACCAGAAAAAGCGGCACAGACACGACCACGCGGCGGCGATGTCGGTCATATTCTACCTCAGTACAAAACCAAGCAGCGAAAAATAAAAAATATAAAGTAAAAAGCGGGTAGAATAAAACTATACCTAAAATAAAGAAGCGCCAATGAAACGGCGCGAACAGCTACTTTTTATCCCAAAAAAATGTACGGTTCCCGTGGAACAAATTCCGACTTTCACGCTGACGAAGCCGCTCGTAGAAGCTAGTGACATATATAAAATAAGTTTAGTGTCTGTGTTAACTTAAAATGGAGGTAATATGAATTGAAAAAGACACTTTATGAAATCCCGGTAGTACTTATTAAAATAAAAAAAGCTAGTTTTACAAATCAAGTATGAATAAATCCATAGACACTGCACCACTCTCGGTAACCTTCCCACCTGACCTTGCCTCTTTTCCTTGTCATGCGATACTCAAGTTTGCTCGATACGATACGATATCGATTACCATTTAACGAGGAACACGATAAGTTTCGACAATGTCGTTGGGACCTCGGCTGCTCGGGTTCATGGTTGACGAAACGGTTGCGGTTATGATTATGATCCGTGGTTTGGTATCTTTATGAGTTGTATAGACGATTATTTTGAGAAGTTTTTTAAGTGAGCGGAATATTATGCAGATGAAACATGGTAAATTAAGGCCTGCCGGAGTCTGTGTTTCCTTGTAATGACAACCTGGAAGTCTTGAAGTCAAGGGTGAATATATGATACTTCTAGGCATGCGTGTTTCAGTGTCGACCACATCATGGCTTACCCTCAGGCGAGATAGTGGTCAAACGCGAGCCTACCAACAATAAAAAAACCGGCCAAGTGCGAGTCGGACTCGCACACGAAGGGTTCCGTACCATTATCGCAAAACACTGCATAAAAATCCCGTTTGTTGTATGGGAGCCCCCCTTAATTTATTTTATTTTAATTTATTAATTATTATTTTTTGAAGTAAATATACAACTAAACATTCTGTGAATATTTCAAGCGTCTACCTGTTGCCGTTATTAATATCGAGCAAAAAACGGCAAAAATATCACGTTTGTTGTATAGGACCCCCCCTTTAATATTTACTTTATACTGTTTTTAGTATTTGTTGTTATAGCGGCAACAGAAATACATCATCTGTGAAAATTTCAACTGTCTAGCTATCACGGTTCATGAGATACAGCCTGGAGACAGACGGACAGACGGACAGACAGACAGACAGACAGACGGATCGCGAAGTCTTAGTAATAGGGTCCCGTTTTTACCCTTTGGTTACGGAACCCTAAAAACCGTAGCAGTATTGTCTCCATGTAAAGCCGTTTTTCTATTGTTATTAATCTCGTGGATGAAATCTAAATATTCTTCTTCTTGATATTTTGTATCCCGAACCATCAGTAATACATTTGGTTCCTTTTGAAGTCCATAACTTATTCAATTTCTACTAAGGTATCTAATTTACTATGCTAAGAATGACACACGCACTGCTTTTCAAAACTGGAATGTGATACGTATTACGCTAGCCCGTAATTAAGGCTTCATACATTCTATTCATGTCTAGAATCCAGACATCACAGATACGCATCAGTTAAGTAATAGCGCGCATCAGTTTGAAGCCTGCCACTCGTTATCTCATTCCGCCAACGTACTGAACAAAACACTCGTACACATTTGATTCAATAGTACAGTAAGCCTGTATGTTCAGTACGGCACAAAATAGAGGTTGCATGCATAGGTAGTCAGCATTGCGTTTGACAAGCTTAAAGCTCTTGTGAAATTACAAATAAGAGGTGTCAGACGCGTTCCAGTACCACAAAACATTCGATGAAAGCGCTTTATATCGCTAAAATATAACCCGACCAAGTGAAAGTTGTAAAGACCAAGCTAAGCAAGTTAGTTTCGTATAATATGTTGCTTTGAGTTGATTGAATTTAGAATTATTTGTTGTTGATTGTATTGTCGCTACGTCACTTAGTAAAGTTCTTTATTTACAAAATTAATAGCTTCTCGTGACGGGGACTTTAAACAAACTGACATTTTATCACCGATGATAATAATTGTTGAAAAGACAAAAATGAATGGGTAAATCCTTTTAACGTTGAAATAGAGAATGATTATATCGCTGATAGAAAGAAATTTTGTCTAGATGCCACCTTTGTTTAATTGACCTCCAAAAGCGTTGAAAAAGCAAACAATACATTTTAGCAATATAAAGAAAAAATAATGTTTGTAAATAACATATAACCCACTTTTGGCAGTCGGTTAAAAATAAAGAAAGTTATGGACAGATACCTATATCACTACTATTAGTTACTATCTAGAACACTTACATTTTTAGTGGCAATATTTTGTTGAAATAAGGTCGCAATATTTTGAATAGTGCCGAAATATCAGAAACTCATTTTAGCAAAATATACCAGCAGATATCTCGCCCATGATAGTAAAATGTGGATTGTAAACCGAAAAGATTTACACCACCATATTTATGTAACCTCGTAATTGTAACTGTCGATTTTCCCGCCGTGCCATGGAAAGCAGGTTATCCTATTGGTCTCTGATGTTGTTATTAGATACCAGTGTTGTAGATGTTGTATCCAATATCTACAACACTGTAAATCACTCCGTGTTAAATTCTGATATTCGACTGCATCTGTTTATAATGGAAGCTGGCCCAATATAGTTGGAAAAATTCTAGGCAGATTGAATGAAACCTCAAAGTTGTGTCGTACTCAGTCCATACTATAGTTACCTCACTGTAATTTCCGTACCTCATGAATGAGAGTGTACGGCAGTCTTTGTCTACCAAAGAGGTACTAACTTAGCGTAATGTTGGCATCTTGTCCGAGATGGACTAATTTTACTTGAAGACTCTCTTAGCCTAGTTCATGGCAGGGCTAAGTAACGAGATCATTCTTGTGAAGACCACTTAGTCAATTGAAGTGTACGTAGGTACTTTAATCATGCTAGTTGGCGGTATATTAGAAGTTTATCGTGTTTAAGGATAAGATGTCTTGTTATTGTCTCAGCAATGTTTATAATCAAGACTGTAACTTTTTGGCAATTGGATCTGAAGAAGATGATCTTTACCAGATAGGGTCACCATATTAGTGGTTTAGCAGCTTTAATAATATCAGGTGGTTCGAAATTATAGCAGCCTAGCTGCCACCCGCGTTTTATTAGTACTTCTCCCAATATCTTCATACATTAGCCTATATGTTATTCTGATGTATAAGCTATATTTCTGTTAAGTTTCATCAAAATCCGTTCAGTACTTTTTGCGTAAAACAGTAACAAAGACCCGTCCATCCTTTCATCCATCCATCCAACCTCACACACTTTCACGTTCATAATAGGAGTAGTAGGATAGTAGTGGTATGTCAGTGACTCAACCGACATTATCTCTGACATCATCTGTCAACAGAAGACAGCTGCCACACAATTTTGAGCTGAAACCAAAGAAGAAAAATAAAAAATTTGATGACAACTCTGGCCATCTAACGATGTTGCAGGATTCTTCATCACGGATATAGCACCGGCGGCAATTACCACTTATCATAAAGTGGACAGGCCATAAAAAGAAAATTATAAGGTTACCACAAGTTTCCTTGTTTAAAAATCAAATTATAACCAGCAGCCTAATTGCGTAAGTTAATTTGGCAAGGCAAACGGTTTTGACGCCATCAATTACACCAATTACATAGACGGAAATCCACATCGCGTCTTCATCTCTTAAGTGATTGGTCGATTGATGACGTTAAAAACTCAAAACCCTTTGCCTTGCCGAATGCACTTACGCAATTAGGTTTCTGAACAGTGTGTGAATTAAAAAGCCGTATATTCCGTCCCAATTGGTATAATTCCATACACTTTAGTATTGTATTGTCGTGGTGGCCCAGTGGCTAAGACCTCACCTGTCGTGCTTGAGGTCTAGGGTTCAAATCCAGGCAAATAACAATGTGGCTTTTTCAAATTCATGTGTACTTTCTAAGTTTATCTTGGACATCTCAGGCAACGGTGAAGGAAAACATCGTAAAATCCTGGACTAATATAGTTAACGTAAGTCTGGAATAGCCAAGTCAGAGGCCTGTGGGGCTCCCAGAGGCGTCTTAATTAACTCTGACACCAGAGGTGGTCAATTCCTCATAAGAAGGATAAGAAGTATTGATATGTTGAATTGATTGCTTAATGCGACTTGTTAAGGCTGGCACACTACTTAAAAGCATATCTAATCATGCTAGAGGGTTGCTATAGGTATAGTTATTTCCCGTGACTTCAGCCCCATGGCCCACCTCGCAAGAACCGTGGATTGCCCAGTTTAAAAAGTGGCCCATGGCACTTAGCGTTAGTATAGGTAAATCTTTTAAGAGGCAACGGGTGCCCCGTGCTTCTTGTATGTGCTGATGCTGATCACCGGGTGGTGTTGTGAGATACAAATCCCACACTGCCTGGTTTACTGGTGGTTTTTTAAACCACCAGCCAAGTGCGAGTTGGACTCGTGCACGAAGGTTTCCGTATCATAATCGCAAAAAACGGCAATAAAGTCACGTTTGTTGTATGGAAGCCACACTTAAATATTTATTTAATTCTGAGTATTAGTTGTTATAGCGGCAACAGAAATACATCATCTGAGAAAATTTCAATTGCCTAGCTATCACGGTTCATGAGATACAGCCTGGTGACAGCAGACAAACAGACAGGCGGGCAGTGGAGTCTTAGTAATAGGGTCCCGTTTTTACCCTTTGGGTACGGTACCCTAAAAACCAGCCAAGTGCGTGACGGACATTTAGGGTTCCGTACCAAAGAAAAAGCAGTTTTTTCAATATATTGGTATTTGTTAGTAAAACATACGTAATAATAAACATTATCACCAAATTTCAAGTGCATAGGTCAATGGGAAGGTGATAAATTCTTTGACCAAAATTTTGTGACTACACGCGGACACGTGTGTGACAGCAAAAAGGCTTCGTTTGGACCCTTCGGGTACGGAACCCTTAAAACGTTAATCTGTTCTTTTTTTTATTATAGGGTAGCGATCGGCTTCTCAAGCCATTAGCAGATGCTTTCTGTGCATATTGGCGCTTCGAGTACGGTCCTCCGTCTTGTGAGAGCCGGCCCTCCACTTGTTACTCGACTATATCAGAGTATGTCCCATGTGTATTATATATCTTTTCATTCGACGGTGTTGCAGTGGGTCGGTCAGTACAGAAGCCAGTGAGAGAGTTGACGTGGTTTTGAATGCGCAATTTATACAGTGTTGTTCTGTGCTCAATCTCTTCTTTCATGGTTTTAGTTTTTTAGGCATTCATGTAGCTCAGATATTTTGGTAAACCATGGAGCATTTGATATGGTTTTCAACACCTTAATTTGGAATCTTAGCAGGATCTCTATATTAGAGTTTTTAGCTGTACCCCAGAGTTCGATGCCGTAGGTCCATACGGGCTTCAGTATGGTTTTAAATTAGTAACTTATTATCAAAGGATACTTGTGAATGTCTTCCTAGCAGCCACTTCAGTGTTTGCAGGCGTTGGTTCAACTCATCTTCTTTTTTTCACAATGTGATGTCTCCAGGTCTGTTTCCTGTCCAAATGCATACCGAGGTATTTGGCTGTGTCATGTTGGGGCAATACATCGTTTCCAAGTTTGACTGCGGCACAATTTCCTTTTTGAAGGGTGAACGTTACGTGCACTGATTTTCTAGCACTCGCTTTGATGCGCCATTTCTCCATCCAAGTGTAAATGTTATTAAGGTGAGCCTGTGTCTTTGCGAGGCTTTATTTGGATCTTGGTCGCTACTTAGGGCTGCGTTATCATCCACGAAAGTCGCTGAGAGAACACTGTCTGTATTTGGTAGGTCAGCTGTGTATAACAAATACAGCACTGGGCCCAGTACAGAGCCTTGTGGCACTCCTGCTTTGATGTCGTAGCAGGAGGAGTATTAGCCATTCATCTTAACTCTGAAAATTCTGTTATTTAAGTAGGACTCCAGAAGAAGCTAAAGATTGTATGGAAGATTACTTTTAAGCTTAAACAAATGTCCTGGGTGCCAGACCCTGTCAAAGAAGAAAAAGACTGCTGAGCAATATTCTTTTTCTCCAGTGTATTTCTAATCTTGGTGACAATAGGGATGATGATAGGTTACGAAACAGCAAATTCTATTTAGTCCGCCGGTTAAATTATCAAAAAATATTGGACACTTATTTATTGCTTATTCAAATCAATAAAAATGACCAAGATAAAGCGCATCAAAGTTCGGGAGTGGGGGCTTGTTTTTTTAGTCATCATCCTTATTCTATGGACTTGCTCTGTTGTGGAATGTGCACGCCTAAAGCCAAACTGATGTTCTGGTGTAACTTTATTTTCGTCCAGTCCGTAATCTACGAGATAGAATTGTTTCGAATAGTTCTGAAATTACCGGCAGGAGACTTATGGGTCTATATGACGACACAAGGTGTGGTGGTTTTTCCGGTTTCAAAATCAATATGATTTCTCAAGACATAAAGGCAAAAAAAAAAAAAATGATTTCTGAGACTTTAAATAATTTGGGGTAGTATGATAGCCTTAAGGTACTATTGACCAACTTCGTTAGGAAAACTATCGCTTTTCTAGGCAATTGTTGTAGGACTTCAGATGTAATCAAGCAAAATCCTGAAGTATTGTTTCTGTCTAGTTTCCTTATCTCATTGTAGATTTCTTTCGGTGAGCAACTCACAACGGGTTAGGCTTAGCTGAAGATCTGTTTTAAGGAAATTAAGAATTTCCTGTTCAGTTACCGCTGAACCGTCATTAGGTGTGAAGACTTTGCTGAAAAAAGTTCCAAAGGCTTGAGCTCTTTCCTCATCTGTTTTGGCTCAGGTATTGTCTTCTAATTTTAAGGGGCATAGGTGCTGTTTTGCTTACCTTGACCGCGGTCCAAAGGATATATTCATTCTTGTTCGACAAGTTTTCTAGCTTGTTTCAGCTTGTTTCAGAGTGTCCGCTTCAATGTTCTTTAAGAAAAGTTTTAATTCTGCGGCCATTTTATTGAGTGCCCTTTTGTCAGAGAGATTTTGTCTGTTGTGCCATACCCTTCTAAGTCTTCTCTTTGCCATTAGCTTTTCTTTGATTTCCCTTGGGATATCTTTACTGGTATTAAGCTTCGCCTCTGGTGTGCACGTCCATGCTGCCTGTTGTATTATGTTAGTAATATATTTAGTAGCCCAGTCAATGTCATCACAAGTTTTTAGTGGCACTCTTAAATTAAGCTTGGATCCAATATATGCTCTGAAAGCATCCCAGTCAGTCTGCTTGTTGTATAGCCTTTCCTATTTTGGCCTTGTTATTATTGTAGTACTTATCGTTTCTATTCGAGACAGCTTTCGACATTCAAGTATAGGTTCAAAAGACCCATAAATATGAAGAAATCTAAGAGATCTGGCAAGTTTTTTGGGTCTGTTGGCCAATATGTTTGGTTATCCTGTGCTTAGTATTTGGAACCTGTTTTCATCCAAGCTTAATTTTAGTTCCCTACCTCTAGTGACAGGCAGGCGTGATCCCCAATGCACATTTTTAGCATTCCAGTCACCTCCAGCCAGGAACCTTTGGCCGAGTGTCTTGAAATATTGGGTAAAGTCTTACTCTTTTAGAGCATGTCTTGGTGGACATTTTATGGCTGACAAGGTGATTGATCCCTTTTTATTGTGCACCGACGTTGCTTGTATCTCAGGTGTTTTGTATTCTTGGATAAGGTCATGCTTAATACTTTTCCTACGAGTATAACGGCGGTTCCTGCATGCGCCGTTACGTCTGGATGGCAAGTCGAGTATGTACAGTAATTATCCATAATAAAGTTATTGTTTGTAGTTAGGTGAGTTTCGGAGACTAACAGGACATTAATGTTGTGCATTTTGATTATTGTTTGAACTTCTTGCTTGATGAACAGGAGACCATTAACATTCCACGTTGCAATCTTTAGGGTAGCCATTTATCGTACAAGTTTACTAATAACGGTTGTAAGTAATGTCATCATATTGCCCATTTGTTCAATAAGTTTATCTAGGTTCTCAGCTTGTTTTATAAGTATTAATTCTAATGTCGATTCTACTGTTGTGTGATTGTACTGTCCTTTGGTTACTTCTGCGTATGTTTTACTAGGGCTTGTAGTGGTAAGCGGTATATTTTTGTCTTAATTTCTATTTTGGAATGTTCTGTCATTGATTGTTGCTGACGTAATGCCATTGTCAAATTGTTTCATGTCGTTTGTTACTTGTTTACTGTCAATATTCTTAGTCACACTTTTTATTTTGGTTATATTGCTCTTTCTTGTGTTGATTTCTAGAAATACTTAGCAGCCCTTATAGTTTGCTGGGTGACTACCTAGGCATAGAGCACACTTAGCTGATGTGTTACTATCTCTCACATCACTCAGCAGTGTTGTGATTCTCTGCACACTTTACGCATCTGTAAGGTCTTTAGCAGTTGTTTTTAGTGTGTCCATACTGTTGACATCATTTTCACTGTGGTATTGTTTCTTGTTTATCGGATTTCGATTATTACTCGGGTATGAAAGATATGAGTAATCTTTTTTACTAGATGGTTTTTTGGGTGCGGATCTTACAAAGAATGTTGATAGGGGGACTTTGTCGGGACCATGCTTTGCATTTATAATTTCTCCTTTTACGGTATTTCCGGTATTCTCTACTGCTTCTTTAATAGCTGCATGTGGAGTTGTAGGATGAAGGTTCTTTATAACTATACGGTATGGTCTTGTGTCTCTCTACTACTACTAGTGAATGTATGCCCAATCAGACTATTTTCCCTAACAATGTGCATAAGTCTTTTGTAGGTGTCAATGGTTGAACAGTTAGTCTAGTTAGTCTAGTCTAGTTAGTCTTTTGTAGGTGTCTTAGTTGCTTCCGTGTTATTATTTTCATTGTGAACTCGGTGTCGGTGAGTTCACTCTTAATAAGGTTTGAAAGTTTTGTGATGTTCTATACCATACAGCAAAATAGGTGGTGGTTTACTAGGTTGCTGTTTGGTGGGTTTTGTGATAATTTCAGCATCTAAGACATCCACGTTAAGCATGTCATATTTGTTACTGAGTGGTATGTCTGAGTTTGTTGCCAATGGAGTCCGTATGGTTCTTCTTCGTTTATGCTGTCTTGGCACGGGCACACTTTGTCATTCTACTGTTTTAGTAGGTTTGCTCGTATCGATAGCGATGTTGTTTATGCTAGCACTGTTCCTACTATTAGTGTCGGTGAGGTCTCCCGTGGAAAGATATTTAGATTTGTTATAGAACATACTACGATGAAAAGCATACAGCAAATGTACCATACGGGTTGGTGGTGTTGAATGATCTTTGTCATTAGAGTTGTTTTTGTTAGGACCAGTACTATTTGGAAACAGTGGGCGCTGGGTACCCGCCTTTTTATTTTCACTCATAGGATGCAAGATTGTGCCCCCCCCAGAATATGAGGGGCTGCCTGAGTTGAACTCAGGGAGGGATTCTCCAGCATCGCTGGTACCCTCCTGGGGTAGTATTTCTTTCAATAATGCTTCCATGGTAAATCTGTGCAAAAATTTTCGTAATCGTGTCGGTAACTTCCAGAGTAAATCTCTGGAACAAACAGTTTTGCTTCTTTACAATAATATTTTAGGCTTCTTATAAATAGGAATTAAAATGGTACGTCTTTCTGAATTTTAAAACATGTTTCAGATAATTAAATTTTTCATTATTAACTTGAATAATTTATTTCGGTAAAACATGAAAGGACATGAAATTAAAGCTGTGTTCCTCCTAAAAAGTAAATTATAAATAATAAATAAATTGTTTATTAGCTTCAATTTTTTTACAAAAATCGCGAAAGCCTGACCCCTGAGCTAGGTAACAGCACCTGTGTTTCAGGGGCCAAAAAAGGATTGCCGGATGTGAGAGGGTGGAGCAGCGAATTCTGATTTTGAAAGCAAATAACGCAATATTTTTTATTGTTGCTTATAATTCGCGTAAGTGAGAGTATAAAGAGCAACGTGGGCCTTTGACAAGTTCTAGAATGGTCTCTATCTAACTAAACTATCTTAACTTGGCCCGATGTACTTACATTTATTTATTATTGATAGCCTTGCGCTTGACCACATTTCCCCTGAAATTTACGCTGACATAATAATTTCAGGTGAATAACGTCACCAAATCGACCGGTCTAGTTATATCCTTATAAATAGTTAAGTATATTATTTATGTTAAAATAAATACGTAGGCATACAAAATCACTCCTTGAAAAACGTGATGATGACCCGAAATTAAGCAATACACACAAAGAACACTGTCAATGACCTCTCACAGGTCAAAAGGCTCCCATTATTATTAAATAATTCATACGGAAATGAACGTCATTAGCATAGCAAATTGTAAGCTTTTCGTGTGACATCGCCTTTATTATTGTTAAGTTCTTGAAAACTACGCTGTGTTTATAAAGAAAGCGATCAATGACATTGAGTGGTTCTACGAAATAACCTGCTTTTAAAACTAGGGAATCAATTTATAAACTACTTTTATTACTTCTAATAATTCTCGTGAAAGTCAACCCTGAAATATCCACATATCATACTTTTGTTATTATATAATAACAAAAGTATACTTACTTTAGAATTTATAAGTCTGTTGTACTTTTTTTTGTAATTTTGTTTTTTATCTATTATATATCCAGCCTTTAAAATGATATGATGTGGTTTATAAAAACTTAAGTGTAGGAAGGTAGGTAGGTACTTTACTTACCCAGATGTCTATTTGTTTAGTTTAGAATAGGTAAGCAAACAGCCATTTTAAAACAGTTTTCTAATCGATTCCTACAACGTATCTATACTCGTATTTGAAATGCAAATAGGAGTATACTATGGTCAACCATATTGTTTGTAATTGTTATCAAAACAATTTGTAGTATCTTGTTATCAAAACAGTTTGTAGTATCTGTTATCAAAACAATTAGTCGTATAATATAATTTTGAAGCGCAGAAAGATATATATATATATATACCTTTCTGCGCTTCAAAATGGAGATGTACTTATTAAAAATTGTAATCCATACTAATATTATAAATGCGAAAGTAACTCTGTCTGTCTGTCTGTCTGTTACCTTTTCACGCTTAAACCGCTCAACCGATATAGATGAAATTTGGTAAGAAGATAGTTTGAGACCTTGGAACGGACATAGGCTACTTTTTTTTGCAAAAAATGCGAAGGGGGAGAAATGGGAGGGGGTTTAATTTTGAATGAAACTTCTTATTATGGCTTAAGCCGTTGAACCGATTAAGATGAAATTTGGAATGAAGATAGTTTGAGACCCAGGGCAGGACTTAGGCTACTTTTTTTTGCATAAAACACAAAGGGGAAGAAATAGGGGGGTGGGTTAGATTTGTATGAAATTTCTTATTATGGCTTAAACCACTGAACAGATTTAGATGAAATTCGGTATGCAGATAGTATGAAATCCTGGGATGGACATGGGCTACTTTTTTGTATAAAACAAGGTGCGGGAGAAATGGGGTGGGTGGAGTAGTTATAAAATATGAAAATAATGAAAATAATATGAAACTTCTTTTTATGGCGTCCTTCTTATTCGGCTGTAGGCATGATATAATTGTTTATGAAAGATTTGAGTGTCAATTTGAAAAAGTCAAATTAATGTCAGTGTCCGTGAAAGTGGTAATTTAAGCAAAACTTTTAAATATTCTACTGCTTATTTTTATTAGGCGGATATTTTTATGCTGTGGATATGCCTCGCAAGCGTAAATCTCCTTTGAGCCGTAGCTCTAACAGAGCTCGAACAGCAAGAGTAGCTAGAAGCTAAGAAACAGAGTAGCAGACTCAATCCGTCTAATTTTAGATGCTGAGCGTCACGCAACCCAAAGAGCTGCTGAGACTTTCGATCAGATTCAAAGAGCTGCTGAGACTTTAGACCAGACTCATGCTGGCTAACTCGCAGATGCTGAACGTCACGCAACTGAAAGGGCTGCTGCGACTTTCAACCAGACTCAAGCTCGCCAACTAACAGATGCTGAGCGTCACGCAACTCAAAGGGCAAACACAGGCCCTTCGGATTTTAGATGCCGAACGTCACGCGTCATCGATAGCTGCTGAGACGCCTGAACAATCCCAAATACGGCGTGTTTTACGAGCTCAACGGCAGTCTGAAAGGAGACGTACGTTTGCAAGAAATACATGGGAGTCGTTCCACAACGCTGCGTTTGATTATGACCCATTGATTGATTACACTAACCATCGATTAGTTCTCATAGGGAACATGGATAAAAAATGTAGATATTGTGAAGCACTCAGTGGAATGATGAGACACCGCGTATGTGTTGCTCTTGTGGAAAAGTTTCAGTTCCAACGCTTGGTGAACCAGAAGAACCACTCAAGTCTTTGCTTTTGTATGACAGTGATGAATCGCGCCGTTTTTTAAGCAGAATAAGAAAATATAATACATCCTTCCAAGCAAGCTTGAAGCAAGTGGCAGCAGAGTGACTAACCCTGAAACTCTACAGGGTGAGAAACTCTACCCTGTAGAGTTTTTTAACTCTTTAGAATTATCAGGGGTGCCGTCCCATACGTTGAGGCTGAAAGTTGGTGTCCCAGTACTGTTAATGAGAAATCTGGACGCACCAAAATTATGTAATGGCACCCGACTACAAATAACACACCTAGGACGCAATATAGTAAGGGCAACAATTATGACAGGAATAGCAAAGGGAGAAGATGTAATGATTTCACGTATTCCGATAATCCCAACCAATATGCCATTCCAATTTAAAAGGTTGCAATTTCCCCTTAACCTTAAGGCTTCAGCACCGTAGACCACATACATACGCTGCGGCAGGTTATACAGAAGACCGAAGAGTACAACCTGCCTCTCTGTTTAGCGTTTGTGGACTACGAGAAAGCCTTCGATTCGATCGAGACTTGGGCTGTACTGCAGTCTCTCCAACGGTGCCAAATTGACTACCGGTACATCGAAGTGTTGAAGTGTTTATACAAAAACGCCACCATGTCAGTTCGACTTCAGGATCAGACCTCGGAACCAGTCCTTCTGCAGCGAGGTGTGAGACAGGGAGACGTCATATCTCCGAAGCTGTTTACCGCTGCACTGGAGGATGTCTTCAAGGTTCTGGACTGGAGGGGGCTAGGCATCAACGTCAATGGCGAGTACATCACTCACCTTCGGTTTGCTGACGATATAGTGGTTATGGCTGAGACCATGGAGGACCTCAGTAAAATGCTCAATGACCTCAGTAGTGCTTCCGAAAGAGTGGGTCTTAGAATGAACATGGACAAAACCAAGGTGATGTTGAATGCCCATGTTACACCCACTCCTATCAAGGTAGGAGACTCTACACTCGAAGTTGTGGGCGACTATGTCTACCTGGGACAAACGATCCAGTTGGGTAGGGCCAACTACGAGAAAGAGGTCAACCGTCGAATCCGACTCGGCTGGGCAGCGTTCGGGAAGTTGCGCGGTATCTTCTCGTCCAACTTACCACAGTGTCTCAAGACGAAAGTCTATGACCAGTGTGTGTTGCCAGTGATGACATATGGATCTGAGACGTGGTCGCTTACAATGGGCCTCATCAGAAAACTTACAGTCACTCAAAAGGCAATGGAGAGGGCTATGCTCGGAATTTCCTTGCGTGATCGAATCAGAAATGTAGAGATCCGCAAGAGAACCAAGGTTACCGACATAGCCCGAAGAATTGCCAAACTCAAGTGGCAGTGGGCAGGGCACATTGCTCGCAGAACGGATGGCCGATGGGGCAGAAAGGTTCTGGAGTGGCGACCGCGAACCGGAAGACGTTGCGTTGGAAGGCCTCCCATCAGGTGGACCGATGACCTGGTGAAGGTTGCGGGAATCCGCTGGTTGCGAGACGCACGGGACCGGTCAATGTGGCGACGCTTGGGGGAGGCCTATGTCCAGCAGTGGACGTCTTTCGGCTGATATGATGATGAATTTCCCCTTAAAGCGACATTTGCGATTACCATAAATAAAGCTCAAGGGCACTGAAAGCTGCAACACTGAAAGCTGCAGGAGTGAATTTAGAAAAAAACTGATTTTCCCATGGGAAACTATAAGTAGTGTGTTCACGAGTATACATAATCCACATAATCAATATGTTTTAGCAAAAGATGGTAAAACTAAAATATTGTTTACACGACTGTGTTAAAGTAAGTTATTAAAAATTACAACTCTGTGCTCACAACCTATTTCCACACTTTTGACGACAAAAACAATATTAATAAGAATAAAAAATCAAATTAGTACCTATTGCATTTTATGTTACGCACAATACACTATTTTTGTACTACTCTGTGTTTCCTTTTCTACGTTTTACGTGAGCGAAGCCGCGGGTAAAAGCTAGTTATACTATAAATAAATAAAAGTGTATGTATGTAATATCAAAATAACAACGTTTTATTGAATGCATGTGAAAGTATATACGGTACTAATAGCAAATATGCAATTTTTAAGATTGTCTGTTTGTGTTTTTGTTCTGGGTAATCTCCAAAACGGCTGGACCGTTTTTTTACGGGCCTTTCACTGGTACATAGCTAAAAGAGTTAACGAGCTAAAGAGTAAAACAGGCGGTCGTTTTATCCCGACAAAAATCACAGTTTCTGTAAGAAAATGAAAAAATTAATAAAATTAAAAAAATCCAAGCTTGACGGGGACGAAGTCGCGGGCAACAGCTAGTCAACTATATAATATATTATTTGAAGAAGATGGATTTCCGCAAAGCGATTACGCTGGAAACTATTTACTATTATAAATTCAATTGTTCACAAAATTAACGAGATTTGGACCTACTTAGACATGTTGCATACTTAGACCCAACGGTGTATTCATTTTATTATTATTAGTCAATTTAATATGTTGTCGAACTCGACTCCAACTTAGACTATAAAAAAACACAACAAAGAGATAAATAACTTCAGTTTCGGCAGTCGGTGTTCTTGTTCTCGTTTCTTCGTTTTTTGACACCGACTTCCTCAATTGAAGTTATTTTTCACTTTGTAATGTTTTCATTTGGAAGTCGGTTGTATTTTTTGTAAAAAAGTTTCTAATAATCTCTTCTTAGTTGTGGTACTTAATGAACCAGTTCTATAATAGGCTAGGTACTGTGAGGACTCTGCTTATCTAAAAGACAAACTCCTTGCCTATAATAAGTCTTGCATCAGATAACTAAATAGTTTTGTAAGGGGATTGAAATTCGAACAAATACATAAGTGAAGATGTTTTTGCTAGGCTTTGATTGTCAATTCTAGAGAAGCCGCCTTAGGGCGGGCATGTTGTTGAATTAATACAAGCATGAAAGTAATTCCAGAGTTTTAATACGTAGCTCCCTGGCTACCCCCCTCACAGTACATATAATGCCCAAAGTGGAACCAGAATAAATTAACCCAATAACATGAAACTTAAACAAAACCGGTTGCATAAGAGTATACCAGGGTGAACTGTTTACACCTGCGTACCCCTTTAGAGCGTACCAGTGTGATGATGTTATGCAATGGCGTAAACAATAAACAAAAATGCTATTGCAGCTTATTACGTATGCCTAGGAATCTGCTGACATTGCGGACACTAAGTATTCATAGACCTTGACGGCAATGCAGTTACCTGAAAGCCAACGCACGTAGCTAGGGCATTTGCTGACACAGAAACTACTTAGCATCAATATAGGAAGTTACTGACGGTACAATTAAAAGTTTTTTTGTCAAATCTTGATGAAAATTAAATGGAACCACATGACAAGCACCAGCTTTCAAATAAAAAATCGTTTCACCCCGTAAAAAGTTCTGAGAAAACAAACAAAAAGTGTAATTGATAAACTCCTCCTTTTTGGGAAGTCGGTTAGAAACTGGCAGTTGGAATTTATTGTCATTCCCCCCAATAGCTTGTCACTGCTGAGATCGTGTCTCCGTTTCAGACTGTCAACGGATTTTAACCAACTGTTACAATCAGCAGCCTGGTGGAGTGCGGCGCTGTTCCATATCTCCAGACGTTTCGATATTCCAGGACTTATGTTTGATATAAGTGTCAAATTGCTAATCCACTTTGAGCAACCTTGGTAATCAATGCTCATTTTCCCTGTTTTAGAAGACGCCTTTGCTCTGCAGTCTCAGTTACAGACTATTTACTTATTTTTATTTACTTGTTTTACTTGGTTTTTTTTTAATTTAAGAATATTTAATAATTTATTTAATAACATTTTATATTTAATTTAATAACATACTTATAATTATAAAACTATTGTCACTTAGTAAATGGTGACGAACTGGCATGCAGATGCATCCACCACTCCAACAACACCGAGTCCCACCGCTCGAACAATACGCTCAGAATACTGTTAAGAGCTGCGTCGGAAGCGACTTAGTAGCGAGGCGCTTCGCTTCCTAATAATAGCATAAAAGTCATCGGTTTGCGCCTGCGCGAAACCACATGTTTATTCTACAAATTATTTATTGTATGCAATATTATATCACGTCGATCATTGTTGCGAGAACAAGAAGACATACCGGCGAACGAAATTTCATATGATTAGTTTTATATTTATAACAGGTAATTCTTCAAACGGACATTCCTTCTTCAAAAGTAGTGCGCTATCCACAAAATGCGAAATGGCACGCCTCTCACTGATATGACTAGTCTAATTTCTACCTAACTTAGTCGTTTCCGGTCTGCTAACTTACCAAGTTAACGTATTAAAACATTCAGAGAAAAGTTTTAATATCTCTGTTTCCAAGTATTACGAAGTTATGAAAAGTTGTGAAATTGTTTTAGCTATTATAAAGTCGTTTGCATGTATACTAAATGATGAAGGAACGTTTGGCATATAGTATTTCAAGGAGAAAGTTGTTTGGCTCACTTTTATGTAGATAAATGGATATTTGGTCTCTTTTGAACATTAGTTTTTGTTATCTAAATCTATGAATTCAGGATTCGTAGTTGAGAACTTGTTAAAGTCTACTTTGGCATGAGAACTTCAAAATTCTCAATGCAGAAATCGGGGGTCCAGTGTCTCTTATCTTTCTTTACGCACAATGGAAATAACCTTGCTCTAAGAGCTCATGGTTGGGCGCCCTTGGTATAAAAACAGATATTCTGTGAATCCTGGTTTTGTTTTTAACCTTTCGGTTTATGAAGTTTCAAAGTCAAGCATCTATCTGCCCCTTAAGCGTAAAATTAAAGCCTTTAGTACATTTTATAGTTCATCCTTAAAAATCTCTCACAATATGTTAAAAGTACCCAATTTCTATCATTCAAGCAAGAGATAATATCCTCTTAACACCATTCCACGAACTCCCGGTCATATCATCACACGAGGTTCCCCTCTCAGGTTTTATGACTTGCAGATAAGCGAAGCCTTCCGTACGTGTTTACCGTGAAAGCGTTCGTGTAGCGTTCGTGTGAATGTGCAATCACATGAGGAGATAGATTCTTGATATGAAAATACGCCTGGTTTATTTGAATGTGCATAAATCTACGTATAACTAGGTCTCTTTATTTTCCTTGGTCCGTACCTATACAATAAAATACACAAAACATTAAACGTGCACCAACTTAATCTACACAATCTTAAAATTCTTGTTCGGGATTGGCTCCTCAAGCAATCATACACCGTAACACCTCTGTTAAAAAATAGTTAGTTTAAATTGGCTAAGTCAGAACCTGTAAAAGGTCCTCGCCTTTTACAGGTTCTGGCTTAGCCAATTTAAACTAAAACACACCTTTCATACATCACACTCATACACACTCACTCACACACTTACACACTCTACACCATATCACATCTACTATTTTGTTCCGTAATGTTACTTTAATTTTTTATTTTCTGTCCGGATCTAATTTTGATTTAGTTTAATTTTAATTTAATTTTGATTGATTTGTATGTAATCTAATTTTCTGTTCTTATTTAATTTTGATTACATTTATGTTTATTTTAATTTATATTTGATCTAATTTAATTTATTATTTAATCTTGAATTAATTTAATTATGACATATTCTAATTGTTATTATATATATATTTCTTTATTATGCTTGCCTGCCTTGATTTTATTGGTATCACAAATTGAAAATGTGTTTAAATTGCTGGGGGATGGAATTCTGGTGGTGGAATACAGGTTCTCATTACCTACCACGGGCACCAGAGTTTCATGACCATTTGTTTTTGTGTAATATGTTTTATATGCCAAATACATTATTATTATTACAAAAAAGTGTCTCTGTTCAAGTAAATAGAACAGAAACAAAATATGTCCTTAGACTGGATTTTACCTCTTATATCAACCACTAAAATAGCTAAGCTGATGCTTAGTTGCCATTCCTTGCAAACCAAAATTCCTCCGTGCCTCGGATAGCACGTTAAGCCGTTGGTCCCGGCCGTCATTTGAACATCTTTGACAGACGTTAAGGGAAGTCAGAAGCTTGATATCTGACACCAGTCTAGCGAAGGAGTATTGTGTTACTCAGTTACTGGGTTGTGGAGGTCAGATTAGCAGAAGCTCCATGTAAAATAATGTTACTAGGCTGCATTCGTTTAGATATCAAGCCGACTCTAACATGGTTGTAAGAACGTCAGGCAGATTGAGTTAGGTATGTCCGGCCTTTATACTTTGCCTTTAAAAGTGATGAAAGAAAGAATATTTATTTGTGACTCGCACAGGAGACACGAAAATAAGCAAAAAAATTAACAATAATAAAAATAAAACCCCGTACCACCAAAAGAGGCTCCTATCTCAGTATGTGCAGCGATATCCAAAAATGAAATAACACTGCGATGATATTCTTATAAGGCCCACTGTTGATGCCACGGACACATTTATGGAAACAGAAAATACTTACAAAATAAAATATAATATATAAACAACAAACAAAATAGCAGTTGTAGCAGTTTAACAGTTGAAGTGTAAACACTCCCGGCAGAATTGATTGTAAAAAACATACCATGTAAAGCACCGCCCGAAAAACTATTTTGTATGTGCCTTATGTAAACAGTACAATATAATTTACTTGTGTTACTTGAATACGTAATTTTATACAAATAACTTTCATTTTAACATTTTTAAGATTACATTTTAAATTTAAACTAAGTAAATGTAACGCGACAGTCTTAATCAAATCGATACCTCCACGCGTTCTCGAGATAAACGGTCTTGACAGACAGACGGACAGACAAACGGACAATAAAGTGATCCTGTAAGGGATCCGGTTTTTCCTTTTTAGGTACGGCACCCTAAAAACGAACCCCAAATGAAAGTAATTGATGACCCTTGGTGTAAAGAGATAAAGCAGCATTTGGATGGATAGAAAGTGATAATATTTTGTCACTGCGTTGAGTTTAAAAATAAATTGTAGTCGAGTAATTTACAGGTACTTAATCGTCAAAGAGCGCAGTGGTGGCCCTGTGGTAACGGCCCTGATTTACGTATCGTAGGTCGTGAGTTTGAACCCAGGCAGGCGCTTTACTTTGTATAAATTATTTCATTACCACTGCACCTGTAGCCAAGTTGGAAATCTACAGTCGATAACGCTAGTAGAAAACGAATCAATGTATGGGAATGACACATCTAAGCGTTAAGTCAAGTAGTCAGACCATATAAATAGAAGGCGTTAACGATTGTAGAAAGAGATTCGATACAAAATGTTTGTAACTTGGCTAGAGGGACAGCACCTAAAACGGTGAAGGAAAACATCGTGAGGAAACCGGCATGTCCTAGAACCAAAAATTCCAAGACATGTGAAATCTACCAACCCGCACTGAATTAAGGCCCATTACCTCCCCACAGCGAGGATGCCTGTGTCCCAGCAGTGGGAACATTGTAAGGCTAATGATGAACCGTCAAAGCTGATGACTGCCTGACTTAAACATAACTGGAAAACTGTGGACGTGGTACTCCTTAGTTTCTAAACCTCGAGTAATGCAGGATTTTGATAATTCTGTTAGGATGGTGTTATACCACATTCTTCGAATAAACGCAGAATACCTGCTTATTATCAGACTTCAAAAAGGAGGAGGTTTTCAATTGGGCTGTAATTTTTTTATGTGTGTTAGAACTTTTTACTAGGTGAACCAATTTTGATTGATGATTATTATTGATGACCCTTAATATATTTTTGACTGCCAAAAAGAAAGTAATTTTTCGCTTTGTAGTGTTTTGTTTTGGAAGTCGGTTAATTTTTAGGGTTCCGTACCCAAATATTAAAACGGGACCCTATTACTAAGACTCTACGATCCGTCTGTCTGTCTGTCCGTCTGTCACCAGGCTGTATCTCATGAACCGTGACAGTTAGACAGTTGCAATTTTCACAGATGATGTATTTATGTTGCCGCTATAACAACAAATACTAAAAACAGAATAAAATCAAAATCATTTTTTTATTTTACATTGGCCTACATGGGCACTTATAAAACGTAGACAAAAGGCGCACGGTTCGGGTTGGTAGTTTCCTACGGAGAAGAACCGGCAAGAAACTCCACGGTAACTCTTTTAAAAATATGGTTTGGATTTACAATATTTCCATGTTACAGCATTACTTAGAAATGGGGAGACAACAGAGGCCCGACAATAAGACGATAGAAACAAAAAAAAAAAGAAAAGTAAAACGAGATATGTATAAATGAATATTTAAGTGGGGCTCCCATACAACAAACGTGATCTTTTTGCTGTTTTTTGCGACACTGGTACGGAACCCTTCGTGCGCGAGTCCAACTCGCACTTGGCCGGTTTTTTTGTTATAAAGTTTTTTTACAAGTTACAAGCTTTAATTTAACTTGCAATGTATGTATGTAAGTGTGTTCCGGTCAAATCTTGCAACTGAATTTTAAAGCAGTTATCCTCCACCGATTTAGGTTTAATTTTGCGTACAAGTTTAGTTTGGATGGCATGGTTAGCTAAGTGACGTGATTCTAAATCCAATATGGCGGACGGCCCAAGATGGCGGACTAGCTATTTTTTTGTGCACATCCGTGATATGGGTATCAAATGAAACGGTTTGCTGAGAAGAATACGAAAAAAGCTTGGTTTAAAAAAAGATTTTTAATAAAAAAAAGTCGATTAAGCAAGTCTGGTGGTCGCAAGCGCTACTGCTGATCATGAGGTCCTAAGTTCGTTTCCCAGGTCGAGCAAAGTGTTATTGGGTTTTTCCATCTGGAATTTCTCAGTAGCAGACCGAATTCTGGATTTGTGTCCTGTTGATGGCAATAGGGTCGTCCCTTATAACATAGAACTTATTACCCCTTATAACATAGAACTTATTGCCCCTTATAACATAGAACTTATTACCCCTTATAACATAGAACTTATTGCCCCTTATAACATATCTGGCGAAATGTGGATGTTCTAATAAGTGCAACTCTGCATAGCCCTCTGATAAATACAGTCGTGATGTTATGTACGCCGTTTTAGTGCCGAGATTCATTAAGAACAAGTGGACCAAGTGAACGAGTTTATATATTTTGGAAGTATGTTCACAAGGAATGGAAAGATTGAAGAGGACGTGGAAAGTAAAGTGAATGGTGCTATACATGCGGTTGTGACCAGCCAGTAGATGTCTCCGGAGGCTCGACTCGCCGTTCACAACAGCTTGCTGGTGCCTACACTTATATATGGAAGTGAAGGATGGGTATGGCAAAAAATAAATGAAAGTAGGATTAATGCAGTAGAAATGCGTTCCTTGCGAAGTATGTGTGGTGTAACTTTAAATGATAGATTGAGAAATTATGTAATAAGACAACGTTGTGGTTTAAAAGAAGATGTAGTGACTAAAATTGAAAAGAGTATGTTAAGATGGTTTGCCCATGTTGAGAGGATGAATGAAAGGCGACTAAAGATAGGTATTTACGAGGCAAACGTGAATGGGAACGCCGGGAGGGGACGCCCTAGAAAGACATACATAGACCTTATTGGTGATGTTCTTCAGAAAGGCAAGGTGCGCAGTACTCATAACCGGTGTGCGTGTATGACTAGATGTATGAACGTTAGTGAAGCAAAAGAAGTATCTAAGGATCGTAGCAGGTGGCGTTCTGTAGTTTCTGCCTACCACCATGGGATATGGTATGGTACGTATGTATTCAGTTTGAAACTATCTACAATTTGACTGTCCCCGTTTTCCAATTTCCTGTCCTTCAAAATAAAGTCAAGTTCACATTCAAAATCAACAGCAACCCACCCAGTACATACAACACCATACAGTATAAAAGTACCGCCGAACACACGCAGATTTATTGGCAGCCTAAACAAATACGTACTGTTGACACCGTCTTATTGAATGACTCGTAAAGTGGAGACTTTTATGGACGCTCCGAAATACATACAAACACCCAGATTGGCACAGTATTGGGTATAGTATGACACAAGTGAGAGATTCCTCCCGTAAAAATTTGGCAAAGCCAGCTGGCAAAATTCTTATAAACTTTGGGTCTTGTTCTCACTTACATTGAGGTCTGATTTTCAGTTAAACTGTCACGGATTATTAATAAAGGTGCAGGCAAGAAACCAAATCATATTTGGGTAACGACAAAAAGCTCTATGGAGCAGACGAAGTTTTTAGGAGACTTCTTCCTAAATTTTTCAGATAGGCATTGATAGAAACTAAGATGATGATGAAGGTGGTGGATAGACGTATAAGTTACTCGTGAGTATAAATAAGCGATGGTTATTATTAGTTTCAGAGTTTTGACTCTGAAACTTATTGGTTAAGCAAATTAATTGTTAGTTTGTTTTCTCCTTTTTGCATGTGAACCTGTTTGTTTCTGTCTGTCAGAGTTAGACGGTCAACATTAATTGTCCTCTAATTCAAATCACAAATGTTTATTTTTTGTCAGTGTATGAAACACCCAGAGGGTGTTACGAGACCAATAGATCGACGGCATAGGTCAACATCGATCGAAGTTGAACGACGGATACCGTTCGACTAGCCAATCGATCGATTGCCGGTCGATGGCATCGGTCGACGTTTATCTATTAACCCCGGCTATAATCCATCGTTTCACAAATGTATTCACAAGAGGACGCGTTGTTGTTGGCCAGTTCGATGTTGCTCATACGGGAACTTAACACAACTGAACACAAAAACACAAGCAGGCCATATAGATAGCGCGCGGGGCGCGGGCGGGCAGTAGGTATTAAGGAGCGGACGGCTCGCGGCGCGCTAATCAAAGTCACCTAATCTATTGTAGGTACCATCGATCGTTCGACCATCGATCGATCGAAAACCGATCGAATGGTCTGGTAGAAACTATCGATCGATGTCGACTAATCCATTCTACCATCATCGATCGATCGTCGATCGACAATTGATCGATTGGTCTGGTAACACCCTAATTCGCACATACACATTCTAGTGGGTCAGTCTACTAAACAAACGAATTCCCTCGACATCGATATAACCTTTAACTTGTGTCATACTCCAGCAAAGGTTCATTTTCGGCAGCAGTAATTTTATTATCCAGTGTACAAATACACGAAGGGATAGGGGTGTATCTGTATATTGGTTCGGTTTTGGGTTTAAATTGAATGGTCTGTGTGGGTATTTTTGGAGCCTTTGTTAAACTTAAATAGTGTGTAGTGGAACAGTAGTTTATTGCTTTCGATATTGATAGGCATTTAAACTATTCATATAATGATTTGATACGAATTCACAAGAGGCGCCATTAATACCGCTACATAATATGAATACTAACTGAAAAAATCTAGTTCTTTTAAATCTTTTATTTTTAGATGTCCACATTTGTTAAAAGCTTAATATGGTTTTAGCTTTCTAATTGAACATTTTGCTTTTTTTATTAATTATTTACTATAACTCACATGAATGCGTGGTGATTACAGACCACCGGAAAGAGGAAGGACCTATGATAGTTCTTTACAACAGATCACAAATTATCATAAATAAAACTAGAAATAATAAAATCTTTGTGTTGCCATCAACAAAAAAATACCTTTATTAATGTAATATACCCAATCATAACCGTCGAGCAGTAGCCTACCAGATAGACCACTCGTCCGGCATTTATCAAGGACTAGCTGTGCCCGCGGCTTCGCTCCCGTCAACTGCCTACCAAGCTACCCTACTTACCTACCTACCTACCCTACTAGGTACTTACCTTGCTACCGACGTCCTACTACGACGTACTTCAAAAGGTAAAAAAAGGACCCTTATAAGATCACTCTCTTGTCCGTCTGTCTGTCTGTCTGTCCGTGTGTTACCACCGTTTTTCTCAGGAATGGAACCTATCAAGTTGAAACCAGATACTGAAGTCAATAGTCCCTATTAGATGTATAAAAATCAAGGTCCTGAGTCAACACGATAAAGAGATATGGGCAAATTTAGATTTTCGCGAAAACTTGTAAGTACCAAAATTTGCCTTAATTTTCAACTTTTTTATTTTTCAGTTTTTTCCTTTACTTGTGCTGTAAGACCTTGCTTTTAACCAAAATTGACAATTCTAGGTCAATCGGAAGAAACGAACAAGTTTTGGGTCGAAAACCCATATGGTAGTTCCCGCAGCCTTATTGCGTAATGAATTTGGAAACAGCAAAGGGCAAAGAGTATGAAAAATCGACCATTAACATAGACGGAAAGCCACATCGCGTCTTTCATCTCGCATGTGATTGGTCGATTTATCATACTCTTTGCCCTTTGCTCTTTCCGAATTCATTACGCAATAAGGCTGCCGATGACCTAGTTACCTAATTATAATGTAGCTGTTTGTACGGAACCCTCGGTGCACGAGTCCGACTCGCACTTGATCGATTTTTTTATTCTACTGTTATTCTGCCACCGAAAATCTTAACACCGCTATTCAGAAAATGACAACAAATGCAAATCGCCATCTATCGAATATGGAGTTCAACTGTCCGAGTATCTGAATTGCGTGTGTTGTGATATTTTACTTCTAAATTCATCTAACTTTTGATAGAGTGAACCAATTGCGATGAAACAAAAACTAAGTAATACTCCAAGTTACGCACATTTTTTTATGTAGGTCTACATTGGTTTCGTACAATTTACGTGATGCTTGCACAAATAAACAGACAAACAGATAAACAGACAACAATTCCAAAAACGCTGGCAAATAGCCAGGAGTTAAAGGATAACCAACTTAAATATTTCCAAAATCATATAACCAACTTAATAATTTCCGTATATCCAAAATATTTCCAAAAACTTTTTGGAAATATTAACGATGTACAAAAACGAGTTTTCAATAGATTTATTATACGTATTTATTGATGATGATGATGATGATTGATTGACAGGCTTGCACTTGACTATCTCAACTGATGGTAAGCGATGATGTGGTCTACGGTGAAGCCCGCTTGCCTAGAAATAACTGAATACGTTAGTCTCTGACTTAAAGCCCTCCAGGTTATAGCTTAAACTCCGGCAGGGAATTACACTCCTTAGCTGTACGCACAATGAAAGTATTCGCAAAACGCCACCATGTGCCATATCCATATTATACCTACCGAAAAATACACTATTCTTGTGGCGTATGCCACGGCAGAGGTGCCCCGGGCAGAAGTTAAAATATACATGAATAAATAAATAATATTCCACAGCCGTTTTTGAAACGATATTGAGCAAAGCCATGTTTTCAACCGCCTGAAATCCTAATTTGCTTATTATAATATGAGAAAACATTAAAAAAGAACCGGATAGCTAAATAAATATTTGTATTTCTATCACGCAACGCCTTCGCAGCTTATCTAGGTAAACTTTAGCCTATACAAAAGGGGAAGACATCGGATCTACGGCATTCAAGCACCTGCTTTGAGGACAGCACCATCTAGGTAAAAGAACGAAAAGTAATCCATTTGAAATGTTAAAGAACACAGCAATTGTTTCGTTAATGCTTACCGGTAAGTTTTCAATTGTTTTTTTGTTATTATTTCTGTCTCAGGGCTGACTTCAATAGTCAAGAATTATTTTGACAGTCTGATACATCCTGATGCACGGATCGATCTTCAGGGTTAAGCAGTCGATCCGTAGATGGGTGACCAATTACCATCCATATTACATACCGATAGCTCTCTATGACTCGTTGATCCCGCCTGTAATTGCTAGATCTTAAAAGAAATTCTAGAAACTTGTAAAAGGCTTGCTACGCCACGCTGCACACGACGTATCGACACGTGCTACGACTGATCATGTTCATCCACAAGACTTTTCTTCAAAGCTATACGTTTGCTTTATTTATTTATTCAGGTTAGCTTACAATTGTTTACACATTACATTCCATATACAGACAAAATGTATGTAGACAAATTATGTTGTAATTTATCTACATAGAGGAAATATATAGCTCACCTTACATGGTCAAAAAATTAAAACCTATTATGACTAAATACGTCATAAATGACGCTTTATCCCGTCGGCCATAAGGGGTTAGTTAACACATCGTATATCTATTAATGACATCATTTGATTGTAAGGCTGACGCTGATCACCTTAAACTCCCAACTTATAATAGGCGTACCTAAGTTCTAATCAAGTGGTTAATCGAGTGTACAAGGGGACTATTAGGTCTAAACTCGGTTTAAAGTTCGGTTTAAACAGCGGTAAACTTCACGGTGTGTCTACTGTGTACGGATTAGTTTTGATTGAACGCTGGCTTGTGGTCCAAGGGCTTGTGATACGAATTCCAGGAGTTTAACCAAGGCCATTGTTTGTGGGATTTCGTGGATAGGTGACTACAAAAGTTTGTGGCATCGTAGATTTAAGCTGTTTTTGTGTGAATAATACTATTACCCTCTTACTAATAAACGGAATAAAGTTATACCAGGTATAACAAAGGAATAACCATACATTTTCATAGGTTTATACTTGGTATAACTTATTCTGTGTTTATTAGTAAGAGGGTTAATGTAATGGCTTAAAAATGTGGTGACACTAGAGTATTAGTAATATACTAGCTGTTGTCCGCGACTGCGTCCGCGTCAAACTCTTAAAAAATATATTTTTATTTTTTTAGTTTCCCGCCGGAACTATGAATTTTCTAGTGATCAAACGTAGCCTATGTTACTCGTTATTACATCAGCTATCTACCAGTGAAAGTCCCGTCAAAATCGGTCCAGCCGTTTTGATTACCCGGAACAAACAGACAGACAGACAGATAGACAGACAGACAAAAATCTTAAAAATTGCTTATTTGTTATTAGTACCGTATATACTTTCAGGTGCATTCAATAAAACGTTGTTATTTTAATATTACATACAGACACTTAAATTTTATTTATTTGTATGTATGTATATGTATAGATTATAGTATAGATTACGCGGCACTGAGTTTTTATTTGCAATACTTGCTGTTGCCCGCGACTTAGTCCGCGTCAAACTCGTAAAAAATATATTTTTATTTTTTTAGTTTCCCGCCGGAACTATGATTTTTCTCGTGATCAAACGTAGCCTATGTTACTCGTTATTACATCAGCTATCTACCAGTGAAAGTCCCGTCAAAATCGGTCCAGCCGTTTCGGGGATTACCTGGAACAAACAGACAGACAGACAAAAATCTTAAAAATTGCTTATTTGTTGTTAGTACCGTATATACTTTCACGTGCATTAAATAAAACGTTGTTATTTTGATATTACATAGAGACACTTCAATTTTATTTATTTGTATAGATTATAACTTAACATAAAAAGACATACACATTATTACATCAAACCAAATAATAACAGATACATAGGGTATAGATAACTAAAAGTTAATAAGAAAATATTGAGCGCTATGCCTCTCTCCTAGACACTGACAGTATCGAGAATATTGCTGCGCTCGACAGGGTCCATAATTGTTTCTGAAACTTATATTTACCATCTGTATGTACATTATGGATGCAATCAATAGAATTTGAATTTGAGTTTGAGGGAGGCTTATGTTCAGCATTCGAGACGTGTTTCGGGTAAAGTGATCATGATATGAAAGCTTTAAAATACAGTATGAATTTTTAGTCATATCCAGGAGGTTAAATTTCTTATGTATATGGACAATGTTGCTTTAACATCATCCCTGAAATAACGAAAAATAAAATAGGCTCCGAAACTACTGGACCAATTTAAACCTATTTTTTTATCCCGAAAACGGGTCCTGTGGGGTGGTCCACGGGAGTGAAACCGCGGGGAACAGCTAGTCTGTACTATATAATATTATAAAGAGGAAAGATTTTTTTGTTTCTTTGTTTGTACCGAATAGGCTCCGAAACTACTGGGCCGATTTGAAAAATTCTTTCACCAATAAAAAGCTACATTATAAAATATAAAGTTGTGCTGTTTTTATCAAATAGCTGTTTTAACAAAAGCACAAAAATGCCCTATTAACCGGATTGTGGTAAAAAACGAAAAATTTAAATTCAGAACTCGTCTTTTTGCTCAAGAGCCGACCTCTGAGTAACTTTTTTGAAAAGTGTTAGGAATATTGATGACGGGCTACCCAATTTGATTCTTAAAATTATTTCTAACTAGCTGTGCCTGCGGCTTGGTTCACTTGAACTTTGTATTCTTTACGTTTGGTTAACAGGAACGGGCAGTTAAAGTATAATGACCGTAAGGAAATTATCCACTGGCTGTTTATGGCGTCTTAATTGAAACTGAAAATTAGACCTCTTAACACTGTAATCGCTTGCACGTTAGCACTCAGACAAAGAGTCTCTGATGGCACTGACGTACAAGAGACCTGACCACATCTTTACTGGGCAGAGCGTTTGACAAAGAAGAACAAACCCTACTCGCTTGACTTGAAAATTTATTCTTATACAGGGTGCAAGCACAGCTCATGAAAATTATGAAAATTGATGATCATTGGGCTTTCCTTGCACGTTAAACGTGCACCGGTGACCGCAGCCTGTCTTAATCTAGGCGCCGCGTTGGCCACCGGTGACCTCAGAGCATCATCATCAGTCTTTTAATGTCCCCACTGCTGGGACACGGACCTCCTCTCTGTGAGAGAGGGAGAGCAACTCAGAGCATACCTGTTTTTAAAGTGAATTTGTGCGCCGTGGGTTGCGTTTACTATGGATTTGGCGTAGCGGGGTGACTGAGATGGCGCTGTAGAACATTTCGCCTAATTGGTTCTCTCCTAACATAAGATTTTGATCGTCTATAGGTATTTTTTATGGCAAAAAGTATGTTTCTGATGAACAAATATGTTTGTTACCACTGAATGCTGATACTACTGAACGGATTGGTATGAAACCTGGCATATTTATCTATAAAATGGCTTAGATTAACAAATAATTATGCTACTTTAAGTTTCAATAAAAGTTCGAGCGAGTGACAGGAGTACGCGACCTCTTGGCGCTAAAATATCAAACTCGTCTATTTTTACGATACAGCGTCACTACGGACACCGGTGACCTCAACACGTTTTTCAGGAATATCTCTGAATCTAGGCCTTAGATCGAAACCTATATGTAAAAATCGTATTTTCGCCTTGGCGCTTAACGTGGCATTTCTTATTGAATACAGGATTATTGTGCTCTCCGTTGGAAATACGCTTGACGGAAATTTTACCGATAGACAGTCACGATTTTTCTATCTGCCTGCTCCAAAAGTAAAGGGTATTATCCAATCACATCACATCACATCATCAGCCTATTAATGTTCTCACTGCTGGGACACAGGCCTCCTCTCTATGAGAGGGGAATGGGCCGTAAACCACCACGCGGACCTAGTGCGGGTTGGTGGATGTCACATGTCTTCGAATTTTTGGTTCTAGGATATGCCGGTTTCCTCACGATGTTTTCCTTCACCGTTTTGAGAGCAGTGGTGATGAAATAATTTACACAAAGTAAAGCGCCTGCCTGGGCTCGAACCCACGACCTACAACTTGAAAGTCGCGGCCGATACCACTGGGCCACCACTGCTCTGCTTATCCAATAAAGAAACCAAACTGATTCCTTCTTTTTTACATATTCTTGTCTCTAAATTAAATTACATATTCAATAGGTATCACCTAAAACTAAATTTGTGTGCCCACCCATATATTACGCAACCACTATGTATTTTGCCTGCGGCTGATTTTTAGATCGTTCGGTTCGACCCGAGCAAATTTGTTTACACCCAGCGAAATTTCCACTATGTAAATAAGTATATCATGTTCTACGAATAGGTTAACATCGTCTGTACTGTTTTGATGTTCAAGTTTTATGAAGATTGTGAAATCGAGTAGTAACAAAAGCAATTTAGCAAAACGACGAGTTTTGTTAAATTGCTATTTAACGACGAGTTATTGAACAATTTTCGTCAGTGCTCCATGGACCAATTGAAATCTGTCCAATTGGTCTATGGGGAAAATTACATGTTTCCATCGTCCAATTACCAACTGGGCGGGGAGGGTCTGGGTCTATGCTTTTGTAGTTTTATAACTTGCTTTGCTTGTATTCACTCTGCTTGGCATGGTAGTATAGATGCAGGCCTACCCTGCCACCTCCCTCAGAAGTGGCAGGGTGGCGGGGTCTTGAGGGAGAGCGCGACAGTCGTGTAGATCCTCAAGGCAAGTCCGGTGGGTTTTTCCTTCTCGTGGTTGCCACCCCGTTATTGGTCTAATTCCCTAAGAAATAGACGTAACAGAAAACGCCGGGCGACCCCATTTGAGTGGGGGGCTTTCCACTCTTTTCCCATCCCCTCATACCAACAACCTACATACTCCTACCCACAACCATCTCCACCCAAATTTCACCAACACCTTCCTACCTCATCCTCTCCCCGAACCCACTCCAAGATCCACTCCTAACCGCGACTCTCCTGTGACTGAGTGGTCGCGGGCTCGGCTGTCACTAAAGTTTGCTGATGACGAGTAGGAGAGAATGGTCACCTGCGCTAGGACCTGCGCAGTTGAGCACCGTAAGCAGGGATGAAGGAGTCCTGGGGGGTTGAGTCGATCGGCTCCGGTGGTAGTGAGTCCGTGAGGCAACACGCCCCCTTTGGTCTGGATTTCAGGCGAAACGGTAGCCCTACTCTCTAGCCAAGGGTAGGGAAATGGTCATGGTGTCCCGTCAGAGGGCCACAGGCGAGGTACGTGGGGTCCGCTGAGGTCGTCCTTGGATGGCCGAAGCGGTGGTGAAGGTCACGCTGACGGTGTAAGGGAGGGCGGCTCTTTCAAGCCAGCCCAAACGAGCACCCGATGTCGCACTGTAAGCCAGCCCTGCGTACCTATATCTCAAAGGTAGTCCTAACGTCCCACTTTAAGTAGTGGTGACGTTCCCAGATGCGGGCTCGATGGAGGGTGGGAGCCAGAGAGATGTTTTTTTTTTGCATTTATTCATGGATTTTGTAGTTGATTTGAATACCTTAAGGGTGGAGTCGGCGAAAGCTGACAAAACTCTTGCCCCGGGACCGGCGGTTAACTCCGCTGACTCCTGCGCGGGCGCCCCCCAGGCTGCGGTGAAAACCGCAGCCGCCCCTCCGGCCGCGGTGAAAACCGTAGCCAGGAAAAAAGCACAGTCCCTTGGGAAAACTGTGGCGAAAGCTGCAGGACCCAGAACGGGTATCGTCACCAAGCGGGGTGTACCTAACACCCCGCATGTCCCTGGACCTGCGGTTAACTCTGCTAAGTCCAGTGTATTGTCCCAACCTGAAGTTCATAAGGGTTCAAGGCTGCATGGGACCAGCACTGACCCTTCCCTTCCCACAGCAAGGGCAGGTGAGCTGGGGTTGAAAAACCCCACCACACGCCCAAGCCCTCCTAGGCATCCTTCTCCCAATCCTCCCCCAACTGTGGTCTCACAGGCCACATCCTCCGAGGTCGCTGTCTCCTGCCAGATGGGAGCAGCTGGGAGTGCAGACTCTGCGCCAACCTGGCTTGTTCAAACTCGTAAAGGTAAGGGCAAGGGTAAAAATAGAAACAAACAAGCCCTTGCCCCCCCCGCAGTTCCCGCGGGTCCATCTATCCCTGCCTACCAGGGTAAGAGGCTGAACAGGAAGGAAAGAAGGCAGGAACAGAGGCGAGGCAAGGCTAAAGCCCCCCTTAGCTTCTCAAATGGGAAACAAGCGCAACCCACATCCGACACAAGCCGACCGGTGGCGGGCAGCCCAGCAGAGACGGCAACCTCGTCGCGGCAGGCCGCCCGGGGGGGTCAGGCCGGGGCCAAGCGGGCTCTTAACGAGACCTTATCGCCTCGTGGGGGGCACAAGCGGCAGCGACTTGACCGGTCCGGGCGGGTTGAATCGATGAGCTACGCCCGAGCTGCCAGTGCTCATCTGTGCGTCGCGGTAACCTGCGAGCGCACGGGCGCCATAGCAAAAGAAGTGTCGGATGTGGTCATCAAGGCGATCCGAAAAAAGATAATTGACGAGGCCTTATCCCCACTATGGAGACACCCGAGCGCCAAACGCCGTCCTTCACCGCCAAGCCGCAATACGGCAGTGGGGCGCTCAAGCTATGGTGTAGTGATGACTATACCCTAGCGTGGCTGAAGAGGACGGTGCCTGACTTGGACATCCCGGCTGGCACCACGCTAGTTGTCAAGGGCCAATCGGAGCTGCAGAAGCAAGTTCGTTGCGGGATAGTCATACCGGATGACAGTGGGGTATATGAGGACCTCAACATAGCAGCGAGGACACTTTGGTATCAAAACCCATGGATTGATATCAAGAAATGGGTCGTTATTCGCTCGGAAAGGCAAAAGGCGTGCTGGTTTGTGGTCTTAGGCGTTCCTGAGGACCAGATCCCGACCTTGATGGGCGCCGAGCGCAGGCTGTCGTTTGGCCTGGGCTCGGTGTACATCAAGTTCCAAGGGGCCAACGGAAGATTCATGTGTGTCCCTCGGGGATGGGACCCGGCCACTAAACAGCTCGTTAATGCAGGGGTGAGCAACCCCCCGCCAATCAACCCGGAAGTATCCGCGGCCGACCCTGCTGCAGCTGCAGTGCTGGCCACCCCGATTAATTCCACGATTACCGCTCTTCTGTCGGGCGGGGAGCCGGATGACATCATGCTGTCGCCGGCTTCTGGCCCGGCGGAGGATGACTTCATCGAGGGGGACGCTTTCGCCGGTCTGCAGCTACAGGAAGACGAGGAGGACCCCCCCGATGGAGACCCCTTCGTCAACCTGTAAAATAGTACAGGCAAACCTCCACCACAGCCAGACAGCGACGGCCCAATTGCGCAAGTGGTTGGAGGTTCAAAACTCGGCCATTGCCCTGATTCAGGAGCCGTGGATTAGAGGCGGCCAAATCAAAGGACTTTCAAACCTAGGTGGTAAGCTCCTTGTTACCTCTAACCATGATCACCCGAGAGTGTGTATTTTTGTTACAGGTAACCTCAAAGCACAGCTTCTAAATGATTTCTGTTGCAGAGATATCTCTGCTGCTAGGCTGACAATGCAGCGTGGTGACGCTATGGTGTCGATCGTCTTCGCCTCGGCCTATATGCCTGAGGCGGAGACCCCACCTCCGCACGATCTTGTCCGCCTCGTAACCCAATGCGAGACCAGCGGAGAAGAGATCGTCATTGGGACTGACGCAAACGCACATCACCCTCTGTGGGGAATGGATACGCAAAATGAAAGGGGTAAGGCATTAGTGGACTATCTGTTTACAACTAACCTATCCCTACTAAACACAGGCGCGGAACCGACGTTTGTCACTAGACGCAGTCGCACAATTATCGACCTAACTCTGGCAACAGAAGGCGCAGCGGAAATCATCACTGGGTGGCAAGTCTCCAACGAGGCCTCCTGCTCGGATCACAGATGGATCCGCTTTGACATGCAGGCCTGTGTAGCACCTGTACCGCCTCGGCGCAATCCGCGCAACACGGATAAAGCCGTCTACACTCGCACCCTTGACTCAAAGCTAGCGCCCGTATACGAAGCACTGACTACTACGAGCACTTCGCAGATAGACCTGCAGGTAAGCGTACTTACCGAGACGATGATAAGCAGCTACCATGCCGCCTGCCCGGTAACAGCTCCACGGAAAACACCGGGCAAACAACCCTGGTGGGGCGCGGAGTTGGAACGCAAACGCGGTAAGGTAAGAAAGGCCCTTAATAGAGCCATGAACACATGCGCGGATGAGGACTGGGACGCCTATTACGAGGCCAAATCCAGCTATAAGAAATGCATCAGATTCAGACGTACCGCAGGATGGCGCAAATACTGCGGTAGCATTGAATCTTGCCAACAAGCAAACAGGGTAAGGAAAGTACTGGCACAACAGAACACACCCGAGCTCGCCACACTCCGCAAACCCGACAACACGCTCACCACGTCACCTGAAGAAGCTAGACGCGTCCTAGTAGAAACACACTTCCCAGGAAGCGTCTTCGTCCAGGTAACTAACTGGCAAGACACTACTCAGATACCAACTAACGATGATTGGCTCTACGCACACAGGGTGATCACGCTGGAAAAACTCCAGTGGGCCATCAAAAGCTTCCATCCTTTCAAGTCGCCAGGTCCAGATGGAGTGTTCCCTGCGCTATTGCAGTGGGGAGGTAAGTCTGTGGCAGAAAGACTTGTGCCACTAATGAGGGCATGCCTGGCCTTTAGACACGTCCCAAAAGGATGGAGGGAAGTGAAAGCAATATTCATCCCAAAGCCAGGCAAGGGAGATTATACAAACGCCAAATCCTATAGACCAATCAGCCTGACCTCGTTTCTACTCAAGACCATGGAAAGGCTGTGCGAGAGGGAACTACGAGATGGCGCCTTGATGTCATTACCTCTACACGGTAACCAACATGCGTACAGCTCGGGTAAGTCTACTGAATCCGCTCTTCACTTGGTGGTAAGCCAAATAGAGGAAGCGATTCATCAGAAAGGTACCTGCCTGGGCACTTTCATAGACATCGAAGGGGCCTTCGATAAGACAAACTTCTCCAGCATCGGTGCTGCACTCTCCAAGCACGGAGTAAATCAGGTACTTATTGACTGGATAACCAACATGCTAAGCAAACGAGCAGTTCGTCTGGAGGGTGAACAGCAGCTGGCTTTAATAGCCAGAGGCTGCCCGCAGGGAGGGGTGCTTTCCCCCCTGCTATGGAATCTGGTAATCAACGATCTCATCACCAGACTCAACGAGCATCGTTACTACACAATAGGATATGCAGACGATCTGGCAATCCTTGTACCTGGGAAGGTGACTGGAACCATCTGCAATCTTACTCAGCAAGCTCTGCGCATAGTGGAGCGTTGGTGCAGGGAGTATGACCTATCAGTAAACCCCACTAAGACTGAGCTAGTCATGTTTACTCAAAAAAGAGCTCTAGGGCCTTTCCGCCTACCTAAGCTGTTCAACACGGAACTACAGTTGTCCGACAAGGTCAAGTATTTGGGAGTCATACTTGACAGTAAGTTAAACTGGAGCAGTCATTTGGACAGCAAACTGGGCAAGGCATGTATCACCTTTTGGCAATGCAAGAAAATGATAGGCAAAAAGTGGGGCCTCTCCCCCAAAATCATACTCTGGTTGTACAGCGCGGTGATTCGGCCCTTGATTACCTATGGGGCCGTGGTGTGGTGGCCACGTACCAAGCTAATTACAGCCGTGAGTAGATTACAACGAATGCAAAGGCTGGCCTGCATGGCAATAACGGGCTGCATGAGGACTACCCCGACTGCCGCGCTCGAGGCCATGCTTGGACTCCCCCCTCTGCACCTGTTTATACAGCAAGAGGCAACGATGGCGGCAGTACGTCTCAAGGCACTGGATCTATGGGGTAAGAGAGTGACACAACACACCGCTCTGATTGAGGAACTCAACACCGAACTCCCTCTAACAAAGGCAATCAACGACCGGATACCTAAGCAATTCATCTTTGACAAGAAATACAGGATCCAACTACACGAGGACCACCGCTGCGAAGGGCTACGCCCTGACGAGCTTAGGATCTTCACAGTCGGATCCAAAACAGGCCCTGGCACAGGTACGGGAGTGTTCTCGGAGGACCTCAACATCCACCTAGCCTCGCCACTTGGGGCTCACAACACGGTGTTTCAAGCCGAGTGCTTGGGCATCACCCTGGCAGCCACAGCCATCCTAGCCAGGAAAGTTAAGGATTTCCCCATACGCATTCTCTCTGACAGCATGGCCGTCCTGCAGGCACTGAGCAGCCACACGGTTAGCTCTGGGTTGATATACGAATGTCACCAACGCCTAAACCAGGTCGGTACACATAACAAAGTAACCATTCAATGGATCAAGGGGCACAGCGATTCTCGAGGTAATGATGCAGCGGACGAGCTGGCCCGTAGGGGCTTCAGTATGGCGGCGGTGGGACCAGAACCCATTGTACCTCTACCCTTCGGTTACCTCCGCAATCTGGTAAGGAAGCGCACCAGAGAACAGCACCACAAATTGTGGAATGACCACAGCGAGTGCAGGCAGGCCAAGGAGGCACTTCCCTCTTTAGATAGCCGGTTCACGCAGAAAGTCCTGAGACTAACTAAACCACAGCTACGTGCAGTCACAGCCGTAACAACTGGCCATGGGACTTTTAACAAGCATCTTTTTGTCTTAGGGATCACGGACAGTCCACTGTGCAGAGCGTGCATGGTGGAGGACGAGACAGCAGCACACCTGCTCCTAGGCTGCCCAGTAATCGCTGGTTACAGGGCCAGATTCCTCGGCGACTCAGGTACCGTGCAGGGGATAGTTGGCAACACCAAGGCGCTGCTGGCTTTCCTCGAGGAGCTGGGGTGGATCGAGTGAGGAAGACGAATCCCACCCGTACGCAAAATACGCGCTTAGACGTGGAGTTGCGGACACCAGCCCGTCTTAACTTAACTTAACTTAACTACCAACTGGGCTATGGAGAATTGAGAAATGTTCCGCTGCCCAGTTATATAGTATAGTAAAGTCCATAAGTATTAAAAAAATATATCATAAACAATTTATGAAACCGCTTAATAATCATTTATTGAATAATTACGACATAACAAATAAAAAAAAGTAGTAAAACATATGCAGATGGGACAAACTGTATGTAACATTCTGCGACAATAAAGAGAACCGGAAAAAAATTAAGGAATAAAAAAAAAAAAAAGCTATGAATTGTCATTACATTGACACCATATTGACACACAAGTTTTCTGTAAAGTGGCCATTTCAATTCGATGGAAACATGCAATTTTCCCCATAGACCAATTGGTCAAATTTCAATTGGTCTACGGAGCACCGCCGACAATCTTATGTATTCACTGCTTAGAAACTAATATTTTTTATTTACGTGTAGGTATGACAGTGTGCTCAATGGAACCATTATTTTCACTTAAGATTACTAGTGAAAGTTGAGCCAGAAAAGATCCTAGCGGATCTTACACTGGCCATGGCCGACCTGGAAAGAACCCGCTACCCGCGGACCCGCTGCGAAGCCAGGTGAAACACTGTAAGCGTAGTCTGACCAAATGGAATCCCCATTTGGAATCCCCGATCAACCACAATGCGACTGTGGAAACACTATACCATCGACCATACAGCCTCTAGACGCCTAATGCTTGATCAAATACATCAAAACAATTCTGTCAACTAGCTGAGGTATGAGGCAAGGGGGGTACTGCGCTCTGATTGGTCCTTACCAACGTCATTTCGCCGAACTAGGGATGGGACAGGTATAAATAAAACCACGAAGGTATCGATATTTTTTTAAATTGTTAGTGTACTTAATATTTTTATTTATTAATGTTAGTTACTTTTATTATTAATTATACTGTAATAAAATAAAATGAAAAAACTAAAAACAAAATTCTTTAGATAACATATTTTTTTGGCGGTTGTTTCACAATATTAAATAATAGTACAAAAAAACAATCAATAGAAAAAATACCTAAATTCTAAAATCAAAATAATTATCTATACATACAATAAGCAGTCTATAATATTTCCACTGCTGGGAGAGAGGCCTTTTCTCCGTAAGAGGAAAATTTTCTAAGAGAATTAAAATTCACCTATTTTGTGTGCAATAAAAACCACTATACTAATCATTTTTGAAATGTATTAACTTTGTGTATATCCTCCGAACAGTTTGTTTCTGCTGAGCAGACTTTGTAAGAAAAGCTAGCCTTGTGGAAATATATTTGTGCATAACACTCATTGACAAATCCACTACATGATTGGTAACTTCAGAGTGAAATTGATGGTTACTGATATTAGGAAATAGTTCCTCGCCAATGAAACTGCTTAAAGTTTTATTGACTAGTACGTCAGTTTTGCGTTTTTGGTTTTTTGGAAGTCTTTCAAGGTATGCCTTAATGGTTATTTCAGAACGACGACAAATTTTAACCACAGTTGGTGAAGGGTATATCAAGCCACCTTTGTCTCTGTAAGCTATTAGACTACTTTGGTCCTCATTTAAGGAAACTAAAGCTCCAATACATGTCTTGCATTTTATTTGTTTGATTAACGAACTAGACACAAACCCCGCAATGTATTCTACTGCCCTTTCAGCGAAAAGAGACAAAGTAATTCTTTCAAGGGCTCGATTTAAGTCGTCACGACTTTCATTTTCATCAAAGCCAACATCTTCCTTGTCATCCAACGTTGTCGTCAAATTAATTCTATGCAATGCTGATGAACAGTTCAAGATGGAAATATGTTCTAAAGGGACACAGTTGCCACTAGAGACATCCATTAACTCCGTATGAATTAATATTTTTTTGTAAATCGTTTCGAATAGTCGTGGAGTTGGGTTGTCATTACTACCACCGTGAGAGCGTATATTGGCAAAAAACAGTTCTATGTGATCTTGGGAAATCTTATTAAAAGGTATATACTTAATGGAGGAATCATTTTTATCTATTAAATCCTTAAACATTCCGATAACACTGTTTATTGCGACACAAAACCCTATGAATCCTGTGTAACGTGGCGAATTAATAAGTTTTACGGTTCTAGTGTCATTTAATTTCACAGTTAAAGAAACAATATATTTTTTACATTCCTCTAGTCTCTTTATAACATTGGATGCGTTGTCTTGGTTAAGAGCTCGTTTAAAACCGTACCCATGAACTTTCGAATCCAGTATGTCAAATAAGTCATTAATAATCAAAAGCATTTCTACAGTAGCGTCTACGTCTTCAAATTCTTGAAGTTGCAGTTCCAATTTGCAAAATTTCAAAGCTGATGCCACGCTACGGCTAAACAACTGGGCGGCTAGTTTAACTTTCATCACGTTCTTTTTAAATTCAATGTGGGTAAGCCTTAATTTGTTTGCTAAATGAAACTGTTCCCTATCCTGAATATGGTTGAGTAATTTAATGTAATCCCATTTTATGGAATCTCCGTCACTATTTTTAAATTCTCTGTAATATTGAAATGCGTTACGAACTAATTTTAACATATGCACTGGGTCTAAAAATATAAAAACATGGTTTTTAGTTATTGGATGAGAAAAAAAAGTCTTCATATTTTTTTCCATTAAACTGCAGCCTAGTAATTTTATCATGGCAATGTTCGTTGGACATCCATCAAATGTTACGGCTTTAATAGTGACATTGCTATGATAACATAAAGAAATGGCCTGTATCACCAGATTATATTTTTGTTCAGCATTAGTGCCGTTTGTAAGAAAGTACCCTATGGGTACCTTAAATCTTTTGTTGAGTCCAACAACAAGCAATACCAATGCTTCAGTGCATTCACTGGAGCAATCAGTTTGGATTTCGCCGCCAAAGTCCACATATCCAAAAGTGCGTTGTGTCGAGGGAACGTATTCAACTTTGGATTTTATTTTAATTTCATCAAACACTAAAGTGGCGATTAATTCCCCTTCGCATTGGGCAGCTTTGTTTTTAAGAGCGCTAAAAGCTTCTTTGGTGAAGCCTGGTCTACCATCTACAGTTTGGTACCATTTACTTAGTGTTTTGACGGATGGAAGACAAGTTTCAAAAGTTTTTCTTACATATTTGTATGCCTTGGCGGAATAAAAATTTAATGTTAGGGCAAAAGTTCTAAGCTCCGGTGAATATTTTTTCTTCGACTTCATAATTTGTCTCTTTACTAATTCCCTATTAGTTACCCCGATCTTACTCAGTAAATCTGCATTACATGAATTAATTAATTTTTGGTTTTCCAGTTCGCTTAATATGTTTTTAAGAGAAACCAGTCTTTTACGCAAATAGCGTGTTTTTTCTCTTAAGTTTTTTAATCTTTTATTTTTTTCTAATATCTTGTCAGATAACTCAATGACTCTCCTGCACAGGCGTTTTTTAACGGGTGTCGCGTAGTCTGACGGACTTCCAGGAAAACGTTTCTTTACTTTTAGTGAAGTATATGATGGCGACTTCAAGGAGTTTTCGTTTGTCTGTTGTTTTGGAGTAATGGAAGACACTGAAGCCCTTGACGTGCTAGGCATTGGGACATCTGGCTCAACCTCATTAAACTGAAAACAAAATAAAACTTTTCTACTAACTATCTTCTTCCGTCACTCATAGCTTGCGTCCGTCGCGCGAGCAACACGCGTTAATTCATTCGAAAAATCTCTTTCGCTTGGTTCGTGGGCCAAGAGGTTAAACGGAATACTCACCAAAAGAGGCAAATACATTGTTGGTACTGCCGAACTTAGTAGTCGGCGACGGCAACGGTTTTTCATAGCAATAAAACAATCTTCAGTAAAATGCCTTGAACATATTAGACTATATTTTGTGGGTAACCAGTTATTTCGCATGGTTGCAATAATCCACTTGCTTTTTAATTCGGCATCTTGTGGATACCTTAAATCAATATTCGTTTCACAATTAATTTAACAAATAATAAACTATTTAATTTAATGTCTCTTTTTGTAAAAATAGTATGTACGTTTCTAGTTTTATCGATAACAGATTTGGTTATAGAATATGGTGCATCACTAGTTTTGCATACCAAATTATAGAGGAAAAGAGATAGAGAAAAAAATACATTAAAAAGAAAGAGACGAAACACAAAAGACATCAACGAGCGCGCCAAAATTTGTGCTGTTGCAGTTTTCACCTACAATAATGACCAGTATAAAATGAACTCCGATAAATAATATCAGAAAATAAATCTGATTATGATTATGTTACTGTTAACTTACCGATGAAATGTTATACCATTTTTCGGGAAACTCGAGTTCTGGCTGTTGTTACCACACCAACGTACTGTACAAGGGGCCATTATAATATTTATTTTGCCTATTTTTTATTGCCTGACGCGGAAGTGTTTACGGCTCACAGAAGTGGTCGCTACTAATTCGAAATTGTTGAGTAGCGACCTATATTACCTGTATATGACATTTTAGTCATACCTGTTGACAGACATCGCTCGCCTGTTGTTAGGCGTCTAGAGGCTGTATGGTCGATGCACTATACAAACGATGTCCTATCTACTTTCCTGCTCCTTATGCAAAAGTGAGTACTGTTCGAAGAAAATTTAAATTTGGAACAAAGAATCGTCAATACGATGTAGAAGAAGATTAGTGGAAATTAGATAATGCTCAAAAAGAAACCTTATAATTAAAAATTTATTACTATTTTTTACTAAAAATATCTCATATCTTTAGTAAAAAATAGTAATATAATACTATACATAAAATATATGCAAAATTCTTTTTATAGTAAGATTTATCTTATTCTTTTAGCAGGAGTAATTATTAAATAAAATTATTTTTTTAGCCGTTTCCATTTTTGGTTTTGTTATTACGCATCTCACATATAAATTACGCTAACTAGTATAATTCATTGTGTGGCTGCTGTAAGGCGCAGAGGCACAAAACCAAAATGCAGGCTTATTACGTATCTTGCAAGAGCAAAACGATAGCGATTTTTGCGCAATAATTGATTCTTCAATACATACATTTTAGTTTGAGTTTTTGGCGTATTTATTTTAAATAAGTACATTTGACAAACAGCGAGCGATTAGCAAAAGATTGTGTAGAACCTACCATACCTACACTGTATGTAATTCCGACTTTTATGACATAAAGCGTTTGATCGCGCGATGTTTGCTGATTACTGTTTCGTACGTAATAAGCCTACCGGTTGTACCTTTCCGTCGGTACCAAGGAGCTTAAAACCATAATGGACATTGAACGAAGAAAAAATCGTTGAAGGAGTTGGTCTTGAATCTGTCAATTATTTTTTCTTCGTGCAATTTCTATTGTGGTTCTAATACCCCTTCTACACAGTCGGACAACCCCTGACCAATGTGCCCTTGGTCGGGGCACCAACCAAAATAGATTGCGAAGACGGTGGTTGGCCAACCAAATTGAGTTGACCTGCCAACAACCTTGGTTGGGAGATACCTTGGCGCTTGCAGCCAATTTGGTAATCCTAGAATTAGAAAACGAATAAATAAATGAAATTAAGTATTTTATTATAACATATTCATTTATTTATTCGTAAACAAACAATGTAAACACATTGCAGATTAAGTAGGTGGCGAAGGAGGGTGGTAATGTGTTTATCAGTCTATGTAAGTATGTATGTTTGTTCCTATGTGCCGTTCTAGAGACCAAACGCGTTGGCCGATTTTGATGATTCTTACGTCAATTGATTCTATTTAATCTTGCGATTGTCACTGGAAAAATTAAAATTGGAAAATAGAAAAATGGCGGATTTTGAGCGCCATATCGTGAAGGCACAATTTTTTTTTCTTCCAAGCCCATCGTGTGGGGTACCAAAAATAAAGGGATTTTTTAAGAGGTGGTATTAATCTAATTCGTAAAATAATTTTAACTAAAAAGTTAAAAATATAAAAAAATAATTAAAAAAATCAAGAGATCTGACTGCTTAAGGATACTTCTGGTTTTGTTCAGCCAGCTCGCGAACATGTATCCTCCGACTGCACAGCATGTTATTTTTCTTGTTTATGGCTTTTTAGTTCGCTTCTTAAGCAGCCTGAATTTGATTTTTTTGAATTATTAACTCTAGTATAGCTCCTTACAAAAAACAACTGGCAATTAATTACATTTAAAAAAATCGTTTGAAAATGCCACCTACATAATTTTTACTCACGTATAAATATAAAAAAAAATAGTTACATTTCATTTGCGCCGGGCCTGGATTTTTTTTCACATACTTCACGAGCATTGTCCTTTAATTTAATAAATAAAGGAAAATTATCATTAGTGCTTCAAGTAATTTGTGATTACGTAAAGTACTATTCATTTACAATACTATTCCTTACTAACTCTCTTGCACTTAAAAAATAATTTATATAGCTCTACCGAGGTATCCTAAAATACTTAAGAAGCAATCCAACTGTAAGTCTACAAGGCTAGACAGAGAATAAATGTGGCTTTAGTGAGCTTCGAAAGTTTCTGTCTTTACTCTAGGTCACGGTCAGTTCTCAGAAGTAGGTGAAAGGGGGTTCAATAGTAAAGCTAAGGTTGAGCTCCACTTTAATTTACAGGCATATTTACTAGCGTTTATAGAGTTTTGAACAATATAAGAATAAGGTATCGAATTAAGGCAGGTTTGTTCTTCTCGGAACATTACATAAGGTTTAATGGATTAAGATAATGTTGTTTTTAGGGTTCCGTTCCTCAAAAGGAAAGAAAAGGAACCCTCAACCTTTTTCTCTGGAACGCCTGAACTTGAAATGTATATGATATATTCAGGTCCGCAAACCCTTGAAGTTGTGAAATCAAACTTCTAAATTAACGCGATCATAGTCGTTTGTTTCGCTTATTTGACGAATCGTAAGAGAGTCAATACCTGAAGGGTACTTACCGTTGACCTCGAATCATGAAATTTGGCAAGAAGCAAAAAGAAGAAGAATACAGAAGAATGTCTAGCACGAGTAAAGGAAAAAATCTGATGTTTGTAAATTTGTACCAACAAAATAATAAAAAAAATCTGTCGGTAAACTGACCGCGACCTATGGGACAAAAGTTTTTGAACGGCAAAGTTAAATTTGTCCCTTTGTTTGAGCAATGTTCTGTGCTTTCATTGTTTATGTACGTCAATAATGTTAGCTAATTATAAATTACTAGCTGCTCCCTGCGGCTTCGCTCACGTGGGCCACCCCATAGGACCCGTTTTCGGGATTAAAAAATAGCCTATGTTACTCAGGAATAACGTAGCTTTCTAATGGTGAAAGAATTTTTTAAATCGGTCCAGTAGTTTCGGAGCCTATTCGGTACAAACAAACAAACAAAAAAATCTTTCCTCTTTATAATATTAGTATAGATTTAGGTGAATGAATAGCCAGTTTTTTTTTAAGTTTTCCTCTAGTTTTTTCACGCGGCTTGGAATCGTAATTGTTTCCGCAATTAAAAATTCAGCGGTTTTGTAACTTTCTATCCGTGAAATAATTTCCATATACCTACTTCCCGAAATGACCAAAGTCAAACGTTTTTAGCTCTCTACATTATTAGTTTTAAATCTATATATATAAAAGAAAGTCGTGTTAGTTACTTCACTTATAACTCAAGAACGGCTGAACTTTTTATCCCGTTTAGGGTAGGGTAGGGTAGGTAGGGTAGGGTAGGTATGTAGGTAGGGTAGGTAGGGTAGATAGGGTAGGTAGGGTAGGTAGGGTAGGGTAGGTAGGGTAGGGTAGGTAGTGTAGGGTAGTTAGGGTAGGGTAGGTAAGGTAGGGTAGGTAGGGTAGGTAGGGTAGGTAGGGTAGGTAGGGTAGGTAGGGTAGGGTAGGTAGGGTAGGGTAGGTAGGGTAGGGTAGGTAGGGTAGGGTAGGTAGGGTAGGGTAGGTAGGGTAGGGTAGGTAGGGTAGGGTAGGGTAGGTAGGGTAGGGTTGGTATGTAGTTAGGGTAGGGTAGGGTAGGGTAGGTAGGGAAGATGAATTTTTGGTGTTTTATGGCAAAACAAAGTTTGCCGGGTCAGCTAGTTAGATATAAGAAAACGATTCATAAAGGACATGAACGCATTAAGTCCACCATTGTAACTTTGTGCATGAAGTCTAAATAAATAAATAAATGATTATGTTTATTAAATGCCTAAAACATAGTTTTCCTTAGAAATTACCTAAACTTATGAACACATACAAAACTATTGTGTTTATTATTTGCAATTCGGTAAATTATGCGGGTCCCAGTAAATGACACCTCACAATTTTCCTAATACTTCAACCCTACCAACTCTTTCAAACCACAGAATTAGATTCCTTCACCATTTCAATTTGCATCATTAACCAATGTGCACCAGGTTGAAAAGCGACACAATAAACCCCTTTGTCGACACGCCCTTATTAAGGTCGCGAACGCTGACGCACGAAAATATATTTCCGTACAAAATATAGGTGATTATTAAAGGGTTGAAAAGAGGCGATTAGAACGTTATTGTGGGTACGTTATTGTAGGTAGGTTTACCTATTGTACGACTTTGTATCGTGGCAGCATTTACAAAAAAAAACATCATCATCAGCCTATTAATGTTCCAACTGCTGGGACTCAGGCCTCCACTGTATTGGGGAGGCAATGGGTCTTAATCCACCACGCGGGCTCAGTGCGGGTTGGTGGATGTCACATGTCTTCGAGTTTTTGATTCTAGGACATGCCGGTTTCCTCACGATGTTTTCCTTCACCGTTTTGAGAGCAGTGGTGATTAAATAATTTGCGGCTGCCTAGGTTCGAACCCACGACCTAAAACTTGTAGGCCGCGTTACCACTGGGCCACCACTGCTCTCTGAATTAAAAAAAATGCTGGTTCCTTTTTCTCTGGGGTTTTCAGGTCTGTAGGATCAATTCTTGTAAAAAAAAGACAATCAATTCAAGTCAAAAAAAGCTACTGACAATTATTTTTTTATTATTTGGATAATATTTATTTGAATTCAAAGACACAAAGATGCACCCACGTAGTGCCAGTCACAGGGAAAATTCAATTTCACTATCTTGTGCAAGTTTGCACTTGTTCTTTGCATACTTGCAAGTCAATAACTTTAACAAGTTTGGTGCGCATCGACCGGGCGTTCTTGGTAACTTGAAAGTCAAAGAACAGTGGAAAGTATCAGCTGATTATTTGTTCGGAGTATTGTTGAAGTAAATAGAGATGTACTTCTTTGTCGTTCCCTAACTGCAGAGGGTCGTGTCTCCAAGTTAAGACGTATATATATTTCCCAATGTTACCGCAGTACTGCCCGCTTGGTGCCCGAATATCAATATTGAACTTCCTTTTGGCCAGTTTGATTTGCAAAATATTGTTTCAAAGTCAAATATATTTATTTCAACTAGGCCAATAAGCGGCACTTTTGAACGTCAAATAATTTAAAATAAAATAAAAACTGATTCTACAGTGCATTCGGAAAAGTAGCTTGTTATGGAGAAGAACGCACTAGAAACTCCATACTTACTCTTTTTAAATAAATTTGATTTAAATGTGCTATTTCAGATATAAATAAATTGTAGCCATAATTTTTTCTGTGTAAAAATATTTTAAACATCCAAGTCGTTTTGGAGGAGTAACCAAAAATAGCGAAAAAATATCGTGTTGTTAATTAGTTTTTAAAATCAAAACTATTAGTTACACGAAAGGATAATGTTCATGAATAATTTATTTTCAATCCTTTTAACGTAGCCGTTACTAAGGAGTATGGTTTAGAAAGCAACCGTTTTACGGCACTAAAGCGGTTGTAGGCCCTTAACAGCTTACATAGAGCGATTGAATATCTAACCCCTTATTCCAAAATCCATTTACTAACCATAACCTTTATGCTCAATACAATACTCAATACATTTATTGCTTCCACATGTGAACTTAGATGGTAGGTTACAAATTAAGACCATTGTGGACCCTGTCGGGCACTGCAAAAGTAGGAGAGAGGAAGAGGGCTTTTATATGACTAAATAGTTATTTATTTATGTGATTGCAATAAGTTTAATTTAAAATTTTTCATTTAAGTATTCATTTACATTATAATAGCATTTAGTTAATAGAAATTGTTTTAATTTATTAATGAATGGATTAATTTTTTGTTGTTCCTTAATTATTTCTGGTAATTTATTTTTCAATACAGTTGTTAAACATGGCGTACTTTCAGAGGCTATAATTATGATTCGAAAATTAAATCTTATGCATAGGCGTCTTTCTGTTACGTGGTCGTGACTTTTGTTTACGAGCTCGATCATTACTTTTGCATTTGAGTTTTAAATATATAAGTCAATTTAAAAAGTTTTGTAGCAAAGAGTTTTCATACATAGAATAAAATGGGATAGATTTTATACGACGAAAAATTAATGATTCCGTACGTTTTAGCATTGAATTCTCAAAAGTCTTATATGGTTGTTTAATATATTTAATTACCAGTTTCAATTTAATTATTTTCATATCAACATTTGCAAAAATCGAATAGGCTGTTGTAGCGTTACGTATAGTTCAAATGAACTATACGTAAGCCACGTTAATAAAATTAAAGGTAACTATAAATTAAAACTAAGAAAAGGATATAATTAACAAATTAAGGTCCGGCTTCGCACGACGTGGGCAACTAGGAAGGTCCAACTTCTCACGTCGTGGGTAGTCCGGGTTCTCACGTCGTGGGTAGTCCGGCTTCTCACGTTGTGGGTAGTTATCTCACAGCTAGGCAGCTTGACGGGCAGGAAGGCTTGGAATGCCCGAGTTAGGCAGATGAACAGGCAATCAGATAGGTAGGCTCACAGATAGTTCTAGAGATCAAGGCAGCTGAACTAATTGTCAGGCTAACAGGCAGGTAGCAGTAGCAGTAGCACTGGTGCAGGAACAGGCAACTAGGAGTGTGGCGGTCGGGCTGTGGCTTAATATGCTGATCAATGCAGCTGGATGGGCAGGAAGCCCTTTTGGTATGAAGCGGTGACAGTAGAAGTTAAAGAACCAGTAAAAATGCTCAGATTTAAGTTCCACACTCAATAAATAATATTTATTGCTTTTCACAGAATTGGTAGATTCACAGGCCTTATATATAATAGATTTAAAGAGATTTTCAGATTCAATAGTACAACACGTAGTACCAAGTAGTCAAACGACTTTCAGAGTTCAGAGCAGATTGAAGACTAAAAAAGTGACACCCGTTTTCCTTCGTTCCGATATGCCTTCTAAATTTTAAATTCGAATATCAATTAAAAAATCATGAACGAATAAAAACGGTTTACAGAGGGGCAGTCTGCCGCTGCCCTTATAATGAAAATTATAAAGTACAACGAGCTTAACAAAAGCTATAGAGTATGGTATCTTATGCCTATGGTTTAAGAAAATAAAATAGACAGATGTCAAGTCAAATAAAAATGTCAAGAGTTAAAAATAATATAGTAGTTTTGGATGTTAAAACAAATCTTATGATTTTCAGGTTTATACCAATGTAAATAATACATAAAAATGAAAAAACATGAGATGATACAATTTCAAAAGTAACGGTGATGAAATTTGTAAAATATATTATAAAACGTAAGTAAACTAAGACATGTGGAATGAACACCACATTTCACACATTTTACAACTGTATTGAAAAATGTCGTTTGATACACGGGTGTGTAGGTTATTGCAAACTCGTGTCATTAAAAACTCTTTTGTAAAGATTAAACTCGTTTGTAATAACCTAATTTCCACCCTTGTATCACAATGTACTAATATATTTTCATTGACATTACTAATGTACTTGTTGAGTGCATTTTTAGCTTAGAGCTTGGTAGGTTTAACCTGTTTTTATGGCATAATGTGTATCTTGATTGTATATTTTCTCTTGTCGTGTAAAAGTGTCGGTTATTCGAACGAATTTGCACATTTCTAGAATCTATAGGCAGGGGAGGCTAAGTAATTTTTGTTCTTGGAAATGAGGTTTGCAGCTATCGGTATCTTCTATATTTACCAGGATTCTTATGAGTCTTTTTTGCATTGTGAAAAGTGTTGGTGCATCTGTGCTGTTTCCTCACAATATCGCGCCGTAACTGAGCCACGCATATGCATAGGCATAGTGCTTACCTACAAGTGCAGTTTTAAGGTTAGTGGTTTTTTTGACTTCAAGAATGGCATATGCAAATTTGGATAGTTTTGATTTTATCTTATCAATATGTGATTTCCAATTAATGTTTGTATCTATAGACAAGCCAAGTAGAGTATATTCATGAACGACTTCTATTGTTTTGCCGTTGTAAGTGAAATTTATATCTAATGGGGTTTTTTGACTTGACTTTAGTAAAAGTATAATGTAAGTTGTTATCATTATAATTTTCAATTCTGCGTTCGATAGCAATTACAAGCAATAAACAATAGATTACCAAATTCACATGTATTCACTTCTTCTTCTTATTCGTCGTATCGATGATAAATTGAAGAATTTAAAAAAAGGGTCTTTTAAGGTGCAGGTGTTTTTGTACAAAGAGCATGACAAATGGTGAGGCATTGTTTGGGACCTGGCTCCGCAATTGCACTGTGGGTCATTGGAGTACCCCCATCTAACTAGGTTCTGCCTGCAGCGACCCACCTGGCTTCGTAGTCGGTTTCGAGATTTCCAGGTGGGCCAAGGCAGTTGGTGGCCTTTTCTGCAGGCTCAATATAGTCAGCTGGAGGGGAGTGTCTGAGGAGCCATAGTTTTTTTTTGTTTCACTTAACTTGTTGCCGTTAATTGTTTTGGTGAACGACAGGAAGCTGTTTCGACTTTTTAATCTACCCATTGGCTTCTCCGCGTTATATAAATAATGTCGTTTATTTTTACTTGCTTGTGCTTTTCTGAATAACATGCCACTTCTCTTCGGACATCCGGAGGGGCCATTCCTGCAACCGGGTATAGTGCAGCAAGTATTACCTTTATTCACCTTAATTAGTTGACACGTCTACACACAGGAATGAGAGCGTACAAGTGGTCACGTCCCTTGTGCGCCTTACATTATAAAGTATCATCTTACATCCCTACAATAAAAACATGGGAAAAAATGTTTATAGAGACACAACATTTGCCAAAGGTAAACATGTCCCTGCCAGCTTTTTTTGGTTAACAACTGACGTGTCAACCCTATTTGTGATATTGATTGATACAGTAATAATGATAATATCAAGGTCGAGCCAACAGCACGGCGTAACCTTTGCGAAATGTCACGGGCCCTTAGATATCCATGATCACGTGTGGCGGAATCAGAACAGAAATAGATGTTGTGATACATTTTTATTATGAATATGATACCTTTTTTTTGTTACCGTGGGGTAACTTTCAACAAGCACCTGGGCTTTTTGGAAAACGACCAGGGAGTGTGAATTTTTTGTACATCGAAGAGACCATAGATATAATAAACAAGGAGACGAAAATATATCGGAAACCTGTGACTCCAGTTTGCCCCTACCACACGGCAACTACTACACACACAGTTCAGTAAAGGTAATAGATACGCAGTTGCGCACACACCCGCATTTCTTAAATCAGAACGTACTACACAATCAATTATAAACCATATCTCATCAAACACAGTGTGTATTTACCATCGGTCGATATCGTTGTGCTGTGCAAAAGTAATTTATTTTACATTTACGCGAGTGATCTATGGAAGAGACCCCCTTACCTCTTAAAAGACCACCCCGGAACCCCCTCTGTGTAACGCATGTTAGGATACGCACTTTGATATAAAGCAGAAATTGAGAAAAATATTTATTTGTAACCCGCGAGGAGACACGAGATTGCCAAAAACAAAAAGGCTCCTATCTCAGCATGTGCAGCGATTTCTAAAAAAAAATAACGCTGCGCTGGTATATCGGTTATATTGGTAATGATGTCGGATATATAACTAAATATCTCGTCCTTACATCTTACACTTATGTAACCTTTATATAAGTGTTAGATATAAGGACGTATTCTTCTCATACTTCTCCATTCTTCGTGTCAACGGCACGGTTTTTTGGTCAAAAACTATACATCGTACTATTATTATTTTTATTTTTTGTGGTATATTTGATGACGTAATGGTTTGCAACTTATATTTGTTGGATTAATGTGATATTACATCTGTTTGTAACATATTTTTAATCAATCTACAAAAACTTAATTAATCTTCAAGTGATAATTTTACTGCAATTATGTTCCACCAATTCCTGTTATGTAGCCAATATTCTACTCAATGTTAATTGTTTGTAAATAAATAAATGAAAAATATAATTGTAATCTATACAAATTGTGTTGCGGTGACCTAGATATTATTATTATTTATTTATTTCAGACATAATTACAGTCCATAGTTACATACATCAAAATTATAAACAGATAGAACGCCAAAATAAAATACATGAATAATTAAAATTTAAAACAATCAAAAACTCATCAAAATTAATAATTAAAACGGTCCAAAGAAATTTAATAAATTATAAAATGTCAGAAATGTATAAAACAATGTCAAATGTAGAATTTCTAATCGTTGAATGTTATAAAAAAAAACAAATATATAAAATAAAATTTATATAAAATTATATTGCAAATAATAAATAATAAGTTGTGATTTAAAACAATTCGGTGTGTCTGTTAATTGCCTTAATTTATATTTTTAGCGTCATATTATAATTTTTGCATGCCTCTTGGTAAAATATGGCCGAACCTACTTTTAAACTGTTTATCACCATTTATTGTATACCCATATTTGCAAAATAAAGAATTACTTACTTACGTACACTTCCACGGCATAATTTTTCATACTGAGGAAAAACAAGAGCACCACATTTGCTATTGTATGCTGGCAATTTCATGCCTCTAAAACCATACCGAAAGTGTTGGATCGAAGTGGCGAAAAAAAAGCAATTTCTGGGATAATTTGGAGACGACCTTTGCCTCGGCTATGGAGCAGTATTGAAAAGTAAAAAGTAACATCTTCATTTGGATATTCTCTTTTTTCTAGCCTTAGTAAGATAAAGATACAGGCCTTAAAATACATAACCTATTAAATTTTAGAAGGGGCATAGGAATATACATTTTATTGCTTTTAAGCTTTAAAGCGTTTCAATAAACCTGTACGCCCCCAAACAGCGAGAACCAAAATTCTAATATCCAACACCAAAATTTATAGCCTCTTCCACTGCAAAACGATATTTAGAAGCCAACTCAAGCTTCCTGATCCCGGCAGCTTCCTGCCATAAAGATATGCACCGTTTGGCTAGAGCACAATGTCGGACGCAAAGGCATCGCAAAGGCAGGTATATAGGCTCCGAATCAAATTGGTATGCAATAAGCAACCTCAATTAGGCAAGCAAATTGAAACATGGCTTTTATACTGGCGGTTATGCCCCCAACATACAAGCTGTGTTGGGCAATTTTCTTTTATTAAAATAACAAAGCGAGTAGTCTAGTGCATGCAGTATTTGATAGTGGGTTTTGAACGGAGTGCGCTTTTAAAAGTTCGGAGCTATTGCAGACTTGAGTTTTACTTTCATACAAACCATTGGTCTAGAGGACTGTGTTGGTCTTTGTACATACAGCTGCAGAGCAATCTCACCCCCTAGAAATGCATAAAAAACTACATCTATGGGCAGGAGGATATACTATGATTTTTACATGCGCCGCGTGCGCGCCATCACTGTGACATCAAGGAAAATGCTAAGATATTCTAACAAGAAATAAAAAAATCTGATGGTGCTCATGCGAGCTACCGCTAGGTAATATCTATCGCATCCTACCTATTGATATTTTATTAAACTTCTAAACGTGTTCCACAAACATTATACTTTTTACAAATTTCTAAAAAACTCACAATAGAATTTTAAAATTTAATAAAATCGTTAGGCCGATCGAAGAATCGAACCTGGACCCTATAACTCAGGAATCAAGCTGTTATACCGCTGTGCCATTCTGACACTTATAGTAGTAGTTAAATTCATCGATATCTACACAAGGTTTTTCTGCTGCTGTATGTACACAAACCCAACACTCCTCGACAAAAGTTGTTTCGTTTTAGCTTGGTATTGGCCTTTCCCTTATTAGTAGAAACTCAAACAATAAACTTAAAAAAACGTTGAGGATTGCGATAGAGGTCGATTCAAGACCGCATTATCTCTTAATTTCTACCCACAGAATAGATAAAACGCCTTATTTCTACCTAATCTTTTCCCAGTTATATTGGGAAAGGCATTCAGTTGAGTACCAGTACAGGGAGCCTATCTGACCTCCACAACCCAGTTACTGGGCATCACAATACCTCTTGGCAAGACTGGGGTCAGTGTTAATACATCACTAGCACTCCTCTCTGACCCGTTCGCAGCGGGGTCAGTGCCCACTCAACCCGATTAGACTCAACCCGAAGAATAATACCTGCAAAGTTATGTTTTTTTATGCGTAAAAACGTCGATGTACAGTCAGGCAGAAAAGTGTTGATTTAACACTTGCACCACAGAGAATATAAAATTTAAATAATTTTTGGATAAATAGATGAATAATTAAACAAGTAAATACTTATGCTTTTTAATATAGTATACGCTTTGTACTTAGTAGATTATTGTTAATTATCTAATCTTATAGCTAATGGCACGGTGGTATTATTAGATAAGTGATTATAATTATTAGGTTAACAAATAGGTTCCCAAATATAAAGAAAATATGATTTACTAAATTATCTTTAAAAAATAAACATTAGGTATCTTAAAGAATACAGGACTAGGTAGGAACAACACAATTAAAAGATCAAAGTTTTTAGGTGTTTGTCGGAACATGACCGACGTGTAATAAACTTTGGCCACGTTGATTGGAAATTAATGCATAATTTTTACGCACTCTGCCCTGAGAAGGCCCTTCACCTGACATTGTGAATGACAAACTAACCATACACACTTTACTTTCTTATCATACCGGCACCCTACATTTATACAAAAAAAAAGTTCGAGCAATAGATATGAACCGCTTCGTCTTCGTCATTGTTTCCATAAAACCGGTTTAAGCGAGGTAGAGGTTATCTTTATAAAGCTACATTTTTTAAACGAAATCTCTTACTACCAAGATAAATTAAGTATCATAACAAAATATTCTATGCATAATAAACTAATAAGTTATTTAGGACTAAATAACACTTTGCCTGACTGTACAAATGGTAGTAAAACTTCTGGTATTATTCTTCGGGTTGAGTCTAATCGGGTTGAGTGGGCACTGACCCGGGCGAACGCGGGCGGAGCGGCGGGCGCGTAGATGGCGCTCGACCTGCGAGCGTGCATCGGCCAGTCCAGCTGTTCACTGCATCATTCACCGCCGTCCTGAGCGCACGCTTCAACTTTCACCTTCACCCTAGTTTTTAACTGTAGACCGTTTGTTCTCTGTGAAAATAAAATACTGTAAACACAAGCTCTCAAGTGTTTTAGTGCTATCAACACCATAAGGGCATAGGGCATGCCCACTCATTTTTAGTCAGATTATTCTGACTACCACGACTCTCAGAGATCTTCAAATGACATCCGGGTCCAACGTTTTCCTAGGCACGGAGGTTTCTCGGTATATACCTATAATGGATGGTCAGTATGAAATCCACGAATCAACCTCGACAATCGTGTTGGTGTTATTACTTAGCCATCAACATCATTTCAGTTGAAAGACGTCCACTATTGTACATAGGCCTTCCCCAGGCGTCGCCACATTGACCGATCCCGTGCGCCTCGCATCCAGCGCATTACCGTTACCTTAACCAGGAGGTCTACCTAGCGGGAAGCCTTCCAACGCATCGTTTTCCGGATCGCGGTCGCCATTCCAGAACTTTTCGGCCCCATCGGCAATCCGTTCTGCGTGCAAAGTGCCCTGCCCACTGCCAATTAAGTTTCACAATTCTTCGAGCTATGTCGGTAACTTTGGTTCTGCTGCGTATATACTAATTTCTGAGTTCTTAGTATATATACATTACATTATTTTTCTCTACATACTGTTAAAATATGACAAGGAAGGAGAAGCATGTAGTCTTCGCGTGCGAAGCCGCGGGCAAAAGCTAGTCAATACATATATATTAATAAATCTGTAGAAGAGTCGTTTTTGTACACCAATAATATTAAAAAAAAAAAATAGCCAGTGTGTTAAAGGATAACCAACAGAACCCATTTTTGGATCTTTTGTCTGTTTTTTGTGCACGCATCACGTAAAATGTACGAAACTAATGTAGATAACTTTTATACATAAAAATTGTGCGTAAATTTAAGTATTACTTAGTTTTTGTTTCATCGCAATCGGTTTACTCTATTAAAAGTTAGATGAATTTGATGTAAAGGCCTGCTAAGAGTGAAGGTTAGCAGGGTAGAGTAGACAGTTGACGTGACCGAAGCCACGGGCACAGCTAGTAAATAAATAAAGATGCTTCGTACTATATACGGACACTTCGAATAAAGTGTTTACGTAACTCTCTAGATATTGAATTGGTTTCTTGAAAGCAAATGGTACCGATATTTGTATTTGTATAGGCTACCTTCAATGCCAGCTTAGTCTTCTCTTTGTTAGCTAAAACTATTCGGTAGTCTCTTTATATAGAAGAAATCATATTATTTTGTATTGAAAGTATTGTATGCTTTGTAAAAATTCAAGGTTGCACAGGTTAATTGAATTTTGAGTGACTAGATCATATTTTATTTCAAGGGCAGGCTCGAGTCAAATAACAATTGACTATCGCAAACCGATGGTAGACATTGCTTTTAATATATGTGCAGGATAAAGAAGCCCAGATTGGCGGATTAATAATAGAAAACAAATATTTTTGTTTAACTCTGCATCGACACAAGGCACATTATACTGATTCTATATACATTCTAGTCATCAACTTTCTGCTCTTAACCCATGTTACTTACATACTCCTGTACCCCGTCACGCTATCACTGACTCCCTTTTCTTTCATGTCACTCCTCACACAGTCCATCCATATATTTTTTTGGCCTTCCTCTCCCTTTCCATCCATCCACATTTATATTCTTAACTCTTTTAGTATCATGCGTTTCATCTCTCCTCATCACTTGACCATACCAGGAAAAACGGTTTCCTTTCAACTTTTCTGTCATGGGCGCCACTTTCAAACTACCTCAAATATACTCATTTCTCACTTTATCCATTCCCGTCACTCCGCACATCCTCTCATCTTAACATTCTAGTATGTATTCAAAATTTTAAATTCGAAAAGAAACAAAAAAAAAGCTGAAAGTTATAAAATAAATAAAAATAACATTTTGTACAAAATTATAGTTTTGAAAAATTACTTAAATAAAGTTGTTACGAGTAGCTGTGTCCAAAAAGATGGTAAATATATGCTTATGAACCATGTAAAAATATAAAAATATAAAATCATAACATCCTTAATAATAATGATTTCTAAATTAATAATTTTTAAGCTCGAATAACGCTTTGGAGTGGTTGGCAGTCCGGTCCGTAGTCCATACGGCACATGCGCGCGGGGGAGTCTAATTTTTCTTAGTGCAGAAGTATTTTCGACGTTTTGTAATCTAAAGTCAGATTAGATTCGATTTCCAAGCAAATTATTTATTTTCTTTTGTCGATATCCATCTATAAAGTCAATATTCGACCCGACTACATTACTAATTGAGTAGCGTAAAACTTTCCAGAACGAAATAGTGTATACCGCATATTCAATTCAATTCAATTCATTTATTTGTTCTCTCTTTACAATAATAGGTTATCTTAAAATTAACAATGTTTTTGGCTAATGCTATATTCCACCATTGTAAGAGACTGGTGCCTGAAGTAGGTTTTAAAAAAGCCTGTGTTACAGGTCACCAGGCCCCCCCAATACAATATAATAAAAAGTTTAAAGACGATGTGAACATCATTAATAGTACCTACCAAGAATACTCAACGATAGTCCGTCGAAAGTTAAAAATAATATCAAAAGTTATAAAAAACAAGACTAAAAACTTAAAATTAAAATATAAAAAAATAAATATAAAAATAACGTTATGTTGAAGTGTTAGATTGTATGTTGGAGTATATGGATGTATGTTGGAGTGTATGAATGTATGTAAGTATTCGAGAGCGAGTATGAGGTATAGATCAGCCACGGGAAAAAGGAAAAACGGAAATCTATTTGAGAACCGTCAAAAGATTCTCAGTTCTTTGGTAGTCAAGGGTTTTAAGAAATTCTTTAACTGATTTGTGACAATTAGAGATGGTTTTGGGATATAGATTAAGTGTAATATTTAATTTGTTGTACAAAAATTGACCAAGGAAGCAAAAGAATTTCTGAGGGAGTGAAGATGCATATAAGAGGTGCATACGAAATTTTTCAAATTCCGAAAGAGAAATAAACAAGGAGCGTGCGCGCAAGGATCCAGGAACGAACCATACCATTTACCGTGGCTCTAACGCGCGCTCGTATCGGCTCCTTTCGCAATTCGCACCCGCGGTGGTACTCAAATTGATAATATTTTTCTAACTTCAGTTGCAAAGTTGGATTTTATAACTCCTTCTTCAGTTACCAGTTAGTCCTTCTTTAGTTTAAGTCAAGAGTGATTAGGTTACTTCTAGGCAAGCGTGCTTCACCGTAGACCACATCATCGCTTACCATCAGGCGAGATAGTGGTCAAACGCGAGCATATAGATTTAAAAAAAAACATTATCCTTTGTGGGCCCGTTTTGAGACGTTGTGTGCCGCTAAACCTGTTTTAGTGTTCATGTAACAACAACAAAACCCTCTTCTTAGTCGGCATTATTATACAACTTCGGAACCCTATTACTGCGCGTGGCCCGACACGCACTTGGACGGTTTTATTTTATATATATTTTCCCCGATTACTCAAAGACGCCTGGACCAATTTGGAAAATTCTTCTTTTGTTTGAAAGGGTATACTTTCCAGGTAGTTCCATGGTCATCAGGTCAGGATCTGATGGACACATTTACCGTAGTGGTTGAGCGATCGGCGGCTGCGATGCGTGTCGCGGGTTCGATTCCCGCACGGAACAAATATTTGTATGGCCTACAGATAGTTGTGCCAGATCTGGGTTTCTTGTGTATGTGAGTTTAAATGTTTATAAACTCACCCAGGACAAGAAATTTATAGTGCGGGGCAAAGTTTAAAAAATCAATCATTTGCACTCAGAAAGTATCATTTGGTGAAGTGGAACTGATGAAGCCTACAGATTTAGACAATTAAAAAGCCATTGTGTCTCGTCATGCTAAGTATGTCGCGGGTATAAAATATATATATTGTTAAACGACTATGATGAAGCAAATACTAATAAATAAATGGTACTCATGAAAATGGTACCATCGAACTGATCTGATGATGAATCCGGCAGGTACGCACTGTAACTCCGAAATAAAACAATGTATCCTCGTCGTGTTTGCGCTTATTGGAATATTACTTTCGTTTGCTTTCTTTCTTTCTTGTTACTTTGGCTATAAATGATTTTCATGGTAATTGGAGGTACCAAAACTAAAAAGAGAGAAATATAAATATTAAAAAAAACAAACTTGCTTCCAAAACAAAGTTCGTTTCGCAAGTTCGGTCATGCATGGAGTACTGCTCCCACCTCTGGGATGGATCTGCCAAATACCAGCTTGAGGCACTTGAGTCGATTGACAGACGGGCCAAAAGGCTTATTGGCAACGATGCACTGGTCGCCTCAAAGCTCCAGAGCCTCGAACATCGACGCCGAGTTGCCAGCCTGTCGGTTTTTTATCGGTTATATTTCGGGGAGTGTGCGACGGAACTGCACAATTTGATTCCGCCTAGCCCTTTCCATCATCAGACTACAAGACGTACGGCTTTGCGCCATCGGTACATGGTGGACATCCCTCCCATACGCACAAAGCGTTTTGCTAATACTTTCATTGTGCGCACAGCTAAGGAGTGGAACTCCCTTCCGGAGTCTTTGTTCCCTGATAGCTACTACCTTGGGGTCTTTAAGTCAAGAGTGAATAGGTTTCTTCTAGGCAAGCGTGCTTCCCCTTAGACCACATTATCGCTTAACATCAGGCGAGATAGTGGTCAAACGCGAGCCTATAAATTACAAAAATTCAAAACACCACAAAGTTATTTTTCAAGTTAAGTTGTTATTTTGTGTTTTGTTTCAAAGTCGATTTGATTTTTTTCTAGAAAAGTTTTATATTGTTTAACTTCTACCCAGTCCAAATCTATGTTTCATGAAAAACTTCATACATTTTAAGATGTTCAGCATCTTGTGCAAGTCGTAAATGTCAGTATTCTCGAGTTGGCGGACCAAAACCAGATGTATCCTCCGACTGCACAGCATGATTTTCTTCCTGTTTACGTCTTTTTAGTTTGCTTTTTAAGCAGTCGGGTTTTTTGATTTTTTAATTAAGCTTTTTTTATTTACAACGTTTTAGTTATTTTTTTTTAGAATTAGGTACATTTAAACATATAAGTGTAATATATTTTTGAAATTGCCTCTTAAAATCCTTTATTTTGATACCCCACACGATGGGTTTGGAAGAAAAAAATTTTTTTTTACCCAACAAGATGGCGCCCAAAATCCGCCATTTTTGTTATTTTTCCAAATTTAATGTAGCCAGTGACACTCGCAGGATTAAGACGAATCGATGACGTAAGAATCATCAAAATCGGCCAACGCGTTTAGTCTCTAGAACGCCACATAGGAACAAACATACATACATACATAGACTGATAAACACATTACCCTCCTTCGGCAGTAGGGTAAAAAGATCAGCAATTAGTACAACAATAATTAAAAAAATTCGGCAGTAAATATCATTATTTCTACAATATAATTTGATATAGCAAAAAATAATCAAAACATTCACGATTAATTAACATAATAATGTCATTAGGAATAAAAAAATAATCATGTCAGCAAAATAATAAATTATATACAATCATAGTCAATCATCAGGAATAAAATATAATCATGTCAGCAAACTAACTCTTTGTGTCATAATTATATTTAATAATTCATCCGATCGACAATTTACAGAACGTAATACTTTTAAATTGACAAAATGGCAGGCCATTGAATGCTTAGTCACTTTCGCAATTATATTATACATGTCACAAATTAAACGCAATCCAAGTGATGTGATTGTCTGATATAAATTCATTTAACCAATCTGCGTGATTGGTTAAATGCTTGAAAATTTGTTACATTAATTTTGCAATCATTTTCGCTAGAAAAATTTCGAGTAAGCCCAGTAAGTAATTTATGTCATTGCAGCCTAGTAATAATATTAAAACTTCATTAGTCGCGCGTTCTACTATTGTAAAACAGGCATGCATTTCTTGGAATTATAACATGTAGTGTGGGTATCTAACGCAAACATTCATAGTATTCCTCTTGTAATAAAACAACTCACTCCAGTATACAATAGCAATATTTATTACTCGACTCCAACAACAATCTCTTAATTTAAAATAGACTAGATTCCAGTTAGAATAGATTCCAGGGCTCCAGAATAGACGCAAATGTTATCGCAATAGACAAATTGTGTCCGACCTCGACCAGCGTCAACGGAACAAGGGACGTACTTTTCTTATGTCATCCGCTAACACTCTACTGACAGTTTTACCATAGATTGGCACAAATTCAATCGTTTCGGAGTTGCCAGCACAATTATTCGAATGCGATAAATAGTCGAATACAAAAATGGAATAATATTCTTGATCACAAAAACAGTCTTAATAATCATATAACATAATATCCAAAACCTAACACTCGTCCATCCTGACAATGTGTATGTCCTCTTACACGGTATCAAGTAAAGACTTAAACCTAACTCTATTACAAATTGGTGATAAATATTAGCGGCGCGCCGCAGCTTATGTACTTTGTACTATTAGTGTCCTTGCAACGACCTGCGCGACCGCAAGTGTGAAAAATGTCGCGTCAAACCTAAAATTCTACAATAGTAGGACGCGCGAGCACTTGCGTGACATTTTTCTCGGAAGTTTACCTTCGTCACAGATAATATAATATACAGATGCCATAACCTATTCAAAGAAACCGTGCCGACGTAACTAGCGTTTTTCATCTGATTATACCGATTATTTTTTGTAAATCGATCGCGTTCGGTTTCGTTCCACGGATATAGATGGTGATCTATCTATCGCTAAAAAATAATCAGTATAATCAGTACAATACGTCGGCACGGTTTCTTTGTATGGGATGAGACCAGAAAAAATATCAAACTTCTTCAATTTCCTGACTGTTATAAAAATAATGAAGACCGAGTGGAGGATATGAGCGAGTAAAAAAAAAAACTTAGAAGGTTTGATGCCAAAAAAGAATTGCTATATAATATAGACTTAAGTTCCTAATAAATGTAAACAGTTATGATTTGTTTTTTTTAGTTTCATAATAAAGTGTATTTTCTTATGATATTTAAGTATTTTTAAATCTTTATACCATTCCCCCTCTAAAAAGCTCATTTTATTCACTCAAAACAGTGAATAAAACACTTTTAATCACTGTTTTGGTGTTTGAATTTAGAACACACCAATATATTCCACCTACATCACAATGCTATGTAACCTCCTTAAGCAAAAATATACTCGATACGTTTGTATCGAGTATATTTTCTTGTGCAAAGAATACTCGACTTTCAAACTCCTTCTTCGATTTTAATTTTGAGTTTGTTTATAATTAGGATTTTAATTATGATTTTGATTTTAGTCTAGGATATATAATGAATACTTATTTGGATTGTAATTCTAATATTAATTGCATTGGTTTTTCATTAATAATAATTATGTAACGTAATGGAAGTGGTCACTGGGCCCTGAAACACAGGTGCTGTTAGCTTAGGGATCAGATTTTATTTTTTTGTAAATTTTGATGGTGAAAACCATTTATTTATTTATTAAAATAGGCTAAGCAGAGTTGCACCTTTTAGTATATCCACATTTCGCGAGATATATATCATCATCATCCTTTTAATGTTCCCACTGCTGGGAAACAGGCTTCTGTGAGAGGGAAAGGGCCGTAATTAACCACGCGGGCCCAGTGCGGGTTGGTGGTTGGTGGATGTCACATCTCTTCGAATTTTTGGTTCTAGTATACGCCGGGTTCCTCACGATGTTTTCCTTCATTTTGAGAACAGTGGTGATGATATAATTTACATAAAGTAGTTAATGTTGCTGTGTTAATATTATAACCCGTAATTTTATCATAGCATTAGCTTCAGTAGTCCAACTAATTAACTTATGTATCCCTTTGGATTAAGCGACCATTATAATTAAGACCTGGTAAGTTTGTAGTGGTAATGGTCCCGGGGGGCTAAGTCTGGTGGTTATAGAATTGGTGTTTATGTTTCTGTTTAGATTTGAAAAGTTTTAGGATATTTATTAGTGCTCTATTATTTTGCAGAAGTGGCTGAAGGCAGGGCAGATTTTTCACAGAAAAACGCGCTCGCGATCAACCATCCTTATGGTTGATCGCGAGCGCGTATTGAAAGACGCATTATTAGAAAGCCTTCCCACTAGGAGGACTTCGAATGTCTGACTAACTGAATCTCATCGGACTCGGAATCTGCTTGGTAACGGTTGTCAGTTAAAGATCTTAGTCATTACTGGTAGTTAGAAACCAGAAAGCCTTTCAACCAGTGACAAGTGGTACTGTGAACCAACCTAAGTCACTCTATGTTAATTCTGATATTGAGAGTCAAAGTCAAAGTCAAATGTATTTATTTCAACTAGGCCATTATGCGGCACTTTTGAACGTTAAAATTTACATGTAATAAAAAATTGATTCTACCGTGCATTCGGAAAAGTAGGTTAATATGCAGAAGAATGCACAAGAAACTCCATACTTACTCTTTAAAAAAAATATAGGCTTTTTACAATATTTACATAAGTTCATACATTAATAAATTCTTATACGTGAGAACGATGCACCCAGCACTACTATACTAAATATAGGTATAAAGTATTAGAGAGACCGCAACATTGTTGGACTTGCAGATTTGACTAGCTCTGGCCACGATGCTTCGAAGTATCTAAACTTCAATAAAATATTAAACCCGAAAGAACCAACATCAATATTAGCTCGAATAAAATTTTCAAAACGTAAACCGTTCACAAATTAAGATATCACTTGGAATTCTTTGCTAAAACTTTGATTGCGTTCAATATTGAGAGTGCGCAATGGAGTGTCATTGGTATTAATCGCTAAAGTTTACTGTTTGGTAACTGTTTTGCTTTGAGCAGCCTCGGGCCTTAGCTTTGGTCGATTTAATAAATACATAAAAAAAAATTATCCAAGACACAAACTGCGTACATCATACAAAAAGCAGCTGCAAACTCAAGTAGTAAGGGATCTATGAAATTACAGAAAAAAATCGTACAAGAACCCACAATATCACCTTGGCGAGAATCAATGCTAAAAACTTATCAAAATGGAAATAAAGAAAGAAAAGGAATAAACAAAACGACACGAGAGATAGGCAAAAACGAAAAAAAAACAACAATAAAAAAGAAAACCCGTGCAAGACCAAGAAGCTTATCCCAATTTTTTGGGCTCACTGATAGAAAGTTAAATAAAGTAGCCTATAGTACTCAGCGATATTGAATGCCATACGCACTTGTCCCACCGCCGACGAGGCTGTGATTAGTTATCGACTATTTTTGACTGGAAAAAACGGACAAAAGATATAGAGACACATAATATATTAATACTTGATCGCTGGCTGTACACACTGCCGGCGATAACTCTGTAGCGTCATCTGTAAATGTGCTTGTCCCTTTGGCTTGTCCTAAAAGTCCACCAGAAAAATATCAAACTTCTTCAATTGCCTGACTGTTATAAAAATAATGAAGACCGAGTGGAGGATATGAGCGAGTAAAAAAAAGAAGACTTAGAAGGTTTGATGCCAAAAAAGAATTCATTTTACTGAAAATTCTCAAGAAGACTGATTTAAGTTCCTAATAAATGTAAACAGTTATGATTTGTTTGTTTTAGTTTCATAATAAAGTGTATTTTCATACGATATCAAAGTATTTTTAAATCTTTATACCATTCCGCCTCTAAAAAGCTCATTTTATTAATTGAAAACAGTGATAAAAAGGTAAAAATTTAGAACACACCAATATATTCCACCTCCAATTGAATGCTTTGTAACCTTCTTGCGCAAAAATATATACTCGATACGTTTGTATCGAGTATATTTTCTTGTGCAAAGAATACTCGACTTTCAAACTCCTTCTTCGATTTTAATTTTGAGTTTGTTTATAATTAGGATTTTAATTATGATTTTGATTTTAGTCTAGGATATATAATTAATACTTATTTGGATTGTAATTCTAATATTAATTGCATTGGTGTTTCATTAATAATAATTATGTAACGTAATGGAAGTGGTCACTGGGCCCTGAAACACAGGTGCTGTTACCGAGCTTAAGGGTCAGATTTTTTTTTTGTAAATTTTGATGGTGAATACCATTTATTTATTTATTAAAATGGCTTCTGTGAGAGGGAAAGGGCCGTAATTAACCACGCGGGCCCAGTGCGGGTTGGTGGATGTCACATGTCTTCGAATTTTTGGTTCTAGTATACGCCGGGTTCCTCACGATGTTTTCCTTCATTTTGAGAACAGTGGTGATGATATAATTTACATAAAGTCGTTAATGTTGCTGTGTTAATATTATAACACGTAATTTTATCATAGCATTAGCTGCAGTAGTCCAACTAATTAACTTATGTATCCCTTTGGATTAAGCGACCATTATAATTAAGACCTGGTAAGTTTGTAGTGGTAATGGTCCTGGGGGGCTAAGTCTGGTGGTTATAGAATTGGTGTTTATGTTTCTGTTTAGATTTGAAAAGTTTTAGGATGTTTATTAATGCTCATTTATTTTGCAGAAGTGGCTGAAGGCAGGGCAGATTTTTCACAGAAAATCGCGAGCGCGTTTTGAAAGACGCATTATTAGAAAGCCTATTAGAAAGCCCACTAGGAGGACTCCGAATGTCTGACTGACTGAATCTCATCTGACTCGGAATATGCTTGGTAAAGGTTGTCAGTTAAAGATCTTAGTCATTACTGATTGTTAGAAACCAGAATGCATTTCAATCAGTGACAAGTGGTACTGTGAACCCAGTAAATACGTTGTGGAGTTTATATAACCAGTCACTCTATGTTAATTTTGATATTGAGAGACCACAACATTGTTGACCTTGCAGATTTAAACAGCTCTGGCCAAGATGCTTCGAAGAATCTAAACTTCAATAAAATATTAAACCCGAATGAACCAACATCAACATTAGCTCGAATAAAATTTTCAAAACGTAAACCGTTCACAAATTAAGATATCACTTGGTATACTTTGCTAAAACTTTGATTGCGTTCAATATTGAGAGTGCGCAATGGAGTGTCATTGGTATTAATCGCTAAAGTTTACTGTTTGGTAACTGTTTTGCTTTGAGCAGCCTCGGGCCTTAGCTTTGGTCGATTTAATAAATACATAAAAAAAAATTATCCAAGACACAAACTGCGTACATCATACAAAAAGCAGCTGCAAGTTCAAGTAGTAAGTGATCTGTGAAATTACTGAAAAAAATCTTACAACAAATGACAATATCACCTCGGCGAGAATCAATGCTAAAAACTTATCAAAATGGAAATTAAGAAAGAAAACAAAACAAAGAGATAATATTTATTTGTAACTCGCACAGGAGACATGAGAGATAGGCAAAAACAAAAAAAAAAAAAAATACTATAAAAAAGAAAACCCGTGCAAGACCAAGAAGCTTATCCCAATTTTTTTGGGCTCACTGATAGAAAGTTAAACAAAGTAGACTATAGCACTCAGCGATATTGAATGCCATACGCACTTGTCCCACCCCCCGACGAGGCTGTGATTAGGTATCGACTATTTTCGACTGAAAAAAAACGGACAAAGAATATAGAGACACATAATATATTAATAGTTGATCGCTGGCTGTACACACTGCCGGCGATAACTCCACTCTCTCACCACTAGTTTATCGTAGCGACAAGAGCTATTGAAGCTCAGCGATACTCGCTCTGCGATGGCGGTGGGACCGGTGCTATAGGCTACTTTTTTTCCTGGACTTAGCAGACTAAACGGTTTGTGCAGGATAAACCACGCAAGCGAATCTGGGGGCATAAAGTTAAAATTATTTTAAAATTTGAAAGGTTTTAAAATAATTTTAACTTTATGCCCCCGAGTCAGTCTTCAAAGTTCAAACATCAAATACAAGTTATGCACGTGTTCAAACAATATGACATTTTTTGCAATATTAGGCAAAAGTTTCATCTCAAACTTAAAACCCTTTACAGAAACTAATTTCGAAGATTTTCTACTGTAAACTTGTACTACACGAAACTTATAAAAGTTTAAGTATTTGCAAGTCTCAAGTATTTGAATCAAGTTTGTTACAAGTAAGTTGGCTGTTGATTTGATATCAAATTGAGAAAATGCTTTGATGTGCCAAAGTGAAAGTTTTTACTAGAATCTTTTTGTTTTATTAGTTTTTAACAGTATTCATTGAACCCTAGGGGTAACTTTTTCTTCTGCGTCGGTACACTTAAAGCAGAGCGGTCGTGGTCATCAGGTTACAGTGAAACTTTTGGCTGCCATAATTCGTCTCAAGATGCGACGCCATTCTAGGTCACTTAGGGTTCATTAATGTCTTTCATCACAAGACAATAGGTCATAAATTAAAGTACTGTAGAGCAGTGGTGGCCCAGTGGTTACGGCCCCGACTTACGAGTTCTTCATCGTATCGATGATTCCAAATTTAAATATGTTTTGACCAGTATTCAGCCACGCCAACAGCGTTTTCATTTGCCTCACAAAGGTCTTTTAAGGTGCAGGTGTTGTTGCTCAGAGAGCACGACAAAAGGTGAGGCATTGTTTGGGACCTGGCTCCGCAATCGTACTGTGGGTCATTGGAGTACCCCCATCTAACAAGGTTGTGCCTGCAGCGACCCACCTGGCTTCACAGTCGGTTTAGAGATTTCCAGGTGGGCCCAGGCAGTGGCCCGCAGGGAGCTTTTCTGCAGGCTCAATATAGTCAGCTGGAGAGGGGTGTCTGAGGAGCCATAGATTTTTTTTGTAACCCTTAACTCATCACCATTAATTGATTTAATGACCGACAAGATGCTGTTTCGGTTTTTTAATCTACCACTTGGCTTCTATCATGATGATAAGGTACTGATGGGGAAACGGTTTTTACTAATTATGATACGCAATTTTTTGCACTATTGATTTTCAAATTGCACTGTGAATTTTGTTATTAGTTTGAAATACCTATATTAGTTTATAAAGTGTATTTATATAAAGTGTTTTCTTATCCCAAAGGAACTTTATACCGGGATGAAAAGCAGCCTATTTGCTATTCCAGGCTATAATCTATGGCTGTGCTAAATTTCATCTAAGTCCGTTCTAGCGTGATTGAGTAACAAACTTACATATTTATAATATCAGTAAGAAAACATTAGTAGATGATTTTAACAAATAACAACAATAATTTCCTACTGTATCTATATATGTATGTCTTGTATACAATAAATAATATGAACATGACATCAGGATCCGATTTATTTAGAGTGTAAAAACTTCAATAGAATAAAAATGCTTTAATAGAGCCTCATTAAAGGCTCTAAAATGTAACAATATAAAGCCACCTGCTAGTTGGGTCTAATAGTCGCGCACAATGAAGCCTTTACAAGTAGGTACGACTGGAGCAACACAAATAATTTTCTTTGATAGAACCCTTATTTCATTACCTGCCAACTGCAAGAACTATTTAATTAACGTTTTGCGATTGTTTCGAACGAGTATTGTAATGATCTGGAGGTAGTTTAATGAGTATAAAGGGCTTCATCAGGGGCGGATTCTGGATTTATTTCTGGGGGAGGCCACGAGGGACTATTGCTTGACTTGTTTTAATGATAGTGCCGAATTAAGCCAGCGGGGATTGTGTTTTCAATATATATTTTTTATAAATTTTGTCTTCTATGATGTTACACTAGTCAAAGCTCTAGGACACTAAATAGGTACTTGCTACTATATAGTTACTTGACCCAAATTACTTCACGATAGAAGAGGAACTAATTACAGGATAGCAATTTTGTAACACCTACATCATTGATTGATTGGCTGGTGGGCGAATGGAAGTGAATTCCCCTGGTAACTTATATGCAAGAGCGAGCTCATTAATTTTAGCATTTCAGAGCGGTTTTCTTGACACGAATCTGAACGAAATGCGAGTTTCTTGCGCAAAAGTGGAACAACCAAGACCTATAAGGTGAAAAGCGAGGGAAGTAAGCTTGAAAATATTTGAAACTCAGCCTCGGACACGTTAAATTTATTTTGACAATTCATACATAAATTTAATTGAGAAGAACTGGGTGCAAGAGAGAGTGAAGCGTGCTCAAAAAAATGTAAGACAATAGTTATATAATTGTCCACTAAAACCTACTCGTGAATCTAGCTAGCTTTTTCCAAGCTAGGTGCCCCCAGAGCGCGGGGCCTTTTGCATTTGTTTTACCTTCTACGTACTTAATCTGGCCTTGATCAACGACCTGTAATAAATATTAGGTATTTGTAATAAATGTTTAATAAAAAATATATGCCACTATTTATGTACGCAATAGTAGTGGCTAACAAATATTATTAAAGCGATATAGTACATAGGTCTTTCAGGGTCTCAGCTAAGGCATCAGGGGGGGGCACGTGCCTCTCCTGGATCCGCCTATAGGCTTCATTTAAAAGAACTCCTACAACTTTGTAAGCAAATATTTAATTTCTTGGCAAATATTGTAGGTACTTTAGTTTTCTAATCAATCACCGCCAGTTTTTCTATGTTTATCAGAAACAAGTCGTGTTACCGATGGGCGAGGAGTTTTTTGCCGGTATCTTGGTGACTGGATCGTCTGGATTGAAGTAAGTTTCTTTCAAAAAGACTAAGAATATAGGCATAGAAATGCGTTCCTTGCGAAGTATTTGTGGTGGTTTTAAAGTTAATATGTGTGTTGTGACTGAGGAATGAGGTAATAAGACAACGTTGTGGTTTAAAAGAAGATGTAGTGAAAATTGAAAAGAGTATGTTAAGATGGTTTTACCATGTTGAGAAGATGAATAAAAGGCGACTAACGAAAGGCAGACGAATGGAAACGCCGGGAGGCGACGCCCTTGGAAGACATGCATAGACAGATTATAGGTGATGTTCTTCAGAAAGGCCAGGTGCGCAGTACTCATAACCGGCGTGTGTGTGTGAGTAGATGTATGAATGTGAGTGAAGCAAAAAAAGTATGTAAGGATCGTAGCAGGTGGTGTTCGGTACGATTCCTTTCGATTTCTCACAAAAAAAATGATTCAAAAATGATTTTTTGAGCGTTTAAGTTGGTGTGACTAATGTATTTTTTCAATAAAGTTGTTAAACATGAATACTTTCAGAGGCTATAATTATGATTCGAAAATTATAGTACATTACTGCAGCGGCCAGCAAAATAGGCATTGATGGACGAACGTGTAAATGTGGGCCGAGGCGAAGCCGAGGCACACATACGTAAGTCCATCAATGCCTAGTTGTGGCCAAGGCTTGTATAGTACTTTTCTCAAATAATGCGCAGAAATTAAAACTAAGTAGTACCTAGAACTCATTTAGTCAAAATCAATCACGAACAACAATAATTGTTCCCGCGTTAAAGTGTTCCTTTGTTTTTTTTTCAATAAACAGCGTACTATTTGCAAGCCAGTTCGAAATTTAAATAAAACCTTTGATAAGTTACCTCCTTGGTTGCCATGTTTCGGAGTAAAACATCGTTCCATTTTTAAACTACACGACAGATATGAGTTTACTATGGAATTTATTTGGCCGCTAGACACGACAGATATGGATTTTCATACAACTTTTGCCGGCCGCTGCGCGCATGTATTTGACCAGTACAGCAATTTCGATTTATCTCGAAGAAGGTTGTCAAAATAATGATCACATTTCCAAGCATGTTTGAGAAAAATCTTATGCATAGGCATCTTTCTGTTACGCGGTCGTGACTTTTGTTTACGAGCTCGATCATTACTTTTGCAGTTGAGTTTTAAATTTATAAGTCAATTTAAAAAGTTTAGTAGCAAAGAGTTTTCATGCATAGATTAAAATGGGATAGATTTTATATGAGGAAAAATGAATGATGCCGTACGTTTTAGCATTAAACTCTCAAAAGTCTTTTAAATGGTTGTTTAATATATTTAATTACCAGTTATAATTTAATTATTTTCACATAAACATTTGTCTAAAATCGAATAGGCTGTATAGGCTGTTTTCGTTGTAAAAAATGTCCAGTTGCAAAAACGCGCCATTAGTCAATTTAAAAAAAAATTGGTTGCCTGTAAAGTCGGTATACGGGCGAAAGTTTTACGTGACAACGACTTTGAGTGGTAAAATAATTTTAATGTGAATATTCATTCGTATAGTAGGAAGAAGGATTATGTCTGTCTCTCTCGCTCTTAGGCGGGCTAACCATGCCCGAGTGGAAGGGACGCGTGCCTCTCACTCGCTCTCATTGTGAGCGCATAACGTGAGCGGAGCGTAACACAGTTTCTTGAAGTGTCACCCGGCAAACCAATTTATAAGACGTTGTCACGTCAAAAGTTTAGTAGCAAGGAGATTTCATACATAGACTAAAATGTAATATATTTTATACGAGGAACAATAAATGATTCCGTACGTTTTAGCATTGAATTCTCAAAATGGTTGTTTAATATATTTAATTACCAGTTTCAATTTAATTATTTTCACATCAATATTTGTCAAAAATCGAATAGTCTGTGTAGGCTGTTTTCGTTGTAAAAAAAGTCCTGTTGCGATAACGCGCGAAAATTTTATTTTTTTGTGATTTATTCACAAAAAAAAAATTCAAATCTAATTCTTTGATTTGTTTTACTATTTCCCACAACTGTATTGAAAAATGTCGTGTGATACACGGGTGTGTAGGTTATTGCAAATTCGTGTCAACTTCGTTTGTTCCTCACCTTCGGCTCGGGCTTGTTAATGACAGCTCGTTTGCAATAACCTACTTTCCACTCTTGTATCACAATGTACTATTGCAAGATAATAGACAGGTCTATTTAATTTCGATCATGAGCAAAAAACCTCGTTTTTCTAACCTTACACGAAAGTAACAAGCTTGCCTTGATAAAATAACATTTATATTAGAATTAGAAGTTACAAAGTCTATTATCGAGCGCTCAAGCCTCGCTTATCAGACGCATAGTGCTGCGCAATCACATTAGTGTTGTACCTACGCCGCGCGCCGTACCTGCACTCGTTATCCGTAATAGCTACTTTAGCATGAGATTCCTTAATGGAACGGGAATCAGATACTGCTATAGGATATTGTAGTAGCAGCTATTTTTATTAGAGATTGGCTGGGTAAATAGATAACTTAATGTTATATTTTGTTAAGTTGTGAGGAAATAAGATAGTTGAAATAGGCAATAGAAGTAGCATGAATTCACATGAGATCGATATTGTCGTACAGATCTTACGATATTATAAAGCTATACAGATATAAGTTCGTATAAATATTAGGAAATATTATACTATGTACTTATAATGGTAAGTGAAATAATTAACTAGGTACGTTTTATTAAATTTGTTTTTTTTTATTTCAATATGTTTCATATTATTTGTTTATTGGCCTATCTACAATTTTTATACTATTTGTTCTAATAATACAAGCAATATGATACAAGCATAGTATACAATATGATGCAATAGACTATCAGAACCAAAATTAAACAAATTAAAACATAAAATAATTATTAAATTAACTACAGTTATTCTGACATAGATTCTGCTTCAAATAAGAGGTGCATATCAAAAGTTGTTCAATATAAAAAAGGAAAAGATGAAATTATGGAGGACTTATGTGGATGACCTTTGCCTATCAATGGACCAATCACATGCGAGATGAAAGACACGATGATTTCCGTCTATGTGATTCGTCAATTGATGGGGTCAAACCCTTTGCCTTGACGAATTCACTCACACAATTAGGGTGCTGTTGTATGTAGTAATTGCATGGTTTTACGCAGCTTAGAACAAAATCATCAGTTATCTTGGTATTGACGTATTAAATCTATTTAGGTATTTTGGTTTGTTTATTTATTTTAATTTCTTAACGAATTGATTTAAAGTTTACCTTGCCAAATTTACGTAGCTTCCTATCATCAATATATCATAATGTCATCATCATCAGCTAAAAGATGCCCACTGTCACTGCCCACATGGCGGAGGGCTTCCCCCAAGCGTCGCCAACTTGCCACATCGACCAATCTTGCATGCAGCAGATTCCTGTAGCTACCTATACATTGCCTATTTATAACAACATGAAAAAACGTTAAAACCTCGATAACAAAAAAGAACAAACATATCGAAAAAAACCTTTTGGCTTTTCTGTTAACTTGATTCCAACGCAATCTAAAACCCATTTTCTTTTTTTAGCGTTAAAAAAATACCCGCTCCCACCACTTTGGAAAACCGTCCGTAAGTTTAGGCTTTCGCTAAGCCCGGATAAATGGTCCGGTGTAAAAAAAGGATTATCCATGTTCAAGCTAACATCAACTTTACAACACCTACGAAGGATCAAAAGGGTAAGAGATTTTCTATCGGAGATAAATTGTTTTTTATATTTATTTTACCTTTATTTTGTAAAGTTGGGTTAAAGTGAAGGAGTTTTTGTAAACATTAACTTCAAAACTTTCGCGTTTCATAATTGAAAAACAATATATCACGGGAATTTAACGCGATGATTTCGATTATTCATTTACCTATTTCACCCGACGTTTCGGCCGTGTTGCAACGACCGTGGTCCCGGGTAAATGATTTATCGAAATCATCGCGGTAAATTCCCGTGATATATTGTTTTTATAAACATTTAATGTTTTTGAAATTATCTTCGACTTTGCCGCTTTAATAAATCTAATTAGCTTTCTCCTGTCTAAAATGCACGATTCCTGTAGGCCAATCCTACAGGATAGCATTTTCAGGATCGGAGATAGATAAAAATCTTTGAAACTTAGCGATAGTGTATTTATTTATTATTATGGCACTCCAAAGAATGTTAATGTTAGCATGTTATGTGTTCCCATTTTCATTGACAACTAGCTGTTGCCCGCAACTTCGTCTGCGAAGCAGTAGTAATTCGTATAGCTTATTTTTTATATCGCGGTATAATATTCTAGGTTTTCCATACAAACTTCTACCCCTCTTTCCACCACTTAAGTATGATTTCCGGGATAAAAACTATCGTATGTTCTGCCCAGGGTCTCAAAATATCGCCGAACCAAATTGCATCTAAAACGCTTCAGTGGTTTAAGCGTCAAAAGGAAGACAGAGAGACAGACAGAGTTACTTTCACATTTATAATATTAACTCCGTCCACGACTACGTTCTCGTGATTTCGTATTGTATACCTCCTACTTGTTACTACTACTGCTACTGCTACTACTTGTTATTTCGTAGAGTTCTACGGTTTATAGGTTTGGGACGATTCGTTATTTGACTTAAAGAATAATAAATTTTAGGTTACCGGCACATAGTAAAAACCGCCCCTAAAAACTTAATAACCTCTTTATGCCCCATTGAGGGTTGAGTTTTAACAACCCAAATATGTTACTTATTCACTCTTTTCTTTTCTTTATTATTTTCCGATTATGTTAGTTAAATTGCTTAGTAAGATTCCTCAAAAATCTTTAACACCCCTTAACCCTATCAGGGGGGAGAGGGGGTGGTTAGTTTTGGTAATGTATTATGCAGTTTGGATTATTTACTTTATCCCAAAGCTCAAAGATTGATTTGCCGAAAATTCTTTCTTCGTACTCCCCTAGATCCCTACATACAAAACGAAACCTTGTCCAATAAGATTCACAGCAAACTTGAACACCCGCTTAATCGTATTTTGGGGGTAGTTTCAAAATAATTAATATGACAATCTTTTATTATTTACCTAGGTTGGTATTTATGTCAACTTTCAAGTATAATTAAACCAAGACATAAAATTCTTCAACAAAACTTTTTTTTTTTTTATTATTTTTTATTATTGATAGGCTTGCGCTTTACCACTATCTCACCTGATGGTAAGTGATGATGTGGTCGACGATGTAGCACGCTTACCTAGAAGAAACTTTATCACCTGTTAAATCGTATTTTGGAGCAAGTTTTGAAAATCTAATAACCTTTATTGTTTACTGAGGTTGTGTTAACTTTCAAGTTTATTAGCCCAATAAATAAGATTCTTCAAAAAACTTTAACACCCCCTATCGAATTTTGGAGGTAGTTTTGAAAAACTTATAATGACAACCTTTATTGTTTACTTAGGTTGATATTTGTATCAAGTTTTAAGTTTAATAACCCAAGAAGAAAGATTAAACAAAAAAAAAAAAAAAACTTCCTTTGGGGGTATTTTTGAAAAATTTATAAATCCAACCTTTTGTTGCTTACTTATTTTGTTATTTATGCCAAGTTTTAAGTTTATTAACCCCAGTAATAAGATTCTTCAAAAAATGCTTCGCCCTAAATCGTCTTTTAGGGGTAGTTTCGAAAAACTAATAATAACAACCTTTATTATTCAATTATGTTAGTATTTGTGCAATGTTTCAAGTTTAGTAACCGATGAAATAAGATCCTGCCATACAAATTTCAACACCTGCTAAATCGACTTGAGGGGGTAGTTTTAAAATAATAACAATGTCAATCTTTATCATTTACTTAGATTACTATTTGTGCCAAGTTTCAATAATAGCCGAAGGAATTAGATTTTTCATACAAACTTTGCCCCCCTTTTTAATCCCCTTAGGGGTAGAATTTCGGAAAATCGGATTCCTACGTCATACAAAGAATACACTTTTCAAATTTCAGGTCTCTACGATCAGCGGTTTGGGCTGTGCGTTGATCCGTCAGTCAGTCATTCGGGACAAAGCATTTTATACGTATAGATAAATTAGTGTTGCTTTCATCTTCTCTTCTTAGTCGGGCAATTTTGGCAGAGTGGTCGTGGTCATGGGTGGGTCCTGATGCAAGATGGCTCTTGCTATGCGTCTCCATTCGGCTCTACTGGACGCATTGTGGGAAGAGTCAGTCATTGTAGCTTTAGTGAGGTTTTTGATAAGATCTGCCCATCTGGTTGGAGAGTGATCTCGATCTTTTGCCCTCCATTCTGCCTTGGATTACAAGACGCTCCATTAAATCTTCATTGCTAATAATATGCCCAAAGAACTTTAGTATTCGAATTTAAACAGTCGACGATAATCTCTCTTTGATGTGAAGTTCTTTTAGGATCGATACATTGGTACGGTAAGCAGTCCATGGAATCCGCAGCAGACCTCTTCAGCACCAAATCTCCAGTGCATTGATTTTCCTCCTTTCTTACAGCCTCAATGTCCACGTCCCCGCTCCATAGAGAAAAATTAAAATACCCGACTTCGCATCAGTCGTATCTTTGTGGTTTGGTAGCTTTCATAAGTGAATAAAATTTTGTAATCGGTTCGGAGTTTCTTTGCCTGATGAAATCAGAAATGTAAAGATCTGCAAGAGAACCAGGTTTACCGAGAGAATAGCCCGAATAATTGCCAGACTTAAATGGCAGTGGGCAGGGCACATTGCTCGCAGAACGGATGGCCGATGGAGCAGAAAAGTTATGGAGTGGCGACTGCGAATCGGAAGACGTTGCGTTGGAAGGCCTCCCGGTGGACCGTTGACCTGGTGAATATTGCAGAGATACGCTAGATGCGTGACGCATGGGACCGGTCAATGTGGCGACGCTTGGGGAAGGCCTATGTCCAGCAATGGACGTCTTTCGGCTGATATGATTATGATGATTTTGATGAATCTGATCAGGACATCCAGATTACCTTTTATAAACATAAGGCGCCATACAATACAAATTCAGTACAGAAACTATATGTATTTGAATTATTTTTGGTTAGGCGGCTTCCTCACTTGATTGATGATGAGGAAGGCGCCTAACCATAAAAATAATAAACTGTCTTAACAAGTTCACTGTCCACATAGGAGATACAATAGTAAAACAATCACGTGAATCATATATGATTCATCGGACACGAAAGAGGTTAATTGTAATTATTACTTTAGATTAAGGGCCGATTTTTCAATAGTGTGATAAATTCTAACTGAGGAATAAAAATGGCCGTTCGACATATTTTCTATACAAAAGCTGTCAAACCGCCATTTTTATTTCTCAGTTAAAAAATATCCGACTGTTGAAAATCGGCCCATAAACAAATAACCGAATTAAACTAATTGGTTATTCAGCAATGACTAATTAGAAGGCAAGTTTAAAGAAAAACCAACAGTATTCGATATTTCTACTCACTTTACATATGTCACATTCCACAATAAAGCGCTCTAGGAAAATCACTTGGCGAATTTACCAAATCATTTACCACATCAGCCAACCAGAGTAATATAACATGCTTATTGAATAATGTAACCGAGCATAAAATGGGATAGCCTAGCCGAGCTGAAATTGGGCAATTCTACAATAATATAGAGTTCAACTTCGCCTAACATGATTGTGCTCTCACTAGGGGATAGGGTTTAGAAATAGCGGAATAAGATTAATGGCGTATTAATTTAAACAAATGATAGTCGTCAAGAGGTTATGAACAAGAGAACATGAAATGGGGAAAATAGTAGGAGAGCTTATGACCAAAATGTTTGCTTCAACGTTTTACGACCAAAACCGGATAAAATCGATAGATTTTGTTATTCTGATTCCAAAAACACTAATTTCAGAAATTTTTCGCATATCGTCTGACCTGACCGCATTAAAAAAAAATTCAAATTACCCTGGTGATTTTTCAGAACGTAGTTGAATGTTGTAGTTTAAATACCGTTTACACAATTTTCAGACACCAATAGCGTCACACGTAACCAGGAGATCATTTGTGAAAATAATAATGAGGCAAAAAAATACTCCTTAGCAAACCGTTTGAAAATCATGTTTTCAAGTAAACATTAGTCTGTTGATGAGAACAAATAATTTTTCAGAAGAAAGTGTGAGCATTTTATGTGTTAAAACTTTTTTGAACGTGTTGAAAAATTTTATCTATAGGCAACATAGCTTTCTGTCTGAAAACTGTTGGACATGATGAAAAAATTTGCCCAGACGTAGAATAAAGTTATATCAGACAAATTTTGTGTAGCATCTTAGTTGTCTGATTAGAGAACTTTTTAATAGAGAACCTAAATACACCGCACATTCCACGGCAACATAATACAGTGAGCGTCGTTACAACTGAAACGGTCAGAACTACCTGCCGGCGCTTGCGCTGTAGTGAAGCGAGGGGTAGAAGCGTAACAAGGACCGCGCGTTTGCCGGGTGACTCTGAACGTTCCTTTTTGGAGTTATAAGTGACATTTAAAATGTCTTAAAACAATATTTTGGTAACCTCGACAACCAAAAAAAAGAATTTAAAAAAGTATTGGACCTATACGCTATGAGACAGGTCGGTTAAATTTGATGACATTTTAAAAAATGCGCTCGGGCGCAAAAAATCTAAAAACGAACTATTTCATTACAAAATTACGAAAACTATGTACATTTTTAACATCTGACATATATACAGCCGTCTGCTTATTTTTTTTTTGACAAAGCAGAAATGATCTCCCATAACACTGCGACGTTTCTGGTCGATATTGCCCACCTAACCGGGTTCAGATTCATCTAGTCTAACGATTTTATACGGTTTTGACCGTAAAACGATATGATATGGTTTTGGTTGTGGGTACTAGTACTATACATCACTAAAATTTGTAAACTATTGATAGAAGAGTGAATACATAGTAGAAGAGTTGATTATCCGTGGCAGAAGCGCCTAGCTGCGCCACAGTTTGTACTTCTGTAGCTATCATCGTTCCATTGTACTTTGTGTAACTCCTAAATGGTTCCACATAAATGTTTATTAAACTTTTATTAGAAGGGGCTAGAAAGTAGTCTACCACTGTCGGGAACAGGGCCCAAGCTAAAGACCGTCAGGGCTCCAGAGCTTTGAATGCAATACGAGCCGTGTCCAGAAGTACCTCTTTCTGAAACAAGCTCTAAATTCTGCTGCCTGCAGAGAGCTTCCTCAGGTAATAGAAGAGGTTTATTAGCCGTAAGGCCGGTTTCGAATTAAGTATTTTGAGTTCAGAAGTTTTACAGAATTTAACAAATACAAAACTTCCATTTTTCAATTCAGATATTGGAAGTTTGTCCTGCTTGTACATAAGAATATACTTTTTCACACCAGTACCGAGGTAGAAGTTAAATACGATAAATATTACAACTTTACCTCATTTGTAATGTATTAACAACTTTTACTATTAACTCCAACTTAATAACACAAGATTACGTTAGTATACACGAACTACATTACAGCAGTAATATTAAATTTGTTTTGTGGTTCCACTTGTTGACGTAGCGAAAGTTTTAGTTTGTAATCTATCTTAGCCTTGTTTGTGTAGCGCGGTTTCTGCGGGTATAACGGGCAAAATGGGCATAACGGGTAAAACGGCCTGATCCCTTTTTGAACTGTAGACTTTAATAGTTTGATACTTGTTAGTTAGTGGGTCAAGGTTTTTATTACATAAACTTTGAGCTATTCCTCGAAGGGTTTGGTCGAGGAGTAGGTCAAAATGTTGCCTCCTCCTCCTCGCGTCGTGATTCTCATTACTGAGGCCCGTTACCTCCGTCATCGTGGAAACAACTTGTTCAACGATATGTGGACTTGGTCTGACTATCTGATTGGACTGCGACCTCTAAAACGCTTCAATCAGCTCATGGTAGTGTCCATCCTTTCTAGGATTGTAACTAAAGATCGCCAAAATTCTACGAAGGCAGATCGGGAACAGTCTGATCTTTATCATTTTGCCAGTTTTGTTAAGCGAGATTATTGCCATCAAACGGATGACCGTTGACCCATGAGGGTCTGGTCTAGTCTCTGGGCAGCTACTGAGAAATCCCGAGCAAACTCAATAACATATTAAACATTTTGTGTCTTATTACTATGTTGGCAAACGGGCCAATAACAGCCCATCTGCGTAGTGATTACCGCTACATGGTAAATGATAAATGATTTATTTTCTGTAAGTTGGTTTGTACAAACACTTTCACATGTCGATCATATTTTTTAAAACTAGATGAGGTCGGCGTTTCCTGTCTGACTACTCTGAGAAGAAAGGCCGAAACAAACTCAGAGGTCACAGTCTCTTTTAAAGTCCAGACAAAAACTTGGTTAGATCATGTGAAGACCATGTAGACTGATGTCTGAAATGGTCTTTTGAGAAAAGAACCAGCCAGATTGAGTGGACCTGTCCAGTCAGTGCACGCATTTGTCAATAACCGTGCAGCTCAACTTAGAATTTAAGGAGCTCAACGAATTGACGAACAATACCAAAGAAAGGACATTCGGGTAGGCCGCATAAATACTCAAACTGCCAGACCATGATTAAAAACTAACTAAGATAAATTAAAATTAAAAGAAAAAGAATAATCCACATAGTCTTCACATTCACAATAATTAAAATAAAATAATATAATACTTTAAAAAGTAAATATTCTTGTCATTGCAAGAAAAATAAAAAAAATAAAAATATAATTAAAAACTAAATCCACGAAGCAAAAAAAAAAAAATATCGAAATTAATTGGAGCAGCTCAATCCCAAGCCTTTTTGTCCTCAACGTAATCTTTAATGTTATAAAACGCTTTCTGGCACAACTTACGTTTAATGAATGATTTGAATTTATTAACACTTAAACCTTGTACGTCGCTTGGAAGCTTATTATAAAAGCGTACACATTGACATCTAAACGAGCCACCTATTTTCTTTAGCCTTGTTGTAGGTACTACAAATTTGTGTTTGTTCCTAGTATTTATGTTATGGATATCACTGTATTTTTTAAACAATTTTATATTTTTATGGGCATATAAAAGATTTTCATAAATATACTGAGAAGGCACAGTCATTACATTAATCTCCTTAAATTTCTCTCTGAGAGAGTGTCTCGGGCTTAATTTATAAATTGATCGAACAGCTCTTTTCTGCAAAACAAAGATAGTCTGGATGTCGGCGGCATTTCCCCACAACAGAATACCATACGACATTACACTATGAAAATAGCTAAAGTATACTAAACGGGCTGTCTCTATGTCAGTTAAATTACGAATCTTTCTAACAGCATATGCTGCGGAGCTTAGCTTCTTTGACAATTTATCTATATGTGGGCCCCACTGAAGCTTAGCATCCAAAGTTAGGCCTAAGAATACTGTGCTATTTTCAGGATTCAATTCTTCGCCCTTTAACATCACATCAGTTTTCACCTGCCTAACGTGAGGTAGGGTAAACTTAATGCATTTGGTTTTTTTTCCATTTAAAAGTAAATTGTTAACATTAAACCAGTGAACTACTTTTGAGATCGCGCTATTTACATCGTCAGTAACCAGCTGCTGACGTTTAAGTTTAAACAAAAGTGAAGTATCATCCGCAAACAACACTATATCATGGTTATCCTTTATGAGGTAAGGCAAGTCATTAATATAAATAAGAAACAAGAAAGGGCCAAGAATTGAACCTTGCGGGACTCCCATTGTTACTATAGATCCGGGAGATCTTTTTCCATTAACGTCAACGCTCTGAATCCTATTACTCAAGTATGAAGTAAGAAGAGCCAGAGCGCCGTTCCGGATCCCGTAGTGGCGGAGTTTCCTGATTAGCGTTTCATGAAGAACACAATCAAATGCCTTGGACAAATCACAAAATATTCCCAAGGCATCGCACTTATCTTCCCATGCATTATAAATATGTCCTTAAAGCTCAACACCGGCATCAGTAGTTGAACGACCCCTTGTAAAACCGAACTGTTTGCTATGTAATAATTTATGTTTATTAAAAAATCTTTGCAATTGCTCTAAAATTAATTTCTCAAATATTTTACTAAACGTAGGTAGTACTGAAATAGGTCTATAATTTGTAGGGTCTGAAGTACTACCTGATTTAAACAAAGGTATTATTTTACTATTTTTCATTAGGTCAGGAAACTCCCCACTGTCGATACAATTATTAAAGATAATAGCTAAACTAGGTGCGACAATGTCAATAATGGACTTAGCAACTTCTACAGAATGTCCCCACAGATCTGCAGTCTTTTTAACATTTAAAGTGTGAAAGGTTTTAATTATGTCTCTACAAGTAATATGTTCAAAAAGAAATTCCGAATCACAAACATTAACATTTTCTTTTAGTATAGACTCAGCAACAGAAGGTGATGAGTTTAGGGATTTAGTAGTTGAAATGGGAATATCTGAAAAGAAATTTTCAAAAGCCACTGCGACTTGTGAGTCTGATTTTATGATGTTGTCATTAATAGATAGGCTGTAGTCAATATTTCGGTTACCAGATCTTCCCGTTTCACTATTAATAATATTCCAAGTCGTTTTAATAACATTACTACTACTTTTAATCTTCGAACTCAAATAACGCGACTTGGCCAAACAACAAACTTTTTTAAATAATTTTGAATAATTTCTGACATATAAATTAAATTCAGCAGTGTTTACATAAGTCCTTTCACTGTACAGCTCATAAAGCCGTGTTCTGCTTTTATGAATACCAATGGTAGCCCAATCACCGAATGAAGCATTACTATTAACCGAGATAGTTTTGGGAATAAAAGTGGAATTAAATTGTCTACAGTATATATTAAAAAAATCATCATATAGATGATTAGGTTTAGAATGAATAGCCAATATTGGTAATTCATTAATAAGTTTAACTTTAAAAGCTGCCAAGCGACTTGCAGTTTTGGGGTTAACAGTGATATCCTTTTTAGCCACTTTGTTATTTTGGTTTGGTATAGTAATCCTCTGCCCGCAATGATCAGAATCTAGTAAATTTATAATTTCTTTGTGGACTGGTATAACATTAGTATAAATATTATCTAAGCATGTGGCACTAGTAGGGGTTATTCTTGTGGGCTCCAAAAATAGGTTTACAAGATTGTAGGACTGAAACAGACTTTTTATTTTACTACAAGAACCTGAGTTTTCTAATAAATTAACATTAAAATCACCACAAGTGATAATGGATTTATTCGAGTTACAAATCTTGTGTAACACTTCATCCATTACCTTTTCAAAGCAGTCATACAATCCTGAAGGGGGTCTGTATACACTTAATACAATAAACTGCTCCAATTCTATACAAGCTATTTCAATTGTCCGCTCAACAGATAGGCTCACAATATCCTTGCGGTCTTTAAATTTAAGCTGGTTACTTACTAAAATCAAGGAGCCACCATGTATTATTAACTCTGCTGAATGAACTACCAACCTGGTGATTATTAAAATTGAACAATAACTGGTGGCTTTTAAGCCAATGTTCAGTTATACAAAGAATATCAATACTGTTAAAGTTCATAAATAATTCTACTTCTAAATCTTTGTTCATAAATCCTTGAATATTTTGATGCACCAGGTTAATACTATTTACTGATTTTAAACTTTTATTTAATTTAATTTTGCAATTTTCATCCTGTACAATTTTGCAAGAGGTTGTCCCTATTGTCCTAATTTCTAATTTAAATTAATATCAATTTCTGATACCAAATTATTGGCTGAATTAAATAACATATCTTGGCATTGCTCAATAGAAGCAAGTTGTTTAGCCAAATTCTTGGCTGTAATAGAAAAATAATATGATAGCGACACAGCTATCTGTCTTTTACAATACTTTGAAAGAAAGTACCTATCCATGAAAAAACTATCTTTTGTCAAATAAAAGTGATTACCAACATAATTGTTGGTGTCAATTAAATGGAATGAATTACTACTATATATTAAATTATGTAATGTCCTATTCAATTCAAATCTAAGATTATTTTCTTCCTGTGGCAAACTTTGGCTGTATGGGAATGTGAACATCACAATTTTTTTTAAACTAAGGTTGCACAATGATCTATAATGTTGGAGTAATTCACCTTTGTTCACATTACCCCTATTACCAATAAAAATTAATAATGTAGTATCCTGGTTAAAATTACATTTTATAACTTTTTTCATTATATCAAATAAAGAACAACCAGGCATACAGTAGTTCATTATTGAGTGTCCTGGATATTTATTTGATAACAAGTGGCCTAGATCCTTTCCAATTTCATCACAAAATAATACTATTTCTGTATTTACATTCTTTTTAGGCAAACAGTTAGTAATTTCTAATGGCAAACTGGCACTATACTGCGGTATGGTGGCATCACATATTGTAGTAAGTAGTCACTTGGTTTTGGTTTGGCAAGGGATTGTGGACGCTCTGCCAAAGTTAGGGGCAAAGTTCAAAAGTCTTATGAGACTCCAATTTTATTAGCAGCTATTAGTTCAACAAGTATCTTATTATGCACTAGCTTCTACCCAAAGCTTCGCCCGCGTGAAAAGTGTTTTATATATCCCAAGGAATACTGGGATGAAAAGTAACCTAGTTATGTGGTTCAGGTTGCAAACTATCTGGGTGTTTCTTTTTTATCTAAATCTGTTAAGCCGTTTTTTGCACGATTAAAACAAAATGCACAATCTTTCACATTTTATAATATTAATCTAGTAGGATTTTTGAGTAAGTTTGATTTGGCCATTGTCACCAGTTTTTCATTAGCTGAATTTTAAGCCCACTATAAAATACGCAACGATTCATTCACAAAATAAAGCTCTGAAAAACACAAACATAGGGTTGCAAAAACAAGCATTTTTGCACATTTTTTGGAAATAAATTTCGAGACATAAGGCTTGCCGCACGCCGCAAAACTGTGGACAAAGTGTGTACTGAAAACTCGCGATACGGGCACAACATAGCGTTGCCATTTGGGGCAAAATAGACTCTGTCTATATATGTTAAGGTTGGTTTTAAAATAGCACATTAGTAAGGTAAAGCATTGTTGCTTGCAAATCGTGGGTACGTTACGATGTAATTTACGTAGAAACTCCATGAATTACTCATGTTTATTTTCACATTTCAAAAGAGTTTCGTGCCAACAACGAGAGGCAAATTATTTAAATTGCTATGACTTTTCTTAAATTATTAGGGCTTGCTTTGAAATAAAATAATGTGGTTACATATTTGTTAAAAGTAAGTTAAAAGGTCACTTACAAATCGATTGTTTGCATGTCAGTCTATGTTAATTTGTGTGTCTTTTAATTTTTTGTAATGATTAGTTAAGTTTCTTTTTCTTTTGTGTTTTCACATTAGGCTATTTTTTTACTCACATAATACGACAAATACTCTCAGTGTTATGGCTGTTGCTTGGCGTAAAATTGATACCACTTTTTTGTGACTTCGCTCCCATAGCTACTCCACAGGAAGCTTTAATTTTTCAGTGATTAAAAATATTCTCAGGTACAGTTAACGGCAAAAGTGCAGGCAAAGTCTACCAAAACAGCAACGGCAATTTTTTTTAAGGCAGATTTTTTTAACTTTTCACGTTTAGTAGGTATAATCTTTACTTTAATTTCTATACAACATTAAATCAGCTGTGGATAATTTAACTTCTTCTACAAAAACTAGTCATTTGAGTTTTGGGAGAGTAAGACTGCACTTTTGAGCCTTGACTGTACTATCTAGAGATTTTTGAATGTTTCTATTAGTTTATTTTAAAGTAACGTCAAAGTTATCAATAAAAGGGTAAATCGAAAGAAATACTACTTAAATGACAGTTGAATATTTTAGTACAACCACAAAGTATATAAGCGGCGGCGCGTCTATTTCGTGGTCCAACTATAATCATCATCATCATCAGCCTTTTAATGTTCCCACTGCTGGGACACAGGCCTCCTCTATGTGAGAGAGGCTCTTAATCCACAAAGTGGGCCCAGTGCAGATTGGTGGATGTCACATGACTTCGAATTTTAGGTTATACGACATGCGGGTTTCCTCGCGATGTTTTATGTATGTATTTTGTGGTAATATCAGAATAGAAAGAGTTTTACTAAATCTAGAACTGCTACCGGATTTACTTGAGCAACTTTTTTCAACTTTTCTCGCTTCTTAAGAATCCTTGCGGTAAACCGTTTATGAAATGGAATAGAAATGTAATAACGTTGACTTTGCAAGATACTCGTATAATAAATAATACGAAAGTCCTGTTTTCTAAAAACATTGTTTTCATGAAGAGTTTGGGAAATATAATGAAATGTTGAATTTTTCGGATGACTTGCCAAAGGGGCAGGCCACAATTTTGGGCAAAATGTTAATTGCGAGCAGAAACGTGTAGGTTTGGATTAAGCGAGTAGGTATTTAAGGAAACATGTCATTGTTTACTTTTTGATAATGTTTAACATTCTCTTCGGTTATGGGAAGTAGGAAAGCATTTGAGTTTTCTGACAATTTGTTTTTGTTGTTGTTTTTTTAGTTAATATCATCATCATCTGCCTAGCCTTTTTCCCAATTATTGTTGGGGTCGGCTTCCAGTCTTACCGGATTCAGCTGAGTACCAGTGTTTTACATGGAGCGACTGCCTATCTGACCTCCACAACCCAGTAACTGGGTAACACGATACCCCTTGGCAAGACTGGTGTCAGATCTCAGGCTTCTGACTACCCGTAACGACTGTCAAAGATCTTCAAATGACAGCCGGGACCAACGGTTTTAACGTGCTTTCCGAGGCACGGAGAAACCTCGGTATGTTGAAAATGGTCACCCATCCACGGACCGACCTCGTCAAGCGTTGCTTAACCTTGAAGATCGACCCGTGCGGCTGTTATTATTTAGCCACGAGCTCCTCCTTTAGTCCCTCCATTTTTATTTAATACAAATACAATAAAAAAAATATGTTGGATTTTATTTTGAAAATCGTTTAGAAAAATCACGTAGAGAGAGAGTCGAGGGAAAACCAAGTAAAACATAAAATATGCCGTAATATCCAAATCTACATAATACAGAACTTTATATAGAAGCATATACTAGTTTCCTCATGTTTATTATGTACCTTAAAGGAGTTTGCAAGTATTCCTAGGCTGAGTCTTACAAGTACCAATAACGGTTGAACGTGAATATTCTCATTTTATAGCCCATACGGTTTTATTAAAGCTTTTTTATATACACAACTTATAAAATTTTATAGTCAAGGATTTGTGCTCATATATTTTTATATTGATATTTACATAAGTTATGATTTTAGGCTTCTTTTGTATGCTATGTTTATTATATATACTCTAATGTTAGTATAAAGCAGAGTATTATTGAAAAGCATTTGATAAGCGTAAGCTACGTACCACTGCTCTCAAAACTGTGAAGGAAAACATCGTGAGGAAACCGGCATGTCCTAGAACCAAAAATTCGACGACATGTGACATCCACCAACCCGCACTGGGCCCGCGTAGTGGATTACGGCCCATTCCCTCTCACAGAGAGGAGGCCTATGTCCCAGCAGTGGGAACATTAATAGGCTGATGATGTGATGTGAAGCTGCGTATCAATGAAAGCGTCTGAAAATTGTTTAAAGTGTAAAATAAAATGTGATTGAAGATAAGTATTTTAGGGAATCTAAGCATACCACACCTTCCGGATGACGCGACGCATTTAAATTGGTATATTCTAAGAAAATTTCAAGTGCAGATCAAATGAATTGCATCGCATGAGACCAATTGAACGTACTTATAATTTCGCTTGGTAAAATCGCTTACCGAAGGGTCGATATAAATTGGTCGCTTACATATCAAATAAAATATAAATTACATTACAACCAATTTAATGTATATGTAAGTTTTTAACTTACCGAAGTCAAATATAATTCAAAATCGTCTTCATATAGAAAAGACGGTCACAAATTCCCTAAAAAAACCAGCCAAGTGCGAGTCGGATTCGCGCACGTTGGGTTCCGTTCCGGACAGTCTGACGAATCGTGGAGTCTTATACTCCACGATTCGTCAGACTGTCCGTCTGTCACCAGGCTGTATCTCATGAACCGTGATGGCTAGACAGTTGAAATTGTCATAGATGATGTATTTCTGTGGCCGCTATAACAACAAATACTAAAAACCAAATAAAATAAATATTTAAGTGGGACTCCCATACAACAGACGTGATTTTTTTGCCGTTTTTTTGCGATAGTGGTACGGAACCCAACGTGCGCGAATCCGACTCGCACTTGGCTGGTTTTTTTAGGGAATTTGTGACCGTCTTTTCTATATGAAGACGATTTTGAATTATATTTGACTTCGGTAAGTTAAAAACTTACATATACATTAAATTGGTTGTAATGTAATTTATATTTTATTTGATATGTAAGCGACCAATTTATATCGACCCTTCGGTAAGCGATTTTACCAAGCGAAATTATAAGTACGTTCAATTGGTCTCATGCGATGCAATTCATTTGATCTGCACTTGAAATTTTCTTAGAATATACCAATTTAAATGCGTCGCGTCATCCGGAAGGTGTGGTATGCTTAGATTCCCTAAAATACTTATCTTCAATCACATTTTATTTTACACTTTAAACAATTTTCAGACGCTTTCATTGATACGCAGCTTCACATCACATCATCAGCCTATTAATGTTCCCACTGCTGGGACATAGGCCTCCTCTCTGTGAGAGGGAATGGGCCGTAATCCACTACGCGGGCCCAGTGCGGGTTGGTGGATGTCACATGTCGTCGAATTTTTGGTTCTAGGACATGCCGGTTTCCTCACGATGTTTTCCTTCACAGTTTTGAGAGCAGTGGTACGTAGCTTACGCTTATCAAATGCTTTTCAATAATACTCTGCTTTATACTAACATTAGAGTATATATAATAAACATAGCATACAAAAGAAGCCTAAAATCATAACTTATGTAAATATCAATATAAAAATATATGAGCACAAATCCTTGACTATAAAATTTTATAAGTTGTGTATATAAAAAAGCTTTAATAAAACCGTATGGGCTATAAAATGAGAATATTCACGTTCAACCGTTATTGGTACTTGTAAGACTCAGCCTAGGAATACTTGCAAACTCCTTTAAGGTACATAATAAACATGAGGAAACTAGTATATGCTTCTATATAAAGTTCTGTATTATGTAGATTTGGATATTACGGCATATTTTATGTTTTACTTGGTTTTCCCTCGACTCTCTCTCTACGTGATTTTTCTAAACGATTTTCAAAATAAAATCCAACATATTTTTTTTATTGTATTTGTATTAAATAAAAATGGAGGGACTAAAGGAGGAGCTCGTGGCTAAATAATAACAGCCGCACGGGTCGATCTTCAAGGTTAAGCAACGCTTGACGAGGTCGGTCCGTGGATGGGTGACCATTTTCAACATACCGAGGTTTCTCCGTGCCTCGGAAAGCACGTTAAAACCGTTGGTCCCGGCTGTCATTTGAAGATCTTTGACAGTCGTTACGGGTAGTCAGAAGCCTGAGATCTGACACCAGTCTTGCCAAGGGGTATCGTGTTACCCAGTTACTGGGTTGTGGAGGTCAGATAGGCAGTCGCTCCATGTAAAACACTGGTACTCAGCTGAATCCGGTAAGACTGGAAGCCGACCCCAACAATAATTGGGAAAAAGGCTAGGCAGATGATGATGATATTAACTAAAAAAACAACAACAAAAACAAATTGTCAGAAAACTCAAATGCTTTCCTACTTCCCATAACCGAAGAGAATGTTAAACATTATCAAAAAGTAAACAATGACATGTTTCCTTAAATACCTACTCGCTTAATCCAAACCTACACGTTTCTGCTCGCAATTAACATTTTGCCCAAAATTGTGGCCTGCCCCTTTGGCAAGTCATCCGAAAAATTCAACATTTCATTATATTTCCCAAACTCTTCATGAAAACAATGTTTTTAGAAAACAGGACTTTCGTATTATTTATTATACGAGTATCTTGCAAAGTCAACGTTATTACATTTCTATTCCATTTCATAAACGGTTTACCTCAAGGATTCTTAAGAAGCGAGAAAAGTTGAAAAAAGTTGCTCAAGAAAATCCGGTAGCAGTTCTAGATTTAGTAAAATACTTTCTATTCTGATATCATATTGTTGTACCACAAAATACATACATAAATGGTTTACGTGAGGAAAGTCGCATTTCGTATAACCTAAAATTCGAAGTCATGTGACATCCACCAATCCGCACTGGGCCCACGTGGTAGATTAAGAGCCTCTCTCACAGAGAGGAGGTCTGTGTCCCAGCAGAACATTAACTGGCTGACGATGATGATGATATATTATAATTATAATTATAGTTGTACCACGAAATAGACGCGCCACCGCTTATATACTTTGTGGTTGTACTAAAATATTCAACTGTCATTTAAGTAGTATCTTTTTCGATTTACCCTTTTATTGATAACTTTGACGTTAGTCTAAAATAAACTAATAGAAACATTCAAAAATCTCTGGATAGTACAGTCAAGGCTCAAAAGTGCAGTCCCAAAACACAAATGGCTAGTTTTTGTAGAAGAATTTAAATTATCCACAGCTGATTTAATATGTTGTATATAAATTAAAGTAAAGATTATACCTACTAAAAGTGAAAAGTTAAAAAAAATTATGACTTTAAAAAAATTGCCGTTGCTGTTTTGGTAGATACAGCCTGGTGACAGACGGACAGTCTGACGAATCGTGGAGTCTTATACTCCACGATTCGTCAGACTGTCTAGGGTCTTGTTTTTACTCTTTGGGTACGGAACCCTAAAAATAAAATAAGTCACGTAACTAGGTCTGCAATTACTGAGTAGTATGCACTTCGCTTGAAATTAACTTAAAAGTATTTTCTTTCAACATCACGAATTTTTACTTACTTCAACTTTACTCTAACTTGTCAAATGAAATTCAAGAACGGCAAGCGAACTCCGTGACTTTGCATTCTTTGCTGTAATTCGAGCTTTGATGATTATAATCTTGTGTTTACAAAAGAAATCAGACTAACAAGGACAAAATACCGTGATTCAGGGGGTACATTATTTACATAGATTAAGGTTGAAAAATATTATAAAAGAATATTGATGCTGATAAAGTCGGGTTCATGGTTTTTGATAAGATGCGTCATTAAAATGCTGATGTTGTAAATTCCTACTTTACGGTACTGGTAAGAATGTTACAATTTTATGAACCTCATGAAAGGAAACTCTTCATTAAACAGGATTTCTGTTTTTTTGCAGACATTTTCTTCAAATAGTATAAAGAAAAGTTGCTGTCCACGTCTGTCGACGTTGTTTCTGTTTCTCCGCTAACTTCTCCTAAACCACGCAACGGATTTTGGTACGCTTTTCACTCATGGTGGATCTGCGCGTGAAGCATACGTAAACTGCACGATTGCAGTTTTACTGATTTAGCAATACGTTTAGTTTATAGAATAATTGTAATCTTAATTTTAGTCTTGTAGTTCTAATCCTAAAGTTAACATTGTATTGTAATTAAATAAATCTTTTTTTTATAATTATCTTGTTCGCTGAAACTTAACTCGAGGAAGGTTTTTTATATAATTTATCACGTGTGAATCCGGGGTGGGTCACTAGTTTATAATAAAATAGGTGTTTTGAGGTTCGGCCTCGCCCATGATCCACATCATACTGACCACAGAACACGATGTTTTCATGATTATATTATACTGACTACAGTTATGCGAACTATATATATGACAAAATAAAAGCGTATTAAAAACCACCCTATCAAACCACTTCCTACATATATGTATCATAAGTTTCATAATAGCCACAATTATATTGCCAACTCACCAAAACAGCAACACTTACTAACAAAATGTCCCAACTGATACTTATACTGACCAACAACACCCAGCAACTTACCCGCTCTAGTGGAGTTAAGGAAGCTAGTTTTAAATTGCAGCCACCTTATTTATCTAGCCGATCTGCAGTTTTAGTTGGTAACAGCTCAACTCGGGTATCGCGATGCAAGTCGCTTACTTATTGTTCACTTCAGGGAATTTTAATGCAACGTTATTTCTTTTTTTACGGACTTCAAATATTGGATACGCACTTAGGCATACCTAATATTGTTGGAATTGCACAATATTCTCATAATTATGTTACTTTATGTGGGCTTCACTCGTGTGCCAAATTTCATAAGTGTATATCTGTATGTTTATATGTATGTTTGTCCACGCATATTTCCGAAAATAGTTATCAGATCGTGAGCTTGAACTTAGGGAATAATGCAAGTTTTACTCAAATTTGTTTGGCAGAATTCAATATATGGAGCATTTAACTGAACTCTTCAGCGACAAACAACACGAATGTGAAAATTGAGTTAGTATGGGTATTTTGTCAATACTATAGGTATCAATACTATAGAACTTGCTCAATTTTAGTGATGGAAAACCAAAACTAAAAAGAGAAATAAGACATATCACAAACAAATAAACCGACTTCAAAAACAGAACACTAAATAGTGCAATATAACTTTCGTCTCGGACTCGGTTCGACTCGAACGTCTCGGAAGTCGGTAGTGCAAAACGATAATACAAAGATAAGAGGAACACTAAAAAGAGAGATAGTGATAATATTAAAATTAATTAACAAATTGTTGCATGTTCAAGAAAATCTGATGGCTGTAACTTCAGAGGCACTAGTCAAGTGACATTCTATAAATCAAAGCGTTGCGATGGCGATTGGTCAAATGTCAAAAATATATGAGTATAATTATTGCCAAACGCTATCGAAACGTCACGTGATTAATCCTATTCTTTTTGCCAAGCGCTATCGGCACGTCACGTGATTTTAATCCTATTAATTTTGCCAAGTGCTATTGACACGCCACGTTATTAATCCTATTCATTTTGCCAAGCGCTATCGACATGTCACGTGATTAATCCTATACATTTTGGCAAGGGCTATCGACACGTCACGTGATTCATTTTCATTCATTTTGCCAAGCGCTATCGACACGTCACGTGATTAATCCTATACATTTTGCCAGGCGCTATCGACACGTCACGTGATTAATCCTATTCATTTTGCCAAGTGTTATCGAAACTTCACGTAATTAATCCTATTCATTTTGCCAAGCGCTTTCGACACGTCACGTGATTAATCTTATTCATTTTGCCAAGCACTATTGACACGTCACGTGATTAATCCTATTCATTTTGCCAAGCGCTGTCGACACATCACGTGATTAATCCTATACATTTTGGCAAGGGTTATCGACCCGTCACGTGATTCATTTTCATTAATTTTGCCACGCGCTATCGACACGTCACGTGATTAATCCTATACATTTTGCCAGGCGCTATCGACACGTCACGTGATTAATCCTATTCATTTTTCAAGCGCTCTCAAAACGTCATGTGATTAGTCCTATTCATTTTGCAAAGCGCTATCAAAACGTTACGTGATTAATTCTATTCATTTTGGCATTTTGACAATCGCCATCGCTGATACATGACACTTTTCTGGGTTCTCAGATCGTAGCTTTGTTTATATTATTTGTACTGAATGAATTTTATAAATTAATATTGTTTGAGTTTTTGTCAGTAAGTAACAAATGGTTAGTTTTTGGTTTCTATAGATATAATAGAATATACTCTAATGAGAGGAGGCCTGTGTTCCAGCAGTGGGAACATTAATAGGCTGATGATGTGATACTCTAATGTACACCAAAAGAAGAAATTGCACTTATCTTTTACAACAACATAATACTTTGGGTACAAAGGCAGTCTTATCGCTGACAGCGATATCTACTAGACAATCTTTGAATGGACTTCAAGAACTTAAAATAAAACAGGGCGTAGCCTATGGTGTTCTATCTTTTTTTAAGTTAATAACGTTACTAATGTATAATATAATAACTATAATTTCAATTGGGTTGTTGAATTAAAAAAAAAATACGATTTTTAAAATTTATTTTGAAACTTTACATATCATAAATTATATTGTCGTTGCAAAAATCTCAAGAATATTTTTTTTCAATTTATTATAAGCAATTGAAAATCACTAAAATTTTAAAAAGAACCACCTGTCTACGAACGGGCCATGATTGGTCGCCATGTTGGTGACGTCATAACGTTCAAGGAATTTCACGATAGTACAGTGTCACGTGAATTGACTAAAAATATCCGAAAATTAGTGCAAAAATATATGTTATAACATTAAATTTTATTTAGACATGTGTGATAAAGGATTCATAAAGGCTAATTTCGATAAGATATCCATCTGATGGACGACTTGGAAAAATTGAGCTTACGTAAAGTAGTCGTTACGTGTTAGTGGACCATGACCGGTGTTTGTCATAGTTGTTTACACAATACATTCAGAAACATAATTGTCATAATGTAATTGTTGTTACATATGGGTAGGTGATATTCGTGTAAAATAAAAAGCTAACAAACACGATTGGCGCGCAACTTCGACTTTAGATATCAAAAAACTTCATAGGTACCACTAAATATTATACAACCCGGAATCTGTGGAGCCTTTATTTTTATTTATTTTTTGCATGACATCCTTAAAATTTTAGGTATTTTTCATTATTTGCATACCTATCCCTTTATAATATTAAACACAAATATCTATATAATATAATTACAAACACTAAAAAACTTTGTAGAACAAAAACGTGAAAATATTAATTCGGTACATTTTCAAATATCTCTTAAATGCGTCGACCGATTTTCACAATTCAAACAGAAATATTAGTTTTACGCCTATATCCGTCATTTAAAATTAAAATAATGAATATATCTCCATAAACAAAAAAACATGTTTTCAAGTTACGTAATTGTACAAAAATGCCAACTTTGCTCGAAAGTTCCCTTAAAAATTTACTTTTCTCAATCTTTAATGATCAAATTAGGAAATTAAGAATCTAATACTAAATTAGAACAAGATAACAACATAATTAACATATTATAATTGGAATCTAGTTAGACATAGAACATTTCTCAAAACTTTAGTACAGTTTGCTAGGTTGGGTATTGCGCGAATCACATAATAATGGGGAGTTATTTGTAATATTCGTACATAATGATGCGAAGCAAGCACGATAACTTTTAAGGTTCGATATTTATGATCAATGTATTCGATATTCATCAATATATTGACAATAATAACAAGATGGAATTGGTTATAAGTCAAAACACTGTTTACGCTATGTGCCACAATGAGTAGAAATGAACGTTGTGACGTCACACGGGCTCGGCTTTGTTCGGAAAACTGTCGGGGTGTTTTCGGTACTCGATTCAATAAAATATTTTCGATTGGATTTTACTTTGTAGTTACAACGAAAAAAATAAAATAAAAATAGTTATGTATGAAAACTTATATATGATCTTTCCATTTATTACAAAAAAAAAGTTTGTTCAACAAACCAATTGAATGTGATGAAATTTTCTATAAAACGTTTTTTATTTCAAAACTCTGACTTCTATGGTTTAGGAGACATTGCAATTTTAAAAGTGTGGTATTAAGTTTTGAAAGCCAGTAAATAGGGAATAATTGAGAAGTGTTTATGAAAAGTGGAATGAGTGGCACATAATAGGCTAGCAATAAAGATGATCCTTAACTGGCAAAACCTGTATCCTAAACGGATAAATCAAAAGCAGACCCTATCGAAGGCTTCGATAGGGTCTGGCACGAAAGCCTTATTGGTAAGCTTCCTTCATTAGGTCTGCCCGGTGGTCTGTGTGATTGGATTGCAGACTTCCTGAGAGATTGGTAAATTCGAGTAGTTATCGATGACTGCTCGTCGGACCAATTGGATTTTAATGCCGGGGTCCCTCAGGGTCGGTATTCTGAGAAACATTATTCTTGTTGCACATTAACGATCTGCTTAAACCTTTGGGTATGCAGGCGACAGCACTGTTGCTGAGAGATACTTGTACAACGCACGGGCTACGGGGCCACAGATCCGGTCTCTCCGTGAGGTCATGGTGGAGCGTAGTAACTTGTCCTTGCAAGCAGTCTCCGAATGGAGCGATGCCAATCTGGTAAGGTTTAATGCTGCTAAAAACCAGGCAAGTCTTTTTTCCGCGAAAAAGTGCCAATTTCACCCGGCTCCAACTTTCCGTGATGTAACCGTGCCAATAACGGACCATCTTGAGCTTCTTGGTATTACGTTGACATTGACTCTCAATTTTGGCCCATACATTGAGGCAAAGGCTAAGCTGGCAGCCAAAAAGTTGGGTATCCTTGCGAAGGTGAGAAGGTACTTCACGCCGGAACAGCTGCTCAACTTGTATCAAGCGCAAGTTTGATCATGCATGGATGCATGCTGTTCTCATCTCTGAGACGGGTCTGCCAAATACCAGCTTGATGCACTAGTGTCGATCGAAAAGCGGGCCAAGAGACTCATCGGCAATAAGGCACTGATCAAGTCAAAGCTCCAGAGCCTTGAACATCGTCACCGAGTTGCCGGCTTGTCGGTTTTTTATCGGATTCATTTCGGGGAATGTGCGATGGAATTGCATGATCTAATTCCGCCCCGTTCCATCATCGGACTACCAGACGTACAGCGATGCGTCATCGGTACATGGTGGATATGCCACCCATACGCAACAAAACCTTTTGGGGACATTTTTATTATGCGTACAGTTAAGTAGTGGAATTCCCTGCCGGAGTCTGTGTATTCCCATAGCTACAATCTAGGGGTCTTTAAGACAAGAGTGAATAGGAATTTTCTAGGCAAGTGTGCTTCATCATCGACCACATCATGGCTTATCATTTGGTGAGACAGTGGTCAATCGCAAGCCTATAGAAGACAAAAAAAAGAGAACAGCCGGCAAAAGGTGATTTCGGATTTAGAAGTTAGGTTTTACGCATCGGTTATAGCTGACCGTTACAACGAAGTGTCTTTGCCAAATAAGAAAATGTATCGCGATTTTATGTCATCGTAAATAAAGGGTTGATCATAAAGTTAAACTGTAAACCTTTTTTGTAAGATTATTGTGTGGAATAAGATTTTTTTTCTTGTAAATCTCTGATGGGTAACATTTTAATGTGCTTTAAAAATAAGGCTTTTTAGGGTTCCGTACCCAAAGGGTAAAAACGGGACCCTATTACTGAGACTTCGCTGTCCGTCTGTCTGTCTGTCTGTCTGTCTGTCTGTCTGTCACCAGGCTGTATCTAATGAACCGTGATAGTTAGACAGTTGAAATTTTCACAGATGATGTATTTCTGGTGCCGCTATAACAACAAATACTAAAAACAGTATAAAATTTATATTTAAGGGGGGCTCCCATACAACAAACGTGATATTTTTGCCGTTTTTTGCTCGATATTAATAATGGCAACAGGTAGTTGTATATTCTCTTCAAAAAATAATAATTATTAAATTAAAATAAAATAAATTAAGGGGGGCTCCCATACAACAAACGTGATTTTTTTGCAGTGTTTTGCGATAATGGTACGGAACCCTTCGTGTGCGAGTCCGACTCGCACTTGGCCGGTTTTTTTGTTATATATAAGGGTTTTGACTCGGAGACGCGTCGTATGTTGTTAAGATGCTTAGTAGTGCGGGAATGACGAATAAGTTGAAGAAGGACTATGAGACTTTTGTAGTATTATCTCTAAATTAAAACACAAAAAATCTTTAAGGTGAACGCAAACCTAGACGCACTGCGATGCGTGCGGCTCCTGCGGTGCGTCTTCTCTGCGGAATGTTTGCTTTCTTATAAAAATGATAAATGATTTTATTTCTGTAAGTTGGTTTGTACAACCACTTTTAAATGTCAATTATATGTTTTTAAACTGGATGTGGTCGGCGTTTCCTATTTAATTACTCTGTGAAGAAAAGCCGAAACAAACTCAGAGGTCACAGTCTTTTTTATAGTCCAGACATAATATAGTTTCAAGACCCTTACATACTTGCGCGTAAGTATGTCGGACTCACGCACGAAGGGTTCCGTACCATGATCGCAAAAACGGCAAAAAAAATCACGATTGTTGTATGGGAGCCCCACTTCATTTTTTTATCTCGATTCTGTTTTATCTGTTCTATTTGTTGTTACAGCGGCAACATAAATGCATCATTTGTGAAAATTTCAACTGTCTAGCTATTACGGTTCACAAGATACAGCCTGGTGACAGACAGACATACAGTCTGACAGTGGAGTTTTAGTAATAGGGTCCCGTTTTTACCCCTATGGGTACGGAACCCAAAAAACATCCCTTGTAAAACTTGCAAACCATTATTTTACTGCTCACTCGCATGATATAAAAACAAGCAAACATGCATGCATGCAAGCTTGCAAAGCTCCCAAACAGTAACTTAACTAAACTAGTGCACTATCCTTAAGCAAGTCTACCTGCTACCTGCCAAGTCAGTAATTACCAACAGGTTTCACGCGAGGCCAATATCGATTTTTCATTAACGGCTTCGCGCTCGTTCGAAACGAGATAAAATATATTGGGCTTATTTGTAGGTTGTAACTCGGCTAATAAAATATTATACATATTGAGTTTTTTTAATTATGCTTTGATTATATGGTGCTGAGTAAAGTTGCTAAAGTAGCACAGGGCACATTGCTCGCAGAACAGATGGTCGATGGGGCCGAAAAGTTCTGGAGTGGCGATCGCGAACCGGAAGACGCAACGTTGGAAGGTCTCCTGCTAGGTGGACTGATGACCTGGTTGAAGCTGCGGGAATCCGGTGGAAGCGAGATGCACAGGACTGATTAGTGTGGCGACGCTTGGAGAAGGCTTATGTCCATTATTGGACGTCAGGTCGTACTTGCTGAAAGAACTTTTTGAATTTAAAGTTCATATTTAATTTTAGGTGGGTGGGTGGGTTTAAACGTTTTGTGAATACTTTTATTATGCGTATAGCTAAGGAGTGGAATTCCCTGTCGGAGTCTGTGTTGCCCGATAGCTACAATCTAGGGGTCTTTAAGTCAAGAATGTATAGGGTACTTCTAGGCAAGCGTGCTCCATCGTGGACCACATCATCGCTTACCATCTGGTGAGATGGAGGTCAAGCGCGAGCCTTTAATAGATAAAAAAAAGGTCGCCATTATATTCTCTTGAAAATGGTGGTCTGGAAAATGAACACAAAATAAAAATTTTATATGAACATACATACACACATACATATTGTGATGTTTCCAAAAGTGGTAAGTAAACAATGAATTTATCTGACTTTACAAATCTTACGTGATGCTATGTCTTATCTACGCCAAAAGATTACCACGATTACTAGTTGTTAAAGAGTTTAGTTTTCAGCATTCGGCATGCCATTATAAAGGACTACCTTATCCAGCTAAAAGTTCCTCCTTATTTTGTAAGGGCTGCCAACCATTGCTGTGATAACAAAGTGGTTCTGTTTGATTTTCGCTTATGTGCCGTGAATCCAGGCATGATTTATTAAATTTTCTCTTTATTCTCTTCGCTCCAAATACAAGCAACAAATAGCTAAGTACATTATCTTTCTCCTTTATTAGGTCATGCACACAACAAGTGGATCATACGTTGTTTACGAAATAAACGGTAGAACACACTGCTCAATATTCATGGTCACGTTTTTAATTGAGCAGGAGCGCGAATGTGTGTGAACAGCCTAAGACTGCGATCATACTTCGCTGGATATTGCATCCAAGTACACACTGGCTTATTGGGTTATTTACAAGTATTTAGAAATAGAACGCAGCTAAATCCAGAAACAGAAATATTAGGGTTAGATTTTTACAGGGAAAAGTTTCAATCATTCCGAAGGGGACAGTTCGGAAAAAATATTTAACTTTTCAGTTCGAACTTTATAAACACCTAACTGACAATTAACCAAGAACAAAATAAAAAATCAGATACAGATTATAAACCCAAACCACTAATTATTAAATTCTGTGGCGGACAAACAGGAATAAAAAAAAAAATCTGTCCCCCTATCACTGATATCCTATCCCGACCCCACACGCCCGGTAATTTAAATCTTAACAGGTGTCACGACTAAGATGTTGGTAATAGATTTCCTGAAATAATGATAGGTGATTTAAGAAATGTAGTAGGTCGTGGGTTCGAGTCCAGGCAGGCGCTTTACTTTTGTGTAAATTATTTCATCACCACTGCTCTCAAAACGGTGAAGGAAAACATCGTGAGGAAACCGGCATGTCCTAGAACCAAAAATTCGAAGACATGTAACATCCACCAACCCGCACTGGGCTCGCGTGGTGGATTACGGCCCATTCCCTCTCACAGAGAGGAGGCCTGTGTCCCAGCAGTGGGAACATTAATAGGCTGATGATGTGATGATGATGTGATTTAAGAAATTGAACTGCATTGGAAAAGATCACCAAGTTTCGTAAACCGGAAAATAAGTTGCGCTCACTCATAAACAAAACATCTACAATATCTTATCAAAGTTATTAGGCTTAACGTGTATCACAAGATCACCTCCAATCAATCAATCATTTGGCAATCTCCAATTCATAAATCTTTTGTTTTTAGGGACTCCACATAGAAATACCTGTTTTAAACATTTCTTCATCGAATTTTAAAATGCATTCTATTAGTCCATTATTTCCTATCTCCATTTAACTGCTAAAATGTTTCCCCTCATATGTTCCTGAAAGCCCACAAACTCCAAACACAGTTTGTTGGGAGCGAGATAGTTTAGCCGCTTCCGTAGATCCATTACCTGTGCTGCGGGGTCCTAATAGAATAATGCATGGTCTAACCGCGCTATGTGTAGCAAACAAATTTTGTTGGTAGTGCGCTGATAACTTTGTTAGGGCATTTCCTTTCTAATGGGCTTGCATAAACGCGCGATGGATTTGTAATGACCCGAAATGTCTAGTTTATTCGAAAATACATAGCGCTTTGGTTTTTGTGGGCAACTCAATATCACTCATATATTTTAAGTCTTAAAACTAAATCTGAAAAAATATACAAAGGAAACAAAGTCTTTTGTTTCCTTTGTATGATGACTTTGATGATGAGACAAATATGTGCTAAACGACTATTTTAAATTAAAAAATCTGGCCTTTTTACTTCTATAAGCCACACGTCGTAACTAGAAAATGTACTCATACTGACATGACATAAAGGCGATATCAATGTTACATTGTTACCATGGACCTGTGGTTGACTGGAATTTGGTAAAGGATGCACGATTGATTAAACTTTATATGGGCTAAGCAAAGGGAGTCGAAACCAGCTAGCGTTTTTTGAAAGAGTTTAATTCAAGGTAATTCTTGATGATGAGGTTTTCAGATTGGTTCTTACCCCACAGAAGGAACAGTAATCCTATTTTGTGATAATCTAAACTTGAAAATGTTGATGATTTGAACTTGAAGTGAGCTTCCATAATTTCAGGCTGAATTACAGTTTACTTCGTATTCAATTCACAAAGTATTCACTCTTAGTTTTAAAGAATTTCTGTAGTACGCGGTCAATTAAAAATTCTTTTTTACAAAATCATACAACCGACTTCCAAATAAAAACACTACAAAATGAAAAATAACTTCTTTTTCGGAAGTCGGTGTTCCTGTTTTTGTTTCTTCGTTTTTTGACACCGACTACCGAAAATAAAGTTATTTTTCACTTTCTAGTGTTTTTATTTGGAAGTCGGTTGTATTTAGTTAAAAGATTTTTATTTTTAACTTTTTTTTTGTGGTACATTGCAATTTCTATAGTAAGGTTATTTACCTATAATGCACAACGTTATGCCAGAATATATTAACCGAATAACATAAAACTTGAACTTGAAATCAGAGTATCCCAGGGTGAACTCTACACATCTGCGTACCTCTTTAGAGCGTACTGGCGTATTGTTATGTTATGAAATGGTATCAACAATTAACAGACATGCGATTGCAGCAATCCCTAGGAAATTAATTTAAAGTAAATTATATTAGAATTTACTTTATTCAATTTCTTTTCTTATTATCTACATTTTTAAGAATGTGGGGACGTGACAGGGCCGGGCCCAGGCCTTAAAGCTCCGTCACTGGCCCGTGCACGGACTTGTGTGAACGAGTTCATATAAAATGTATAGCCCTCGCCAAACTTCTTGGCCGCCCTGAAGTTGGTTTACCGGATGCGCGAGGCATGAAACGGTGCTGTTTTTGTATGAGATTTTCTACTGCGCAGCCATAGTAGCCAACTTCAGGGCGGCCAAGAAGTTTGGCGAGAACTATACACACCGATATTTTTTTGAGCCCCTGACGGGTCGGTCCATCCACGTTCCGCCCACGGCCCCGATATTTGTGGATAGACCTAAAGCCCTTGGTCCCGGCTGTCATTTTTAGATTTGTGACAATCGTTACGAATAGTCAAAAGCTGAAAATCTGACACCAGCCTTGTCAAGTGATACTGGGTTGTGGAGGTCGCTTAGTAACTGTTAATAACTGGATCTCTACTGCATCCGGTTAGAGTGGAAAACGTCAGCAACATACAAGGGGTATAAGGTGAAGCAACGTTTTATGAACTTTACAGGTGAGCCATTTAAAGTTTCAAAATATGGATAAAAACCGTTGTTTAAAAATCTACTGCTCCTACTTTCGACGTTACTCAACGATAATTAAGAATAGCCTATTAATTTAACCTACCTATTGGGTTTTGTTAACGATACAGGCAAGTTGACTTAAGCAACGACGAATATTCTTAAACATGACTAATCAAACGACTCATGTCGTTTGATTAGTCATGTTTCAAAAGGATTCTATAAAAAAATTGTTGTTGATACAAGATAAAAATGACATACGGCAAATTGGTTGAAGCGACATTGCATAGTGCTAGTAGTGGAAAGCAAAATGTATGAAGGGACTTTTAATCTAATGTCGCCTCCACACGCTTCCTGTTTGCCACAAACAGTGGCAAAAAGGAAGCGTGTATTTTTTCATTTTGGACGATATGTGTAAAACTCAATATCGTCCAAAATGTCGCTTCCAACAAATAGCTTTTCTCCCCTTGAATATATAATTGGGAACAAAACAAAGCAGATTGATTTAATGCACCTGTCTAGGTATGAACCCACGATTGACAAATCGTACGTCGAGGCCATTACCACTGCACCAACAATGCTCTCTATATGAGTTAAACCAAATTGAATTATGTATATAAACTCGAATACAGTAAGCCCAGTTTTTGTTAGCACTTTATCGTAATAAAGTCTATTTCGGGTGCGACTGTACGGAGAAAAACCGGCCAAGTGCGAGTTGGACTCGCGCACGAAGGGTTCCGTACCATTATCGCAAAAAACGGCAAAAAGAAACACGTTTGTTGTATGGGAGCACCACTAAAATATTTATTTTATTCTGATTTAAGTATTTGTTGTTATAGCGGCAACAGAAATACATAATCTGGAAAATTTCAACTGTCTAGCTATCACGGTTCATGAGTATGAGCCTGGTGACATACAGACAGACGGACCGCGGAGTCTTTTTTTTTTTAATAATCTATAGGTTCGCGTTTGACCACTATCTCGCCTGATGTTAAGCGATGATGCGGTCTACGGTGAAGCACGCTTACCTAGAAGAAACCTATTCACTCTTGACTTAAAGACCCCAAGGTTGTAGCTATCAGGGAACAAAGACTCCGGAAGGGAGTTCCATTCCTTAGCTGTGCGTACAATGAAAGTATTAGCAAAACGCTTTGTGCGTATGGGAGGGATGTCCACCATGTACCGATGGCGCATGGCCGTACGTCTTGTAGTCCGATGATGGAAAGGGCTAGGTGGAATCAAATTGTGCAGTTCCGTCGCACACTCAACGAAATGTAACCGATAAAAAACCGACAGGCTGGCAACTCGGCGTCGATGTTCGAGGCTCTGGAGCATTGAGGCTTTGGGTACGGAACCCTAAAAAGTACAGGCAGCTAATGTGATTTGCATTTGTGAGCGATTTCATTTTAGCGGGTGCTACTTGCTTTTTTGGCGTTAGCATTTTAAATGATAAATGATTTTATTTCTGTAAGTTGGTTTGTACAAACACTTTTACATGTCGATCATATTTTTTAAAACTAGATGAGGTCGGCGTTTCCTGTCTGACTACTCTGAGAAGAAAGGCCGAAACAAACTCAGAGGTCACAGTCTCTTTTAAAGTCCAGACAAAATCTTGGTTAGATCACTAAGAAGAACTAGAGACTGTTCACATGATTGTGAAGACCATGTAGATTGATGTCTGAAATGTTCTTTTGAGGAAAGAACCAGCCAGATTGAGTGGACCTGTCCAGTCAGTGCACGCATTTGTCAATAACCGTGCAGCTCAACTCAGAATTTAACCACTCTGCTCGACAAGATTTTGACACATGACACACCAGCTGAGTCGACAGGTTGTTGCAAATTACGTCATGAAATTCAGGAATTTACTTGAACTTTCAACATTCGAATTTATTCAGAAAAATAAGTTTACGCAGCTATCTTACACAGTAAATTTGAAAGAAATATCTTTATTTACATGTTGCGCTCGGTTAAACCGCGTCAGTCTACTGCAAAATGTGTACAAAATACGAATTACTACACCTTTCCAAACGGTAGACAATTTAGATTTGCTCAAAATATGTACATAAACAACCTTTTCCCTTGCTGAAAAGATGCAAAAAGACAACACAAAGATATACTCATTTTATTTGCGTCCTTATGTTCCTAATTTGTCATACAAAAATTCATAAAAAAACAAGCCCAAATCTGGAAAAAAAATGCTTAAAATTTTGATGCAACCTTGCAACATGACATTTCTTTGGTGTTGTTTTTTTTGCTGTCCATTCACGCGTCTCATAATCGATTAAAACTGCATTCAGCCTAATCGATTAAGTGTATTTCGATTATTTAAAATTATTCATTTAAATAAAAAAGTGATTTTCAAAAATGTATTGTTTTAAAATTAAAATTAGTTTATAGGCACAAAATAAAATAACAACTTATAGTAATAATATATAGTAATAACTATACATAAATGCTTTCATAATGTTATCAGAAGAGTAAATTGAAAAAAAATAGGATTCGTGGCTAATTTCGCACCGAATTCACCGAACGTAAAAGAATTCAAAATTCAAATTTGGAATGCAGTCGGTATTCAAAATATTCTATCGGGCACATTTTAATATAAAAGAGAGTTTTACATTGATCATTTCAGACGGTTTTATACAGAATGACCAGTATAAATATGAGTATGTTTATGTATGACTAGCACTCCGCCCGCGACTATGTTCGCGTGATTTCGTTTATCCTATAAATGATTTTCTTATATGCTTAATTAGTAAAGGCAACCAAAAATAAGATATTATTAAAACTATTAAAAACTGGGTATCGTGGATTTGGGTTTGGGGTTGGTGGGTTTATTGGATTGGGACGATTCGTTATTTGACTTAAACAATAATACATTTTAGGTTATCGCCACAAAGTAAAATCCTCCCCTAAAAACTTATCAACCCTTTTTGCCCCGTTGAGGGTCTAGTTTTGAACAACCTAAATATGCTATTCACTCCTTTCTTCTCTTTTTACCCGACTGCCGAAGGAGGGTAATGTGTTTATCAGTCTATGTATGTATGTATGTTTGTTCCTATGTGGCGTTCTAGAGACCAAACGTGTTGGCCGATTTTGATGATTCATACGTCAATCGATTCGTCTTAACCCCGCGAGTGTCACTGGCTACATTAAAATTGGAAAATAGAAAAATGGCAGATTTTGGGCGCCATATTGCGGAGGACAATTTTTTTTCTTCCGAACCCGTCGTGTGGGGTATCAAAATAAAGGGCTTTAAGAGGTGATTTCGAAAATATAAAACACATACGTTTAAATGTACCTAAATCTTAAAAACAGATAACTAAAAAGTTATAAATAAAAAAAGTTAATTAAACTTAAACAAGGAGAAAATCATGCTGTGCAGTCGGAGCATACATCTGGTTTTCGTCAGCTAGCTCGCGAATATGTATCCTCCGACTGCACAGCAAGATTTTCTCCTTGTTTAAGTCTTTTTAGTCGCTTTTAAAGCAGTCGGGTTTTTAGATTTTTGAATTAATTTTTTTTATTTATCATTTTATGTTAGTCAGATTGCGCAGTGAGTTGCCTCAAAAAAAACTTTAACACCCCTAAACCCAATCTGGGAGGGAGTTTTCAAAATGTTTTATGTAAATTTTGATCATCAACTTTATCCCCAAAGAATTTGATTTTACATACAAACTAATTTTTACCCTTTTCACTTCCTTAAAGGTTGAATTGTCGCAAAATCGTGCCTTAGTGCTTCCCTAGAAAACCACGTCAAAAACGAAACCCTGTCCAGTAAGATTCTTAGCTTGAGTTAGTTTAGAAAAATGTATAATGACCACCTTTATTGTTTCCTTAGGTTGGTATTTGTGCCAAATTTCAAATTTATTAACCCGGAAAATAAAATTCTTCAAAGCACTTTAACTCCCCAAAAATCGTATTTTGGGACTAGATAAGTAAAACTAATAATGAAAACCTTAATGGTTCACTTAGGATGGGTATTTATGTAAATTTTCAAATTTATTAACCAAAGAAATATTTAATATGTGATTTATGGGGTGTTAAATTATTTTTTAAATATACGATATTTCAAAAATAATTTAACACCCCCTAAATCATCTTTTGGGGGTAGTTTCGAAAAACTAATAATGAAATCCTTTATTGTTTATTTAGGTTGGTATTTGTGCCAAGTTTCATGTTGATTGACCCAAGAAATCAGGTTCTTCCATACAAACTTCAACATCCCCTAAATCGTCATTTGGGTGTTTCGAAAAACTAATAATGGCAACCTATATTGTTTACTTAGAATAAGAATAATATCGGCCATAATTCTTGAAACTTAGCACAAGCTAAGTTTCAAGTATTATGGCCGAAGGAATTAGATTTTTCATACAAACTTTCAAACCCCTTTTTACCCCCTTAGGGATGCAATTTCCAAAAATCCTTTCTTACTGCACAATTACGTCACTTGAGGAACCTTTCTGCCAAATTTCATGCTTCTAGATGATTTTCAGCTTAGTTGGTTGACAACCATGCCATAACTCGCTTGGAAAGGAACCGCGCAAGAAGATACGCACAAGGTTATTGATATTAATAGTTTTCGGGGAATGCAGATGTAAATACAAACCAAACTTATGTTCTTAAAATGAATAAAAATAAAATTTTAAAAGTATGTATAGAATAACCAATTTTCATAACATTACAACAAACTCGACCGAATTCAAAACCTAACCATACCATACTCTCAACTCATTATTCAATATATAATTATAATAATAATACCAGCCTATAATTGTCCCACTGCAAGGCAAAGGCCTCTTCTCATACAGAGAAGGCACGAACATTCATCACTACGCTTGCTCAATGCGGGTTGGCGATTTGAGACTATAAGACCAGGTTTCTTCATGATGTTTTCATTCACCGTTGTCAACGATTTCTAAAATATACTTAGAAAGTACATTAATGAATTTGAAAATGGAAATCATTGGTATTTGTCCAGATTTGAACCCATGACCTCAGGCAAGGCGAGGCCTTTAGCCACTGGGCCAGTACGACACTCATTGCAATATAACGAATAATCACAAAATCGTTGGTTCCCCGAAACTAAATTTATCTACACTTGCGTTACAAACTTACATTAAAATATACTAGGCACTCTGTATACTTCTGAGACTATCAAACATAAAGACTCAATCATTATTATTTTTATACAAAATAGTTTTGAATAGCGAACGCATTCCGAATTTGAATTTTGAATCGGATAGATAATTCGGCGCGAAATTATCCACGGTTCGATGAAATTGTTTAGTTGGTTGTAGTCAAATAATGTCCAAAAATCTATTAAGATTACTTTTAGAAATAATTAATAGTAATAATGTAAGTACTAATTGTATTTTATGCCTAAAACAGGATTTTTCTATTTTTTAAGAATCGATTTGGGATAATCGCTCATTAATCGAGTGGATAGCATAAATAACATCGATTGCTAAAATCGTTTTGCCACACAACTATTACATTAAAAAAAAACAATCTACTTGACGAATTGGAAATTTAACAAAAATAAAGTAGTGGTAATGAATTTTACGTATTATTGGACTGGTGTTTGTTAATTACGTTAAAATCAGGGCTTCTTCTTGTTGTTTATTATATTTAGAGACATAATTGTCATATTTGTAATCAATTTTACATGTGGAAGGGTGATATTTGTGTAAAATAAAAATGTAAACAAACACGATTGGCGCCTAACTTCGACTTTGAATAACAAATAACTTCATTACCACTAATTATTTATTTTGAAATATGGATGAATTCGACCAATAATTAAACAATTAGCAAACCTTTACCCCTGTCGTGGAGTTTGGGTGTCCAAAATCTGCATTTTTATGTTTTTTAGCTTCGACCACCACTGTCATCAAAATGGCGATTATCGTATTATTACACTTGTTTTTAACAAATGTAAATTAATAAACTTGCGCACTTAATCTAAAAAAAATATTTGCGCTAACATGTAAGCTTTTTATCCAACTATTTTAATTAAAGCCCCCACATAAGATTCGTTAGGTATCTTAATCAATAATTAAGTTATTAATTAGGATGTCGTATGACGTAAATCTGGGGTCCAAAATGAGCCGCGGCTGAGCCAGCGGAGGTATGCTTGTCAAGCCCCAAAATGTACCCCGTCCGAACTATACGGTAGGAGCTCAACGAATTGACGAACAATACCAAAAAAAGGACATTCGGGTAGGCCGCATAAATACTCAAACTTAACTACAAGACCATGATAGAACATGAAACTAACTAAGATAAATTAAAATAAAAATAAAAAAGAATGATCCACATAGTCTTCACATTCACAATAATTAAAATAAAATAATATAATACTTTAAAAAGTAAATATTCTTGTCATAGAAAGAAAAATAAAAAAAATACTTAACAAAATTCACGGTGCAACATAAAAATAAAAAATATAAATTAATTGGAGCAGCTCAATCCCAAGCCTTTTTGTCCTCAACGTAATCTTTAATTTTATAAAACGCTTTCTTGCACAACTTACGTTTAATGTATGATTTGAATTTATTAACACTTAGACCTTGAACGTGGCTTGGAAGCTTATTATAAAAGCGTACACATTGACATCTAAACGAGCCACCTATTTTCTTGGGCCTTGTTGTAGGTACTACAAATTTGTGTTTGTTCCTAGTATTTATGGTATGGATATCACTGTATTTTTTAAACAATTTTATATTTTTACTATAAAAGATTTTCATAAATATACTGAAAAGGCACAGTCATTACATTAATCTCCTTAAATTTCTCTCTAAGAGAGTGTCTCGGGATTAATTTATAAATTGATCGAACAGCTCTTTTCTGCAAAACAAAGATAGTCTGGATGTCCACAACAGAATACCATACGACATTACACTATGAAAATAGCTAAAGTATACTAAACGGGCTGTCTCTATGTCAGTAATAGTAAATAGACTAATATGCAGTTTAATTATAACCTAAACTATTAAATTATCTGGACTAAGAATGGTAATTTTGTACTTTACATTATTCACTAACACTAAACACTAACTCGAACGGTTTTGTTCTTTTTAGTTTTCTAACTATGTTTGTATACATGCTGATGAAGTATCTTTTCGTGTGCTTCTGCAAATTTCTGGATTACTTTTTCAATGAACTCAACTTTTAGGTCCCGGTCATCATTTCGTATGTACCAAGGTGCTTTTACAATTTTCCTTAGCACTTTGTTCTGGAATAGTTGTATAATTAATATATTGGTCTGTTTGGTACAGCCCCACAGCTGAATACCATAAGTTCAAATTGGCATCAGGACTTTTCTGTATAGCAAAAATTTGTTTTGCACAGACAGAATGGAGTTTCTTCCAAGCATCCAATACATTATTTTGAATCGGTCGTCGAGTTCATCTTTTTTCGTCTTGACGTGGGCTTTCCAAGGTAACTTTGCGTAAAGAGTCATACCGAGATAGTTGGCTGTTTCCTCGTATAGGACTTGTTTATTGGTAATGTAAGCTGGAGAATACTGATGTTTTTTGTTGGAAAAGTCTATATCAACAGATTTGGTTTCATTCAGTTTAATTCTCCATTTTTTGGTAAAGACGTAAACTTGATTTACAGCTATTTGAACCTTTTCTACTGCTTATTCTAGGTTGTTTCCTACGACGTATCGATGATACGTTGTATCGATGACGTCAAGTTAAATGTTTTCAGGCCAGAATTTTCAGCCACGTCGACAGCGTTAATTTTTTATCGTACATTTATTGACATTTTGAAATAATAACGGCAACGGTAATCAGAACGGCTTAAGTATTTCTACTTTTAAAATTCAAAAAGTAGAAATACTTAAGCCGTTCTGATTCAATATTGAATGTCTGCGATTACTTATCTCATTTCCATAACACAGTTACTTTGTCTTTCGGAAAAATGGGCATGTATCATCATCATTATCATACCGTCCTACCTACACATACAAAGTTCCATCTGAGGGACTAAGTGCGGAAACCAAACCCCCCTAACATAGAACATTATCCTACCCTTGTCTCATATTACTTGGGGTCGACGCTGCACGTTTTCTTCTTCCATATCGTCCTGTCCTGACTCCCCTTTCTTTCATATCGCTTCTCACACAGTCCATCACTCTTTTCTTTGGCCTTTCCCTCCCTCTCTATCCATCCACATTTATCTTCATAAACTTTTTCAGTAACATGTGCAGAATTTAGATACATTTTCTTTGGACACCACAAACTTATGCACAGCTCAATACAAAATCTCATCTCCTGGACTTATATAGCTAATGTAAATCTAAAAAAACCAAGTCAGAAACTTTTTATTTATTTATTTAATACTAGGAGAACCAACAGCTATTACAGATGGATAACAATTGTATATGAGACAAAGAGCCAATTACAGGTTCTCACGGATAGAAACAGAATAAGTAGCAGAAAACTTAGGATCACTAACAAGCACGATTTATATGATTAAACTAGCTGACCCGGCAAACTTTGTTTTGCCATAAAAACACCTAATATGCATCTACCCTACCTACCCTACCCTACCCTACCTACCCTACCCTACCTACCCTACCCTACCCTACCTACCCTACTTACCCTACCTACCCTACCCTACCTACCCTACCCTACCTACCCTACCCTACCTACCCTACCCTACCTACCCTACCCTACCTACCCTACCCTACCTACCCTACCCTACCTACCCTACCCTACCTACCCTACCCTACCTACCCTACCCTACCTACCCTACCCTACCTACCCTACCCTACCCTACCTACCCTACCCTACCTACCCTACCCTACCTACCCTACCCTACCTACCCTACCCTACCTACCCTACCTACCCTACCCTACCTACCCTACCCTACCTACCCTACCCTACCTACCCTACCCTACCTACCCTACCCTACCTACCCTACCCTACCTACCCTACCCTACCTACCCTACCCTACCTACCCTACCCTACCTACCCTACCCTACCTACCCTACCCTACCTACCCTACCCTACCTACCCTACCCTACCTACCCTACCCTACCTACCCTACCCTACCTACCCTACCCTACCTACCCTACCCTACCTACCCTACCCTACCTACCCTACCCTACCTACCCTACCCTACCTACCCTACCCTACCTACCCTACCCTACCTACCCTACCCTACCTACCCTACCCTACCTACCCTACCCTACCTACCCTACCCTACCTACCCTACCCTACCTACCATACCCTACCTACCCTACCCTACCTACCCTACCCTACCTACCCTACCCTAATTTTCCATTTTTTTTTTTTTTTTTTTGTAATTCTAAACCATTCTCGAATCTCCACGAACACACACAAAAAATTTCATCAAAATCGGTCCAGTCGTTTAGGAGGAGTTCAGTCACATACACACGCACACAAGAAATATATATATTAAGATAAAGAACAATAAGAACTAAACACTTTTTAAAAAAATCAGCATTCAGCCGAGTGCGTGCCGAATTGGTTTTAGTGGTAAATAATGGGACAAATGAAAACTCTTTACAAAGAATATTAAAGTCCTTACTCGCTCGCACCATGTATGAATTTTGCCTGTAGTTAGAATAAGAAAAAGGAATAGAGATAGGCGGATTCAATCTAACCGATCTCCTGGGGATATTGAAGTGCAGTTTATGCAGGAGATCAGGACGATCAATCTCGTTAGAAATAATTTTCAAAAGAAAGGTGCAATCTGCTAGTCGACGACGATTTATCATCATCATATCAGCCGAAAGACGTCCACTGCTGGACATAGGCATCCCCCAAGCGTCGCCACATTGACCGGTCCCGTGCGTCTCGCAACCAGCGGATTCCCGCAACCTTCACCAGGTCATCGGTCCACCTGGTAGGAGGCCTTCCAACGCAACGTCTTCCGGTTCGCGGTCGCCACTCCAGAACCTTTCTGCCCCATCGGCCATCCGTTCTGCGAGCAATGTGCCCTGCCCACTGCCACTTAAGTTTATAAGTGACGATTATAAGTGGTTGCAAATGTAATTTCTTGCAAAGATTTAAGTAATCATCAGAATGATACGGTATACGTAGCCGAAAATATTGAAAGCGAATAAATCTTTTTTGAATATTTTCAATACGATCAATGTATTTGCCATAACAAGGGTTCCAAATTTGTGATGCATATTCGAGGTGACTTCTCACAAAAGAACAATAAAGAATCTTAAGGGTCTTGGTCTTCTTGAAACACCCTGCGAGTCTAATAATAAAACCCAATGACCTCGAAGCTTTGGCTACGATTTGCTCAATGTGCACGTTGAATAAAAGTTTGGAATCATGGTATACACCTAGGTCGTACACCATCGCATCTCTGCAATAGCTGCCCTTTAAGATTATAAGTTGTAGGGAGAGGGATCCGTTTTCGGCTAAAGGAGATTACTGATCATTTAACAGGATTCAAATCTAGTTTGTTAATCAAGCAATAATCATCCAGTCGCGCCAGGTCAGATTGGAGAGCATTCATATCTTCAACTGATTATATTGAAGAAAATATATTTATATCATCAGCAAAATAGAGTAGACTTGAGTTGTGGAAACACGAGTCGATGTCGCTTACTTGCATTCTTGCAGAGACTCTGACACCAGAGGTGGCCACATCCTCATACGAAAAGAAGAACAGAGAATACAAAATCTTATCAAAACGAGTCCACAGACAAGGCCAAGACTAAAACCATTACCCGCCTCTTTGAATTTGAAAGGGTGCAATAACTTGGACGCAGCACACTCTCCCGGCGTGGATTAATGACCGAACATTCAAGACCGCTCACTCAAAACTAGTTACGAACTAAGTTTACATAAATTAATTAATTTGCTGTCCGAAATCTTGGGCGATTTATGAGACAGCTATATGGTTGTAAGTTTAGCTCGTATAAAGGTCTAGGTAACCCGCTGGGTAAGATAATGGATTTTAGAAGCAAGTGCTTACGACAAGAAGTATCTTACAAGGCTGTCATGTTGCGTGCGTAAATTGTAAGGTAAGTATTTTACCCTCACGAAGAAGTACTTAACTAGGCTCGATTTTTTAATCGACAGATCACTTTTTATGAAATAAAAATGGTGGCAGCTTGTATATAGAAAGAATATCAAATCTGCATAATAATATTTACGCTGCTGTCTCAATCAATCAATTCATAATAATATTTACTCTGCTGTCTCAATCATTCAAAAAGTCAATGAATGGAGCTCACAAAATGAAAGGGATTGCCATTGATTGTGTACTACGCAATTACCCCACTGGTCTCCAAAAAGGTTTTTAAATTAGAGAAATCGCTCTCATCTGGCTGGTTATTTATTTATATATACTTTATTGCAGGTGGACCAAGTTAAAACATAGAAAAAGTAACTTAAAACTAAAATACACACAACGGGTGGCCTTATCCCATACCGCGATCTCTTCCGGGCAACCTGGAATGGACAATGATAGTCTGCACATGAAATGGGGTTGACATTACGAATATTGATATTACATTTTTTTTTTATAGCCTCGCTCTTCACTATTATCTCACCTGTTGGTAAGCGATGATGTGGTCGACAACGGTGAGGGACGCTTGCCTAAAACTTAAAAAAAAAAGTATAATAGATAATTAAATAAATGAAATGATTCCTTAATTTTAACATAAATATATACATACAAATGTTATATAATAGATACAAAAATACATTTTTACTTAATATATGTATTTTTGACTATAGACAATGAAAGTAAATGTTGACTAACTACAATCACAGTGTCAGGTAATGTTCTTTTACGAGTCTTTTAAATACAGGCAACGACTGGGCGCGTTTTATTGGGTCAGGCAATGCATTCCACAGACGAGCAGCTTGAACAGTACAAAATTTATCCAAGAAAGTGGTGGAATGCATAGGCATTTTAAGTCGCAAGTTATCCGATGATCTAAGTGATTTCGTGTGGGAATCGCAGATAAACTGAAAACGATCCTTGAGGTAAAGAGGGTTGTAAGGAGTAAATAACACATTATACAGAAGAGAAAGAACATGAGTATTCCGGTGAAGGCAAATTGGCAAACACTTGAGCTTCACATGAAAATAGGACTCATGGTCATATTTGCGCACACCGAATATGAACCTTATACAAAAATTTTGAAACCGCTTAAGTTTATCGAGTTGTTCTTGAGTAAGGTAGCTGGCATCAGCATAATCAAGGATGGGAAGAAGAAGTTACTGTGCAAGCGCAATCTTGGTTGCAGTCGGAAGTAAATGCTGCAGTCTCCTCGACTGCGGCATTTTCTTCATAAGTTGCAGTAGATGCAAATAACTTGCGGCTTACTTTCGGCTGTTAGGCAGTCCAAGAGAAGTTCTTGTCGATGAATATCCCCAAGTTCTTTTAACTTTCTCACTGAAGGGAGTAACTGAATTGTCAAAAAGAACTTAGGGAAGAAACCTCCAGTCGATCCTTGAAACCATTCATGAATTGCCCACTACTGTAACCTGCATCATGATAGGGTTGACCATAAAACACTATTCATAAATAAAACTAGCAAATTCCATGTCCTTGACCTCGCACATAATACCTACATGTCTCAAAAGACATTTACCCACAGACCCCTATTATGCCATACGAAGACAATGTCGAAACACAAACGAAACACGAAGACAGTTTGGCAGCCTATTTGCACGCATCCGTAATGAGGTCGCCGACTGTACTATGACGTGATGTCACAACTGTAGGAATAGATGAGATGTTTATAGTATCGGCAGGTTTAATTTTTTTTGCCTTTAACAAGTCCGGACATACAACATTAACGGCAACTTTTGCTGAGAATGGCATTGAACAGACTATTGCAAAGAAACTACATAAGAATATTAAACTTCTTAAAAACAAAGTTCAAAATAGCATTAAAACTCTCAATAATGTCTAAGTGACAGTACATTTCTAATTTTATAAAATCTGTTTCATTTAATTGATGATGTCACATTTTTAATTAGCAACTAAGAATTCAGCGACATTGACGTTAAGAGTCTATCAATTAGAAGAACACATTCTATCGTGAACTGAGCAAACAAAAACAGACCTTAATGTGACAAAACCCATTTTTACAATGACTTTACCTACATTATGACGTCATAAGAAATGTTGGGACTGAGCGGTACAAGGAAGAAACGTAGCTTTAAATCTAGATATTTCGTGAAGCTTTTAGAATCTAGGGCTGTTCAAATGTAGTTCGCCTCACGGCAAATTGGCTGAGATGGTACTTTGAGAGGGTTGTAAGATATGAAACAGCACTTGAATAAAATCTGTTGGGAGGTAAATGGGAAAAATTCCTAGTAATGTACATATAAATGCTTAAATATATAAATTTTCTAGCCTATACCATAAATTATTTTAATGGGCGTATGCATATTACGCCTACCCTATGCATATTACCTAAATATATTTCATTTCTAAATTTTCCCGAAATAAATATCGCCAAAATTAAAAATTAGAACACGTTTTCGATAGCATAAAAAATTGCCTCAAGAAAAGATCACGCATTTGAAAACGTTGTTCACAAAACATAACATAAGATAACGCTTGTTTTCCCTAAATATGATAAAAGAAAGAATGATTAAAGATTGGAAAGAGGTGTATCTATAGCACATCCATTTCCCCTATTATATGCATGGGACTTAAACATGGGCGAAATGTGCGTGTACTTCACAAAAATACGTCATATATGCTGCCTGCACCCAGAATCAAAGAAATAAAAGAAACAGAATTAATTAAGAACATGAAATGGAAGTACGATAACATAAAAAAACTCCAATATAATTCATGATGGCGGAGCAGCTGCGGTATTTGAATGTCATCCTTAACCTCGTAAAACTAATTTTGAATTCTTCTTAACTGAAAAAGACCATCCGGGCTTTCCCCTACTCACTGGTCAGATTAGAGTGATTATTAAACACACGGTGACCACTGCCCTGAGAAGAGTTGAATCTGGAGTGGCTTGGAAGTGGCTCGTCAGTGAGTCCGTCAAAGCTTTTCAAGGGGAGCACGACCTTCAGCAATGAAGATAAGAAGAGAGATTTACCTGGGTAGGTTTACATATTGGTAAAAATTCTTGAAAACATTTGTATCATATCATATACGATACCAGAACTCGAAATCGAAAATAAAATAAAACAAATCTCATTAAGAATATGAAATGGAAGCACGATAACATGAAAACTCCAATATTAATCGTGATGGCGGAACAGCTGCGGTTATCAAAGAGCCCGTATTTAAGTGTCATAATCCGATCTCTGGAGATTGTGTGTCGTATAAGATTGCAGATGTATAGATGCTGGAATGGAAAATGGTTTTGTTTAAAAGATGTCGATGGTACATGGGCGATAGGGTTAATTGATTGAGGCTGTTGTTTTGTCAGAAGAGAAAACATATAAAGATTAAAGATAAATAATACAAAAACATAAAGATTCTTTTAGCAGCAAATAGAATACAAAGCGTGATGTGAACACATTTTTAAATACCTATAAAAATGCGGTCTAAAATATTTATCATTAAAGAATCACTTTCTGCAATCACAACTAGACATATTGTGAAAACCTAGGTGCAGTGAGTGATGAATACGATGGGCACTTCCACCAATAAATTGCTTCAATGGAAAAGCGTTATCTAATAAAATGGAATCCTGCACTGCTTGCAAACTACTGCAGTTTTATTTACTGTTTTAGTCTGTACCATGATGATTACAAATACTATTATAGCTAATCTTTATTTTTTGTGTGTGGTGTGGCCACTTCTGGTGTCAGAATTAATTTAGCTGCCTCTGGGAACCCCACAGGCATCTGACTTGGCTATTTCAGACATATATTAAGTAATATATATAAGTCTAGGTTTCCTCACGATGTTTTCCTTCACGGTTGCCTGTGATGTCCAAGATAAACTTAGAAAGTACATATGAATTTGAATAAGTGGCATTGGTACTTGCCCGGATTTGAACCCACGACACGACAGGCGAGGTCTTAGCCACTTGGCCATCACGATATATCTAATAACAAAATCAGATATTATCTGAAGAAAGAAATATTTTTTGTTGACTATATGTCTTTGCTAGATAAGTATAATCCACCACAACTATACAAAAAGAAGCGTCTAGAACTCCCACCTGTTGTTCCAATTTCTGCCAACTAATCAATTACGATCAACATTTTTCCCTGTCTCATCCAGCAACATCTACCTCGTGTACTATTGAATACGTCGTATTAATCCGCACCGACCCGGCTAGAGCCTTTGATCCTGGCCACAAAGGGAAAGCTGCTTACCTGAGCATATTCCACATAACTGATATATGGAATTAAACTTGAAGATGTCTGCCTGCTCTCGTGGTATGTGAGCGTTATGCCACATGTTTTGGTCATTGTATAATTTAGGGTGGGGTAGGTATGTTGGTTACTTTTAGGGTCTTGACCTTCGGTAACCTTGTTCGTGTTTGTAGTTTAACCGATTCTTACAATTTAATCATGGTTTTCAGCATGATTCTTCTGTCCAAACAGCTATACTTACAATAATGTAGTTATGTTTATATACTGTTTTTTTTTTGCGATGTGCCTAAATAATTTGGAATTCAGCGAGCCTAAATAATGATTTTGTAGTAAACTGTTTATATTTTCAGTAAATAAAATGTTTTTGTTTTGTAAAGTTTTACTAAAATGGCTAAAGTTGAAAACCTACGGAAAGCTACAAGTGAAGATATTTTTCTAAACACATTAAAAACACACATTACCTTCCTTTTGCAGTCGGGTAAAAATACTTAATAGTCTCTAGACTAGACTTGAATGTCTAAAGAAATAGCTACAAGTGAAGACATTATCCGAGTTAGATTTTACCTTAGAGCATCGGTCTTAATTTTTCACGACCCTCGAATTTATCGTATATCTCTCCATATAAGGATAGGACCAAAATAGATATCTAGTAGAGCCGTAGTAAGCCAGACATACTTGATTTAATTTGTAGGTCGAGCGATACCTAGACGATGTTCTGAAATCGATGAGCTGGCTGCTACAGATCTTAGTCGGATTTAAATGGCTTTGGACATGAAGGGTTACAATTATATTTCAGAAATTTATATTAATGGGATGTCATTACATCAGCAATAGATGACAAAAATAATATTTTTGGAATTTTTATTTGTCTGTCACGGAGGATGTTTTTACGCGATTCACGCAAAAACGACTGCTAGAAATTGGATCTGGTTTTCAAAGTTGTATTACTGCGAATCTAACTTAAAATATAGTAAATGTTTTATCTTGATACGCCGCCTTGAAGTCGAGTTATTTATCAAAAAGAGTTTTCCTTGACAGGTACAGTACGGGGAAATCGGAATCCACATGAGATACTAGGAATCTGTCTGAGGAATCTTCGATGCTGTGTTGTGAGAAAAGTTTTTCCATTATACGTTTTTGGACAAACGAGTTGTCCATGAAATTTGCAAATTTTTTTAGTTAAGTACTATATTTATTTCTTGTCCAATTGCGCGGCATAGTCGTGTTTACCATATAGTGGTGTTTACCACATAAATTATTATCATCATGCTATACCTTCGAGGAGCTAAGCAGTCAATCATCATTACACTATATGACTATTTTACAAGTTTTATCGCAATCGGTTGAAAGATATTATGGTGCAAAACATACGAACGAACAAACAAACATTGATTTTTGTGCATTAGATTATTATTTGTTACTTCACGTCTGATTTGAGGCAAGAAGAATGGAAAAATAAAACGAATATAAGATTTAAAAACTGAAGGGGTAATCGATTTCTGTTATTGACCATTATGACTTAATTATAATCTAATAAATCCTCGAAACCGGCCCATAAAATATACGTAATAATAAACATTATGACCAAATTTGAAGTTCCCTGTGAACTTCAAATTTGGTGATAATGTCAACGGGAAGTTAAAAGTTCTTCCGAACAAAGTTTTGCTAAAAAAGCTGTCTTTGAGGCTTCTCATTCCTTTGTTTCGCAATATTTTTAAAATAAACAATACGGTATTCAGCAACTTATTGAGCTCTAAACAACAATACCCCAATCGATGGGACAGGGTAAAAATTTCACGCTCTCCTTTAGCAGTAAGAGGTCCCAATTTTTTATTTTTTTTTTAAATATGATAAATTGTCTGGCTTAGGGACAACAAGATACCGTGAAAATTTGAATACTGCAGGTCCAACCGTTTGCCCGTAAAACCCGTGTGACAGACAGATGGACACGTGAGTCTCAGCAATAGTGCTTCGTTTGGACCCTTCGGGTACGGAACCCTAAAAATTAAGTTTAAAATGTGTCGGTAACAGTTGATCTGACTAATTAAAAGCTAGACTCACTATTTTGTTTCAAAATCCTTTGATGTGATCGGAGCTTTCCTTAAGACCATTTATTTTTCATTTTCCGATTTTATTGGACGTTCCAGCATTTCAGTTTACCGATTTTAGGACCTTAAAATATTAAATAATTTGTTAAAATGCTGGGTCTGAGTGGCTATATTTATTTAGTACTTTGTAAACACCACGGCCTCGTAAGACCAGCTACTTTGTAAACAAGAAAACATAAAACCACAAGAGCAACCTAAAGATTTCTGAAAGTAAACAAAGTACGGTAATAATTTAGGTGGTGATAACGAGTAACGAGCATACCAAGATTAGAGCACTGGAGAAGAAAGGTTTCAGATTCTTTACAAAGTTCTAGGTTATGGCTTAATAGTGGGTAGTTTGTAGGAGAGACTTATAGTTTTAGATGAGAAAATAAATCGCATTAAGTGTTACAAAAAGGCAAAAAAACTATTTTAAATTACGGTTAATGGCATTATTAGGTACATGGTTCACCTTATTTGCGCGAAACCGCTTCAATTGAAAGGGATAGGCAGAAATGAAGGGAAGAGTTATCAACAATTTGATTTAATATTTCACTTTCTTTCTGAAAGATTGTTTGGTAATTATGTAATTTCTTTTTTTTTTTTGTTTATTGTTTCAAGCGTGTACCCCTTACATGGGTGCACAGAGGTAGGCCTAGTCGATCAGTCATCATCATAACAGCCTAATTATAACGTAATTCCATTGCTGGGACACAGGTCTCTTCTTAGAGAGAGGAAGTGAGACTTTCCAAGATCTAGGCCTTTCGATGTTACAAACGTTCCAGTTAGGTAGATCTAATTTCGAGAAAGAGGTCAACCGTTGAATCCGGGTTCGGGAAGTTGCTTGGTACTTTCTCGTCCTACTTACCACAGTGTCTCAAGACGAAAGTCTATGGCCAGTGTTTGTTGCCAGTGATAACCTATGACATCGAGACGAGGTCACTCACAATAGGCCTTATCAGAAGGTTCAAAGTCACCCAAAGGGCAATGGAGAGGGCTATGCTCGAAGTTTCGTTGCGTTATCGAATCGGAAATGAAGATATCCGCAGGAGAACCAAGGACATAGCCCGAAGAATTGCCAAACTTAAGTGGCAGGGGGCACGGCACACAGCTCGCAGAACGGATGGTCGATGTGGCCGAAAAGTTCTGGAGTAGCGACCGCGAACCGGAAGACGCAACGTTGGAAGACCTTGCTCAAGGTGGACCAACGACCTGACATAGACTGTGGGAATCCGTTGGTTGCGAGACGCACAGGGCCGATCAATGTGGCGACGCTTGGGAGAGTCCTATGTCCAGCACTCGGCTAAAACGGCTGAAATGATAATGATGATGATGAGACTCTTCTAAGCAGCTATATCAAGTTTGACGTGTTACGGCTGACAAAGATTTCAATCAGCACACCAAAACAGGCTTTTAACATTGAATAAACACTCAATGTCATGTAATTCTGACCTAAAACGAATCTCGCCTTTTATGTCATATCTGATGGACCCAATCTTTAAGCATTATTTTGTCCAGTGATCCAGAAAATTTGCTTTTAGGAACTTTGCGACGTGGCATAAAATGTTTAATCGAAAATAATCTCTACGGACTAATCGAGCTGGTTTAGGCGCTGTGAAGGGAGTAATTTACAGGGCACTTATTTTTAAGGCGTTCCATGATGATGTAAGATTGTAGAGGGGAGAACAGTTTATATATACAGATCAGGCTGGACTGCATTTAGGTTTGAAACTGTCTGGCAGTTACACTGACATATTACTAACTCATTGGTGGCCAAAATGTGTTCTTTATTTTGTAATTTAGAATTTAAATATTTATTGTAAAGAGAACTAAGGTGGTTAACACACTGCCACGCACCATGCAGCGTAGCGCGTGAATGCGTGTTTTAACGTTGCTTGTAAGTCTCCGTTTGTATAGAAAAATCGCACACAAGTACGCGCGTAGGTGCGTTTTCACGCAACATGCAACGTGATGCGTGGCAGTGTGATAATCGCCTTAGTCTGTTCTCGAGTACCTGAATTTCTGTCTGTAAGCGGTTTGTGTCAATGTAATAGATTTTTTTACTATCTTCTAATTTAATTTATTAACTAGGTCAACACGTTCTTTCCTCAGTGGAATAATTTTAATAAAAAACTTGAAATTTGTGACAATTTCTAATTATTCTATTTAGTTATACATCATTTTTAAAAATTTTATGACTAACTTTGTATTAATTTTGAGATTTAATAAAGAAGTCTTCAGTTAGGTCACTTGTAGGTTTTGAATGAGGGATATACAATACATCCAGAATTTATCAGTTATCTTTAAGTCCCATGTGATAATAGGCTAGTGGTGGGCGATACAAACTGTATATAGATATGAAAACTATATATTGTTACAATATCTACAAACCGCTTACTAGCACGTTTGTAAACTATGTATTACATAATCGTAATGCTCGCTCTGCATTAGCTTCGGCTCAACCGCGTAACTAGCTTGAAAACTAACCTTTTATTCTAATTAACGTATAAACATTAAGGGACAAAAGTGCAATCCGCTGCCAAAACTCAAATGGCTAATTTTTGTAGAAGCAGTTAAACTATCCACATCTGCTTTAATATGTTGCATAGAAATTAAAGTATAGATTATACCTAATAACCGTAAAAAGTTGAAATTCTTTCGACTATAAAAATTGCCACAGATTTTTTGGTAGTATGTGACTGCACTTTTGACCCTTAACTGTAAATAAATACATTATTTACAGCAAATTTACTTTAAGAGCATTTGCTGTAAATTATTGTGCTTAACTTACCTAATCGAAACCAAATACAAAAGTTTAAAATAATAAAGTACTTACCTAAACTATGAGTACAGTATCAGCATTAGCTCCGAAAAGATAATATATATTCACATTTTACAAATCTACAATACCAATACTCATCGAATATCGTCGCATCAAAAAACAGCGTATCGGATCAGGTTTGAAAATACATAAACATACGCACAATCTATTCTATTCTAACTTGAAATTTGATTCGGATACGATTCTCAGAAAAAGCGATCCGACTCAGGCCTATAATAGGCTGGGCACAAAACTAGACTACAGGTTGCTACAGAGAAATTCCAGATAGAAAACCCTATAAAACTTAGCCTGACCCGGGCATCTAACCTAGGACATCATGGTTAGCAGTAACGCTTGCGACTACGAGACCAAAAAGGCAGTTTTGAATCAAACTTGAAGTTCAAAACTTGTTGAGCACTTCTTGAAAGACAAAGTTTGAAAGTTTTTTAACTTTGAATCTTCAATTTTCCAGTCGCCTACAGATATCTGCAATACCAAAGACATCTCTGTTCGTCTATACAAGACCAGAGATGTCTGGAAGAGACAAAGCTCGAAAGTCTCATGTGCTTATAATAACACCGGCAACCATAGCTACCTTGAATCTCGAATTCAGCAAATACCAGTTCTGCCTTTTGAAAAAAATATGAATAGTGGTATAACATTGTCTGCAGAATGTTTTTTTTTTCTGTATTTCGTCTCGCAGTTCAACCAAAGTGGCTGTCGTCTGCTTAACCGAGCTTCCCTGTGGAGACTAAGCTATATAGCCTCCAGCCAGGCACAAATTTCTAAACCTAAGCGACAACGCTGAGGGCTACCCCCTGTGGGGTCGAACCTCGGCTCAGGGCGTCGCTGGGGTTCAGCTAAGGCTGGATCTTAATAAAGTGATTCTACCATGTCGATGGGGCTGAAATGTACTGGAATGGCGACCACATACCGGCAGATGCAGTTTCGGAAGGCGAGAATCTGCTAGATGCGATACGCACAGGATCGACTGATATGGCGACACTTGTGGGAGCACTATGTCCAGCTGTGGACGCAAACATTCATCATCATCATCATATTCCTGCTCTTGCCTCAAGTTACTTGAGGTAGGCGCAACACGTTAACTTCTTTCATTGAAATACATTGCCGTTTGAAAATTGCAATTAAATCCTAGAGCACGTTTCACCTTGTCACACAAAGACACGCACACACACTCTCGGGCAAGTTGGTGCTCACGCCCGGTGCCTTTCGTGGACGCTGGGGTGAGTACTTATATTGCACTCACGGACACAACACTCTCCAAAGACACACATAGCATATTTCTTTTTGTTTTGTATATCTCTTCCTCTCAATTTGAAACTTTCGCAATTGTTGTAGTACGTAAGTGCAACATAATATTGTAATTTTAAGGGTGTGAGCCTGGATCTGTCATACAGGTTTCGAACCCAGTACAGAGTCCAGCTCTCACATAGGATTGAATCTGCCTTCAAACCAGATACTATTTGCCGAAATTGTACCTTTTTGAGAGAAGTAAAATAAGTTAAAAAAGTATAAACGAAGTTACAGATCTACGATTTTCATAAACCGGTCTCACAGGAGGGCCGAACGAGTCGCAACGTAAACTGACAGACGGATAGACATTGCTTTACCTCCTAAATGTCCAACAAATTCTATTTTAGTAGGGATTGCTAAACATAGTACCTACAGGGAAATAAAAATGGAAGAGGCATTATGAATTTAAATGCTGGATTTTAAAGAATGAAATTGTTAAAGCCAGCATTTGCGGCTTCGTTTTTTCTTTGTCTTACCTAGTAACACTAACTGACGATATGGTTGGCTTAGTGGTTGAGTGACCGGTTCCTGCCCTGCGTGTCGCGGGTTTCATTCCCGCACGGATAAATGTTATATATGGGCTACAGATAGTTGTCCCGGGTCTGGTTGTTTTTGTACGTGACTTTTCATATTTGTTAACGCACTACAGGAGAAATTTCTAGTGTGAGGCAACGATTTTTTTTTTAATTACTTGTTGCTGCTATGGATCCCTAAGGCATGTTGGCGTTACTTGCAAATGGTAAATAAATCTAACTTGCCCGTGTCTAAACTAATATTATAAAAAAGTTAATAAAAAAAACAAACTAATCAAAAGACGTAAACAAGAAGAAATTCATGCTGTGCAATCGGAGGATACATATTCGCGAGCTGGCTGACCAAAACCAGATATATCCTCCGACTGCACATCATGAATTTCTTCTTGTTTACGTCTTTTTAGTTCGCTTTTTAAGCAGTCGGGTATTTAGTTTCCTTTAATATTTTTTTTTATTTACAACTTTTTAGTTCATTTTTTTAGAATTAGGTACATTTTGAACATATAAGTATTATATATTTTTGAAATCACCTCATAAAACCCTTTATTTTGATGCCCCCAATAAAAACAGGCCACCGAAAAAAGCAGGAATTATGTTACGAAGTTTAAAACTGTGTTAACTACCAACGGGTCGTCTTATTATAAAATAAACAAGCTTTCTAAAACATACACAAAATCAACAACATGCCTGTAATATCTTGAACATAAACCTCAACATCGATTTTCGTGGCAGACATTCTATTAACCATATCACGCCAATTTCGGCAGCTCCCAATACGTGCGACACAATATTATGGCGGTAACCTTCACCTCAGTGTACTTGGACCACAGAGTAAGGAACAAACTCGATGGCCACTACTTGAAGAAGAATTGTCAAAACTGCCCGATTATAACTTAAGGGCCCTTCTACCACTTTAGTGCCGTAAAACGGTTACTTTCTAAAGCATACTCCTTAGTAACGGCTACGTTAAAAAGTTTGAAAAAAGAAATATTGTTTCATGTACAACAATTGTGAAACATGGTTTTTTCGTGTAACAAATAGTTTCTTTTTAAAAAAATAATTAACAACACGATATTTTTCGTTTTTATTGGATACTCCTCCAAAACGACTTGGATATTTAAAATATTATTACAAAGAGAATTAATTGCTAAAATTTCTTCATAACTAAAAAATATTCATTGATCTATATATGCTGTATATATAGATCAATGAATATTTTGCAAACAAAACTGTCCAAAAGGAGATTCAATATTGATATTTTGGCTCCGAGTGGGCGCACGGCCAGTACTGCGTTAACTTTGGGGAATACATACGCCTTAATTTAAAAGAGATTCAATGGAGTTCCAAAATGATATTCTGCCTAGATTTTCTTCCAAATAGTTAGAAAAAACATTTTAACATTATAAGGATACAGCTATATAAAAGGTATGTAACACAATATAACAATACAGGATTTCACATATTATTATAGTGACTGTTACTGGGTAACACTATATTCCTTGTGTCAGATATGGGCTTCTATCTACCCCTAAACTATTGCCAACTATAAATGACAGCGAGTATAATGGTCTTACGTAGTTTCTGAGGCGCTGGGTAGCTCGCCAGCCGTCGCTCCGTGCGGACGTCTCGCTGCTCGTCGCCCCACCGCGCTCTCCGGCGCCCCCACTCTCCGTCTCGTCGCGCCCCTCTGCGTGACGTCACTGCGGTCGTCGCGTCTTCGCACGCCGCTCCAAAGGTGTCGCTACTAGTAACTTTGGTTACTAGTAGTGGCAGCTCAAATCCACATCTTGTGTGGTCCCTGGCGGGAAACCTAGCGGTGCTAACAAGCCAGTGAGGGTGTGCCCCAAGCACCCGCCAAGTCCCATAAGGACACGGCAGTCATTGGAGTCGGGAGCGGGATCAGTTGGCCTTGGTAGATAGCCTAGTCAACCCCCGCTTCGTCCCACAGCTTACACCTGGCACGGTCGGGTGTTTTCTATCCCGACGTACCAGACTTTTGGTACACAGTGGTGGGTGGCCCACCTTCGGTGGGTTTACCGGTACCTTAGGGCCCTGCCACCCAATAAGATTGGTGGCAGGTAATCAAGCTTAGGGCTCACCAGATACTCACCTCCCAGTCTAACCCGACTGGGAGTGTAGGATTGCACACATCCCCGGGCCTGTCCACCCGGGGAATATCTCACTCCCTTTTCCTTCACTTGCACTAGCTCTATCAACAGCGACAGGATGCATCCTGTCGAAGCGTTGATAGAGCTCGTCAAGGACGCGTTGTCGGACGATCCCAGTCCAGTCAGCGTGAATAAGCGAAGGCTTAATTTTATCCTCCACAAGCTGGCTACATGCCCCCCCCCTCCTCCCATACCCGCCCCGGAGCCCATGCCCATCGGCAACCCGGCGCCCACCCCCGTTTCGGCGCTTGCGCCCACTAAAACCCCAACTCTCAAATTTCCGATTAATTTCTCGGAAAATCCTGCCTCCCCGAACGTTGACAGTCCACTCGTTGACGAACCCATGTCCGGTGATGATCATAAGGATGATGATTCCGATGATTATGAAACTACTGACGACGCCTCCGCCGATTCCTCCTCAGAAAGCTGTCAAGCTACCTCTGAGGGGAAGAGGAAGAGGAAGAAGGGCAAGTCCCACCCCAAAGCCACCAAGCCCAAAAAGGTCGCTTCGACCAACCCTCCAACTCTGCCGTCCACCTCCTCCTCCGACGTGCAGCCCACCCCTGTCACCGCTTCCCAGCGGTCTAGGCGCTCAGATCGCTCCCCAGCCCCCAGGAGTCGCTCCCGTAGTCCCCTAACTCAGGCCGACGCTTCCCCAATGTCGAGCCGCGACCCCAGCCCTGCTGCTATTCCTAAGAAGCAGAAATGCCCTCCTATCTTCCTCCACGATAAGGCCAAGTGGACGGAAGTTTCTAAAATTTGCGATGAACGCAAAATCAAGTTTCTTAGTGCCACCGCTTGCCAGGTAGGCATTAAAATCCTACTCCCGACCCCTACTGATTTCAGGAACCTTTCCAGGCTCCTAAAAACCTTGAGGATAGAGTTCCATACCTATTCTCTCCCATCGGAAGCGCCCACCCGTGTGGTTATCCGGCGCATTCCGAAGGAAATCCCAGTCGATGAGATTTATGCGGATCTTGCCGCACAAAAAGTCCCAGTCATTGCCGTCCACCGCATGCGTAAAGCAAGAGGTGGACAGGAATACGATATGGTAATGGTCGAGTGCGACCCTACCGAGTCCTATGCCCCTATTTTCAAAATTAAGACTCTCTGCTCCCTTTCAGGGTTCTCTATCGAGAAACCTTACCGTCCCTTTGTCGTTGGTCAGTGTCACAACTGCCAACAATATGGCCATAGTCAAAAACACTGTTTTGTCCGCCCCAGGTGCGTTAAGTGCCGAGGGGATCACGGCACAAAAGAGTGCACCCGTCCCAAAAACCCTGCCGAATGCACGGAGCCTCCCAGCTGCGTGCTATGTGACCAAGTCGGTCACACGGCAAACTACAAGGGTTGTCCTAAAGCCCCCAAAGTTGCGCCTAGATTGGCCAAAATTCATGCTGAGCGTCAAGCACGCCAAGCTCCCTCGACTAAACCCCCTCCCCGGCTAGCCCCTCAGAGGGCTTCGCCATGGGGCAAGCTCAACCACCAAAATGTGGCTCCCCAGACCGTCCAACAGCTTCCAGGCTTGATGGATCATCCCATTCCGGCCCCTCAGGCGCCCATAGCCCCCATGCCCGCTCAAAGCCGACAGGAGGCTCCCACCTCTGCCGCTGCTAAGAGCCCGTCTCTACCCACGCCCAAACCCAGACGCTGCGTATCTGATACCATCATCAGTGCGTACAAAATCTGGATGACGGACGAGGCCAGATCGCTGGCTGCCGAGATCAATAGGATCGAGGCAGCCGGGGATATGACCCAAGCCCAATCCAACGACCTATTCAAACGGTACCCTAACATAACCGAGGAGCTAGACAGCCTCGTTTATAGAAACGGTCAATGGGTGCGCATTTAAGTCGCACCTACACCGTTTCTAACCAAGTTTCGCCAATTGAGGCTCACCTCTGACCCCTCACGATCTCTACTCTGCTCCTTAAGAGCCTAGGTATGGAGTAGAATATACAAACGTAGAAATACAAACCGATTCGTCAGTCCTCGCCGCCGAGGCTCGTCGCGTATCCCTTCAATTAAAATCTTGCCAGCCCGCGTAGCTGAGCATTAGTTAATTTATTAGATATGAAATGGAGTTTCTTGTCCGTTCTTCTCCACGTAGGTTTATTCCGAACGGATGGTAGAATCACTTGTCAAGATCCAGCTTTTGCTTGTCCCCCCAGCGACGGCCCTGAGCCGAGGTCCGACCCCAACTGGGGTAGCCCTCAGCGTTGTCGCTTAGGTTTAGTAATTTTTTGCCTAGCTGGAGGCTATATAGCTTAGTCTCCGTAGGAAAGTCCGGTTAAGCAGCTACCCGTCATTCTGACTGAGCTGTGAGACGCCCCGCAGAAAAAAAAAAAAAAAAAAAAAAAAAAAAAACTGAGGCGCTGAAGGATCTTGATATGGTTGGTTAGCCATTCACGAACTAATACCGCAAACGAAGCTTACCTTCAATTGATCCATGTTAATATTTCTCTTCTTTTCTTTGTTTTATCCTTTTTAACCGACTTCAAAAAAAGGAGGAGGATAAAATTAAGCTGTAAATTGCAATTTTTTGTTAGAATCAAGTGTGTGTGTCACTGCCAGCTAATTTGTAAAGGTTGCTGTTGGGTATGTAAAAAATTCACGGTAGTAGTATGAAATTAAAAGGATAAGATTAGGATAAGATAGATAGATTATATATAAGGATAGGATTTGTCACAGCTAAGTAGGATTTACAAGTTTACATCTTATAAAATGTACTTGTAAAAGTAAAAAAGATCTTGCGCAAATGTTCAATGAGCAATGTTCGGTGCTTTCATTGTTTATGAACTTCAGTATTTTTACCTAATTTTGTTGGTGAATGTAGCTGTTCGTACGGAACCCTCCGGTCTGGCCGATTTTATTTTATTAGTACTGCCGTGTCTAGAGGTGTCGTGTGTCGTATCAATAATTCCGTGCTCTGTACTCGATTCTAAGTGTCACCTCACACGGGCGACAACGACGGTTGACGATAAGAGTAACGCCAAGTTCAGACGCGTATCGTACACACGTAATCTGTTTCGAGTTCCGTTGTAGTGGATGTGGTTGAGAGAGGCAAGTGAATAAATTGTCTTTTAAGCATTGTTACAATCGTTGAGTGTAATGAAAAAATTTTGTAGATATTCATTATTTTGTATTAACTTGATCTATCCGACACTCTTTTTTCAGCAAGATTATATCTGATTATTTTTAATAATGAGATCAGGTGCGTTCACAATATATTTTCCTAGTGTAACCCTTTTTACAACATTTGATAAATTGTAATTTCAGTTTCAGAGCTTTTTAACACTTACGGTCTTAATTGTCTTAGGGCCGATTTTTCAATAGTCTGATACCTTTTAACTGAGGTAAAAAAATGGCCGTTTGACATACGAGTATTTTCTATACAAAAGTTGTCAAACCACAAAAAAAAATCGGGCTTTGAAGAGATACTTACTAATCAGGTCTTCTTAGGTAGAGAATATTTGGCAAGTAGACTTTCCACGCTGAAAATAATAACTGAAGCATCGATTATTATTATCTTATAAGTGAGGTATTATTCACAAAGCCATAGTTTACTAAATAGGTGTAAATAACGAAATTGACACCTACAAATTGGCTGTCGGCCACACACGTTTTGCTACTGGCAAAATAAGAATCATCTGGAGGCTTTGGGCTCTTGGACTATATATTTTGTGCTACAGCTTGGCCAGAAAGAGTAGAAATTAAATAAATGTGAACTAATTTTTTCTACACATGGCAACATGAAAGAAATGTCAAACATCAGTCAAACTACCAAAACAATAAAAGTTTATTGTGAATTAATGTGATTTTTGGTAGATATTAAACGTATTAGTCGGTGAATTGTTATTGAAAATGGGAAAGACGATAAAAAGTGGTGCCAGAGAAGTTATTTACAATGTTTTTAAGAGGTGTTTGGAGGAATATCATGCCGGAAAACTTCTAAGAGAATTGGATGACCTTTACAAACGAGTTGCTGATATGACAGGTATTTATTCAATATAATTTTATATAATATACATAGTTCATGATCTAAGTTACAGTTAAAGTCGGTTTGGTCTTTAAAATATACCACATCATCGAAGTTTTTTTGGTTTTAATTAAATTTTAGAGTTTATGTTTACATAGGGAAAGTACTTTGACACAGTGACTTTGTATAGAGCGACTGCAATTTTTGATAGTCACGCACATCATTCTACATTAATGTTTTATTTTGATTACAGGAAACTCAGAAAGCACTGTTTGACGCAAAATAACCAAAGGCAATAAAAACGAAGGCAAATTTGCAACAACAGCCAAGCATAGAGTCGGGTGTAGAATATTTAGATAGTGATTAGAAAATATATTGTAACTATAATAAAGATGTTTTTACTCTCCTAGGCTTTTTATTTAACAGATAGAAAAAAGAAATATATTAGCATCTGATTTAACGATTTTCCCCATTCTGATATACCTTTAAAAATACTTCAAGTATCAAATTCATTTATGTTATAGTATAAATGATGCCATATAAACGATAGTGGCGACCTCAATTTTTTTCTACTCTTTCTGGCCAAGCTGTGCTACGAGAGGAAAGGAACTGAAATACCGGTGTATAATAATATCATTCCAGGAGAAATTCGCATCAAATAAACACTTACAAAACTAATAACTTAAACTGAACTTACTCAACTCTCTCCATTTTGTTTCCATCAAGAAAAATATTGGAAAAATATTTACTGTGGCTTTATCGTGTTAAAATGTTCACGGATGAATCTCATTTACTGGGAACGCTTGTGTCAACTTATTCGATTCTTGTTACGGTGGCAAAGTCAATTTTAAGACGTTGCCTTTTCGTGATAGGCTGAGTATTGAGTTAAAGCGCTGTTCAGTGTTGTTCAGCGCTTCAGCACTTTATTGCATCGTGTACGTCTCGTAGAATGTCTTTGCTATTGCTATATGACTTTTTGATTCGATTTTTGTTCGTGATTTGCCAGTTATTTTTGGATACGAAAAAATGAGTAATTGTATTTTCGGAGTAAATTAAGGCTATCTTTTCAAATACAGGTAGGTAGATACTTACGTGACATTCCGCTTGCCTTCATTTCATAAGCTTTGTCATGAGTAGCGGAGACTGGGGAGATTTGATCCTACGGAAGACTTGGTTCATAAAAATAGCTACTTAGCATTTCAATTTGTTTGAAAATGGTATTTTTTTTTTGGAAGTAGAACTACTAGTAGAGCTAGGTTTGATTTTTTAAATCAACTGAAGATGTTTAGGGGCTTCTTTATAAATTTTATGTACCAAGACCCGTTTAACCAAGTCACCCCAGTCTCCCTTATAGGAAATGTACGCTTGCTTCGTTTTGATTTAAATTTGTCTTTTTGCATGAGACTGACAAATATCGTAGCCATAATATTATTAATTGTGTTATTTGTGCTGCTTTAAGTATAAGTAATTACTTAGTTATGGTAACAATATATCAAATATGTACCTATATGTACCTATTTTGAAACTGTTACAAGGAACCCAAACTTTACAGTTTTCCTTCGGCACCTTAATATGGTGCAGAAGGTTTTCCTTACCCTTTCAACACGATACACACGCACACACGCTTTGGCAATCACAAACATAAATTCTTGACATACGAATCATGCTACATCAATCAACCGTGTTGAAGATTCGTGCAACCACCACCAACAACTTAGACATGAATTCCTAAACATTTCAATTCGTGACCTCTATTCATTCCTCTTTATGGCGTCATGCTATTCGCTAACAGCGACTTAACATTGAATCAAATGACCCGAGTTCACGCTCCAGAAACCATAAGTCCTAATTAAATCAAGATTAAACAATCTTTTAATTTGAAAAAAATATTTTAGCCGTTTTTATCGCGACTATAGTAAGGCTGGGGACGAATGGAGCGGTTTGAACGCAAACTATTTTGGCGGTGACCACAGAGCATCGAGATGCCTTATTTTTTATTTTATTTTATTTATTAGGTCTACCAACAACTGCTTACACTTATCTACAAACAAAAATAAAACATGCGTACAAACTCTACACTGTGCAACAAATAAATAAATAAATAAACACCACATGAACAAAAAACATTACTAAGTAATTATGTTAGCTGTAAGCTACATATTCCACAAGCAAACTTAGTAATATAACTTTATAATAGTTACATATGCGAAACACTAAAATCATAATTTCCTCAAAAAGCTACGTACACACAGTCCAAAAAAACATTTACAAAAAATCTGTTAAACAGTTCAGAAATTTAAATTTTTGCTTATTGAGAGAATCAAAGTGAAAATCAACCATATCACTGCAACTATTCAAAACCCTAGAAAACCTAGCACATGGAGAGTTAGATCCCAACACCGTTCTTCTCATTGGAGGACTAAGCGGAGTAATAGGTTTACGCGGAATCCTCGATGGAGCACGAAAGTTAATGAGTGCGAGCAGCAGCGGTGAGTCGATATTTCCCTTGAAGATTTTGCTAGCAAACATTACTATAGTACTATAGTACCACTACTATAGTCGCAACCAACCAATTTCTAGGACACCGGTCTCTTTTCTGTGAAAGGGAGTAGATCTTAACCCAGAGGCCTAGTGCGAGTTGGTGGATTTCACGTATCTTCAAATTTTTGGTTCCAGAACACCGTCTTCACAGTTTTTAAGAGCATTGGTGATGAAAAAGTGACGGTATTGTCAAAACTTTCCAAACAAATAAAGTTTGTCCCCGAGTGTCACTGATTACTCATATTAAATGACGGCGTATGTCTATGCTTATGACTGCCTAAACTGGTGTTCAGCGCACATTGGGTGGGCCCCGATGTTATTTTTATTAACAAATTTACTCAATGAATTAAGCTTTTTAAAATATTTTTGAAAAAAAATATGTTATAGAAAATATTAATTAATTTATTTATTCATTACCCCATACATTTGTTTTAACAGGTAAGACAGTCCCAAGTAACGGGTCTGGGTAGAAGCACAAGTTACACAGTGGACAACACACTAAGTGTCACCCTCTGGAATTCCGCCAAAGAGCAAGAAAATATATCCAAACGCAGAGAGATGCTGTGATGTGTTGTTACTGCACGAATCACTGGTGCAAACTGAAAAAAACATATGCAGTTGTCAAGAAGGAATTTGACAATTGTCGTACAGTGGTACCTCTAGCGTCAAAATAGAAACAGCGTTCCATTTTAAAACTGACATAAATGTCGTTGCGATTCCATGCTCTGTCTGTGACGGACAACGCATTTACAGAGCGCTTGTTCGCTTACGATCGTCCCACAAACCTTTTGTTTCAAGCCTGCACGAAACTGAATTGTTGCTTCATGTTGGACATTCTCACTCACTTCCGAACAATTGCTGTCCTTTGAGATTCTGAAGCTTGTCGGTTAGTACGAGTATTGGACAGTGGTTTATTTGACGCTAGATATAAATGTAAGTGTGATTCTACAGTAATACGAATCTTTTTAACCGACTTCGCAAAAAGGAGGAGGTTATCAATTCGAATGTTTTTATTTTTTTTTATGTTTGTTACCTCAGAACTTTTTATTGGGTGAACCGATTTTGATGATTAAATTTTTTATTCGAAGGCTGGTGCTTGTCATGTGGTTTTTATCAAGATCTGATGAAGAACTTCGGAGATATACATTAGAACTCTTCAATAAATGACGGCAAATCACTCGTGATAGCTGCAATCGCATGTCTGTTTATTGTTTACACTATTTCATAACATAACATTACACTGGTACGCTCTAAAGAGGTACGCGGGTGTGAACAGTTCACCCTGATATACTCTCATTCCACCGGTTATGTTTATTTAAGTCTCATGTAATAACATGAAACTTAAATAAAGTGAAGCCAGATTAGATTAACCCAATAGGGTTCATCTATTCTGGCTTCACTTTGGACATTATAGGTACCTAGCCTATAGAACTGGTCCAATATGTAGTACATACAACTAAAAAGTGAAAAATATTAAAAAACTTTGTACAAAAATTACAACCGACTTCCAAACAAAAACACTACATAATGAAAAATAACTTCAATTTCGGAAGTCGGTGTCAAAAAACGAAGAAACGAAAACAGGAACACCCACACACTCCGCTTTGTAGCAATAAAGTAATTTTGAACTTTCGTATCGTAAGCATTCTAAAGGTAGTTCGAAATTTATCATATCTACATCTGTACTACACAATAAGAACTAAATAACTATTTGTCCACCACGAGAACTTCAGTTCATCATCATCTTCCTGCCCTTATCCATGATACTTGGAGTCGGCGCAATACGTTTTATTCTTCCATACCGTCCTGTCCTCTGTCAAGCTATCACTGCCTCCCTTTTCTGTCATATCACTCCTCACACAGTCCATCCGTCTTTTCTTTGGCCTTCCTCTCCCTCTACATCCATTCAGATTTATATTCATAAGTCTTTTATTAACATGCGTTTCATCTCTCCTCATCACAATGACCATACCAGGACAAACGGTTTCCTTTCAACTTTTCTGTCACTGGCGCCACTTTCAAACTTCCTCTAATATACTCATTTCTAACTTTATCGGTTATCATCACTCCGCATATCCATCTCAACATTCTCGTCTCTGCTATATATAATATCTTTTTCATCCATCTTTTACACAGCCCAACATTTTTACGAGAACCTCAGTTTTTATGACCTAATTCAAAAATGGACTGGACTTGTTAAATGTTTAAAAATAATTCTTCCGTACGAATTTTGGTCACTGGCTTATCTCAATGGGGAATACTCAAGTATGTAGGCGATAATACAGTGTACAAGTGTGTGACCGTGCCCATAGACAGGAACACTAACTTTGGTTCCTTTTTACCCGACTGCCGAAGAAGGGTAATGTGTTTATCAGTCTATGTATGTATGTATGTTTGTTCTTATGTGGCGTTCTAGAGACCAAACGCGTTGGCCGATTTTGATGATTCTTACGTCAATCAATTTGTCTTAACCCTGCATACATTAAAATTAGAAAAGAAAAAAATGGCGGCTTTTGGGCGCCATTTTGTGGGGGCACAATTTAGTTTTTCTTCCAAACCCATGGGGTATCAAAATAAAGGGATTTAAGAGGTGATTTAAAAAAAAAACATATGTTTAAATGTACCAAATTCTGAAAAAATAAACTAAAATGTTGTAAATAAAAAGTTAATTAAAGAAATCAAAAAACCCAACTGCTTAAAAAGCGAACTAAAAAAAGGTAATCAAGAAAAAAATCATGCTGTGCAGTCGGAGGATACATGTTCGCGAGCTGGCTGACCAAAACCAGATGCAACGCTTTTTAAGCAGTTGGGATTTTTGATTTCTTTAATTACCTTTTTATCTCATAGTCCATTGGTACGGTAATCCAGAGAGAGATCGTACAAGGGTTTGTACACTCTAATTTCACCGGTTATGTTCAAGTTTTATGTTATTCGGGTTATCTATTATGCCATAACTTTGTGCATTATAGGTACTTTACCTATAAGTAAAAATTGAAAAAAAAAACTATTTTACATAATAATACAACCGACTTCCAAAAAAAACACTACAGTGTGAAAAATAACTTCAATTTCCGAAGTCGGTATTAAAAAACGAAGAAACAGAAACAGGAACACCGACTGCCGAAATTGAAGTTATTTTATCTCCTTTTTATACGACCTGACCGTTGACAATTTACATATTGTCAACGGTTAGTTCATTAATAAGGGATTAAATTTGGTTTAAATCGTTTATCTATACTTCTATACTAATATTATAAAGAGGAAAGATTTGTATTTTGTATGTAACGAATAAATTTACAAAACTAGTGGACCGATTAAAAAAATTATTTCACCGTTGGGAAGGTACACTATCCCCAGGTGACATAGAGATACTTTTTATCCCTGTATTCCCACGAGAATGGGAACTATCTAGTTTTCAATAAAACGTTAGTACATTTTTGTTCAACTTACGTACCGCGCACTACACGTGCCTATTATTGGATGTCTTTCGGTTAAAATGATGATAATGATTCATTTATTACATTCCATATTGTTTTACAGTTGTAACAGAAATACTTATTGTGAAGTACACATTTATGGTTAAGCCACAGCAAATAATTTTCAAATAAGTCTAATTAAAATAATAATAACTACTAATTATTAATTAAATAACGTATCAATTATGTGAACAAAACGCACCATTGCCAATGCGTCTCAACCGCCACATATGGTATCAGCCTGCCGCGTTTCTCACGCGAACTTATCGCTCCAAACCAGCACGCAAACTTTCATAATCGATAGCTTTGACTTTATGTAATAAAGTCTTAAGACCATCTACGAATATGTTGAAGAAAAGTAACATATAACATAACATCACGCCTCTGTTGCCCGAAGGGTTGAGCAGATGTGTACTTAGCCAATCACACTATTTATAACCACTGCAACTCAAAGTCAGAATCTTTGTAGCTCAACGAGTCTCGAAGAAACGATACAACTGCCTTGGATTCCGCAACAAAAATAATCGGAAATGAAACAGCGGAGGCGGAGGAAAAAAGATAATTTCCACTTTCTGGTGTTCCTATTAATCATCATCATCATCATTTCAGCCTAAAGACGTATACTGCTGGACGTAGGCCTCCCCCAAGCGTCACCACACTGTTTGGTCCTGTGCGTCTTGCATCCACCGGACTCTCGCAGCCTTGACCAGGTCGTCGCTCCACCTAGGCTTTCCAACTCTGCATCTGCCAGTACGCGGTCGCCAATACAGAACTTTTCGGCCCAACGGCCATTCGTTCTGGGAGCTATGTGCCCTGCCCATTGGCACTTAAGTTTGGCAATTCTTTAGGCCATACAGGAAAACCACTAACCTAGATTTCACCAGTTATCTTTAAGTGCCATTTAATGCGAGGCAAGTCTATTGGCATCAATCAGGCTCCGGACTGTTTCGTAGTAAAAATTCGCAGATGGGAAACCACAACAACTAACAACCTTCCCGGAGCGGGCAATAAAACCCACCCTGGGTTTGATTTCAGAGGAAAAACCTTGTAAATACCCGATTCGGAAAAAAACCAAGACCTAGTGGTTGCCAACGCTACTTCTGAGCATGAGGCTCAGAAGTAACGTTAGCAACCACTAGGCCAAAGAGCCAGTAAAGAAAAGCAATTAAGACAAAATTAGACACTTAATTATTTTTCATTAGACCTGTGATTAAAATTAGGGAAATTTGTTCGATCGTCGCGTCATTTCGGTGAAATTGTATTATGATGTAAATTAGAAAATTGATGCTAGCTTTAATAAAACGTGTCTTGATAATGCTGATGTGTTTAATTTGAGTTAGATAAGTGCTTTGTATTCTATAGGCTTGAATAGTTAACTTTTTAAGCTGACATGGTCACAATCATTAGAATTAATATTTGTTTCGGGATATTTTCAACCAAAATCAAAATAAACCTATGTTTATTTACAAAGTTAAGTTTAAACAAGTTAACTATTAGTTAGTCATTAGTTGTTAGTTTATTAATTTTTGCTAGTCATGTTACTTGGGAGAGGCCTTTGTTCAGCGGTGGATTTATTTTTTAACTTTTGGCAAAAACGATGACGATGAAGGTCCACGGAATATTCTCCTTATAAAGTAGATGTATTGTAAGTAAGATATACCACTCTGTCAAGAAAGTACCAGGAAAAGATCAATAATACACAAAATGTTAGCTATTCATCCAAATTTATTTTATCAACTTCAAAGTATGCACCTTCAGAAACGATACACTTACGCCAACGAATAATCCAATCAACAAAACATTTTTAAACGCTTTTTCCGGAATCAAGTTCAGTTCTCGCCGCGAATTCTCGATTATGTCTTCTACCGAATGAAAACTGGTACCACGAAGTGGTTATTTGAGTTTAGGATTAAATAAAGAACTCGGTTGGAGCCATATCTGATGAACAAGGTGGTTGGTCGGTGGTATTTGTTGAGTTTTTGGTCAAAAATTCATTCACAATGATGGCCATTTTTATTGCGACAATCCCACCGCACTATTTTCAAACCACTGCAACTCCTGAAAGCCAAAATCAACAGTGGCGACCACCAGAAAAAACACCGAGGCAATGGAGCTCGATGAAGTCCCGGAGAATGAATTTAACAGTCTTGGATCCCGCAACGAAATTAATCAGAAAAAAATAAAGGAGGAGTAGAAAAACAACAATGATGGCCTTGTGCGAAGGCGCATTATAGAGGCAAAATCAAAAAATTTCTTGCCACAAATCTGGCCTTGTTCGTCTAATTTGCTCTCTTAAACGCCGCATAACGCTCAAATAATATTCTTTATTTACTGTTGACCTTCCGGCAAGAATTCCGAGTGCACAACACCGCGATAGTCAAAGAAAACCGTCAACATGACTTTGACTTTTGATCGATTTTGGCGTGGTGTTTTCGGTTTCGGTTCAGTTGGAAGTCGCCACTCCAAAGCTTGTTGACTAGTTTGTATGTCAAACTCATAAACCCATGTCTCATCACCAGTAACAATGCGTTTCATGAATGTTGTAGCATGTCCTCAGCGATTCTTATGCGATTGAGTTTTTGGATAAAATTCAGGAAACTAGCCGAGCAGCAACATGTTTCATACTCATGTGATTATTTAAAATGGTACGAACTGACTAGTGAGACACAGAAAGTTCGGTGACTATCTCTCTCAAACTTGAATGGGTATTTTCAGTCACTGTTTCCTTCACTTTTGCGATGTTAACTTCAGTTGCAGACGTTGATGGACTACCAGAGCGAGACAAATTTCTATCACATCTCTTTTGAACGCTTCTTTGTACTTCTCATAAGCACGTGTATTTGATAAAATCGATTCACCGTAAGCCTTCTGTAACATTTTCAGTGACTCCAAACACAAAATTCCATTGACGATGGAAAATTTAAGACAAGCTCTTTGTTCGATGTTTTTGTTCATTATGAAATACGCACTAGATATGATGTAACTAAAAATAGCACTATATTTAATCTAAATAACAGATGTAACTCAAACTCCGCGCTAAAATGGAAAACAGTTGTGCCAATCTAACAACAACAAAAAATAAACAAAAAAATAATTTGGAACCTTATATAAATCATCCATTCCCTAAACTTTTTTGACTGAATGTATTTATGTAGAAAGATGCAGTGGTGGCCCAGTGGTATCGGCCGCGACTTACAAGTTGTAGGTCGTGGGTTCGAACCCAGGCAGGCGCTTTACTTTGTGTAAATTATTTCATCATCACTGCTCTCAAAAACGGTGAAGGAAAACATCGTGGGGAAACCGGCATATCTTAGAACCAAAAAAAAACCGGCCAAGTGCGAGTCGGACTCGCGCACGAAGGGTTCCGTACCATTATCGCAAAAAACGGCCAAAAAATCACGTTTGTTGTATGGCCCCCTTTAATTTATTTTAATTTAATTTAATAATTATTATTGTTTGAAGTGAATATACAATTAAATATTCTGTGAATATTTCAACCGTCTACCTCACTGTGTTGCCCAATTTCTCACGGGGCATGGTAACTTTAAAAGTAAATTATTTTCCTTCAAGCTTTTTGCCTCGCCTTTATGTCAGTGTTCTACATCTGACTGCGAATATGTACAATCTGCACATCATATCTTATGGGAGTGTATTCTTTGGCAAAATTAACGCAATATTATGTTGAATAATGTACAGGCTGCATCAGGAGTTGTTTACTATACGGACCTTGTGGAAACTAGAACAAATTTCCGTGCGTTCAAGCGTTTTTGCCATACCTATTAATGGAATCAAATATACAATGCTAGGACCCATTAATATTAATCCTAATTTTTATCCGTGGTGCTAGGCAACTAAGCTTATCCCAGTTGTAAACGACCCTTTGTGCCTATTGGCCTTGTTTGTTCTGTCTCCTGCTTGATATGGAGGTAAGTGGAAATTTATATTTTTTTCCTACTCCTCCGTTATTATTTTCTGATTAATTTCGTTGCGGGATCCAAGACAGTTAAATTCAATCTCCGGGACTCGTCGAGCTTCATTGCCTCGGCGCTTTTCTGGTGGTTACCACTGTTGATTCTGGCTTTCAGGAGTTGCAGTGGTTTGGGAATAGTGCGGTGGGTTTGTCCCAATTAAAAAACCGTCTACCTGTTGCCGTTATTAATATCGAGCAAAAATCGGCAAAAAAATCACGTTTGTTTTATGGGAGCCCCCCTAAAATATTTATTTTATACTGTTTTTAGTATTTGTTGTTCTAGCGACAACAGAAATACATCATCTGTGAAAATTTCAACTGTCTAGCTATCACGGTTCATGAGATACAGCCTGGTGACAGACGGATAGACAGACAGACAGACGGATCTTAGTAATAGTGTCCCGTTTTTACCCTTTGGGTACGGAACCCTAAAAATTCGATGACATGTGACATCCACCAACCCGCACTGGGCCCGCGTGGTGGATAACGGCCTATTTTTCTCTCACACAGAGGAGGCCTGTGTCCCAGCAGTGGGAATATTAATAGGCTGTTGATGTGTGTGTGTGAAAGTAGGACATGTAAACGTTTTCGTACCAGGTGAGTTGCATATTGTTGTACCACAAGTTTGTATATTTTTTAGTTTTGGCATCTGCTAGATGTGTATGAGGATCGGTCCATTTAACAACGCTTGCTTCCTTGGTCCAACATTGGACGTCTGCAGGTTGAAATAATGATAATTCAGTAACGATTATAACTTTATAATGATTTTGATTTCGACTTCGGTATGTCTACTTATCACCTTTTAACAACTGAATACGCTAACCACCCTAATGGCCACATAATATGATGATTACTGCAGCTAATTTCCATTAATTCCAGGGCACAACAGTGTAAATCCTGCCTTAATTCCACTCGCCTATCCCCAGTTGTAACTCGATCATTATAATCAAACTCAATGAGCCATCTAATACGTTATTTAACTAAACAGATTACCCGTATCATTGTGTGTGACAACTCAAATATGGGGTTGTGTGGAGGGCATTCAAAATTAGACGCTTATTCAGTATGCTATTTATTTGTCTCAGTTTAGGCCAGTCTGGAATCATAAGCGGTAAAAAGAGTACCGGGCGATTTTCGATTCTGAAGCCCTAGTACTCCGTTAGTCTTTACCGCTAATGATTTTAGCTCTGCAAATACTTCTTCATGATTCTGGCCTCCTGGTAGTTTGGGTATAAATATCTCTCCACGTTTTAAGTGGTAATTACTTATTTAATTAATTGCTTTCCTAGTTTCTAGTAAAATATCTATTAAATTTGATTAATTCTTCATATTATTACCGAGACGGGTGAGCACGACTGTACTTTTATATTGTTTGTTCTCTAAAATAAAATTCGGGTGAATTGCCCACTAAATAATTTTGGAGTGGTCGATTCGCCTACCGATAAATTAACTTCGGGCAAATCGACACAGAAAAATGAATATTTTTAATAGTGGTCGATTCGCCCGATTCGGGCGAGTTAAATTCGGGCGAGTCGTCCAATAACCCAAATTTTGCACAGAGGTTCCCTTTATATTGTAGACAAGGAATAAGGACGGTTTTTTTTTTATTTAATCCCTAAGGGTGTTAAATAGGGGTTGAAATAAAAAAATAGGGGTTGAAATAAATACATGTAATTAATGTGAATGACAAATTTATAACAAATCCTAAAATAATAGCAGAGCAATTTAATGATTATTTTGTAGACTCAGTTCAATCGAATGCCAAACGTTTTCAAACGAAAGACAGTATTAATACATCAGGATCGCATAAATCTATGTTTATGGAACCAACCATACCAAAAGACATTATTACTATAATTAACAATCTTAAAAACACCAATAGTACAGGATATGATGATATTGACACAAGGGTAGTTAAAGTAGTGGCTCCCCTTATAGCACCTGTATTGAGTGATATTATGAATAACTGTATTCAGAATGGTATTTTTCCGCAAAAGTTAAAGGTTTCCATTATCAAGCCATTACATAAAAAAGATGACAAAACAAAGTTAAGTAATTATAGACCTGTAGCACTAATACCAATTTTCTCAAAGATCTTTGAGAAAGTTATTTACAATGATATTTATAATTACTTTGAAAAACATAATCTATTTTGCAAGGAACAAATGGGTTTCAGGAAGACGAAAACCATTAATATGGCCATATACAATTTTTTGGAAAAAATACATCACAATTTGGACAATAGGAAACCAGTAATGGCAATGTATATGGATATGACCAGGGCATTTGACTATGTGGACCATAAAGTACTGTTAAATAAGCTAAATAGTTATGGCATCAGAGGTAACGTGCTTAATCTCATACAATCCTATTTGGAGGATAGAAAGCAAATTACTCAGGTTAGTCAAGTGGATATTAAGTCCAAAACTGAAGTAGTATACTCATCTAGCTCTAGAGTTCTCTGTTACGGTGTTCCACAGGGTTCTGTGCTGGGACCCTTGCTGTTCATTTGCTACATTAATGACTTTCCCCAAGCAATCGTGCACCAAATGTCCTTATTTGCTGATGACAGCACAGTTATATATAATACTGGTAGTAATAAAGAAATAGAAGATAACATTAACAATAGTCTTGTTACAATTGTTGACTGGCTGAACGCTAATAACCTAAAAATTAACCTAACTAAAACTAAAATAATGGACTTTAAAATTAGAAAAAAAACTCTGTCACATTGCCAGATAAACTACAAAGGTGACCAAATAATTGAAACTAATGTTACAAAATTTCTTGGAATGAATATTGATAATGATATGTCATGGAGGACTCAAATAGATAATGTTTGTGGAAAGATCAGTAAGTTTTCCTATGCTTTGTATATGCTAGGCAAAACTGTGAATAAGACAGCGCTCCTGGCAGCTTATCATGGTTATGTCGCCTCTACTTTGCGATATGGCCTTATATTTTGGGGTAATGCGACAAAGGTTGAGCAGGTATTAATAGCACAGAAAAAATGTATTCGAGCAATATGTAAAATAAAACGAACGGATTCATGCAAGCCACATTTCCAAAACTTAAAAATATTGACTGTACCATCACTTTATGTCTATGAAGCCTGTATCTTTGTGAAAAACAACATGTTTTTGTATAAATCTGTCGAAAGTCAGCGGCGCTCAAAAAAGTTGCACCCATTAAGCACTAAAACCAGATTTATGTACAATAGTATTTATGCAATGGCTCCAAAACTTTATAATAAATTACCTGATCAAATTGTGTCAAGCAGTAACAAGAATGAGTTTAAACGTAAGCTTTTTGAATTATTGAATGACAAGGCGTATTATTCCGTTAATGAATATCTTAATGATAAATTTAAATAATTTAAGTGTTTCATGTCTGTCTGTATAATTAAAATGTTAATGATATTCTGACCTGAAATTTTTATCTCTATTATTATTGTATTAGGATCTATTTGTTTATGTGCCGTCTTAATTTATTGACACATTATTATTAACTATTATTTTATGACATGAAATTGTGACATCTACTGTGACTTTATATTTTTGATTTTATTTTGTTATTGTGACATTACTTTGTGATTACCTTTTACCCAAATATTTTGTATGCCTTCTGGCGGGACATAGTATGGAACAACATTTTTTATTTTTGTTTAACCATCTGTAAATTTACCCTATGTTCACAAAATTAATAAATGAATTTGAATTTGAATTTGAATTTGAAAATTTGTATGAAACTCTGTCATTTTTAATTTGAAATGAATGAAATATGACATTTTGCCTCTAAATATAAAAAAATAAGTATTTTAGGTTTTTTTGAATTTCATTCCATAAACGGGGTTTAAAGTTTGTAAGAAAAATAAATTGTTTATAGTCAAAATAACTTGAAACTTACTATTTCTGCTCTTCAATACAATTAAGTGATGCCATTTTTAAATGGAATGGGGTTTTATAGTTTGTAAGAAAAATAAACTGTTTATCATAAAAATTACTTGAAACTTAGTAAGAAATGCTCTTAAATGAAAATTAAAGAAAACGTACCTGTGCATTTTTTTTAATTTCATCCCTTAAACGGGTTAAAAGCGGTGTTAAAGTATGTACGAATGATTACCTATTGGATATGCTCGCGGGGAATCAGATTTCATACCTCGAATATCACTGAAACCCTCTGATTATGTTTTTGAGTTTAAACAATTACCATTCCCCCTTGAATATATCTCAGGGTCAGTCATAAGGGTGGCAGGCATAGATTTAAGGAAAGATTTCATCGCACACGGGCAATTCTACGTTGCCTGTTTCAGAGTCAGTACTAGCAGCCTGGTCATTTTGGCAACAGACAGAAAAACCACCAATGTAGTATACAAAGAAGTGCATAATTAAATTCTAACTGCCTGATGATGACTTTTTTAGTGTAAACTAATTGGAGTACCCATATCTAGACTGTACAGAATGGCGCAAAACTCATCACTCTATCGGAAGATGCTATATTTTTTTCTTCTACAATAATTCTGCTTCGACATTTGTGAAATAACTATACAGATTCAAAATATAGCTGGTAACCTCCAAGCAAGTGTAACCTACGCTACGCTATGTCAAGCCATTTTAAATCACGACCACGAGGAAGACAACTTTTCATCGAAAATCATCATGAGCAAAGCTCTGTGAATATGTGATTAAGCAAAATTATCATCTCTGTGGCACATAAAGTCCGCGTATAATCCAAGAAGAGTCATTACACTCGCTCAAAGTTACTGCATGGTGTGTTGTTTTTCATGGTTGAGTGCTAACGCGTGACCGTGTCCCCGCCATAAGCGGCACAGGGGACACCGTGGAGTTTTAGTGGTTTGACTGCCACATAACTATCTCCCCATGATAGCGCAGTATGCATGAGCATATCACCAGGAAAAAAATGGTGTGGTATTTACGCTGGAAGCGTCATCGGGCCGCCAAACGACTACTGTGGTCAACGAGCTTCCAGAGCCATTATCAACATCTTTCTCTATTCTTAAAAGGAATACAGATATAATTATTACCACTATCTTACCATCAGGTGAGATCTTTGTCTAACGCGAGCCTTTAAATAATAAAATACAATAACTGGAACTGGAGAACATGTGATTCCAATATGATAGAGCAACGGCGCTTACTGCACGAGGCACAACCGAAATTCTGAGGGCTGCATTATCCGGACTTGCTCAGGCCGGTAGGATAGCCTGATGTAGCTGTTCCAGGCTTCATTCAGTGGGTTTTTTTAAGTCACGAGTCTATTTCTACAAGCCTCAGACTCTTAAAGCCCCAAAAGATAATATCCACCGGAAGTTCTGGCAAGAGTGATGAAAAATTTCATAAATCGGGCCCGAATGTTTATCAATTCTGGCGACGCCGACGGCGTGGTTTTATCATTAACTCGACTAAATGGGAAAATAAATTAAGACACTAATAAACATTATCTAAAAGCAGAACCAAAGTATTTCATTCATAAAAAAATGACATCCAAAAAACATCGGGTGATAACTTTTGTGCCAGCCTGTATTCATTTTCTATCGTGTCGGTGGTAGGATTCAGAAATTGAAATCAAAGTGGTCTTTCACTATTTGTACCTGCCCGTGGAAATCGATCCCACGAGACCTCCAGAATGAAAGTCCAACGCTCTAGCTATTAGAACACGACGGCAGTTCAGTTTATGCTCATTTTATATCTATTTACAGGTAATTTTTATAATTCGATGAAATAATAAAGTTGAGCAAATTTTGTAGTCTACGCGAACAAAGACGCGGGCGGAAAGCTATGTTTGGATAATAATTTGCAATATCCCGCCAGAACTGCAAATAACGAATCAGCCAAAATCGTGTAGTCCACGCAGGTAAAGCTGCGGGCGGAAAGCTAATGAAATGATACTTTGGTGAGTACCTAATTAGGATTGGGCGAGAGGCCACGGAAAATTGTCACCAGAGACACAGAAACTAACTCAGAGACCATAGAAGAATTAGAAGAATGTTTATTGTTTTATAAAGTCCAGACATTAACTTTGTCAGATCGATCATATGAGGACTACGCGGATTATTTTCCAAGATGGTTTGAAATGATAATGATAATACAAGGCTAGACATGCCTATTTATATGTAGGTATTGTAAGTCATTTCCAGACAACATAATACATATGATTATGATCAGCAATCCATTAGCCAAGCCAGATAATATAATTTTCCTTAATTAGGTCCAACCACAAATTGAGACAGTCTAATTCTGTCTAATTGAAATTCCAAGATTAACAGTAGATATATGGAGGCTATATAGCCTTCTGATATGCATAGAGCGTAACTAGATACTTCTTATTATAATATTATAGGTACCCCAGCAAATCAAATTAGCAATACGTGGTCCCAGCGCTAAGTAATAAAATTTGGTTCAAATAAATATCACTAGATGGCGTGATATTCATCGATTTGTTCTTAAATTGTGTGTAAATTTAACATTTTCGAGAATTGATCATAAAAAAATTATGTTCTCGTTTAATTAACTCTCCTAAGGACAAAATTATAGAATATCTGGCTTTTAATTCACATTTCAAGGATTATTTGAATGGAATTTAATTTAATTTCAAAGATTATTGAATAATTAGAAGATTTATTGCAATAGATGGCGCTGTTTAAAATTTCTGAGACTAGCCAATCGATTCTTTAAATTTGTCTTGTAACGCATTTTGGTACAATGAAACTGTAAAAACGTGCAAAAATTCTATAAAATAAATTTTCAGTGTATTTAAAGAAAAAAATAGTCACGAACCGAGTATACCCCCTTTACTTGTAAGTCGCCGCTAACACCATCTATAGCCATGGAACGGAACCGAACGCGATGGATGTACTTTTAGTAAATAGTCCGTATAGTCCGTCGAAAAACGCTAGTTACATCGGCACGGTTTCTCTGTATGGGATGAGGCAACCATATGCTAGTATTATATGATCTGTGCTAGCAAAAAAATAAGTGTGAGAGTGACGAGATCTGACGAGATCTTCTAAATTCATTCGTTTCACCGCAGACCTTAAACAAGATCTCAGACAAAAGCCGAATTTTCTCAAATAAAATCTTAAACTAACACAAACATAAGAAAACTCACGCCTCTTTCCCATAATGGCAAAATCTACAGAACGCTACTAGCTACGATCTTTATATAAACATACTCGTAGCTAAGAACACTCTCGGTAAAGACACCTTTCAAAAAAAATTAAATCATAATCGTATCATCCGTTTAGGAGATATGGCGCTACAGACAGATCTGATACACAAACACACAGGTACACACGTCAAACTTATAACAATACTCTTTTTCCGTCGGGGGTTAATAACAAAATAAATAAATTAAAACCCAATTCCTTAATACCTTACAAAACTTCTTTACAGAATCACTTTCCCGTCATCCAAAAACTTAAACGGTTCGTCCAAGCAACAGCATGAGAAATGAGAAACGCTATACAATATCGCGATTATTAAGCGAAAGTGCAAACAAAACGTTTAAAGCATTCCACTAATGATTCCGTGGATGAATGATGCCTGACGAACAAAAGACCGTGATGAAATACAAAATAGCTAAACGGGTTGCTCTTGTTTCGGTAGTATTCCTTTGGGTATCGAAAGAGAGAGATCTTAAACGAGAGAGAGAAAAGTAAACCAGATTATTATGGGATATAATTGATCATAATGTTTCTGGTAATCAACAGAGCAGCTAAATTACTGGTAAGTTTTCAGCAGGTTATACAAAAAAAAACGTGTGCGTCTCAGGACGCCTGACAGAAGTGATAACTTAGAGCCTGCCTACCACTGCCGTATACGTGAGAGAAAGGGAAAGCAGACAGTCTGGCTTCGTAACGCGTTACGTTACGAACCGGTTTACCCTCCCATAAGAAGTTATCACTTCAAAAATGCAAGAAATCAGTGAAGATGTCACTTAACTTAACAAAATCGAACCTAATGACGTGACACTAGCTGTGTATATCAGATCAACAATAAAATAATTAAGACATAACATAACATAAATTATGTTATAACAAATCAAATCAAATGTTTTTTATTTTACAAAGGCCTACATGGGCACTTATAAAACGTCGACAAAAGGTGCACGGTTCGGGTTGGTCGTTTCCTGTGGAGAAGAACCGGCAAGAAACTCCACGGAAACTCTTTTAAGAAAATTGGTTTGTTTTTACAATATTTCCATGTTACATCATTAGTGCTTAGATATGGGTTATGGATACAACGTAGGCCCGACAATAAGTCGTAAGAAAATAAAAAAATAAAAATGTTTGTATAAACGAGATAAAGAGTTAACAAATGTTAACAAGCATCTAGAAGAATATTATATAAATAATAGTATATGCTTCGAAAGCATTCCTAAAAACCGGCCAAGTGCGAGTCGGACTCGCGCACGAATGCAGTTCTGTACCACTATCGCAAAAACGGCAAAGAATCACATGTGTTGTATGGGAACCCCACTTAAATATTTATTTTATTCTGTTTTTATTTTAGCTGTTATAGCGGCAACAGAAATACATCATCTGTGAAAATTTCAACTGTCTAGCTATCACGGTACATGATATACAGCCTGGTGACAGACGGACAGACAGATAGACAGACGGACCTCGGAGTCATAATAGGGTTCCGTTTTTACCCTATGGGTACGGAACACAAAAAAAACCTTTTCCATAGGTAACCTATTGATTAATAGATAGATAGAAATCTCTTCATTGTGCATACAGCATAACAAGTGACAATTTTGAGCTTAAAGATTAATGAGTGAAGCAAGTAGGGCGATCTTATCGCTTAGGTCGACCATTATCGTGACAAAACGCCATAACAGTCGACAAGATTGTTCATCTTCATCAACATTACTTGCATTAAGAATATTACACACTCTGCGAGCTGCAACATAACAGAAACATGACTAAACAAGAAGAAGCTTACTCGTAGAAAGTCGACATAACTAGTGGTCTGTCCCTCGGGCCTACTCTAGGCAACGTTTCATTGTTTAGTACTGAAACTGGGCATGTGCCGCGAGCAGTGCCTAAATTACAACAAACAATCCTGGCTTTGGCGAAGTTTTAACAATAAAATTCTGAGGCTTATTGAAAAAAGAACAGAAAGCTAACAAAATGTTAATAAATAAAACCCATATATTTTAGCGTAACGACCATCGCCATCACTGCAAGAATAATACTATGTCTACAGCTTCTGGTCAAAAGGCTATTAATATTTTTGGTCATTATTAGAACAAAAAACAAAAAAAAATTGAAAATGAAAAAATGAAATGTATTTGGAAAAAGTCCAAACGAGTGCCAATAAAGAGTTGTTAGAGAGTAGAAAGTTTTAACGTTGATGATCGACCAACAAAAATATTCAAACAAAAAAACACAATGCCACATTCCCCGTTCCAAACTAAACCAGAGCGTTTCATTTTATTCCGGTGTTGTGGTAATTCATTGCTCACCTACATGCTTTGTTTCCAAGTATTGCTCTTGTTGCTTGCTGTTGCTCGTTGTCGCTCTTTGCTGCTTTTATACGTTGCTCAAGCTGCGCATTGAATTCTTGTTCCGCAGCTAAGTAATTGCTGAATATTTATCTAACGTCTTCAAGATTGAAATGTTTTATATATAAATCTTTATGGCTGTAATTTAGATAATGGTTGCAGTCTGGTAATAAAACTTGTTTACCGTTAAGGTGAGATACGTGTTGGAAATCGAAAGAGGGGTTATTATTTTGATAGTGGTTTTCAACGGAAAGTTTTGGTATTCTGTTGGATGAGTATTTTTAGGATGACATTGTGACAATCATATTGATCGCTCGACGAATTTATATCACACCGATAAGCGATAATTACTTAGCGAAATTGCAAGAATTTACATGCTCGCAATTCAACGTAGTTTGACCAAATTGCACACGAAATTTTCTCAAAAAATCATGCGCGATGTCATGAAATTTAAATTTCGTCGCGCCATCAGGAGGACATTGTGACGATTATTTCTATGTAACGGAAAATCAAAGAACATATCAGTTGATAAAAGTTGTTAACAGTCTGGGAACATGCTCTCTGGCCTCTGTAAATGAAGGAATACAATTAGTAGACACCATTACACATCCACCATTATTATTATTTATTTGTGTATAGTATTTTATATAGCTATATTTTATAATTAATATGTAATAATATTTTATTATGTAGCAGTACACCGTAGGCTACCCCCTGTTTTATCTTTAGTTCTTTAGTCCATCCAAAGGTTGTCTGGTAGATATCGCTGTCAGCAATAAGACCGCCGACCGTTTTATTAAGATGTTGTAAAATATATGTGTAATTTATTTTTTGGTGTACAATAAAGTATGTTCTATTCTATGAGGCATGACTTGAATAAATTTGTTTTCAATCAGTCTATCTAGATTTTGCCCAATTCTGAGTATTGAGTTCAGTTTCCAATCTAACCGAATGTATCTGCAGACCAGTATTTTACCAGTCTGCCTATGTGACCTCCACAAACCATTTATTGGGTGACATGATATCTATTAAACTGCTGGCTGTCTGGTAGTCAGACTATCAGTCTTAAGTACAGCTCCTTATTATAAACATTTATACATAAACCCACGCCCTTTTCCCGTAGGATGGATAGGCTGTTCTTATAAACAGCCCAGCAAAAATATAAAAAAGTAAAATTGAAAAAACTTATAAGCCGGCAACACATTTTTATTTCATGCTTCATAATCTATCTACAATTTATTGAACACGTAATTATGTAACGATATCTTGCGAAAACACCTCAATTTAAACAGTATAGCTCCCATAACTTTAGAAAGGCTAAACTGATTTTCATCAAACATAGCTAAGAACACTCTCGATAAAGTCACATTTCAAACAAAAAATAACGAAATCACCTACACAGGTACACGGGTAGGTAATATATGATATAATTACTAAATCTCTAATATTTACAAGATATAACAACCGAATCTATAATTTTATTTGATATAATGATTAGTTAATATAACAAACAATTGATATAATTTTAAAGTAACAAATTTTTATAAACATAACATACATTGAATATAAAATCGTCTGATGAATGGAATATCAATTCCACTCAAAAGACAAAACCTATTTAGTCTAATATGATAAAACGCCTAGTAGAAAAGTGGTTTTTATTGACCTGTAAAAAACATGCAAACAAGCATACACCATGCATGCAGCAGGCATGTAAACAAGCATACACCATACATGCAGCATGCAAGCAAGCATGCAGCAAGCATGCAACATGCAGCAGGCATGGTTACTGTCACGGCTCCGACGCTGCGAGGCTCCGGGCGAGCTTATCGTCGCAGATGTGTTTCACTCACACCACTGCGGCTTTGATATGCTGGGCCAGTTTTTCCAGTTAGGCGGCCAGCCTCAGTCGCTGCGGCGAGTGTTAAAACCACCTGCTCCTCAGCTCGCGGGCCGCCTCGCCCCTCCACGCCTACGCGGTTTTAAATAACACTAGGGGTAGGGCAGACAAGACTACGTGGAGTCGGTTTTGCAGCGATTCGTTTCTGTCACGCCGCTCCCGCAGCACGCTCGCTTCACTCGTTCGCCTTCGCGCGTTAATACCTTACACTATAATTAAATTATTTAATTTATTATAATTTATTTTATATTTTTTTTTATTTTTTATTATTTAATTTTTATTCTTCTCCTTTCCCTGTTATATATTTGATATGTATTAGTATATTATGTAATATTGTATGTATGTATTGTATGTTATTAAGTCTAATTAATATTATTTTTATATTTTGTACACTGACAGCCCTAAATTCTTCTCCTATCTTTCAGTCCATCCAAAGGTTGTCTGTAAGAGATTGCCTAGTGCGATAAGACCGCCCATTGTACACTTGTATATTTGAACATATGTCCTGTATATTTTTTGTGGTGTACAATAAAGTATATAATAAATAATAATAATAATAAATAAATAAATAACCCAAATGATTCACCAACAAAGAGGGGACCTGGCACTCCAATCCGCTCCCGCCTTAACCTTATAACATAATATAACCCATCCGAGTCAGATTGCTTTGAAATGGGGTGTTAACCATAAAGATGGTATCAATATTATATATTTTAAACGAAAGGTCTAATGATTTTCGATTAAACAAACATTATATCCAATAACGCTATACGAAATATAGTAAAATAGTTTTAAGAGTCTAAAAATGTTATATCTAAAGTACAAATTAAAAAAAAACTTCTCAACAGACTTGCTCATAAAGTGGCTCTAATTTCACCGCAATTAGGCACATAATGACACCTGTAATCAAACTGTGACTTTTTCATTGCTATTATTCGCAAGTGAGTTATAGAGTTTTTTTTTATTTTATTGATTGTGTTGCTTTGTTCTTATAAAAGTTTAGATACAAAAAAGATCGTGCTCAATAGTACAAATAAATTAATGTACCTATTGCTTGCTCATTTCATGCAACTTCGTATTTAAATAGATAATTTCAACTTGTACGTGTTTAATAAATAAAACTGTCACTCAAATGTAACTTTTGTTTTCTCTGTAATAAAGGAAACATGAAATTCCCCATTTTGTACGTGGCTAAAACGCTATCCGCGAAAAGCCAAAAAAAATAAACCTCATTCTTTTAGTCTATGGCCGATCGCCATTGTTAGATGCGCGCGCATAGGAAAACTGTTTAATTTTTCCCGCCATTGCGTAAAATTTTTCACAACTCGTTTTCACTGTTGAAAATGATTTTTAACTATTATTTTCTTCACAAGTGTGTTGAAAAACGTCGTATGATACACGTGTGTATTGATGATTACCGTCCTCGGCTCTCTTAAAACCCTCACCTAACGGCTCGGGTCTCAATGGCGCCTCAGCGGTAATCACCAACATTACACACTTGTACCATAATGTACTATTATATGATATGAGACGCACCCCAGGTACACACGTTAAACTTATAACACCCCTCTTTTTCCATCGCGGGTTAAAAATAAGTAAACAATACAGCATGCGCAGCTCTATTTGCACAAATTTGTAGTGCAGTGTTCGAAATTCAAACGTAAATGCGGTTCGATGGTTGATGTTAAAACGGTTTTGAATTTGGAACTCACTTTTTTTGGCTTCCTTTTTTATAGCGGCCAGCTCGACGAAAAATTGTGTGGTTTAATAAAACATAGTGCGTTTGCTATTTACTTTCGCGTACCTGTGTGAAAATGAAAATGGAAGGAGGCCTTTCAAATAATTCAGGTGTAAAAGCCTGTATAACATCTACCTTAGTAGGTGCGCTAGGGGCATTCATGTTGAAAACATTCGCAGGAGAAAATGCTCTTAGGAGTTTCTTGACTCTAAAAGAAATATTAAAAACCTTTTCACAAAAAATAGGAACCGGGTTCTAAAGCAAAACACTAAAAACTGCAAAATAATTTTCGTTTCGGCAGCTGGTCTTTGGTTTTTCTTTTTTGTTATTTTTCGACATCGACTTCCGAAACGAAAGTTATTTTTCATTTTTTTGTGTTTTGCTTTTGTTCATATATTTGTGAAAAAAAAAAAACTATCACTAAAAATAACGGATCTATACGGACGACGTCACGGGGTATCTATTTGTTGTATACCAAAAACTTAACATCGTAACATCGGATCAAAATCAGTTCAGCCAAACGCGAGAAAATCGCTGACAAACATACATACAAACACACAGGTCAAACTGAGAACCTCCTTTTTTTTTAAATCGGTTAAAAATACAGGTTTATGGTAGCGCCATCGAGTTTTAGTCGAAAATGTTTCCAGGGAAACGTACTATCGAGATGATATGTATATTGTGTCCTAATCCGGGCCAAGGTGGACCTGCGTTCCAAACATCTAAATGCATTCCACAGTTGAGACACAATTTTTAACATTAGTAAAATCATGACCTCTCAAGCCTGTATTTCGTAATGTCGTAGACTACAGCGGTTTATACTACTAAGATGAGGGAGAATTCTAAACAAACAGATTGTATGTCTATGTTCACAAAAATTTATCCCTTGTTGTACATAGTACTAAAAACTTTTCACCCGTAAGTACCACTGTCTATTCACTGATGCACAACGCATCCGCAATGGTTCCGTTCCGAGTCACATCTCTGTAGATCTCTAGGGAACTGTACACCAATGTTCTGTCAAACATCAGCCAATGTCGATATCGACCTGAAAATGTCGAATCAAGAACATTTCCCCAATGATTTACAGAATAGTCCTCCGAGGATTGTCAATGGCGAATCGTGAGCTTACATTTCATCTATTATGGCTTTACGGGCTTATTTATTCTTATCATGGAATGTTTTATAAGCTTAAAAAAATAAATTACAAAAAAATAAAACCGACTTCGAAAAAAAAACACTACAAAGTGAAAAATTACTTTAATTTCGGCAGTCGGTGTTCCTGTTTTCGTTTCTTCGTCTTTTGACATCGCCGCATCGGTTAAAAAATAGGCACTCATGGCGACTACCAACATATTAATGGCTCGGTCACATTAGCATGTCGTTGGCGTGAAGTTTTGCCACTACCAAAAATTAATCAATGCAGCTAAAGAATTTTCTCTTAAAAAAAATATTTGCAGCATCCATTTATCTTGGTTTTGATAATTTTATGCCAAAAAATACAAAGATTACAACTGGGTAAATAAAATATGAGAGCAGTGGTGGCCCAGTGGTATCGGCCGCGACTTTCAAGTTGTAGGTCGTGGGTTCGAGCCCAGACAGGCGCTTTACTTTGAGTAAGTTATTTCATCACTACAGAGAGGAGGCCTATGTCCCAGCAGTGGGAACATTAATAGGCTGATGATGTGATGTGATGATGAAATAAAATGTCAAATTCCCTGATGTTAAAAGGCAAACACGTTTTGTTTTATGGTGCTGCCACACCGCTGTTAAAAATGTTTACAAACATTTTCTAACACCAATACTAACAAATGTTAGGAATTGTTACATTCTGTTAGAAATTGTTGAATGTTTTAAGTGCTCCTACACTGATGCTTACTAACATTACTACATTACATTAGACATTGTTTAGTAACATTAACTAAATCATTTTTCAGCAGTGTGGGAGCACCTTAAAAGTTTGTTTAGAAAAAGATTACTAATGTTTTAAAACATTTTAACAGCGGTGTGGCAGCTCTAGTATGCTAGCAGAATTTAATATCCGTTTTGGGCTTCCCTCTTGAATGAAAAGAAAACATCGTGAAAGAGCGAGTGCACTTCCCATCGACCACATAGCCACTAGACGCCTAATGCTTGATCTAATACATCAAAACAATTCTGTCAACTAGCTGAGGTATGAGGCACGGGGGTACTGCGCTCTGATTGGTCCCTTACCAAGGTCATCGCCTCATTAAGGGTGGGACAGGTTTAAATAAAACCAGGAAGGTATCGATATTTTATAAATAGTATTTGTACTTATTTTTATTTTATTATTATTACCTTCTTTATTATTAATTAAACGGCGTTTTAACATTTTAGTAATAAAATAAAATATTAAAACAAAAAAAGAAATATCAACATTCTTAAGGAAACATACTTTTTTCGGTTGTTGGTTCTTAAATATAGTAATATTAAATATTAGTAAAAAACATAATCAAAACATCGTTTCACAATTAATAAACTTTTTAATTTAATGTCTTTATTTGTAAGGTTTCTAGTTCTATCGATCGAAAAAAGAAATATCAACATTCTTAAGGAAACATACTTTTTTCGGTTGTTGGTTCTTAAATATAGTAATATTAAATATTAGTAAAAAACATAATCAAAACATCGTTTCACAATTAATAAACTTTTTAATTTAATGTCTTTATTTGTAAGGTTTCTAGTTCTATCGAAAAAGATTTGGTCATAGGATATGGTGCATCACTAGTTCTATTTACGAAATTATAGAGGAGTAGAGATAGCGAAAAAATTACTTTAAAAAGAAAGAGACGCAAACATGCGGTGTGCGTTTTCACCTACAAACTTGACCAGTATAATATGAACTCCGACAAATATTATCAGAAAATAAATCTAATTATGTATACGTAACTATTAACTTATTAATGAAATGTTATGCCATTTTTTCGGAAACTTGAAGTCTGGATGTTGTTACCATACCAACGTTTTGTTCAAGAGGTCATTATAATATATATGAAATATTTTTTTTTGTTGACGGACGCGGAAGTGTTTACGGCTCACAGAAGTGGTCGCTACTAATTTAAAATTGTCGAGTGGCGGCCTGTATTAGCTGTATATGATCTTTTAGTCATATGTGTTGACAGATATCGCTCGCCTGTTATTAGGCGTCTAGGGGCTGTGTGGTCGCTGGCACTTCCACTCATATTTTGCCTCAGCTTTGTATAGAATCAAAATACACTGAAATATTTCAGCAAAATAGGGATGTTTCCTGGGTAGAAAAATGAAAATTCTATATAGTCCGTCACTGAGATTATCAAATAGTATTGGTCACGTAGGTATTTTTTGTTGTATTAAAAAAAAAAAAATTGACAAAGATAAAGCGCATCGGTTCAGGAGTGGGGGCTTGTGACGTCACTTTGTCAGTTATAGTGTAGCACGCCGTGACGTCACACGATATTTCACCGCACTGTATCGTCGTCATGTTTTGTTTACGTCACAAAATAAAACTGTCTAATATTTTTAGGTAATCTAACTGACGGACCAAATAATAATTAAGGTAATATTCATCTACGCTGTCTATCAAAATCTTCTTAATTCCTGACTTTTCATGAGGGAAAACAATCCTACAGCATCTACTACGGCATCCTTTTTTTCGTACAGGAAACAATATTACTTATAGTGAGATCTATAGAAACTATTTTATTTCTTACTAGCTGTTTCCCGGAACAGCTTTTAAGAAATAAAATAAAATTAAACGGTTCACATGAACCGTTTTCGGGATTAAAAAATAGCCTATGTCACTCAGGAATAATGTAGTTTTCTACTGGTGAATAATTTTTTAAATCGGTCCAATAGTTTCGAAGCCTATTCGGTACAAACAAAATTATCGGGTCTACCCTTTATAGCAGAACTTTTTATGTTATAATATTATTATGCATAACAACGGATAGCATAAACATTATTTCGCAGAAAATCGTTTGGCATACACTCATTTATCATACATTCAAACTCATAATTTTGTAAGTCAGAATCATCTTTGGGCATAAATTTCATATCGATAGACATTAAAAGGCAGAACTATCATATCTCAGAAAGTTTACAGTTAGAATCATCTTTTGGCAAACATTATCCATAATCATTGTAATACTCATCTATCACATTACAGAATTCATAGTTAGAATAATTTCGTATTTCTTACTATAATAATAAAATGTATTGAACACTATTTTTTTTACCGCCACAAACATACGACGACAATGTTTATTGCTACATCTTTCTGATCAGGCGTTAATCAAATCATTTTTACTTTTGCTGTAGTTGGAGGTAGTTATTATTAGTTGTCATATATCGTCTTATTGTGATGAGGAAAGCAAATTTAAAGTATATTAAATATAGAAAATGTACAAGAAAGTAATTTAAAAGTGTTTAAATCAAGCAACAATGGATGGCTTCATTTACGAAAAAAATAAAGTGCTAAGTGACAGATACTATTGGTTGTGTGAAAGGAGACGGAACAAAAAATATAATTGTAACGTAAGAATAATCACCATATATAACAGAGAAAGTAGTATGCATACATTGATAAAAAAAAAAATTTTAACCATAATCATGACCCTGATGTTATAAAGTCGGTAAAACTATACGGTAATGATGCTAAATTTGCCATGGAAATTAAATGTTAATTTGCTCTTTCTTACTTATCGCCTCACTATATACCAAAGTATTTTGATGAATGGCGCAAAAATATATCCCCTGAGGCGGAAACTGTTGCACAATGGTTTAGCGATAATTACATCTGGGGAACAAATCCACAAAAGATTTAATCGAGCAAGATATCCCTAGAACTCAAAATTATGCTGAATCGTGGCATCAAAGGATAAATAGCATAGTGAGCGCAAATCATGTGGGATTCTATAATATATCAAATCACCTAATCAAAGAAACAAAATATTCAATCATAGAAATTAACAAAAAAAAGGTGTAGGTGCCCCTGTACCAGCAAGAAGAAAAAATATTTTTGGATAAAAAGTGTCGCATAGAAATTATATTAAATAATCAGTCAGATTACACTGAAACTGGGTTTACGCAATAGGAGGTAATTTAAGATTAGTTTAACGTAAATTGTCTAATGTGTTTTGTTTAATTCATTATTTAATTATCACGCAATAAAATAGTTGATTGTGAACGTATGTGGTTTTTATTTCCCTGTAAGAAGCATGCAAACAAGCAAACATCATGCATGCAGCAAGCATGCAGAATGCAAGAAAGCTTACATCACACATGCAGTAATCATGCAGTATGCCCTGGCGCTGCGGGGCTCTGGCGGTCCCACACGAGCTTATCGTCGCAGATGGTTTCAACGCTAACCACCTACCTGCTCCTCAGCTCGTGGGCCACCTCACTCCTCCGCGCCTTCGCGGACTTGAATTACACTCTAGGCGTAGGGCAGACAAGACAACGTGGATTCGGTTTTGCAGCAATTCGTTTCTGTCACTAACTTTTGTAGCTCAACATATTGTCTTTAAAAGATAATATCTTAATTTTAATTTTAGGGTTAAAAATGCATTTTTCTTGAAATGGCAATATGCCAAATAAAATTATTCCATATGAAATTCTGCCATCTCCGTAGTATGCCAAGTGAAATTATACCAAATAATAGTCGCTTTAAATAAACGATAAGCTAAACGAAATTATGCGGAATTTTAACTTTGACAAACGTAATTATGCCAAATAAAATTATGCTGATGATGATGGCATAATTTTATTTGTCATAATTACGTTATACACTACTACACGTCACGTCTACGTTATATACTATTGTATGCCATTGTAAATTCGGACATGTAAACATTCGCCCAAACAATAATTATATCATATAATTTTTATGCCTTGAAAATATTCGTTTAAAGAAGATTATGCCAATTGTGTTATGCCAAATAAATTTCGGCGCATCAAGATTCTGCCAGATAGAGGGAACCCAAAATTATCATTACGTCTACAGCTGGACATAGACCAAGCATCGACACATTGGTCGGTTCAATCTGTGCTTCTCGCTTCCAATAAGTATAACATATCACTAATTATGTTCTAAACAGAGTGTACCTATTGCAAACTGTACACAGTCTATGCTACAAAAATAAACTGGTTCCTGAAAGTAAACTACGGATATTAGGTATCTGGTATTGTTTCTCCATTTCGAATCTATGTACACTGAATACAAATCTATTGAAAACTGATTATTCTTGTTTCTCTATTTCATTGTTAACGTTTCTTCCTTCGTTATGTAGTCAATTTAATGGAAATGTGCTGTTTAGTTTAATTCTGGAGCTTACCTTTACAAAACTTAAGATTAAAAAAAAAACAACATAGGAAAAAATTGACTTTTAAATTGTTTTAGGGATATCGTTGCGTAAAAATTAGATAAGATAAGGTAGGAAGTAAACACATGCTTAAATTTTTTACAGCTACACTAGACCTACTTTCATTAATTTATATTCTTTACTAGCTGCTTCACGCGGCTTCGCTCTCGTGGGCCACCACACAGGACCCGTTTTCGGGATTAAAAAATAGCCTATGTTACTCAGGAATAACATAGCTTTCTATTGGTGAAAGAATTTTTTAAATCGGTCCAGTAGTTTCGGAGCCTATTCGGTACAAACAAACAAACAAACAAAAAAATCTTTCCACTTTATAATATTATTATTAATTATTAATTAATTAATAATTATAGTATAGATTTTTAGGGTTCCGTACCCAAAGGGTAAAAACAGGACTCTATTACTAAGACTCCACGATCCATCTGTCTGTCTGCCTATCCGTCTGTCACTAGGCTGTATCTCATGAACCGTGATAGCTAGACAGTTAAAGTTTTCATAGATGATGTATTTCTGTTGCCGCTATAACAACAGATACTAAAAACAGAATAAAATAAATATTTAAGTGGGGCTCCCATATAACAAACGTGATTTTTTTGCCGTTTTCTGCGATAGTGGTACGGAACGCATCGTGCGCGAGTCCAACTCGCACTTGGCCAGTTTTAGTTACACATACGCAGCATAACTGATGGAACAATCTTCGTTCAGAATCAAAGTGCGTCTTCTACTCTTTTAACACGGGTTGTATAATGTACAATAATAAATTGGTACCTATTGACCTACTGCAAATAGCCCAAACTGTATATTCCCTATCAGCTTTAAAGCAAGAATAGCTGGAAACGCTCGCTTTATTGTAGCCCATCCATCGCATTGCATCGCCATCAGGCGTGATCGAGGTCAAAAGCGACCAATTGTGAAATAAAAATAATAGTACATTATGGTGCAAGTGTGTAATGATGGTGATTACCACTGAGATGCCATTGAGACCCGAGCCGTTAGGTGAGAGTTTTAAGAGAGCCAAGGACGGTAATTATCAATACACACGAGTATCATACGACGTTTTTCAACACACTTGTGAATAAAATAATACAAAAAAATAATTTTCATCAACGAGTTGTGATTTCTTTTCGCAATGGCGGGCAAAATTAATCAGTTTTCCTATGCGCGCGCATCTAACAATGGCGATCGGTCATAGGCTAAAATAATGAGGTTTCTTTTTTTTGGATTTTCGCGTATAGCGTTATAGCCACCAGGCATTTCAAGTTTTCTTTATTACAGATAAAACCAAAGTTATATTTGAGTGAAAGTTTTATTTATTAAACACGTACAAGTTGAAATTATCTATATAAATACGAAGTTGCATGAAATAAGCAAGCAATAGGTAGGTACATTAATTAATTTGTACTATTGAGTACGATCTTTTTGTATCGAAACTTTTTTAAGAACAAAGCAACTCAAACAATAAAAAATAAAACTCTATAACTCATTTGTGAATAATAGCAATGAACAAGTCACAGTTTGATTACAGGTGTCATTATGTGCCTAATTGCGGTGAAATTAGAGACACTTTATGAGCGAATGTGTTGAAAAATAATTTTATATTTTATAACCAAAGTTTTTAGTTGCTTTAAAATTATAATCTATCTAATATAATACTATATTTTAAAACGATTCTAACGCAATTCTTGTATATGTATATATAATCTGAATCTCGGAAACGGCTCGCAACGATTTTCATGAAATTTAGTATGCAGGGGGTTTCGCGGGCGATAAATCGATCAAGCTTGGTTTCATTTTTAGAAAACGTCGTTTTATTTATTTATTTATTCAGGACCTCCAACGAAAGATGTACACAAAAAAACACAATGTATCATTAATATTAAGTAATGACAAGTGCACTCCCTCAATTATAGGAGGCCACAGCATGCGTAATTAAACTAAAATATAAATTATTTTCTAATTCTAGAACTAATTAGAAACTAAAATAAAAATTCTTATTAAAACATATAAAAGAAAAACAAATGAAAACATGACATACCTACTTATAAAAAGAGACTATCCTTATATTTAGTTAACCTTAGGATTTACCAACATTATGGCAATTCATCCGAGCAGAGCTCGGTCGCCCAGTTTATTTAATAACCGTTATCAATTTTGACCTTTACACAGCGCAGCGGTGAGCAGTGGTGGCCCAGTGGTTACGGCCCCGACTTACGAGTTGTAGGTCGTGGGTTCAAACCTCAGCAGGCGCTTTACTTTGTGTAACTTATTTCATCACCACTGCTCTCAAAACTGTGAAGGAAAACATCGTGAGGAAATCGGCATGTCTTAGAACAAAAAAATCAAAAACATGTGACATCTACCAATCCGAACTGGGCCCGCGTGGTGGATAGCCAACTCACTCTATGAGAGGAAGCCTGTGTCCCAGCAGTGGGCACATTAAAAGGCTAATGATGATGATGAGAGCGGACACTTGTTTCTGTATTTAATAGTTTTATGTCGAGCAACTTATCTTACCGTACCATAGGTACCTTAGGTACCTAAGATAGGCTAGTCTAACACCATTTTTATTCAAAACCATTAATTTTGTAAGGAAATAAGCAATTTTAGTCAACATCCAATATTCTTCCAACAACTCATGTTACTAGGGGCGCAACAAGCATCGTTAGTGTGTTGGGTCTGAGCCAACAATTCGATGCCGGGACACAGCACTTTGTTGAAGTGCCAACCCTAGTAGCGGTCAATTAAAATAGAACGTAGTATAGCCGATACTGGCCGTAAACGTCTGGCTTGGCATTTTTTTTTCTAAGGTCAGAGACAAGAGCCTTTTTAGCAACGGAATTTAAAGTCAAAACGACTTCAGTTAAAAATAGAAGCCTATAATTATGTTACCTAGAATATGCTATTCTCAAAGATAGGATCCGATAGCATTTGGTTGGACGGTTTTAACTTTGACTGTCATAAGATGACAGTTGATAGCAATTTAACTGTCATCATAAGACAATTTAACAACAGAGTAAATTTAATACACCACAATCAACCCAATTGATTTATGAAATCGTTAATAATAAGTAAACCTCGGATCATGTATGACATCACTTATAGGACTATTGTTGCCAATAAGCCGGATATAGTGGTGATATACCGATTAGCGCGCCGCACAATGATAATCGATGTCACCATCCCGCATGACGAGAACCTCGTGAAAGCTGAGATAGAGAAACAAATCAAGTATCTCGACTTAGCACACGAGGTTGTCAACTTGTGGAATGTGGACTCTGCGATCATTGCGACCGCTCATGATTCTTTTGATTCATTGGCGACAAAACACTAAGAGGGCGACAGCAATGTTCGCTACAAAAAAAAATAAAGAAAAAACTCTATACGCTATCAGGTCATTTCGGTACTGGTAAAGACTAATTTAAGTACCAGGAGATTATAATCATGAGGAAGCTAGGCTAGAATCATGAGCGGTAAAAAGAGTACCGGGCGATTTTCGATTATGAAGTCCTAGTACTCCGTTAGTCTCTACCGCTAATGATTCTAGCCCTGCAAATACTTCTTCATGATTCTGACCTCCTGGTAGTTTGGGTATAAATGTCTTATCTTACTGGCTGGCATATCTCCACGTATTAAGTGGTAATTACTTATATAATGAATTGCTTGCCTTGTTTCTAGTAAAATATCTATTAACCTCCATTCATTCTTCATATTATTTCCGAGACAGGTGAGCGCGACTGTACTTTTTTTAATTTTTTGTTCTCCAAAATAAAATTTGGGCGAATCGCCTACTAAATATTTTTGGAGTGGTCGATTCACCCACCGATAAATTTACTTCAGGCGAATCGACACAGAAAAATGAATATTTTTAATAGTGGTCGATTCGCCCGATTCGGGCGAGTTAAATTCGGGCGAATCGTCCAAAAACCCATTTTTTCACGCCAATTTTTATCCAGCAGCTAAAACAAAATAATTTCTATAAAACTTTCCTAAAGCCAATCTCTTAGGAAAACAAAGCGATTGTCATCGTCAGTGGCTTGAGACCAAGTTATAAATCGACCACGTAGGATATTTGCAATTTAATGGCATATTACCATAATCGAAGTCCGGTGGCAAGCGAGGTTCCGCATGTTTCAATAATAATGCTTTTAGTGTTCCACGCGGTGAGTTTGAAAACCGATCTATGTTGGCTACCACGCGGTTTAGCGGTTTTAGTTACATTTTCGCTTAATTAGTGTTTTAGTTGATCGTGGTTTGGTCTATTAGTGTACTTAAATTTGTATGTTGTGGTTAGATTTACTTTACGGATAGGGTAAAAAGTATGGTAAGGTTTGAGTAGGGTAGGGTTTAAAGATAGGGTGCACAGTTCCCGGTATACCTAATTGAATGATTTTCTTCTTGTTTAAAACATCTTTTTAGTTCGCTTCTTAAGCACTCGGGATTTTTTATTTTATGATATTTTTTATTACTACCGTACTGCGTGGCTATTCGGAAAACGTCATCAGCCAGCTGTCTAACAAAGTAAGTTAGACGCTTTTTTATTTTTTTATTATTAGCTTGATATGTATGAATCTATGAATCTATGAATCTATGTATCAATGTATCAATGTAATGGAATCTTTGAACGTGATTTTCACCACCTTCAAAACGTCGTATTAATTTAAAACTTTGCGCACTTATCAAGGACCAATGACAATGCAATAATTCCTTACCAGCATCTTCAAGATTGGCGATTTTTTATATCAGATACCCGGTAGTCAGTGTCTTTCTGCCAAGTACCAAGGTGTGGTTATATCCGAAGACACGGTAGTGCCTTGCGCCAAGTACACGTATTAAATAAATGCTCGGCAACAGAGAGTCCGAGAAACAGCTACCAGATCCAGGGAAGGCAGCAAACAGGCTTATTACCAACTTCAATCACAGTGAGGTAGTTGCATTATTAAATTATCGTTTAAAAAAACTATAAAACACGCTTTCACGGTAAATTTAACTAAAAAGTATAAAAATTATTAATAGTTGAAAAAAATTAAAAAACACGCTATAACAGAAAATTAAGAATAGAGTAATGTAAATGTAAATAAGCGTGGGATGCTTGATGTTAATTGTTATAGTATTTTATTGTCAGATATTGGTAAAAGTAGTAAATATTGCAAATATTTAAATTTATAGAATTCTAAATACACTATTCTTTATTTAAATTTATAGAATTTTTTTTTTTTACTTTTTATTTTGGTTTTCTGTTAAAGCGTGTTTTTACTTTTATTTTTAACTATTATTGTTTTTTGAATATAGCAAAGTAGTATAGGTAATTTTCAATAACTTGATAAATATTTCAGGAACGCTTTCCAAGTCACTTGCGAGTACATTACCGGACGTCGGACATTAAGAAATCTCTGGGGAGTACGACTGTAATAACTAGATAGGGTATCTAGTTATTACAGTGGTACTCCTCTTTACTACTCCTCTTTACAATCGGATTCCTCTTTAAACCAACCAAAGGAATCCAACATATCCTGTACAAATCGACTTTCGATCAAATATTATTTTGAATCCAGTAGAGAAGAATTAGACATTTTTACACAAGAAATATATATCGATATTTGATCTTTTAAAGTTCGTGATTTGAAACTGTCCGGTGCAAGCTTTTATTCATTTCAATATATAAGATTTGACGACACGGTTGGCGTAGTGGTTTGAGAAGACCAGATGTAAACAGTCGACCACTTCACAAAACGCTACAGTGAGCGTAAGAGTAAATAAAATAATGAGGAATAAGGAACCATTAACGAGGAAATAAGGTGTTCAATACAACACACACGGTGCACCACAATACCACTAACACACAGATAGGGGTGGTAGGAGCCACCCCTTTCTCATATCAGTTCCACACATACATATGCACTCAATGAATTCCTGATCACCCACATTCTTCCGTAGCCCATATTATAATTGATATCAGAATGAAAAGTCTATACATAAATTATGGAAGGCATGATGCCGCGCAGGCATCCACTTGCAATAACAGAATGGGAACGACGACGATGCGCTAATTGCAACGACGGTACATGATATCACGCCAACTTTTTACATCCTCAAACACCTTTCTGATGATAAACATAAGCTTTGAAGTCTCATGGCAGAACTGCATAGTTAACTTTGTTGACTTATATCGGACAAAGTTATTGAAGAATGTTTTGCGATTGAGTTCAGCCGTGTGCTTCTAGCATTAGGGTTGTATTTTGCGTGGTTAGTTGGTAAAAGAAATTGGTAGTTGTATCGAACTAGGCTCTATTACCGTTGTGCAAGCCTAGCTCCTGACATTAGTTGTAGAAAAACTACTGCTAATATTATAGGGGCCCTCCTATAATATTATATATTCGACATTTATATATTCGAAGTATTAGTTTTTTTCGGTCTATAGATATAATAATATGTATACTAGCGAATAATGACCGAACCAAGAATCATTTTGAGATCTAATTAGTCTATTTAAAATTTGATTAATAATAACCAACTAACCGACCAATCTAACGTAATTTGTTTAGTGCAAGCGAAGCATTTCTATTTCATCATACATTGCTATCAGATTTTAACTTATTTCACCCTTTGGCATGTCAGATTTTTTATAAATTGTCATAATAGCAATCATCTGCTTATGGAAATTGCAATTAATTTTTTCATAAATCTGAAAATATAATTTCCCCATAGTTTTTTTCTGAATGAGAGTGCAAGATTGTGCCTTCCAAGTGCCGTCATAATCTGCCATCAAGACACTTTTCTTTTAAAATACAGAGCTAAAACTTGTACTATCTCTTGGGTATGCAAATTTTTATTTATTTTATTTTTTATTGTTTTTTTTTTACTACAAATATGCTGGTGCTTGAGAACTATCTCACCTGATGGTAAGCCATAATGTGGTCAACGGTCAAGCATGTTTACATGGGTTGATTTAGTGCGACTTATTGTTAAACCTTTTTCAAGGAAGTCCAGCAACCTACGAAGGCTGTAGTTTTGAATTTGACGTCCGCTTGTTGAAGATGATTAATTTGTCTACATTTTTGACGATGTATTTAAATGAAACTATGGCTTCTATTTTTCATAGCATAACATTCGAAGTTTTATATAGTACTTAGCGTCTGCCAGCGGCTTCGCCCGTGTGATAGTCGAAAATTATCCCAAGGGAACATATTCACGTTATAAAAAGTATCCTATGTGCTATGCCAGGCTATAATCTATCTCTGAGCCAAATTCATCCAGATCTGTCCAACCGTTTGAGCGTGAAGAAGTAACAAACATACAAAGACACACACACACACACTTTCGCTTTTATAATATTAGTGTGATTAAATGATGCTTCCTTTCAGAGAAGTAAGTAAAGTACAACTATTTTCTTAATGGCCCTCGCCCACGGGGTCCCAGCGCTATGAAAGAATATTTGGTTCAAATAAATCTCACAAGATGGCGCAATATGCACCGCTTTGTTATGGAATTTTGTATAAAAATTTAAATTTTCTGGAATTTAACAAAGAAATTGTATGTTCTTATTTAATTAACTCTCCTAGGCACAAAATTATGGAATAATGACCCCTTAATTCACATTCCAAAGATTATTTGAACAGTTCATTTAAAATTGATGCCAATAGATGGCGCGGTTTTAAATTTGTGAGTCATTCCACTCGATTGTTTACATTTTGTATTGTTACACATTTTGGTGATATGAAACTGTAAAAACGTGCAAAAATACTAAAGGGTCTTTCAACAAGGACGGGTCGATGTTAAAATTGAATAAAACAAGATGTGTGTGAGATATTAACGAAATTTATTTTTTATTTAAAAGGCCCATTTATGCCATTATGGATGGAATATGACATCGTTCAAATGTCCGCCGCGGCTTCGTATGGTGGCACGAATTCGAGAGGTCCAATTTTTAATGACTCTGCTGCATAGATCCGGCTGAATCCGAGCGATGGCCTGCGTTATGTTGGCTTTCAGGGCAACGGTCAAATGTGGTTTATTGGCATAAACCTGCGATTTCAGAAAACCCCACAAGAAAAAGTCTAGCGGAACTCTAAATCTACCCTCAACCGTTCATGCAGAATGTCGATTGTGTCGTTCGCTGTGTGGCAAGTAGCGCCATCTTGCTGGAACCACATGTCGTTCACGTCCATATTGTTCAATTCAAGCCAAAAGAAATTGTTTATCATTGATCTGTAGCGCTCGCTCGATCTATGCAGCAGAGTCATTAAAAATTGTACCTCTCGGATACGTGCCACCATACGAAGCCGCGGCGGACATTTGAACGATGTCATATTCCATCCATAATGGCATAAATGGGCCTTTTAAATAAAAAATAAATTTCGTTAATATCTCACACACATCTTGTTTTATTCAATTTTAACATCGACCCGTCCTTGTTGAAAGACCCTTTATAAAACAAATCGTCACTGTATATAAAGAAAAAATATTCACGAACCAAGTAAACCCTTTTACTTGCAAATCGCTGCTAAACACAATCTATCTATCACCGTGGAACGAAACCGAACGCGATCGATATTAATTTTACAGCTCTAGTTCACAAGGAAATCAAAACAAAACAACAATAAAGTACTTACTTCTGAAATTCAAATTACGGTATATAAACACGATAAATCTAATAATTGATGGCCTTGGAAATTAGCATTCGTTTGTATTCGGAAATGCGATGATTGCCAAGGGACATTAAGAAAACAAATGTACTGTACCCACACAATTATTTTACAGAATCAGTATTTTATTATAATATTTGTAAGTAAGTACTTGAATCTCATTTACAAACAAACATAAGTTTAATTAACTTTTCTACAAACAAGAAATTGAAATAAAAAAATAAAAAACTTAACTTTAACAATGGTTCCGTGCTTGAGCATAGGTACCAGCACATTTACGATTCAGAAGGCGATGTATTTAAGTTAGGTTCACAACTAGTTTAACGATATTGGTTTAAGGTTTTTTAATGGATGGTTTTTAAAATTAAAGTGTGTTTATGTGTTTTTAGACCGATAGACGTGGCGATGCTTGAGGAAGGATAGTTCCAGCAGTGCACCTCTTACGGCTGAAACGATGACTGATTTTGTGATCCTCTTTTGGATCAAAACTTGGTAATCGCGTAAAGGTGACTCTGAAATATATAAGAAGAAAAATATATATTTTATGCTATTTAAACAATACTAAACAGGAGCATATTAAAAAATAAAAAAGGCAAATAAATCAGCAGGCAGTTTAAACTGAATATTTAAAAACATAGAAATTTAAGTAAAACGGAAATGTATCTTATTATTTTACTGGCGTTACAAATCGGTGACCTGCTTTTCTAAAAAAACCTCTCATTCAAGAGTAAACTGGTACCCAACTAATGAAGCTACAACTTACTTTTCTGCCATCTACCTACACCCACCCTCAGTCCTGTCACATGTTCATTCCGCGAACAATAGACCGTATCGTATAATTTACTACTGTTACAACCGTCCCTACCCTGGGCACATCGGCACAATAGTATCTGTAGTGCGAGACCAAAGGTGTACCTACAGTTATAGTCACAAATGCTTTGAACGTACATCAGCAGTACAATGTCATATTGTGTGCGCTGGTTTGATCTTAGCTGTAATCTATGAATGTGTCATTTTCAGTTGGGTTGTGGGCTTGAATGTTATCTAGGTCATGTAGATTAGGCTCCCTTTTCTTCTGTTTATCTCCTAGGTGTATACCAAGTAAGAAAATGTTAGGTAAAGATCGTAGGGTATCCATTGGCACAGCATCTTTATCTTACTTATAATATTAAAATAGTGAAAGTTTGGAAGTGAGTATGGAAGTGTGTGGATGTATGTTTGTTACTCAATCACGCTAGATCGGCTGAACGGATCATTTTTTATTTTATTTTATTTATGATGGGTTTGCTCTTGACTCTAGTCTAGGTCGGTGACAGAGACAGAGTCGACGATGGAGTGAGCTTACCCAGAAGAAGCCTGTTCACTCTAACTTTGAAGAGATTCGGGTTGTATGCGTTCGGAAACACAGAAGCAGGCAGTGAGTTCCACTCTTTTGCTGTGCGCATTATGAAGGATGTTTGGAAGCGCTTGATGTGAATTGGTGGAATGGCAACGAGGTGAGGATGATAACTTGCAGTGCGTCTAGATGTCCGATGGTAGAAGGGGGCCGGTGGGATGAGGTCGTGGAGTACATGAGCACACTCGCCGAAGTACAGTCTATAGAAGACCGACAAGCAGGCAACCTTACGGCGATGAGCCAAGCTTTGAAGCTTCGCATCCACCAGTTTGACGTCGCCAATTAGTCTCTTAGCTCTGCGTTCCACTGAGTCAAGCGCGGCAAGTTGATATTTAGCTGAACCATCCCAGAGGTGGCTGCAATACTCCATGCAGGATCGGACCTGCGCCTTGTAAAGAGTTAAAAGCTGTCCAGGCGTAAAGTATCGCTTCACTCTGTTTAGGAAATTCTGTTTTTGAAATTTGGCACATAGATAGATTATAATCTGGAATAGTACATAGGTTACTTTAATCCCGGTACATGTTCCCTTGGGTTGATATAACACTTTTCACGCAGACGAAGCCGCTGGTAGAAGCTATCATTGGTGAAGATACTCTTTCGAAAAGAGTATCTTCATCAATGAAAGCGTCCAATAATTTTTGGCATTACCTAATTATTTTAAGAGAATTTGTCGTACTCTTTCATGGGGTGAAACCTTTTGCCTTGCTGAATTCATTCATGCTCGGCAAAAGCGCATTTGACCACTAGAATAACAAGGCCGGCTATAAATATAAATACTAGGATATCACAGACATATAGAGGATAACACAGGTGCAAGAAGCCATGAGCTTATGCAACGGATGAATGGAAATGCTGCATATCCCTTAAGACGACGGCAGTCGCCAACGACCTTGAGGAACAAAACGCGCACTCGTTTAACACCCGCGCGACCCAAAAATCAGTAGTTTTTTTTATATTTTCATTCTTATTCTATGCCTTTAAAAAAAAGCCTTAGATCAAAATGTAGATAATTACATTTTCTTTGAGATGGTGAAAAGGACATGGCTAAACAACTGCCCTTAGCACGTCTAGAAATTTCTCACTAGCTCGTAACATTCAAATATTCATTAATGAATTATAACAGTTTTATTATTCTTCTAGAACTTTCGTGAATTAATCAAATAATTAAAAGTTTTTTCATGTTTTTGTTTGTCAAGATGAACATAAGATTCTATTCTACGAAAAATTGTAGTCAATAAACCTACTTTTAAATACATTTGCGTAAGTCGAACGAACAGTATTCATTATTATTTAATATTGTACCTATCGCAATACATCTCAAATATTCTTTAATGAATTATAACAGTTTTATTATTCTTCTAGAAGTTTCGTGAATTAATCAAATAATTAAAAGATTTTTCATGTTTTTGTTTGACATGAAGAACATAAGATTCCGTTCTACGAAAAATTGTAGTCAATAAACCTACTTTTAAAGACATTTGCGTAAATCGAAACGAACAGCATTCATTATTATTTATTTTTGTACCTTTCGCAATACATCTCAAAACCTTAGAGATTATCTGATTTCTAGAAATTATTGGCAAAATCTGGAAAACAACGGCGCTTAAATAGTGCTGACACTAAAAAGTTCGATTCAATTAGAACCAAATAAAAAAAAAACATGTTGGGGGTGTCATGGGAACTCACTTTGAACGAAGTACCTTTCGCCGGGTATTATGTATTAATACAGAGCCAACTAGTATGGTCTTAAGTTTCAATTGCGTATTGATTCATCATGAGATGCATAAACTGTGGTGTAGCAACAAATGAAAGATCTTCAAATGACAGCCGGGATCAACGGCTTAACTAGCTTTCCAAGACACGAAGGAAACTCGCTATGTTAAGATGGTACACGATGGAACCAAGGAATGACCTCGGCTAGCGTTGCTTAACCTTGAAGATCGACCTGTGCGTCTGTTATTATTAAGCCACGAGCTTCTTTGAACGCCTTAATAAAGTATCATAGCAAAATCTTATTCTTTTACAAGTCTGTATACCTATTAATGTAGGCGTTTCTACGATTTTATTTTCAGGATTGTGACGATATAAAAAGTGTCTGTAACTTTTTTCATACGAAATACTGATATTCAGCTATTCAGAATTACATATTACTAGTTAAAATGTTTATTCAATGCTAGGGCAGTCGTCCATACTTTATTTAGCCATGTCCTTTCATTAAAAGACGCCCGGCGGTTTTGGTGCGATTGTCGTTATTGTGTCCGTATTAGACATACATTTACAAATTAATTACACTATGTTATACGAATAAAACTCAAAATGTTCATAGATCAAATTATTAAGAATATAATTTAATGTAACATGGTATTTTTTCCAATAAATACGAATAGCCGTTTAAACATGATACTCATTTTAAAATCAGCTACTGAGAGGTATCTGTGCCTTAAACATATTACGCAATTAGCCCACATTTTCAACAAGACACACTTATACAGCCTTGTAAAATAAAGTACAGCGTTTCTGGTTGGTATATTTTTTTCATAATAACTTTCAGCGCCCAGTTGGCCGCGTAATAGGGCCTCATTACGTTTTTGTTGCTTTCCTGATGTTTTTCGCAATCGTACGCATCAAAAGAGGGTCTGTTTAGACCCGCCTGATATATTATGTCTAGTGTTTTCATAATAAGAAGTTTATTTAGTAGAAAATAGCCTCGGTATTGTTTGGTCCAAAATATTCATGAGTTTTTTTTTTATCTTTCTGAATACTTTAGCGCCGTGCTGTGTGTCGCCCACGGCATGGAAGCCTTCTTGCTACAATCATGACATGCATTTGCCTTGTTTCCATTTCACTCTATTTCTTCTTCTATACTAATAATCTATACAAATATTATAAAGAGGAAAGATTTTTTTGTTTGTTTGTTTGTACCGAATTGGCTCCAAAACTACTGGTCCGATTTACAAAATTCTTTCACCAATAGAAAGCTACGTTATTCCTGAGTAACATAGGCAATTTTTTTATCCCGAAAACGGGTCCTGTGGGGTGGCCCACAGGAGCGAAGCCGCGCGAAGCAGCTAGTTTCTTTTATAAATACGTCATATCTACTACTACACACATTTTTAGGGTTCCGTACCCAAAGTGTGAAAACGGGAACCTCTTACTTACGGAAGACTCCACGATCCATCTGTCTGTCTGTCTGTCCGTCTGTCACCAGAATTTATTTCATGAACCGTGATAGCAAGACAGTTGAAATTTTCACAGATGATGTATTTCTGTTGCCGCTATAACAACAAACACTTAAAACAGAATGAAATAAATATTTAAGTGGGGCTCCATACAACAAACTTTGTTTGCCGTTTTTTGCGATAATGGTAAGGAACCCTTCGTTCGCGAGTCCGAATCGCACTTGGCCGGTTTTATAATTTTTATTGGTCTTTACTTACATAATTTAAATACTACCTACTAATATAATTTAAGTAAAATTTATAAATATTTTTGTGGGTCGTTTTGTGGCTGATAAATACTTTTTAGGGTTCCGTACCCAAAGGCTAAAAACGGGACCCTATTACTAAGACTTCGCGATCCGTCTGTCTGTCTGTCTGTCTGTCCGTCTGTCTCCAGGCTGTATCTAATGAACCGTGATAGCTAGATAGTTGAAATTTTCACAGATGATGTATTTCTGTTGCCGCTATAACAACAAATACTAAAAACAGTATAAAATAAATATTTAAGGGGGGCTCCCATACAACAAACGTGATATTTTTGCCGTTTTTTGCTCGATATTAATAACGGTAACAGGTAGACGCTTGAAATATTCACAGAATGTTTAGTTGTATATTTACTTCAAAAAATAATAATTAATAAATTAAAATAAAATAAATTAAGGGGGGCTCCCATACAACAAACGTGATTTTATGCAGTGTTTTGCGATAATGGTACGGAACCCTTCGTGTGCGAGTCCGACTCGCACTTGGCCGGTTTTTTAGGGTTCCGTACCCAAATGGTAAAATCGGGACCCTATTACTAAGACTTCGCGATCCGTCTGTCTGTCTGTCTGTCTGTCTGTCTGTCTGTCTGTCCGTCTGTCTCCAGGCTGTATCTCATGAACCGTGACAGCTAGACAGTTAAAATTTTCACAGATGATGTATTTCTGTTGCCGCTATAACAACAAATACTAAAAACAGTATAAAGTAAATATTAAAGGGGGGCTCCCATACAACAAACGTGATATTTTTGACGTTTTTTGCTCGATATTAATAACGGCAACAGGTAAACGCTTGAAATATTCACAGAATGTTAAGTTTTATATTTACTTCAAAAAATAATGATTAATAAATTAAAATAAATTAAATTAAGGGGGGCTCCCATACAACAAATGTGATTTTTATGCAGTGTTTTGCGATAATGGTACGGAACCCTTCGTGTGCGAGTCCGACTCGCACTTGGCCGGTTTTTTTTCTTTTGCTGTTCTTTCTTACCTACACACATAGGTACCTAACTGTACAGAAGATGGGAAAAATTAAATAGGAAATTGAAAACGGCACAGTGTTGAAAGCGGCAAAGTGATTTAGCCAATTCCCATGTTACCTTTTTGAAGTTAACGTTAGATAACACTGATTTATGACTCTAAAATACGGAGATGACCTTTATTAATACCTAGCTTTTTCCCTCGGCTATTCTGCACAAAGCGAGCATTTTTTTTACCTGTCTACGGCGAAGCAAAAGGGAGGGTTATGTTTTTGACCGGTATATTTGTATGCAAATATTATGCTCCCTCATAACTTTTAAACTACTTATCATAATTTGACAAATGAGGTGTCGTTGGAAGTGTCTTGCTTGTGCGCTGGTTATAGACTATGTGACGTCACATTAAATTAAATATTATGCCACCCTCTAGGAGGCACGAAGTCAAGAACAAAAAAACAATTTTCAACCGTGTCGTCATATCAAAATAAAAATGTTTTCTTTCTTTATTTCTTTTCTTTCTTTCTTTATATCGTAAAGATTATTATGCATTTATATCCTGTAAATATCATTATACGTTTATATTATTATGCTTTATAAAATTATGCTTCAATATTATTATGCCAACAGTATATAAGGCAATAAACATTATGGCAAACAAATTATGCCTAATAATATTAAGCCTAATACTAATTCGAGGAGGGAGGAGGGTCTCCTTAGGCGGCTGGGCCAAGGCCCTGATCCAGAAAGCAGTATTGCTAAACACGATTCGTATTGTAGGAGGTTCCTCTCTCTGCAGCCCTGACCGCCGGTAGCTTGGACCCTGTTCCCGATACCGGTGGGCCTCTATTTTAAATATTTTTAAATGATTTTATTTTATTTTCTGAAAAATATATTTACAAAGATACACAAGTATATACAGTGTATAAAATACTTAATTAACTAAGACTACAAATAGTAAAAATAATAAAATAAGTAATAATAATAGTAGTAATTTTCTATAAATATTTAAAAATATAACAAATAAGAAAAAAATTAAACAAAGGACATTTTTCTGATTTCGTTATGCCAATGTAAATTATGACTATACATTTTATGCTTATCATTAGAAAACCAAGTGTGTTAGATGTTCAAATAAGCCCTCAAATAATGAACGAAAGCCGTTACGAGTCATATTAGATGGCATTCACAGAAAATTTACTCGTTAACCCAACAAAGCGCTTCCAGGCGCTTCTGCAATGATATTGGTCACGTTTAATAGGACAAATTGGTCAGTGCAGTTTGACGGACCGATTGACGTTGACGCTAATACGACTGTCTGCACCAAGGGCAATTTAGCAAGGAATTTAGGTGCTTTATAGCAGAAATATTGCACTTCATGTTTAATTGTTTTTGCTCGTGCATGCGACTTTTGTGTCTAATTGTCAATAATCAAGGTCTGATCAAAGGAAAAATAATAAAAATAAAAATGATTTTCCTGCCGAAGGAAAAGACTACAGATTTAATAAAAAAGACTCTGTTTTTACCCAACTACGTCGAAGCAAAAGCAAGGGTTATGTTTTTACGGGTATGTGTATGTTTGTCTGTTCCCTCATAACTTCTACACTACTTATAATAATTTGAAAAATAAGTCTCAAATGCGTCTTATTTGTCCGCTTGTTATAAGCTGTGTGACGTCACAATAAATTGAATATGGCGCCTTCTAGTTCACGAAGTCAAGAACAAAAAATAAATTCTTACCCCGCCCCATCATGTGTGGTATCATTGAACAGGAATTTAAAAATGAAGATTGGTGTTGGTACATCATATTTTTGTCAAACGTACCGTTTGCGAGATATATCGCTGTAAAAGTCATGACAACTAGTGAATAGTACCCAAATCAAACATTATCGTAACATGTTAACAAGAGTCCACTCCTTTAAATTATGCATTATCTAGGCACAATGTAAAATAACAAACCCTACACTGAAAAAACTGTGATGTGGCTCTGCAAAAACCCCAAAATAATTTAAATAAAAAGTAAGTTCAAAAACTAAATCTCGACTACTGAAAATCCGAAATCTAAAAGGTATGAAACAAGTAAATATTCTCATCTGAAATTGTTATGTACAAACTATCCGATATGTATCGGGTATTAAATAAACAAGTTACATGTAATAAATATTTTATTGTATTTGATACGTATTTATAGTGTTCAGAAGATAATCGTGGTCGTATGCCACCTACCTTAACAAATCAATACATTCTGCAAAGAAATATACGATGGCATTTTTGTGTTTGGGCCCTAATGTGGTGATACTTGGGGGAGGCCTATGTTCAGCAGTGGACATGTTTTGGCTGAAATGATGATGATGAATTAAAATAAATAAAGAAAAACATTATTTTTGGCAACAGTTCATTGAGAAACGGCCTCACAGTTGCGCCAAAAATGTATTTTTGGCTCTATAATACTCTACAGTACCGCAGCATATGTTATACCTAGATTATCGTATTTTCATTTGAACATATTCACATTAAAACTGAAGAAGTAATCTCAATACCAAACAATATGACAAACATTATCCCGTCTATACAACATACGTTGTTGTCACAGCGCGCGTGAGCCTCTTTGTTCTAGTGCGTAGTCATAATCTGACATAAAGGCGTGCACAGACCACTGCGACGTCTCGTCGGCCACAACTAGAGACAGTATTGCCAAAACGGTCTATAAAAACCTAGCGGAAAAGAAAGGAAGAAAATTAATTTATGTGCATAAGTAAATACAAAAACAACGGTATAGAGAGACTAACTTGGTACCTGCTTATGCCAAAAGTGCTTCAGTTCAGCATAAATGGCAGACGGTAACCGTAGGAACCAAGATCTGACGTTGATCAGCTGGAGGTGAAAGCAAAATGTCATACACTCGGATACGTTCCAATTCTGAAATTTGACAAAATAGGCAAATTGTTTTCTCCTCTGATATTCAAATCAAATATATTTATTGGAACAAGATAACAGTTTTTCGCGAACTAAGCATCTGCATCTGCATCTGTTTGCCGGCATTAAGTCCGCCTCTGTACGTTTTTGTGCATGAAGTATTAAATAAATAAATTAGACGCTACGTTGGAAGACTCCCACTAGGTGGACCGATGACTTAGTGAAGTTTGCGGGAATCCGCTGAAAGCGAGACGCACGGGACCTTTCAATGTAGCGACGCTTGGGGGAGGCCTATGTTCACCAGTGGACGTCTTTTGGCTGAAATGGCGATGATTTAATTTTTTTTCAATTTATTTATTCAAAATCTGTTTACACATTTACACATTCAAAAAATTTGCCAAACTGTAAAACAGTTTGTCGGCTCATCATGATGATGATCTCTATTCTGACTATGACTGTGGCAGCCAAAACTTGTGCTCAAAGCAAGCACGTGGCCACAGATATTTATGCGTCTTTGATCACTGTCGCGTCGTTCTGTACTCTGTGAGGCGTAGGCATAACTATGAATGTTCTGATTTACGTCGGTATATCTCGCCGGATAAGCTGGTCTTATACGCAGCGGTGTGTCTGACGGTTAGAGCCTGTACTGGATTTAGGTAGGCATGACTATGTGGTACATAGGCTGGTTTGTCTAAACACGCCTTTATAGTGTTCGTTCTAGAACGTATACCATTATCTAGGTTATTTTTGAAACAATACATAGTAGGTATGTTCAGTTTACAAATTTCATAATTTTTGAAAAAAAAAATATTGCATCACTTAAAAAAACCGGCCAAGTGCGAGTCGGACTCCCGCACGAAGGGTTCCGTACTTGGTAAATTGCGGTTTACGATTTATGACGTATTAAAAAAAACTACTTACTAGATCTTGTTCAAACCAATTTTTGGTGGAAGTTTACATGGTAATGTACATTATATATTTTTTTTAGTTTTATCATTCTCTTATTTTAGAAGTATATAAGAAAAATATATAAGAAACCTCAGTATCATTTTTGAAGACCTATCCATACATACCCCACACGTATCGGATTGATAAAAAAAAAATTGAGTTTCAGTTCTAAGTATGGGGAAGCCCCAAAATTTTTTGTTTCTTTTTCTATTTTTGTGTGAAAATCTTAATGCGGTTTACAGAATACATCTACTTCAACAGCATAGTTCTTATAGTTTTGGAAAAAAAAGGCTGTGACATACGGACGGACAGACAGACAGACATGACGAATCCATAAGAGTTCCGTTTTTTGTTATTGGGCTACGCAAACATAAAAGGTGATAACATTCAAATCCAGTTAAAAAGCAGTTGATGATAAAGGAGCATTTTAGATTTATAAAGCTGTGAAAATACATTTGTCTAGTAAAAACTAAGGTAAGACATTATATAAGTGGAAATGTACTGTACGGATTAAACATTATAAAGCGTTTTATAACATTGAAAGTCCTACAGCAAGCACTGTAAAATTTACTTTAAATTATGTATGTGTTTAAGAGGAAATGCGGTCGCAGACATCTGACTGAATATCCTAAGTAAAAAGTCATCATTCGAGGTTTGGCTATCGGCTGTTTCCTCCTTCAATATTGGACCAATTTAAAGATATTCCATTAACTGATGAAATGATATATACTATGCCCCCATGTTTTCCTTTTGATCATACATTATCTTTAGAAACACTAGAAAGCTCAAAATTGCGCTGTCAATAGAGGCCCAGTGAAAAAATTTGACAACAATCAATAATAAAAATAGGGGCATAGAATATTTTTTTTTTCCGGTATATAGAATATCGTTTAAATTGCTCCAATATTTAAGGAGGAAATAGGCGAGAGCCAAACCTTGACTTATGACTTTATACTAAGGAAATTGGGTTGGAGCTCTCTGCCCACATTGCCTCTTAATGAGCCCTTTTGAAAGAATGCCTCTCGATTCAGTCGGCATAACAACGGAAAAATCCTTTAATTGTCAATGTAACAAGCTTTAACTGTCAATTTCGAATATAGGCCTAAGCTACCAACAACCCCAATACTAAGCATCTCTAACAATACAAAATGTAAAAACAATTTATTTCAAAATTGGGCCAACAAACAAAGAGTTCATTGTAAACCTAATAACAAGGTGATTAAATTGAATTAAATACACAGAATATTACTTAACGAGATATACCAGTTGACAATACAATACCGCAGAACAAATTGAAGCGAGCCAGTCATTTATAATGCCTTCTCCTTCTATGTATTGTTTGTGTTGACAGCTATTGCTGGTCAAGTTGTAAGCGAAAAGCGGGCAAGCATTAAAGTGAACAAGATAATCTGGACAAAATGACATTTTACCAGGAATAACACAAAAAGTTCCAAAATGTTTAATATTGATCAGTGTGACGCTTGGGGGAAGCCTTATCTAGCAGTGGACGTCTTTTGGCTGAAATGATGTTGATGCTGACCAATAAAATTTGATTTTTTTAATATCGCTAGCACTAATAGAATATCACTCTGTTTTGATCATAAGAAATCCTGGATGAAACACGTGGAGACCAGCACAATAAAAAAGATAATATTGGGGAAAAACTAAATATCACTTGGGGCCAGCGTATATGATTACTTCAAACTCTTTCACTTTTTATTATTACTATCTCTAACAAAACCCATCTATTGGTCTGTTTTTAGGTCTCTCTCCTCCGTATTACTAGGTACTAAAATATCCAATCGCTTGTATCTTAGACTATACACGTCACTGTCAACACTATTGTCGTCGCGTTATGACGACTATCTCGGCCTGTTTTATATGAGTTTCTAAACGATCTCCACCGTTAACGATGTAGGTTTGTTCTCATTTTCCCCACAAACCAACAGAAATTTTACCCAAATGATTTATAGCAATGTATGTTATATGAAATATTCGATCCCATTTTCAAAAGCTTAGAATTTCGTTCATTTTTGCAGTGCTCGACAATTCTATGCTATTGTTGTTCTGGTATGTATGGAGTTTAGTTGTCACGTGAATGCTTTTGATTAGTGGATGCTGTATTGTTGTATAGACGTGCAGTTACACAAACAGTAGACCACTATCAATGACGCTTAACACAACTATAACACCTTAACTTTACGTCATTGATTAATATCCCACTGCTGGGCTAGGCTTCATCTCTGTGAGAGGACGCAAATAAGCTTTGACAAAATTCTGATTGTAGGACATGCCAGTTCTCAAACAATATTTTATCCCACCGTTTTGGGAGCAGCGCTGCAGAACAAAATACACAATACACACTATAAAGTGCCACCCTGGATTTCAACCCATGCGGGCTACTATTGCTATCGACAATTATAATAATCCCAATCTATCAAATCTATCCGGAATGCGTCAAATAGACGTCCACCAATCAAACAGCTGACCACATTCTGTAGCTCTGTCCGTTAACCAATAAATGAGCTCTTTATCCACCTTAGTTGTCACTAAAATGAATCTGACCTTACGAACGGACCTTCGTTTATATTCGTCTTCAGCATAATGGTGTTTGTCACGACACTGTCACCTCCCGAGACAAATTATACCAATTTAATACGTTTCTTTTTCATTTGTTGCCCCTGATTACTTACTCGGTTTGTTTCGTAATTGGATCAGGGTCACTGATTATCTGATTCACCTTGATTTCTTTTTGAGTTTCCTTTGGGACTTTTTGGCTTTGTAATCTGTCACCAGTGTTAGTATCTGGTTGGAGAAGGTTCTATGTTCAACATCAAGGTTGTTTTTTTTTGTGTATTTTCACCGATTTCTTCTACAACTGTGGACCGATTATGAAAATTATTTTTTTGTTTGAAAGATTATGTTCCCAAATTCCCCCATTCTCATTTTAATTTGGTGAAGATCTGATGAAGAACTTCGGCGATATACAACAGAACTCTTCAATAAAAGACGGCAAATCTCTCGGGATTGCTGCAATAGTCTGTTTATTGTTTATACCATTTCATAACATAACATCACGCCAGTACGCTCTAAAAGGGTATGCAGATGTGTACAGTTCACCTTGGTACACTCTCATTTTACCGGTTATGGCAATTTTTAAAATATGATCGCACCTTTCCGTTAGACCTGTATATCTTTCTTTTATTTCTGTAACGTACTTATTATATAGCTTTTTTGTTTCTTTACCGTGCTTATTATATAGCTTGTATTTTTTCTTTACTAACATTCTTAAGTGCTTTCTACTAATACTATCAATGAGCATTTTTAGTTCATATGAACGTGTCTGTAGTACGTTTTTTAGGGTTCCGTACTCAAAGGGTAAAAGCGGGACACTATTACTAAGACTCCACTGTCCATCTGTCTGTTTGTCACCAGGCTGTATCTCATGAACCGTGATAGCTTTACAGTTGACATTTTCACAGATGATGTTTTTCTGTTGCCGCTATAACAACAAATACTAAAAACAGATTAAATTAAGTATGTAAGTGTGGCTCCCATACAACAAACGTGACTTTTTGCCGTTTTATGCGATAATGGTACGGAATCCTTCGTGCGCGAGTTTGACTCGCACTTGGCCGGTTTTTTTTTTCTTTTTACTTTAAATAACGACTTCTTGCAAACCATCATTCATGGATTCCAAATATCCTTTGGTAAAAAAAGCTTAAGGAAATGATAAATCATTTGATTACAGTAATTTCAAATAAAACATTATTGCTTACGTTGATGGAATTTTGGATAGAATTTATTATCCATTCCATTTATTTCCTGAAAGCTGAAAAACTCATTACTGTGTAATGCTATTTCCTCATTCGCGATGATGGTTTTGATGATTTTACGAAATGTGGTCCTTTAACTCAAAACGTTACCTGCGCTTTTCTTAGTGAACCGTTCTCAGGTATATTTTCATTCTTTATAATTAAGGTTGATTGGTAAAAGCAGCAATTTGCCTCTAATCCACCGTGCTCATTACAATCATACTTACCATTCTTTGTTATCCTGAACAGTGGTTTGTTCTAGATAATCAGTTTATTGATAAAATGGCGGCCACCCGCAGTTCCGCTCGCGTGGTACCAGTACTATTATATAATATGTGTTAATCTTTCGTGTAAGCTATATTAAAGTTCATCAAAATTTGTTCAGTAGTTTTCGCGTGAAAGGATAACAAACATCCATCTATCCTCACAAACTTTCAATATTATTTAGAATTTTAATAAGATCAGTAAAATTATCACACATAAAGTTATCCTACATGCAAAAAAGAGAGAGGTGTCTTATGCACACCCGGTTGGAACGCAGTTTCGATTAATTAAATGTACAGTCTTTCAGTTTCGTAAAATATGACGAAACTGAAATACAGCTGATGCTCAGTGTAAACACACAATAGCGACTGCTAGCGTAGGTACTGTAGTACTAGTCAGCGCGCGCTCGTACGTCTTCGGTTTTCTCCGTGCACCTCCGGCTCTCTCTTCGGCGTCTCCCTTTTGTGCGGATCTTCGCTTGTACTATCCTGCATACAGCACGCTGTGCCTCAAAAAATTTATTAAGCAAAATTTATTATAATATTGTTGTATATTCTCAAAATTGACGGCAAGCTAAATCGATTGAAAAGGTTTTAGTTTCCTAGGTGATCACTTCCCGTGCCTCAAAAATCACTGCGAAAGGTGTCGGTTTTTGGTGTCGTTTTTTTCATTGTTTCACTTTTTTCGGTCTAGCCCCGCAGCCCTCAAACAAATCAGAACTATAACGTGCGATAAGAAACTCCGTTCCAAAAAACTTTACAACTGTATATCTCCTAAACCGTTTACACTGTAATACCAAGGGCATCCCAACAGCTTGTAATTTCCTTCGTTCAATTTTTATTGCCTTTCCAAACGGCAAATCTGTAATCGCATTGGGAATACTCTGCAATTTCGATCACACATTTATGCTCGAGAACGTTGTGCTCGTTTTAAAAGCTAAAAGGGGATTTGGGACTGAGCGTTTGACAATAGAGTTTCATTTTATTTGCGTGTTTTACTTTTTTAGACTGACTTATACTTTTAAATTGGATTTATTTCGGATATGGTTTTCATCCCAATTTTGTTTGGTGTTGATTTATAATCCGGACTAACTTCTGTCCGCGGTTTTGCCCGCGTGAAATGTGTTTTATTATCCCAAGGAAAAAAAAGTTAATCGGGGTATAAAGTATCTAGGTTATATTTGCAGTTAAATCCGGTCAGATGTTTTTGCGTGATTGAAACACAAATGTAGAATTTATTTTCACATTTATAATATTCAGTAGAATATGATGTGTATTTTCTGATTTTGTTTTGTTTTGTTTGAAACTTTGACACTGCCATTTTAAGACATGTTTTGAGAAAAAGTAGAAAATCATTTCCATTAAATTCATCGTTAGCTACATGATGGGACGTCAATTTTATTTGGAGGTTTTTTTCTTTTCTGTGTCATTACCAAACCTCTAGTTACATTTATATATCGGAAATATGTTTCACTAATATAAAGTGAGACATGATTCCAAGCAAGACTAAAAAGGAATATAGTAACTGTGAACTGCAACTAGGAAATTCAATGATCCAACCTCTTATGGGTTGGATCATTGAAACAGTATTTATAGGTTAGACAGAGAAAGGCTAAGTATAATTAAGATAGGTAGTTTATCAACGGTTAAAATATAAAAACCTTCATGAAATTACTATTTTTATTCATTACAATTTTCTTTTCCGACATAAAATGAACAGACAGTATACAAAGCATATGTACAATTTTATATAGTAGTTATTGACACTGTTCTAAGGCGAGAACTCTAGATTTATATTATTTTACTAAACACATACTGCCCATGATCATTTTAAATACTTTTCAAATTATTATTATTTACACTTCTCCACCAGAATACCTACGAATAATATCAATGAGTATTGAAAACAACTCTTACGACAGGTAATGGGTAAAAAAGTTTACTTAGTTACTTAATTACACAACAAAAACAGCATTAAAAAAATATATATAAAAATAATAAATTATAAGCTTTTTTATATAACTTTAGAATTAAAAGTATTAATCAAATAAAATTATTATTTTTTTAATTAAGTGTTGGATAATAATAACTTCAAAAAATCTATTTATAAGGAAACAACTTATTTGGCTGCAGCAGTAAAAGTTAGGACTTAAGTACTTACTGATTTTTCAACAGTAAAATACATGTTCTATGATATAATTATGTATTAATTAATTATTATCGGGGCATGACATTACACGTTTAATTTTTTTTATTTTTTCTATAAATGCTTTTGAAAACGGATTTCTTGTACTGGCTATTATCATAATTCTATTTTCTTTTTTTATAATTATCAACTAATTTTATTTCACTTTTGTCTTTCATTTTTATTTTGCAATAACTTATGAAATACTCACAAACGTAGTTATACATTACAGATTATTAAAGCGACTATACATTCATAATAATAATAATATGGCCAACTATAAAATTCTTCTATTTGAAAATGCTTTAAGTTTGCTTAAATTTTTATAAAACGAAACTTTTAGATATGTACATAATGAGTATTATAAAAAATATCAGTCCGAAGGAATTGTAATACTGTACTAACTTATCCGTGGTTACATTTTTTTTCAACTTGCCCAAAATTCTCATACTCAAAATCTGAAGCATTTCCGAAAAATTTACTTTTCAAATAAACTAAGAATAATTCAGTTTACAATGGAAAAACTATGACAGTTTTATTTATTTATTAACACGGATACTTCAAAAACTAGACTGTTAATAGCTAAAACGGTTTAGGCCCGCATTGTTAGTGATAGTTCTATACAAATATTATTTTAATTGACTATTTCAAACGCTAGAAAACTTTAGCTGGGCTCATGGCTGAAAGCTTTGAAGCGTAATCTCTTTTTATTTTAGTATGTGATCATGAGTAAGTTTATCTTTATCTATAATTATACCAGATTCCATGATTTTATTTTGTATTTTTACCAAATTACCTTATGTAGGTACGATTGATTTAATTCAAAACTAACATTATTATTTTTTTATAAATTAAATTATTTTATTAAAATCTAATATTAACCTAAAAATACCAACTCATTGTCACACACAATACTATCGTGGTTCATATAATACTTAAAATTATTCATAAACAATTATATATTTTCATATAAATCTACAAACATTTATTTTACCACAATGTCTTCGACATTACTTGAAGCAATTTCTATTATTCTAAACTAACATAATAATAATTAACTATAACATTAATTAGAAATATGAAGAGACTTTTAATTTACTTCTATATACATGATCTAACAATTTATTGTCAGTTCTGAACGTTCAAAGAAATTAAAACATTACAATTTCTTAAGACTATTTACATAATATTAAAGATTTGCTTTTATAAAGCTGAAATCGCTATACATTTAATACAAGTATTCTACACGATTCCATGTCTATACATTGAAAGCATTCAACAAAGTCATTAATATTGGTATTGTCTTATTTGTAATCATCTTTTGAATGAAAATTGTGCGTAAAACATTTGCCATGGGACACTCGGTCGGGTTTTCCTGTTTACGCATAATGGTGACCGATAAACATGGACTAGGTGATGTGGAAGTCACCCCGGAGGAGTCTCGTGAAAGTCTTCTTGAACTGCTGATTGGCCAGTGCGTAGCAAAATGGATTGATAGGACTATTCGCGTAGCATAGGAAGTACGAAAACATGTACAAGTGCTTATTAATGCACGGTGGATCCGTACAGAATCCTTCCACCAAAGCCAATATGTGATATGGAGTCCAACAAACAACAAACGCACCCAGTATGAACGATATAGTTCTAAAAGCTTTCCTAGCTCTGTTTTCTGATTTCGATTTCTGCCGTCCGATACTCGGAAACAGGCCATCCCGCTTTGAACGTTTAACTTTTAATTTTTTTCCTATGTTTTTTACGAACTCTTTCTTAGAGTCGCCGCGGCCTGACCCAGTTACCACCGTAGTTGATACATCACTATTCTCGACCGCTGGACTTATTGCGGTATTTAGTTTCAATGGAGACGTTTTCGCCTCAGGCTTGGGGGGTTGAGGTTCATTGTTATTGGAAGACGACGATACGAGAGTAATGACAGGCTTGGAGCGCTCACCTGTAGCTAAACTCACCTCGGTATTCACTTTAATTGGGGGAGGCGGGGAGAAATTCGTTTTCGGTTGTGTAACTTGAGCTTCGGCTGTAGCTCGTATTAAAGCTGCTTGTAATAAAGACTTGTTAGTTTCGTTACCTGAATTTAATGTTGGTGGCGATGAAGGTTCAGTCGCATTTGTGAATGTGACGGAAGATGGCGGACTTTCGTACGTAGGTGACGGTACATTGACGGAGCTCTCATCCATATACCTCAAGTCAGCTCCATCCATACCGACAAGCATGTCGTATGACGTACCGTCACCTTTCACGAGCCTAACAGTCCTAGTGCGCGATGATTCTGAATGTGATGGAGGACTTTCGGAAACTGGAGGACTACACCTGAATTCAGATGGGGGTGGAATAATTCTTTGAGCAATTGTAGTTGAGACCTCTCTTTGTTCGGACGGTGTTGTTATACCAGATGATAAGGGAGACATAACACTAGCAGTGGAGAGTGGCACGTTTGGTACAGAAATATTGTCATGACTCTGTGATGTATCCGGGTTATCTGTGTCAAGTAAACTCTTCTCTGATATCTGCGATAGTGACGTTTTTGGCTTTTCAGACTCATGTTTTAATATTGGTGGCTGTTTTATGTCGGCTTTCATCATCATTCCTCCATTAAGACGCATGTTATTTAACAGTTGTATAGCACCTGTTTGCATCACTAAGTTTGCAACTGACGGCCGTTTTTTCACATTTGTCTGTGTGGTACTTTCATCATCTGAGTCAAATGCAGGACTGCTAGACCTTTCCGCTTCTACCTGATCTTCTTTCTTGTCTCCATCGGATTCTGCTGTAGTGGAAGTACCAGTGGCTGTAGCACTGCTTTTATGTGCGGAAGATTTTTGACTAGAATTTGAGTCACTGGACCCGCCCAGGTTAAGTAATGGAGCAGCGAGTGATCCTTTGGAAGTAGAATCTTTTCTCATAGCCTCAGATACCTTCATTTGATCTTCACTGGATATAGTTGCTTTTGATAAAGCTGCCATTCCGGCTGCTCGGCCAGCCATCCCTGTCATAACACCAGCACTTAAAGCAACCATCGACTGCATTTTCCTTTGCTTCGCTTCGCTTTTCTTTTGCATATCATAAGCTGTCTTGAAAATACCAGCATAAAGTACAATCAATACAATCAGCGTCGTCCAATAATAGCCTATGATTAAAGCTGTGTTAAATACTGGGTCTTTCAGAAACTGTACAGCACATTCGCCTTCTTGTAAGTCTCTGTACCCAACGAAATGTTCCCATCCGAATATTGTCGTAAAGAATAGTAAAGCTGGTATGATCCATGTCACTGTTACCATCCAAATTACTCTGCTTTTCGTTCGCCAGGCTCTATACCTCGCTGCTATTTTTACGCTGCAGAATCTATCCACAGTTATGAGTAACACTGTATATTGTGAGACTAGACATACTGTATAGTCAACTGATAGCCAAAGGTCACAGAGCAGGGGCCCTAAATGCCAGTAGCCCTTTAGAACGTAGTCTGTGTAGAATGGAAGCGACAAAGTACCTGTAGACAATGGAAAATGATTTTCTATTAAACACTTTCGTCATTATCAGAGACTGAAACGTCAAGGGCCAAGCTTCTCAGGTTCAGAAATACCTTTTAGTCAGAATGAATTTATCAGAAGCTTAACAAACAATGTTCCAGTTAAAAGTTTCCTGGAATAAACAGAAAATAATTAATCAAATAAATGGCTAATTTAATTTAGTTTCAAAACAGAGACAGGTTTTGAGTTTAGTTTATTTTCACTGGCAGTTTGTTTGCCGTATTTTGAAACTTTGCTTTTAGACTTACCCATTTTGCTTTCAGAAATATTTAAATAGAATTTATTAAAATTATTTTCTCCAACTAAGCTACTTATTTTTAACGCTGTTTGTGGCTTCGAATATTGTATACGTTCTTTAATTTCCGTTGTAGAAATGCTTGGCAACAATTGAAATACTAATAAAGAACACGATACTGGAGTTCTGTTAAAGAATTCAAACTACATTTCAAAACAAAACTAGACTTTTTAATCGCTTTGAATAACTAAAAGCTACTCGCAATGGAAACCTGATAAATGCACAAATACTTTCTTTATTCCGACGTTCTTTATAGCTGTTTGAATCAGCTTTTTTTTTTTAAAGAAATGCTGTATACGTTATTGTATCGACAGCTTTGGTGCAATTTGTAAGTGAGATTCATCCTTGTTTGTTTTTTCATTACAACAATAGGAACATAATGTTTAAGGTATGAGGTGTCCGTCAAACACATTTTAATTTACATATCTTCATATGCATACCTATAGAAAAGGTTAAGTACCTTCATATAAATTGGATTTATGTAGCTAATGGACAGCCCACAAAAAAGTTAATTGCTCCCTAGACAATTCAAAAGATAAAAAATATTGACTATTATGATCATCAAATTGTTGTAAACCACAAGCATCTTCATGTTGTTACCAAAAAATGAAATATAAGGGACTTGCCTGATGGCTCGACGCGTTTCGGCTTATATTACATCAATAAGCGATTTTTATTAAACAAAATTACAAGTACGTTTAAACGGTGTGTGGTATCGCCAATTTACGTAATTTGTCTTGCGTTGCGCCATTAAGGACCCCTAAAGAGATCGCCCTGTGCGACAGGAGAGTCCATTTTACATTTGAATTTATTACTATGCGGTATGTAATGAATTAAATAATAATCCTTACCAATCAACAGATCGGTGGCAGCAAGCGAGGCGATGAAGTAGTTGCTCGGCTGGCGAATAGTCCTATCTACCAGGAACGCAAGAAGCACGAGGACGTTACCACTGACAGTCAGCAGGATGACCATCAGCAGGCACGTGGCAAATATGGAGGCCAACCACACTGGGAACGGTGGCAGGAATCGTGCCTAGGAAAAAAATGTTAAGGTTAATAAAGAGAGAATTTTAAAGGAAAATAGATTTATCCGCTGTTGGTAGATACCATGTTATGTTTGGATTCTTTGGACAGAAACTTACATTAAAATTTCGTTCTTTTGTCGAATTTGTCTAGAAAATGCTTATATCTTACATTAAGTAACAGACCGAGGTAGTGATTTCACAAAAGTTAATCAATCGTAAACATTTTTTGTATTCAATTTTTAAACACATTTTTCTGTTTATAGGCATTTAATCATACTATATTCAAATCAAACCAAATGTTTTTATTTCACATAGGCCTACATGGGCACTTATAAAACGTCGACAAAAGGTGCACGGTTCGGGTTGGTCGTTTCCTGTGGAGAAGAACCGGCAAGAAACACCACGGTTACTCTTTTAAAAAAATTGGTTTGTTTTTACAATATTTCCATGTTACAGCATTAGTGCTTTGATATGGGGGGGCAACGAAGATCCGACAATAAGTCGTAAGAAACTAAAAAAAAAAAGTTAAACCTCAAACAATTAAAACTCTAATACGAGTAGCTATTCGGGCTTTTGCAACAAATTTAAACTTTGAAAAATCTTTTTCACAAAAAATAAACCGACTTCTAAAACAAAACACTAAAAAGTGCAAAAATAACTTTCGCTTCGGAAGTTGATGTCTTTGGTACCTCTTGTTTTTATCGTTTTTCAACACCGTCTTTTGCACTTTTTAGTGTTTTGCTTTAAGTCGGTTATTTTTTTTTTAAGTTTTATTTCTCTCTTATAGTTTTAGTACCCTTTCACTAAAAAGTGAGCAAAGTCTATAGTAAGGTATCTAAAGGATTGATAAAATAACCATAATAACTTAATTTACACATTCGTACATTACATTATTTTACATTCATTCATTTATTTCGCTAAGGAGTTCGGTTGTATGTTCCGTAATTTAAAAACTATTGAACCTATTTTGATGAAACTTGCACTGTTCCCTAAGTTGAAAGATATTTAATCCAATAAAAAAAGAATTCTTACGATCCGATAAGTAGTTTCGGGAAAATTGGTATACATATATACTGTAGCATTACACCACAAAGAAAACCGCTTCGGATTTGTTCTTCTTCTTTTGGATAGTACACTGGTCGCTTACATATTTTAAATAATTTTATATTTCGATTAGAAAAAGTTAGGTAAAATATTCGTTTTGATTTCATTTAATTCTGGTTTGACCACGAGGAAATTTGATTCCTCGTGGTCAAACCAGTTGGACTAAAAAGTTTGACTATCAGTAAGAAGCGGGAAGGTCGCTTATTCGTTATCAAGTAAAGTTCTTCAACAATCAAACTTTTATCTTCCCAAGAAGTAGATTAGACTAGATTTCTTAGTAAGCTGTGAAGTGATCGAGTTCTTACTTTCTTGGTTTGTTTTATGTATAACAACTAGCTTCTGCCAGTGGCTTCGCCCGCGTGTAAGTCAAAAATTATCCCGAGGAAACTTATTCCCGGGATAGAAAGTATTCTATGTCCTATTTCTGACTATAATCTGTCTCTGTGCCAAATTTAATCCAGATCCGTGCAGCCGTTTAACCGTGAAGAAATAATAAACGTACAAACACACTCACAAACTTTCGCCTTTATAATATTAGTGTGATAGTGTGATATATATATAGTGTGATTATTTTAGAACTTAAAGTGTTAGTAAAGGAGTGCCCATTTAGATTTTGAAGTTTCTTATTAATGAGTGGAACTTTTCTATTCAATAAAGTAAGTTGAAGGCAGTTTTAAATATAAGCTGAATTTCCTTATTTTCTTACTTTAAAAGTCGACAGATTAAGTCATCATCTGCCAAGACTCTGCCCAGCTGTGTTGGGCAAAGACTAAGCATTTTTAGGGTTTCTATTTTCTCTTCCTAGTCTAACCAAATGCTTTATGAATACCTGCCTGACCACCACAACCCAGTTGCTGGATAACACTATGCTTGGCAAAACTGGTTGATCCTTGGAATGTTAGTCAAGATTAACTAGTTCTCGAGGGGTCTCAGCATGTAGGCTAACATATAATACACCCAAGGCTCGAGACAAGTGACGAACATTTTTTACTTTTTATAAAAGTAAAAAATGTATGAGATTGACAGGGGTTATGTGATCAATTCTAAACATTTTATCGTTTCGACAATTACCATTGCTGATAAAATAACATTTTGCCTCAAGATAAAATATCATCTCTCTGATCTATCCACTTACCCTCTTACAAATAAACGCGAAATAAAGTTATACCAAGTATAAACCTATGAAAATGTATGGTTATTCCTTTGTTATACCTGGTATAACTTTATTCCGCGTTTATTTGTAAGAGGGTTAGGCTCTAGCCTCTTATCTCAACTTCTGAACTCGAATAAAATCGAATAAAATTTACTTCATTTATTAAAAAAATTCTTTAGCTAATCAGACCCTCCCAAACGACAACCACCCCCAAAAAATTACACTTATTAAATCAAATATTTCAAATAAATCATTTATAGTATAGTAATCTTTTGAATTGTCACACAGAAAATGAATCTAGTTCCATTTAGTGGAGGCACTTAAAAGTAACACACTCAAATTATATGTACAATACACACTGTTCACACATTCGTACATACGGCCATGACACAATACCGATGCCGATAATGTACAATCGATTAACTGTCTGCACCGTTAAACATGGTCGCACCTTTGTTACCCCTTCTATTTTAAAAGGGGTAGACAGAAATAGAAGACCTCTTTTTTCAAGGTTGGATTGTTTTAAATCACGCACAAGCAAAATCTGCTTTGACTGCTGGTACTTTGTGAGCTTTATTATTTCTTATTTCTCCTAGACTATATGTCTCATTTACTTGGGTTTAGCTTTCCTTGTATTTTTTCCACTGAGTATGATTTTCTGCACTGGCGTCGTCGACTTTAACCCATTTTCAAGCCATGCTATCTTCCACGCAGTCCATCTACCATGTCTTTAGACTCTCCTATATTACCATACGATAAGATTCTTTTATATCAATTAATTTCCTATCTAATGAAACGTTGTTCCAAACAAAATAATCAGCCAAAATCCGATACCCGCCATCATGATTAAGAAAGTATTTTCTCATGGACGAACACTCCATTGTGTTTGTCCTATTCAATAAAACACAATAAGGAAAGCCTATTCACTAACCGTTCAAGTTTGTATCTATAGACCCCGATATTAGTGCAATTAAACTTGATGAATGGGCCAAAGAAGATTGGGAACAGTTAATCCTTTCTATCTAACGAACTTCAGAATATGAAAGAATAATGAAGCTCAAAGTATCAGTTTGGCTACTTAGGAAAGTTCGGAAGTTTAAATTAATTTAGGAATAGATTTAATGAGAAAAAAGATTTTAATTAAATAATTCTTAAGAACTGCTGGGCAGCGTTCGGAAAGTTGCGCGGTATCTTCTCGTCCAACTTACCACAGTGTCTCAATATGAAAGTCTATGACCAGTGTGTGTTGCCAGTTATAACCTATGGCGCTGAGACGTGGTCGCTCATAATGGGCCTCATCAGAAAGCTTACAGTCACCCAAAGGGCAACGGAGAGGGTCACGCTCGCAGTGTCGTTGCGTGATCGAATCAGAAATGTAGAGATCCGCAAGAGAACCAGGGTTACAGAAATAGCTATAAGAATTGCCAAACTTAAGTGGCAGTGGGCAGGGCACATTGCTCGCAGAATGGATGGCCGATGGGGCAGAAAAGTTCTGGAGTGGTGACCGCGAACCGGAAGACGTTGCGTTCGAAGGCCTCCCAGCAGGTGGGCCGATGACCTGGTGAAGGTTGCGGGGATCCGCTGGATGCGGGACGCATGGGACCGATCAATGTGGCAACGCTTGGGGGAGGTCTATGTCCAGCAGTGGAAGTCTTTCGGCTGAAATGATATTGATGATGATGATGAATTCTTAAGATCACACACATACACATCATCAGCCTATTAATGTTCCCACTGCTGGGCCTCCTCTCTGTGAGAGGGAATGGGCCGTAATCCACCACGCGGGCCCAGTGCGGGTTGGTGGATGTCACATGTCTTCGAATTTTTGGTTCTAGGACATGCCGGTTTCCTCACGATGTTTTCCTTCACCGTTTTGAGAGCAGTGGTGATGAAATAATTTACACAAAGTAAAGCGCCTGCCTGGGCTCGAACCCACGACCTACCACTTGTAAGTCGCGGCCAATACCACTGGGCCACCACTGCTCTCAAACTGCTCTCAATTCTTAAGATAGAAGAGGCTTATTTTAAAAAAAACGCTACATATTTTATATGTACTGTAAATTAAAAACAGTTGTGATTATAAATGGTGATGGATGGAGAGGGAGGTCAAAGAAAAGATGGATAGCGGCTGTCAGATACACAGACATAAAATAACTAGATAACGCAAGTCCCTCCATCTGTATTAAAACCAAGCGTGCCACTTAATCACACACAATTTAAAAACAAATTTACTTACCAATGAAAAAAAAATATTTCCAATACCTCGTCCAACTTTTTCCAACCATAAAGTCTTTACAGCTCAATATGGCATAAAAAGGCATTTTTCTAGATTTCCGGTGCCTATAATGCTAAATGAAAAGCTCAAATTACGATCATTTATCGTAACTTTATTCCGTTTTTTGGTACGCGAAGTACATACAATCGCGTCATCTAGTTAGATTTATATCTGTGGTTAGATATAAAAGAAAAGGGAATTAATGAAAGCGTTACAGTTAACGGGACAGAGAGATATATGTGATATGCAAGGTGATTGATTTTAAAGCGCAATTCTAGTATGATCCATTATAAACGTTTGTTATTGTTCCATTTAACTACGAATATCGTACAGTTATCGATTCAAGCTGATTCCCCATTCATTCAAATTATTTTAAACGATTAAGTTCGTACCGTATGCAAAAATTAGCATAGCATAAAAACAGGAAAAAAGTGCATAAATTCTCACAGTCTAGGCAAATGTGGGTAAGTAGGTAAACATTTTCTCCAGGTCATAATAAAGTCAATAACAAAACAACTAACTTTGATCATTAGTGGCTTGCACTAGTTTTGTATTGCTAAAATACTCCTAAACTTATATTTTCTTTGAAATTTCATTTAAAATTTGCTCGACTTTTTTATCGAACAACGGTTAACGAAGTTAATGGATGAGCAGGAATATCCAATTCAAATTTATTTAACATAGGTAGTTTTTTCTTAAGAAGTAAAGCCAATGTAATATTCTATTAGCGACAACGATTGTCAAAAAGTCATCACATGGTTAATTTCAATAATTTTTGGCATTTGACAATGATACGAGTAAATTCTCAAGTGTCCCAAGATATGTATTTTTTTCATGCAATGCGGCAGGTGATGTAGTATCTTTAACTTGGTATATACTGTGTGGAAATTTATAAACTGATATCCTAACTTTTCATTACTGATATAAATTGAAATAATGAGGTAGATTAGACATCAATGACAATTAAATTCGAAGCATTTATCAAAATAATATGCAAAATTAAGATCTGAAAAGGAGACAATCATCCGACTAGACTAGACGTCGATAACAATGCCACTATAGTGATTCAAGTAGATTTTATTATAAAACTCACGAACATTTAAGCAAAAAATAAATAATGTAGCAAATATAAGTACGGTCAAGTGGTCAGTCATCATAATGAAATCAATAGCAAGAGAGAAAGAAATGAAGAAGAGAAAGAAGAATTAGAAACTTACCAAAACTTCGTTCACATCATTGATCACATTCCCTATGGTGTTGTTGAGGTAATAAATGTCGGTGTAGTTGGTGCCATTGCCTATGAGGTACTCGCCGTGGCACTCTTGAATCCCTCCAACTGTAGTTATACATGTCCGTGGCTTCAGCTTCTGTATTTTCCTGTTGACAAATTTGGATGTTTTCATTCTGTCATTAATTCCTATGGCAAGCGTAAGGTCGATTCAAACCGTTTGGTGATTTTAAAACCATTTGGAAAGAGTAAACTCAGGGAGGTTCATATTCTCATCTATACTATAATAATATTATAAAGCGGTTAAGTTTTTGACTTTGGGAGGTTGTAGGGGGTAATTTCTGGATCTACTGAAGCGATTAATATGAAATTTGGCATGGAGATAGTTTGAGACCCTGGGTAGGATATAAGGTAGTTTGTTTGTTTAGATGATAAAACACTTTTTACGCGGGCAAAGCCGCGGGCAGAAGCTTGTTATTAATATTTTAAAACAACGGATATTGACAAATAATTTACCTCCGCAGGATGAAGATAAAATAATTATTGTACGCGTACTTTGTGAAGCAGAAAGAATTTTAAAATAACCGAATAAAGTAAAACGAAGTTCAACCCAATTAGTAACCTAAATATTTTAGTCTGTCGCGACCGTTGAAAGTTTTCATCAATCAACAGCAGAATTTATTTGTCGAAAATAAACGTAAGCCAAAAAATTTTGCAATACCTGTATTTTCTTAGGAGTATTGTTAGAACCGTTGTTACGTAAAAAATTCGATGATGAGGATTTTTTTGATTTGTATTTGTTAAATATTGATTGTACTATTAACTGAACATTTTGATATGTATGATTCTTGGTATTTTATGTCTGTTTTTGTGAAACAGATTCTTTTGATGAGAAGTATTTTAAATTAAATAAATTATATATTCAATGCGCACTGTAAGCGCATTGAATATATATACGCATTTCACAATAGCACACAATTTATAGTTAACAGAGGTCCAAGAATGGTTCCTTTATGAACCCCAGAAAACATTGAGAAAAGCTTTAAAAATAGGAAGTAACGAAGCTCTGCAATCAAGGAAACGCAATCTCGACGAATAGAGTGATATCGTGGCTCGGGGAGATCGCTTACGCTTTATTAAATTGTCGAGTCATCAGTTTTCGACCACATTCTGTCCCCATAAAGCTGAGAGGTCCATTCCAAAGTACCTACTGTAATATACCCACAAGACTATTGCGATAGACCCAGCTACTGGTGAGCTTTACGACACGGTCAGAAAAATAAAGTCCGTCCTTCAGAAATAATGATGACTCAATAAGTAGAATATAACTCTTTTATACTATTGCAGCTGGATTATTTTGTTATTCGATTTTTGCGATCCCACTAATATATATACATATACATAAAGGCGAAAGTTTGTGAGTGTATTTGTATGTTTTACTTCTTCACGTTTAAGACTAATTCAAAGGGCTGGACGGATCTGGATGAAAATTAGCACAAAGATAGATTATAGTCTGGAATAGAACATAGGATACTTTTTATCCCGGTAATATGTTCCCTTGGGATAATTTTTAAAATTCACGCGGGCGTAGCCGCTGGCAGAAGCTAATTTTTTATTATTATTATTATTTATTTATTTAAAGATACTTAGACATAATTTACAAAATATTTTAACAGGCTAATTCAGGTCGAGATTAAGTGGTGTAGTCATCTGTAGCCGAACTAGGCAGAGCCTATATTTCGGCTATCAGTACCAAACCCCTCGTTTGTTACACATACATAGTAGCCATTGACATAATTTAATTTGTATCATATACATAATCTATTTAACAAAATAATGTATATACTTTACTTAGGTATTAAGGGAAAAAAAAGTAGGTAAACATTAGAAAAAATTGTGTAGTATTGTGAGATGGGAATGTACGTGACTGATGTGTAAGAGGGTGTGTGTGGTGTTGTGTAGTGTTCTGCTGTGTGTTGTGATGTGAGAGAGCGTGCGTGCGCTTGTGTATGTTATGAAAAATGTATGTTACATTTTAATTCATAGGCTTTTTATTAGGATGCAATGTATAGAATAAGTTCAGTCTGTTCGTAGGTAAGACTTTTCAGGTATTCGGTAAGTTTCTTTTTGCATTGCATTTTTTTTAATGGGTATATTTTATAGACTCTGTTTAACCTATTGTAGATTAATGGACCAATGGAGTGGGCAAAGCGTTTACAAAATTTAGTGTTAGATTGCCCACTTCCTTCGCACACCATATCTTTTCATCGTTTTTGAATTAAATATATAATAATATTATAAATGAGAAAGTTTGGATAGATGGATGGATGTATGTTTGTTACTCAATCACACCAGAACGGCTTTACAGATCTGTATGAAATTTGGCACAGATATAGATTGTAGTCTGGAATAGCAGATAAAATTTTCATCCCGGTATAATGTTCTCTTGGGATAAGAAAACACTTTTCACGCTGGCGAACTCTGTGTTTCCCGATAGCTACAATCTAGGGGTCTTTATGTCAAGAGTGAATGGGTTTTTTCTAGGCAAGCGTGCTTCACCGTCGACCACATCATCGCTTACCATCAGGTGAGATAGTGGTCAAGCGCAAGCCTATAGAAAAAATAAAAAAGATTTCGCTAGCAGAAGCTAGTAGTTTATAAAAAGGATGGGTAGTCTGACCAAAACATTGCAGTGTTGCCTACTGGCAAATATTTATATCGTAGCGTGAGATGACCTTATACAGTAGTGTGCTATTCTGTAAAAATATATCGTGAAAACTTAGATAAAATCAGTCTAAAATGAGATGCCAATCCATACAACAAAGGTGGAATGACATTTCACTTCAGAATTTTAGTATTTACGGTGATATTTTACATAGTAACACTTCTTTATAAGAACTGATGAAAGTGTTTGGTTACTAGAACTGACGAAAATAAATAAAATATAAAAAATGTCTTATTTAAAATAACATTAAAACCTAAACAAAATATTGACGTAAACATATTCTGGTACAACAAACAAACAATATCAAGAGCTTTCTCACATTTTGCTTTCCTCGTGTTTTAGTTTGAACAAGCAACGAAAACATTCCTTCCATTTTCACCACAAAGTCTTTTGCAAATATGCATATTTTTGTGCAAATCTTTTAAGTAGTTTTTAGTAAAAGCCCAGTTAAGGCTCTTTAGAGATTATCCTGTGAATTAAAAATGAAAAATAAGACAACGATATTTTTTTTCCTGAAAGGAGGAAACATATAAATGAAAAACAAAGCAGAATGCTAAAAACGAAATGTTAGTTAAACATAATTTTGGTCCCTTTTCCTCAATATTATTTTTGTCCCAAGATCAACAAATAATGTTTTTTCTCCTTGTTGATACGAACCAGCTTAATTTTTGGTTTTGGGTTAATTTGTGCCAACCTTCGTTAATAATGAAGTCTGCTTGAAGGGCAGGTATTGTGATTCGGCTGTCGTGAATGGCACGTGACACGAAGTAGCACGTTGCTAAACAACGTGAAATTATGAAAAAAGAAACATAAATATGATCAACTAGCGGTTGCCTTTGGTTTAAGTCGTATTCTAGGAAAACTAATACACACAAAATATTTGGGATTGATTATGTCCTCGGACTATTGCAAACACCAAAGTTTGTAATAATTCTTGTGATCTCGATAAATTATTGTGATCAGATCATTTCAAATATAATAAATACCATCCAAATTCGATAGTTTAAAATGTGTCCGTGCCGTATTGAGAAAAAAGAGTTTACAATCTCACGCGATATATGTTTGCAATAATTCGGTGACAACATGCCATTTCGGTCGAGCATGTATCGTTATTTCCAATAGAACTTCACTTTGCCAGATTCTTGACAAGCTCTTTGTGTGTGAAATGCCTACGTATAGAGCTTTTAAATCGGTTTACCCGACCACTTTGATATGTTTCGTATCAAAAGGGATGAAAGCTACATCAAGGCTATACAACCAAGAAGCCAATGCATGAAAAGAACAATATAAATAACAAAATTCTTCCAGCATGACCTTTTCTGAATTTATACAACACAGTTTCACGTTCAGAGGTACAGTTTCTTTAGCAGGACCAACTATAGTGTTATATAATTCATATTGAGCTGAATTTAGTGCAGTATACCCGCACTAGATTGTAAAATCAAATATTCAGAGACTGTAATGGGTCGTAGAGGGACCGTTTGCCTGTTTTTATTGGGTTCTTAGGACGATAATTCTATTTTTATGTCCTGTTTAGATTAAAAATATTCACAACCATGAATATGTTATGTAGGTTATTATTTCTGAATTTGTATAGTCTTGTACACAGAAATAAATCTAAATAAATGATGCGAGTGTATATGTCAAAAAAGATACTAAAAGTGAGAGTAATGCTCTTACTTAGAGCTATTTTATTTAGTGTTATCAGCACCGGACATCACCCAATATCTAGAAAAAACGACTTAGTTATTATTATTGAGCTTTAGACTCAACATAAAAGTTGGCCGAGACAATATTAAAATTTTTATCATCGGTTCTTCGGTATCTTCGGTTTTAAATTGTGTGTGAAAAAGTGGCACGCTTGATTTTCTTACCGATGGAAGAGGACATGCGTTATCTAGTTAAATTTATGTCTGTGGTATTGTGTGTTTGTATTTGGTCCTTATTCTCTTTACTTAATTTACATTTTATGAAGTTTCTTACAATATTAGTTATTATTGTTTACAATTTTATTACCTTGGTAGCTTTTTCAACACAAAATATGCTGCATTTAAGGAGTAATTTATTATTCTTGTGTGCAAGAAATATGTATTATACTTAGTATCACTGTTTCCATTGCTTTGCAATTACCAAATAAGTATTTGTTTAGACGTGTTTCCTGTTTAATAAGACTGCGATTACAGACTTATAATTATTCACTTTAGTGCAGGATCCAAGTTTTCCTTTGCGAATTTTAAAAAGTCCAGATTCCAGATTTGAACTCATGACCAGCACGAAAGCCAGCTTTAACTACACCATGACTTTTAAAAATTCTACGCCGATAACATAATTATTAAGATCAATGTTCCCAATATAAACGAAGAAATCGTTCATAAGTGTATTCGATTCTATCCGCGTATCGTCAGGACAGGCGAGCTGCGTAAATATTCACCAAATTTTATAGGTACAACTGAGACAAGACAAAGGATGGTTGGGTAGAGGTGGGTTCGCTTTGCTCGCACATCTTGAAAGTTTGCTAATCTCATGTGTGTAAGCGTGCTTTGCTTATTTATTTATTTATTTAAACTACAATGGTGATTCATAGGTGGACTTAATGCAGCAAGGCATTCTCTACCAGTCAACCTTTGGGTTAAAAAGGACACAACAGTGGTAGGTGTACAAAATAAAAAAAATGAACAATAATTAAAGTCGGATAATAATAACCTACCTAATTAATAAAATATATAATTAATTTCTAAAACAATAAACTAATAAATACCAAATGAAATTTAAATATATCTGCTATAGCTTATTCGTGGGTGGTCTAGTATTAAGAGCGTGATCATTGATTATTAAGTTTTATCGAAATAAAACGTGTTTTTGAATCCGTTAAAACTTTAAAAAAAGAACCGGCCAAGTGCGAGTTGGACTCGCGCACGAAGGGTTCCGTACCATTATCGCAAAAAACGGCAAAAATATCACGTTTGTTGTATGGGAGCCCTACTTAAATATTTATTTTATTCTGTTTTTAGTATTTGTTGTTACAGCGGCAACAGGAATACATCATCTGTGAAAATTTCAACTGTGTAGCTATCACGGTTCATGAGATACAGCCTGATGACAAACGGACAGACAGACTGACAGACAGACGGATCGCGGAGTCTTAGTAATAGGGTCCCGTTTTTACCCTTTGGGTGCGGAACTCTAATTATGTCAAATCGATTTCAAGACAATATAATACGAGTGACACAAAGACTATAGATATAAAAGACTTTAACCTAATCAGGCTACAAGGGGATGGATGATGAACTAATGATTTTAATAAATGAGGAGAAATAATATTTACCATTGCGTAATAAACCTGGTACTGATAGAATAGATCGGTGTGGACCGGTTGAAGTCAAGGCTGATCTCCGTGGAGTTCATACTGGTGAAGGCTGGTATTATTGTCTGCGTTGAGTGGCCTGATACCGCTACCGGACCTCAGTGCGTCTGGAACAAAACAGTTTTTTAAACTTACGATGTGGTTTCGCAAATCATCGGGTCAGTATCGTGGTTTCAACTAAAACATGTTGGTTGAATATTGTGCTTTATCTTTGGGAATATCATACATTTACCTTCATGAATTTGCTTCTTGAATAATATGGAAAGGAAACAAAGATTACATCATATTTATTTTTTGTTGAACACAACAAATATTTATTCCAACTTTTTTTTTAAGTTTTTTAACCTTTTGTTACTTTTGCACCTTACCATTCAATAACTACTTCCAAAAAAAGAGTTAGCTGTAATCAGATTTGCCCACTCAACTTTAACCCTCTTTCTTGCCTCAGAAGGTTCTTCTTCGGGTAAAAATTAAGTGGTAATTAATATTTGCGACGAGCAGCATAATTGCCTTTGCTACAAGTTTTATATTTGTACATACATCACTTTTTTTTACTTTATCGTCATTCTACTTTTAAAAAACCTACATTCGTCATCGTCAAGTCTCTTACTTATGATTCATCATTTCAGACTTTTTGTGTCTACCTCCAAACATGCTGCTTCCACACATTCCTCACCCTTACTTGACTAGAACACCCTTGACACGCAAAATAATGCAAATATCAACATAGAATGCATGTCTCTTTGAATGGCTATTATGTACCTTGCTCACTGTCGCGCTATTCAAATCTCACCGTTATAGATAAGGAATGTGCCAAACGGGGAACGGATATCGTCCGGCCGTCGAGGCGGCCCGGAACGGCAGCCTCGTCCATGCGATTACAGCTTTATTTCATCTGTAAAGGAAATGCTTGAGTTTGATCAGTGGACCGTGGTGGTGGGAATTAATTTTGGTTTCTCGATCCATTTCTTTGGTATTTTATAGGTCAGTGAATTTTCAGTGAAAAGTATTTTGAATGTTTTAGGACCATCTCCCTCTTTGACTTACAAATACTTTATCTACTGAATATGACAACCAAACAATAGATCTTTACTGGTCCCTTGAACATCTAAAAGTAAGGTTACAGACGAGCGCAAATCTAATAATCGCCGCTCAAAATGAGCTACCGAAAGTACGTCGCGTTCTGTTTCTAACGATGTTGCGATTTGTGCCAATTATCTATACTATAATATTATAAAGAGGAAAGATTTTTTTGTTTGTTTGTTTGTTTGTTTGTACCGAATAGGCTCCGAAACTATTGGACCGATTTGAAAAATTCTTTCACCAATAGAAAGCTACATTATTTCTGAGTGACATAGGCTATATTTTTTATCCTGAAAACGGGTCATGTGGGGTGGTCCACGGGAGCGAAGCCTCGGGCAACAGCTAGTAATACATAATTACCGAAAATTAACTATGAAGTCTGTTTTCATTTCTTTTTCAGACTCGTTTTGAGTGACGCAAATTGCATTGGGAGGCGTTCGTTGTTCGTTCTATGGCTTATAGTCAGTATCACAATATTTAAAACTATGATCCTTATCAATAGAAACGTTTTTACAAAAAAATACTACCGACTTCCAAATAAGAAACTACAAAGTGAAAAATAACTTTATTTTTGGAAGTCGTTGTCTTTGGTAGGTACAATTTTTTGTATTATGGACACCGACTTCCAAAAATAAAGTAATTTTTCACTTTATAGTTTCTTATTTGGAAGTCGGTAGTATTTTTTTGTAAAAAAGATCTTTTATTTTTCACTTTTTAGTTGAACCTACCTAATAGGCAAGTAGATAAGTAAGGAACCTATAATGCCAGAATAGATTACCCGAATATCATTAAACTGAACCTAACCGGTGAAATGAGAGTGTATTAAGGTGAATTGTACATCTGTGTATCTGCGTACCCCTTTAGAACGTCCTGGCGTGATGTTATGTTATGAAATGGTGTAAACAATAAACAGACATGCGATTACAGCAATCCCGAGAGATTTGCCGTTATTGAAGAGTTCTGTTGTATATCTCCGAAGTTCTTCATCAGATCATCACCAAATTACAATGAGACTGATTTTGACTCTTTCAATGAAAAAAAAAAAATTTTCAAAATTGGTCCACAATTGACGGAGATATCGGTGAAAAAACACAAAAAAAAGAAAAGACAAAAACCTAACATAATGTCGAACATAGAACCTCCTCTTTTTGGTAAGTTGGTTAAAAACTAAAGTGTTTAGATACTGATTAGCGGATTTTAATTCAAATTATATTCTCTATAATTTGAACATAGAATTGGTAAACAGTCTCAACTTTGTATTAATAAAGGTTGTATATTATCTATTACTACGCTACAATAACAAAGTAGATCTTCTTATGTTTATCCCTCTCATGTAATACATGCGTACATAAACACGTGTAGCGACTCAATGGTTCACTGGTTCACCTACTCGGCTGGAAATGGACTATCTCAAGGACTATCAGCCAGAAGATATAATGTACATACATTATATCGTCTGGCTCACAGGTCGTGTACATTGGTTCGTGTGGTATACTACGATGGTTGTAAACTTGCGTGGTTACGTTATGGGTATATTGTTATGGTTTGTAGTGTATTTGATGTTATGGGATTACTTTGATGATTTGCGTCAGAGGTTTTTCTGTTTTTGCATTTTTTCTATCTTCGTTTGTCAAATAGTGGATGAGTTTGTTTGATTCATTTCTTTTACTGTAAGCCTAGCACGAATGATTAGGTAAATTAACTTTGCAGTAGTTACAATATAGACACATACCATGCATTAAATCGTGTAGGTATTCTCTAAAAAGTTATTCAGAGGTGTACCTAAGTATTGCAATCCATGGCATACTTACATTACAGCTGCATATTAAAAAAAGTGTCTTAACGAATAATTCAATGTTTTCATTTACACTTTTTAAGACATTTTTTTTTGTATTTATCGACATAAAACATTTTTATTTTGTTAACTCTTGGTAATAGATAACAGAAAACTTCAGCGGAACAATAAATAAATGCTGTAACATTAATCCTAGTGTAACATAAATCAAATAAAATGTTGCCAAGGTGGCGAGACCATATATTATGGCTCGCACTGCCAAAAAAATATCAGATCTCATGTAGAGCCAAGCTTCTAACTCTACACGCCCTAAATCTACAAGCCCTAACTTCACAAACTCTGCACTATATTTAAAATATGTGGCTTGGCCGGTACCGGCCAATGGCGGTACCGAAACGGTTGCGCTTCGCTTGGTTTATCTTGGCGGGGGCACTACCATGCCCCCAGATACTAAATCATAAAGTCTCACCGGAATAAGAAAACAAACAAACTTAAACGAAAGGAAATCATTTCCCTTACCTCATAACGGATCATAAACATAACACCTGTATTATTTATACGATCATCAAAGCGAACCCTTTATTGCAACACTTTAGCGAACTCGTATTATTTATTAAATTCTTTATTGTACACCACAAAAACATGGCAAAAACACACAGGACAAACAATCACAAAAGCAAGTGTACAATGGGCGGTCTTATCGCACAGGGCAATCTCTTACAGACAACCTTTGGATGGACTGAGCGAGAGGAGATGAATTTGGGGATTTTATATTGATAGCTATTTACACAAGAAAGCGTAGCTTATACGAACATGACTGAGAACTGATACCAAAATTATAATGGTTTATAAGGTTACAAACTTAGTTATTTATAATTATAAGTTGTTATATTGATGAAATTAATAATAATAAATCTTTATTTCAGAAAAAATATCATAGTATCAAGAAAAGCATACAAAAATTCCAGTAAAATACTTACAATATCATAAGTATATGTTACACGAAAACGTTACCATGGCTGAAACCGAGTCTATGTTTGGCAATGAAATGCTAAGAAGAAGAAGAAGATACATTAAATGTAATAAATACTAATACATAATTATAATATATACACACAATTTTCTATTCAACTAACTGGCAAAAATCACACGTAATGGGATCAATATATACATGTATAGATAACGTCTATCATGTCTGTGAAGTTTTATTAAATTATTTAAGTAAGCCTAAAAAAAATATATAAAAAAAGAAAATACTTAATTTACAACTAAGTTTCCTACATACTTATTTTTTATCGTTGTACTCTGAATAATGAGACTTTGGTATCACACGGTGGGCTCAAGATTGATCATACATTCTTGCAACAGGTTAAATTTTGCACGGGCTTTAAATTTTTTTCGTGATTTCTTGTCCTAAAACTTATTTTTTCACCTGAAAATGTTTCACCACATATGCCGTTGTTCCCTAAGCTGCGCAGTTAAAGATGTACTGGAGTGGGCCAGAGCGAAATAAAAGGGGTTTGAAGGTCAGTGGCGACTGGCGCGGTACTGCATTATTACTATTATTTGCATGGATCTGGATTTTGTGAGAATAATTTTAGGTGATTAACCTTTTGGGAGATTGTGTTGGAAGTCTAAAATATTCAATAAATGTTAGACTATTGCAATTTTCAGAGAAACAAGGCAGGTTGATTTTCAGTGAGACAATTTAGGAGGAAACAAACGCAATATCTGCAGACACGAACATGAGAAAAAGAGGAAAATGAAGGCACGGAAACATAAATCATACAGATACAATGCAACTTTGTCTGAAAGTTAAAATATGAAACCTGCAGTCGACTTTTGATACGTAACTTTAAGACAGAATGAAAAGAGTAAGCACATAAAACAAAAATAAATTATAAAACTGAAAGCAAAATTCCTTATTAAATTATTCAAAGGAAGGCCGACACTAAAGAAATTTACAAATATATACAAAATTATAACAAAGCTAACATGAATACCTGACTCCACATTACAATGGAAAATATAACTATTCATAACTATCCAACGAACAACGTCGTCGAGATAGCAAAGAATAGCCTTTCACACCGCGATTTGACAGTAACCGACCTCGTTAGCAAATAATTAATCATTAAAAACCGAGTACCCAACCCAGGCCAAATTTAATGAACTTCCACGATACCTGAATGAAAAATCTGTGAAATGACAATGATTATGAAATATTAATTATCCCTTTAGGAATCTTTGATGAATTATTGATAATAGAAGAGGAGGACTGTGGAGCTGTGAATTCTGAGAAAACGGAATTTAATATTGAAGTTCCAATTACGGTCTGGCTATTTTTGCTAGTGATTAATGGTCTTGGTTCAGAGTTTGGAAGAGCACAACTCTTCGTTTCTACTGGATTTGTTTTGTTATCTTATCTTTGTAAACATTTTGATATTGAGAATTGACTTCGAAAAGATTTTTTATATTAATTGTATTTGTTAGTTTCGTTGGGTTTCTTCTTCTGCATAGATCCCAGGTTGATTAAAGGCCTTCTCCAAAGATGCGAATGTGTCTCTGTGTTTTACTATTTGTCTCCAGTTTGAGCCAGCGCGTGGCAGTTCTTTTGATTTCACCCTCCCAGCGTATTAGTGTGGTCTGCTTTTCTTCTTCCCCTTGTGGACCCTTCCATTAGGTTGTTGTTAGGGTTAATCGTTAGTCTGTAAACCTCGCAACGTTACCTGCCGATTTCCGTTACAAACAAAACACTTGTAGGATATTCAAAGTCATTATTTGATTTGTTGTTTTTATTTTAAGCATATCAATTTGTTGCTACATCAATTTTCTTATTACGTATTATACCTACATCACTTTCTATTATCATTGTAGCGCTCTCAAAATGATCAATTCCCATTCCACCTTATGGAGCGTATTCGGTTAGAAAAATCAATTGCTTCAAAATTGCATTTCCTAAACCCACGAGATTAAATCTAATACCCAGAATATTTCTGCAATATATGCCGTAAGGTCTGGAACGTGCATCGTTTGGGATAACTTATACATTTGCAATCCTTGTGCATAATATCACTCTTTCTGACCCACATCGGGCAAAATTGTTTTTAGTTCGGCCCACATGAATTTACATAACTGCTTAGAATACTGTTTACATTTCAATATTTTATCAGTGCTTGTGATTTATTTTATATCTACTTTATTCGTTGATCTGCTCGTAGTTTGAATTTTAATGATTTTTTCTGTTCTAATACCAACAACCAATACCACTGGTATTTGTTTCAAATCATATTTATTTTCTATTCCGAACGGAAAATTGTTTCAATGGTATGTTTAAACTAATACCAAAACAATTTTAAAGATATAAGGTACAGTCAGTACAAATGCTTTGTATGAAATTATAAGACCTTCAATTGAAAAAAAAATTGTTAGCAAACGTCTAGTTCAATAATAAAATAATATGTATAATAATTAACTTTATTATAATGTTAGTTCCTTTTTGTACCTGTTTAATATTTGTTTTGCAAAAACATCAAAACAAGAACAATTTACTTAAAATCTAAAAAATTACAAAATATCTCAGAAATCAACTCTTAATTTATATTAGAATTTACCTGACAGTTATTTTTAGATAGGTACGTTAAAATTTACGTCTAGGTGCCTATCTAATAATAACTAAGTCAGGTAATAATCAGGTCTTAATCTTTTGAATGACGTCAACACCATCATTATCATCTTCATCTCCCTGTCTTTGTCCTCTTTTACTTGGGACCACACGAGAGACGTTTTCTTCTTCCTTGATACCCAGTCAACATTCACTCTTTTTTCTTTCTCTTGGAATGGCGTTGCGTCATAAAATACCATTTCGTGGAATTTGCAATGTTTTTCATAATTCAGCATAAATGTCAATTAACCTTTTAAAATCCTGCTTCATAGAAGGAACGACCGCGAAGGAGAAATAAAATTTTCCGTATAGCTAAATGCCGGGTTTTTAACTTAATTTTCAAGAATGAAACAAAATATTCTCAGAATATTTTCGAATTATTCTCACATTGCGGTATTCTGACTAAACTTGAATTTAGAATTCGAGATATTATTTTAAGTGAGCATTTGTGTTAAAAAGGCCTTATAAGGTTAGGTTAAATGGGTTGAAAAGGAATTTTGAAAAAATCTTTGTCTTTTGTATGAAATGGAGTCTGCTATTCCACAACTTGTCAATGTTGTCGGATTCTGAATTCAAATATATACGTGATTAATTTCGAAATACACCAAGTAGATTGTGATGCGGTTTTGAACATCATTCGGAACGTGTTTCAAGGATGGTTTTGGTGTATTAATAATAATATGAAACGTATGCGTAGCGATGTGGGGCCGTGGTTTAAATAATTTGTTATTATAATGTATATGGAAATGGATATATTATTGAGTTTGTATGATAGGTAAGCGAAGTAAAGTTGAGTGGTAATGATGTATTAAATAATGTAGAACACCTTTAGAGGTAATTTTGCATCTGTATAAGTAGTTATTGGAGACTGGGTGACTTGGTTCTATGGGAGACTTCATCATATCATCATCATCATCATATCAGCCGAAAGACGTCCACTGCTGGACATAGACCTTACCCCAGCGTCGCCACATTGACCGGTCCCGTGCGTCTCGCAACCAGTGGATCCCCGCAACCTTCACCAGGTCATCGGTCCACCTGGTGGGAGGCCTTCCAACGCCAAGTCTTCCGGTTCGGGAGACTTGGAACATAAAAATTATAAAGCCCCTATACATCTTCGGTTGATTAATAATCAAACCTAAGTCGAATACTATTAGTTCTACTGCCGCGGTTTTATTAATTGAGTAGACTTGGAATTATATTTTAAAACAATTTAAGCTGTTGTATTAAATATTTGCACACCATATTTAATGGTAGAATGTAAAGGGACCGTCATAAATTTTAGATCATACTTTGTAAACCCACATTCTAGCAAATAAATACATTTGAATTTGTATTTGCTAAGTAGCTTCATAATTTTTATGAACCAAGTCTTCCGTAGGATCAATTCTCCCCAGTCTCCCCTAAGCTAGTCGGAGAAACTAATCCTTCTATGCTTAGAAGGTTAATTTTGTATTTAATTAATGACAAGACAATGCAATTAGTTCATTAAATATTTTATAAAATGAGTATAATTATATACAGAGTGGAAAAAATCAATGAGCCCTGAAGGGAAATCACTTTAAATCCTTAAGGTAGATTATTTTACTTAAAGGAAAAATACCTTTCTTTTTAAAAAGAAACAAAACTACATTCACAGATTTCTCGACAAACTTAAATAAAAAATAAAAGTCTATTTTATTCTACTAATCGACAGGATTATTGTTCAGGATTAAAAAATTTGGTCTTAGGAATTAAAATATCATGAAATCTAATATTAATTTTATTTTATCATCAATTCTATATGAAGAATACGTAAACATGAAAGAAATTTATTACCTAGCATGATTTAAACTATTTAAAATTACAAGTTTGTTACACTTTAATAAATTTGCTAATAAGTTGTTCGAACTGATGCCTTTCGTTACGGATACACAAATTTAGTCGGCTTAAACAGATACGCGTGTTGCTAGTGATGACATATGGCCCTGTGACGTGGTCACTTACAATGGGCCTCATCAGAAAGCTTACAGTCAACCAAAGAGCAATGGAGAGGGCTTTGCTCGGAGTTTCCTTGCATGATCGAATCAGAAATGTAGAGATCCGCAAGAGAACCAGGATTACCGACATAGCCCAAAGAATTGCCAAACATAAGTGGCAGTGGGTAGGGCACATTGCTCGCAAAACGAATAGCCGATAGGGCAGAAAGATTCTGCACAGGTGTACCGATGGCCTGGTGAGGGTTGCGGGGATCCGCTGGCTGCAAGACGCACGAGACCGGTCAATGTGGCACCGCTTGTGGAAGACTTTTGTCCAAAAGTAGACGTCTTTCGGCTGATATGATGATGATCCGAATAACATTTTCTACCTCAACCCTCCACAGATCCATGACAGATCTTCCACAGTTTCATAAGACTTATTTTTTTTTACATGGCCCCATAAAAAATAGTTCAGAGGCATCCGGTCTGGACTTCTTGCAGATCATCTAATCGTCCCGTTTGTACCTAAAAAGGAATTTGATTTTCATTAAGATAAGCCCTGGAATTTCTACTATTGTGAGCAAGAGTACCGTCTTGTTGAAAAATTTATCATTATTATTTATTGTAACATGTATTTTACTTATTCAAAGTGAACAGTTCGAGTCTAGGTCATGTTGATTAAAACCCTTGTGTACTAATTTTAGATTTTATGAATATCTTGTACGACTGACGAATGTAATACCAAATGTTTCTTGGATAAATTTTATCTTTAATATGGACTGTATCGACTACTGAAATAAATAGCGATGGTTTATTTCTGGAATTGTTATGTGGTTCGATTCTCAGTTTATGTAAACTTGTCGAATAATCTGTGAATGCAGTTTCGTTTTCGTTGTTAAAAAATAAAGGAATGTTTCCTTTTCGTAAAACTGGCTGTTCCCCGCGGCTTCGCTCCCGTGGGCCACCCCACAGGACCCGTTATTGGGACAAAATAATAGCCTATGTCACTCAGGAATAATGTAGCTTTCTATTGGTGAAAGAATTTTTTAAATCCGTCCAGTAGTTTCGGAGCCTATTCGGTACAAACAAACAAACAAACAAAAAAATCTTTCCTCTTTATAATATTAGTATAGATTAAGTATAGATAAGTAATAAGTATAAGTATAGAGTATAGAAAATCCATCTTCAAGATTGAAAATGGTTTCCCTTCAGGGCCCATTGATTTTTTCCACCCTGTATATGAATAAATTATTGCTTAGAAGAATTTCAATTGAAACAAGTGAAATTCAAGTAACTCCAATTTTATTTTTTGTTGTCATATTGTATAAAAACCTAATTATTAAAGTGAAATACCTATATTTTGCTATAGATTCTAAAAAACAAAATAGTTAATTACTTACAAAATTTGAAATCTCGCTGTATATTTTTTACTAAGATAAGTAAGTCACTGGAGCATGAACTCGCGCAAAAATAAAATATGAGATGGGTCTAAAGATTTTTTACTTTTAACAAAATGGCAGACAGCACTCACGAAAATTACGTTCCATAGATTTAAAAAAGAACCACTCTATAGAGATCTACTGGCAGGTGAGATTCGAAATATTAGACATTTACGTTAAAATCTTAATCCAAATTAAATGGAGTTATCAGCAAACATTCCGAATTAATTAAGTACAAAATTATTTTGTAATTGGCTGCTATTTTAAGTGTTTTTGGCTATTTACATTATCTTTTAATTTAGGATTACTTTACTATTGAAATTCCATTTGAAACAGCAATTTCTTCTTTTATGAATTATTATTATAATATAACATCATGGCTGTGTTCTCCAAAGGGCAAGGTACGGATGTACTCATAGCACATGCAAATTTCACCAACAATGTTTATGCATTAATTGCAGCTAAATCCATTCATCATCCATTTAAAAACCCGGAAATGACAATCAAAAACTTCTCGTTCACACGGGCATTCAAATTTAAATAACAAAACGACTCTGCATATTCTAATACAAAACGGGTTAAAACTGAAACATACTAATAACTAAACTCTATCGAAACGTGATTACCATGCAAATTGGCTCGTGGATTTGAAATTAATAGAAATAGATAATGGGCACAGATTACGACGACTGTTTAATATTCTACACGAAGTGGAATAGGTAACTAACTAGCTTTTGGTTGAGAGTAATTTGTGTCCTAGTTAGTCGGCTAATATTACGTTCTGACATCTGAAATTGGCGTTCTTTTTTTAAAGGTGTCATTTTAACGATGGTAAGAAAATCAGTGCCGTGCTGTGGGCCCCACGGCACAGCATTATGCTGAGTGGCACAATCACGACGTGCATCTGCCTGATATCTTTTTCACCCTATTTCTTTTCTGTTATAAACAAAATGTAGGTAGAACGAGTATATGTTATTATTGTTTTATTTATTTTTCGCCTTTACTAACTTAATTTAAGTACTAGTAATACTATTGTTAAGGGTTTAGCATAAGAATGTACTTAAATTGTATGTCGTTTTGTGACAAATAAACACTTTTTCTTTTCTTTGTTCTTCTTTCTATAAAAAAATAAACAATTTATTTGTTTCTCAGGGTTTTCATTTTTCTTTAATATCGTCATAATCATAACCATTAACTCTAAGAAAAATTATTTCTTAACATTAGTTCCAACGTTTTAATAATGTGTGTTGAGGGCACGAAATTTATTATCAATCACGTAACATGGGATAGCCTTGACCTGCTAAGCTACTGGCAAATCCAAACTATTATTTTAATATTTATGCCCGATTTGAACGTCTAGCTACTAAGAATGGTAGTTTTCATCTATCCAATTATTTTAATCGTTTCCTTCGATAGCAGAAATGCATTGCTCGTAATCAAAATTCCTTAAAAAAATTTAACGAAAATAATAAAACTTTTTTTTACTTTGTCCGAAAATTTAAAAATAGGTTGTTCAAAGATACTCGTGATCTGTTATGAATAGCAAAATGATTACGTATTATTAAAAGTTTCTTTTGTTTCAGCTCTACGTTCAAAAGACTGAGGGATAATGAAGGCTTAGCTGAAAGAGTTAATTTATTTAAAGATTCTCAGTTGTTATGCTGATGGATTGAGGTGAAAGTAATCTGAACTGATATAATAAAGAGGGTGAAGTATAAATTTTTGTATACAAAACATAACATCACGCACATATCGCCATGTAATAGTAGAATAGCATATTGCCATCAACCGGTCACAAATCAAATTCCAAACCGCTACCGATAAAGAATCATGGTCATTTTGGACTTGTACTAAGAAAAACAGAATTTCGTCTTAAGATGAGATTGTCACCAAAATGTAGTACATTATTACTACTACACAAAAGACATTAAAACTACATCAAAAGTTATACAACGCGCCGGATAATTTAATTCTTAAATTAACTTATACCAGATACCGTAACTTCTGCAATTCGCTCTTTCGGAAGCTAAAAAGAGAATATGCGAAAGGGGAAATTGCAAAGGCAGGCAATAATCCAAAAGCTTTATGGAATGTGATTAAAGATATTACTAATACCAAAAAGAACCGTTCCCAACCCTTAGAACTTCTTAATATTTGTAACGACCCTAATCTATCTGTTAACCATGTTTGCTCATTTTTCACAGATATTGGCAAGAACCTCGCAGATAAAATTATACTGTCGAACCAAAATGCAAACTCAAGTCCTCTAATTAACAAGTCAGTCCCTCCTGCTAATTCTTTTGTCCTCTTAGAGACAGATGCTACTGAGGTGGAATCAATAATACAACCGCTACGTAGTAACTGTGCTACGGGCTGGGACAAAATATCATCTAGTATACTAAAACAATGCGAAATTCTATTATTCCCTCTATAACGCACATTTTTAATCTGGCTATAAATACCGGAGTATTTCCCAATGCTTTTAAGAAAGCTTTAGTCCACCCAGTTTACAAGGGAGGAGGCAGAGACTGTGTAAATAACTATAGGCCAATTTCAGTGCTATCAGCGCCAAAAGGGTTAGAGAAAATATTAAATACAAGACTTAATAAATATTTAAACAAAAATAATTTTATTGCGAGTAACCAATATGGTTTTCGAAACGGTGTTTCTACTGAAGATGCTGTGTTAAATCTAACCCAATTCATTGTAAAACAACTTGACAATAAAAATAAATGTCTTGGCATTTTCTTGGATATGGCAAAAGCCTTTGACACAGTCTCAGTTTCCAACCTTTTAACCAAACTGCAGAACATGGGTATCAGGGGTATACCTCTACAATTACTCAAAGACTATCTAAGCAACAGAACTCAACAAGTTAAAATTGATTCCAACCTAAGTGAGGAGATATCAGTTACTTACGGAGTGCCCCAGGGGAGCGTTCTAGGCCCAACATTATTTAAAATATATATTAATGACCTTTGCACAATGTCCATGCCGAACGCAAAAATATATACTTACGCTGATGACACAGCTATTGTGATAAGCGCTCCTACCTGGGACGAGGTGGAGATAAAAGTGGAAGATTGTTTTGGGGTAGTTATAAAATGGCTTAACTCCCACCTCCTCACACTCAACCTGGACAAAACAAACTATGTTACATTTGCCATCACTAAGATCACTCAGCCACCTAAAACTTTTAGTATTGTTGCCCATAATTGTTTAGACAGAACACAAAATTGTAATTGTCGAACAATTACTCGGTCTACTACTGTTAGGTACCTTGGAGTAGAAATTGACGACCAATTGCGATGGGACAAACATCTAAATAAACTAAAAACAAGGTTGAGGAGTATGATTTATATTTTTAAAACTCTTAGAGATGTTGCATCAATTGAGCTTCTTACAAAAATATACATTGCACTATGTAAATCTGTTCTTCAGTATTGCATCACAGTGTGGGGGGGTGCTGCATAAACAAGGTTCCTCGCGTTGGAACAGGCACAGAGAGCCGTCCTTAAAGTGATGACCCGAAAGCCATTTCGATACCCGACTTCACAACTTTATTCTGACTGCAAGGTACTTAGGGTCCGACATATCTTTGTGCTTGAATCCATCTTGAGGAAGCATCGATCAGTTTCCCCTCCTGACACTGCCAGACGTAGGCAGAAACCAGTTTGTCATAATCCTTCACATCACACAATATTTGCGAGAAGACAGTATTATGTAACAAGCAGTATACTTTATAACAAAATAAATAAAAAACTTAATATATTACATTTAAGTAAACATGATGCTAAGATCTCAGTGAAAAGATGGTTATTGCAATTAGACTACGAAAATACCGAATATCTTTTGTTTTGACAAACATATTAATTAAACACACACATACAGTGGTGGCCCAGTGGTATCGGCCGCGACTTACAAGTTGTGGGTCGTGGGTTCGAGCCCAGGCAGGCACTTTACTTTGCGTAAATTATTTCATCACCACTGCTCTCAAAACGGTGAAGGAAAACATCGTGAGGAAACCGGCATGTCCTAGAACCAAAAATTCGAAGACATGTGACATCCACCAACCCGCAATGGGCCCGCGTGGTGGATTACGGCCCATTCCCTCTCACAGAGAGGAGGCCTGTGTCCCAGCAGTGGGAACATTAATAGGCTGATGATGTGATGTGTGATGTGATACACACACATACATACACACACACACACACACACACACACACACATACACACACATACACACACTGCACTCACTTTCTTTCTTTATTAATTAATAAATTAAAACAGTAGCACGTAATGTTTTAGGTTATAAAATAACGATGTTGTCAGCTGAGGGCTATCTTCTGAGATACAGGCCTCGCCTAGTTCAGAAGATAGAGTCAATACCAGTAAACCTCACTTTACCACCACAAATTCTGCTGGATTATAATTATATAATATGCATGATATAGTATACTTACCTAGTTTTAATTACTTTTATTATGTAATACTTGTTGCTATGTTGGAGAAATAAACTATTTCATTTTTTTAATTTTTTTATTTATTATGAATTATGTATTATATATCATCAATTTATTTTTAAAAGCTGGGGAATATTATATATTTATATGTTTACAAATATAACTTTGCTATAACAGAACGCAATATAAAATATTGAATTTGAACGCATCTGTAATAAACTTGAGAAAGTCGTACGTAGATCTAAGTTAGATCTAAATTAATTTAATTTTTTAATCGAAATGAAATCCCAGGTAATGTCAACTGTTTAAAAGTGATCGATTACGTGGCCTCCCTATTTTTAACAAGTTATATGACAAAATATATTAATATTTCTTAAATTGGGAGGAAATGTTATATCATTTTTTTTTGTATAGAAGGAAAGCATATTGCTATTAGTTGGACACACATCCGTAATGAGAAGTAGGTACAATATTCTAAGGGTCTGATTTTAAGTGTCATTAATTGTCCGTAATAATAAACAGAGATTTTTGAAAGCAAGAATACACGTACGTAACTGAGTGTAAGTATTTGCAATTTCTCACTGGGAAAACAGCTTTGTGACCAACAAATTGGTTTCTCTGTGCATGCACGAGCGATGAAGTCTAATACATAAATTAAAAATTCTCATTGGCTCATGCATCCATTAAAATAATAATGCACGAGAGCATACGTGGGATAAATATGCAGCCTTTGTCATAGCGATTTACCTATTCATAAATTCAACCGCGCGATATTATGAAACAGATTTTCGAAAAACAAACTGAAATTATTAATTTAATGAGATAATTTTTTTTTCATTTGTCATACTCGAAAAGTAGTGTTTATTTGTTCCGAGTAGCGGGTGGCAGATGCTACTTCCCACCTTTGGGCGGGTAAGACTCATAGTAATTGCTTCCCTCCCTAGGGTGGGTCTAAATTTTAAAAATAGAACTAAATTTGGTTAGGCTGTAAAATATCTAACATAATTAAGAAAAAAGTACTGCGGTCTTGTGAGTGTATAAAAGGCCAGTGTGAATTTAAAAAAAATCTAAGCGCGTCCACCCGCTGCAGTGACGCGGGGTGTTCCATAGTTAAAATTTTAAATAAACTATATAATTTGGCGGGATACTAACTCTGTAAGCTGTATCGAAATCTCGGATTGAGACTAATATCTTATTAAAAATGAGTTCAAGTGATTCTGAAATGTTGAGCCCAGATTCTATTAAAGACGAGGCAAATACGGTTATCGAAAATCTTTTGCTAGAAATTTCTGAGGAAAGATAATTAAATACATACAATGACTTTATGAAGTGGCAAGCAGATAATAAAATAAAATCATTTTCTGAAAGTGTATTCCTTACATACTTCAATGGACTATCTGGAAAAATAAAGCCTTCTACACTATGGAGCAGGTATGCAATGCTCAAGAGTACACTAAGAGTAAAACACAACGTTGATTTGAAAAGATTCCATAATCTAACATCGTTTCTGAAAAGACAGTCTCAGGTGTTCAAGAGCAAAAAATGTAAGGTTTTCACCTCAAAACACATTCAAAATCAAAATCAAAATCAATCAAAATCAAGGTATTTATTTCAATTAAACTTTAGAAGTACTTTTGAATTGTCAAACAAAAAATTAATAAAAAGATGACTCTAGTTGCAAATTCGCAAGCGTCTGTAGGTCTCAATGGAGAAGAATTTGCAAGAAACTCCCCGGACACTCTTTTCCATCAGTTTTAATTACAAGTTTTTGGTTACATCATTCTTGTTGAAAAAATACATATATGTGAGAACGATGTAAAAAGACGTGTACGTAAAAGCGTCTAGAGTAACAAATAATTAAAAAAAAGCACTTTAACAGGCCGAGACAGCTAAGTTATGACCAATCCCAACTGATGGCGCCCGTTCACGAACATGACGCATGGATCGGCACCACTCAGCTCAACCATCATGAAGGGAACCGAATGATCCAACACATGTGCCACCATCAGAGAGAAATTAGAGAGAGCATGACACACTCAACTGCCAGGGCACACAGAAGTCAACGAACGACATATAGGTACAGTGAATGGTAGATTTATCTACAGTCGGAACATAGTACTCACACATGTGCTGTGCAATTATATAATACTAAAAGAAATTGAGTTTATACAATACAAAAATTTGCATACAGTCTTCAGCATGTCCAACAATACTTCGATACTTTTCTGCCCATCACTAATTGTTCTTGCGCCCTAGTGGCTGCGGAGCAGGACCAGCATTGAGCCAAGCATTTTTATCAGCGATGTAATCCCCCAACTTATAATATGCTTGCCTACATAGTGTGCGTTTTATACAAGTCTTAAATTTCGTCTCATTTAGTTGTAGAATGTGGGGAGGAATTTTATTGTAACATTTTATACAGTACCCCATAAAAGATGATGCTACTTTAGCCAGCCTGAAACCTGGTTGAATTAGTTGATCCCTATTTCTAGTAACATAATTATGTCTGTCACCGTTTTTACTAAAAAGATGTAAATTCTTTCTAACATACATGATGTTTTCATAAATATATTGACAAGGTACCGTCATGATGTTAATGTTCTTAAACAGTTCCCTTAGAGAATCGCGCCGGCGAAGATTGTATATCGCTCTGATGGCTCGTTTTTGCAGAATAAAAATTGACTCAATGTCTGCAGCCCTTCCCCATAGTAAGATACCGTAAGACATTATACTATGAAAATAACTAAAATAGACTAATCTTGCGGTATCGACATCAGTAAACTGACGTATTTTTCTAACAGCATAAGCTGCCGAGCTTAGCCGCCCCGCAAGTGATATTAAATGAGGCCCCCATTGCAACCTCGAGTCTAGCGTGATCCCCAGAAAAACCGTTTTATCGACGAATTCTAGCTTCTCCTTGTTTAATAAAATGTCACAATCATTACTTTTGACATTCGGCAAGACAAATTTTATGCACTTAGTCTTTTTAGCATTTAAAACTAGATTATTAGCTGTGAACCAATTTTGAACCTGTCGCAAGACGGTATTCACATCGTCAACGTTACTGGTACGTCTATTTATCTTAAAAATCAACGAAGTGTCATCAGCAAATAACACCATGTTTAGATTGTTTTTCAATAGATGAGGTAAATCGTTAATGTAGACTAGAAACAAGAAAGGACCCAAAATTGAACCCTGGGGTACCCCCATTTTCACGGTTAACCCGGACGAATTGACACCGTTTATTTGAACTAATTGCTGTCTATCATTTAAATAAGATTTAACTAAACTCAACGCTGATTGGCCTAGCCCGTAATGCTCAAGTTTCAAAAGTAATGTTTCATGATCAACGCAATCAAATGCTTTCGACAGGTCGCAGAAAACCCCTATGGCATCTTGTGCCTCTTCCCACGCTTCAAAGATATGTTTTAATAAGGTGACACAAGCGTCAGTCGTACAACGTCCTTTGGTAAAACCATACTGTTTATCGTGTAGGATGTTATTCGTATTAAAATGAATGAGCATCTGATTTAGCATTATCTTTTCAAATATCTTGCTGAAAACCGGCAGCACCGATACTGGTCTATAATTATTTGTGTCTTTACTGTTCCCGGATTTAAAAAGTGGTATAACCTTACTATGTTTCATTAGATCCGGAAAGACTCCTTGATCTACACACAAATTAAAAATTAAAGCTAAGTACGGCGCTATAGTCTGAATAATGGAGGTACAAACTTTGATGGACATTCCCCATAGATCTTCGGTCAATTTGATCTTGATTTGCTTAAAAGCTTTTATTACTGTTATTGGGTTTACATGTGAAAAGTTAAATTCTGTCGGGCAGGCTGAAACGTTTGCGTTTAATAAACCAGAAGCAAGTGAGGGCGAAGAATTTATGGTTTCAGTAGTTTTAATTGGGATGCTGGTAAAGAAATCCACAAATTCTTGAGCAACTTTTTTGTTATCTCTAATAAGTCCATGTGTAGTTTCAAGCGTGTAATCAGTATTATTTCTTTTGTTTCTGTTCGTTTCATTGTTTATAATTTTCCAAACAGTCTTGATTTTATTTTCTGCGGTTTTAACTTTATTACCAATGTATAAAGCCTTAGCTACTTTACACGTATTTCTAAAAATTTTTGAATAAGTAGCAACATACTTGTTAAAAGTTTCAGTGTTAATATAAGGCTTAAGGCCATAGAGCTCGTAAAGTCTTTCCCTACTTTTCCTGAGTCCTTCAGTCGCCCAGTCACTGAATAAAAACTTAGGGCATACAGTTTTAGTTTTTTTCCTAAAAGAATTATTGAACTCCTTTTGGATTACTGAGAAAACTTTTTTATATAGAATATTACCATCATTCACTGTAAGGTCTTGATCACTTAGCTTACTAATTAAACTGCTGTTAAACTGATTTAATTTACCGGATGTTATTGGTCTGGATTGAATCTGCACTTGTTGAATTGGTATGTTGGACTCAAAGGTTACCAATAGCCCACTATGATCCGAAGGCAGACAATTTATAATGGCTTTGTCTAAGTAGTCGCAGCAACAAAATACATTATCAATACATGTAGCAGAAGTTACAGTTTTTCGTGTTGGTTCCATAAACACATGTGACAAATTAAATGATTTGAAGAGATTTAATAATCTACTGCTATCTGAATTACTCTCTAAAATATTTATATTAAAATCACCACAGATTATGATTAGTTTATTTCCAATTGCAAGTTTTGCCAAAACATCTTCCATCACTGACTCAAATATAGAGTAGTTACCATAATTGGGGGGTCTGTAAACGCACACTATGACATGCTTATCCAGCTCAACGCATGACAGTTCAACACTATGTTCAACTGATAGATCTACAATATCTTTACGAGGTTTTGATTTAATACCATTTTTAATTAATATAAGTGAACCTCCACGTAACATAATATTTCTATTAAAACAACTACCCACGGTATAATTTTCATAATTAATTAGCATTGTATGATCTTTCAGCCAATGCTCAGTAAAACAAACAATTTCAAACATTGTTTTTTCCAAAAACAGTTCTATTTCCAATTGCTTCGCAGAAAAACCTTGTATATTTTGATGGAATAATTTCAAGGAATTCTGCTTAGCCCCTTTTTTTAAATTAACTAAGTGAGAGCAAGAAGGTACCTTCTTGATGGTGGATGTACTAGTAACTATTTCGTTGTTGGTACCCTCCCTTGTCCTACAAACTAGTTTAAACTATAAATATTAATAGCAGAAGTGCTAACGTTATTAAACTTATTGACTACCTGTATATTAGTATTACTACTAATATCAACTACAGTACATGCCTTCGACATACTATTTATGTCTGAGTTTATAGTAAAAGATAATAGCCTCGCTATTTGACGTCTTACCCTAATAGGCAGATACACTGTATTGCCTGTCGTTTTTAATTTATCAACAAAAATGTTGATGTCCAAAAAAACTAATTTGTCGCTGTAATGGCTGACAAGGAAATGAACATGCTTATTCAGCATGTGTATATAATTATTTTGTCTACTAGACAATTTTTCCAAATATGGAAAAGCACACAATACGATTTTATTACAATTTAACTTTAATAACTCCGTTACACACTCAGTGATGTCATCTTTTTTTACATCCAAACTGTTACCTATAAAGACAGTTACATTGGTATCTGGTTTGTATACATTATTTGTTACAGATTCCATGATATGCTTGTAAGACATTTTTTTGTGAAGGCCCTGACGAGATATATCTGGCAATGAAGGTAAGCTATAAACTTTTATCTACATAGGGAGAGGCCTTTAACTCTAAAAATAAACATCGATCCCAACGACTTTACTCTAATATGTATTATAGATAGGATTCCATAAAAAGAAGCAATCATATCAGTCAAACACACTGACCAGATTGCGTAAGTATTCTGATCCAATTACGAAAAAATTTTCATTGATAATAAGCTATACCATCACAGTAGCATAGCGTCGCTTTTATTCTAACACAACGAATGACAAAATTGAGAAGTTTTCAGAAGAACTAACAAGCTGTGGTTTTCTGTTTAACACTGACATACGCTTTATTTTGTTTTTAAATTCACGTTACCAATGGTTCAAATCCTAATGCGTGATTTGGCAAATGCTTCGTTTTTCGGTTCCGACATTTATTATGTAGCCATGGGAGCGAAGCAGGGCAAACAGCTAGTTAGACTGTAAAAATACGGATACACATTAAAATTTGTATTTCTTAAATTGGGAGGAAATGTTGTAGGTATAATATTTTATTTGTACAGAAGGAAAACATAATGCTATTAGTTGGACACAAATCCGTAAAAAGAGGCAATCATATTAATCAAACACACTGACCAGATTGCGTAAATTGAGAGTAAAGACGTCAGATAGGCGTGCATTTCTTGAGTAAAAGGTCTCTGCTTTTTATTCTATCTACATAGGTACCTAAAAGATTAATAGTAATGAAGAAATCATGTTTTTCACAGGTGGTGTTGATACTCGGTATAAGCGGCGTCTGCAGAAGCAATGAACTCACAATTAACCACACTCACAATTTAACAATTAATGACTTTAAAAAATCAATACCACTTATTACTTGTAAAATTGGATTTATTTTCGTTGGATCCCACTTTTAGATCCCATTTTTTAGGTATTGGCGATGGGTCCCATTTACTATTCCCATTGAATCCCATGTTATAACAATATGGGTACTTTTTAGAAGAAAAGTGATTTACCTTTATCAAACATTTAAAAAGCAGCGTGTTTTCGGCACACCGAACATTAAATGATTGAATGAATGAAAGACAGAAAAAACAAAACAAAAACAAAAAAAAAAACAAAAACAAATGTTGAGCGCACGTTTGTTGTATGAGAAGAGTTTACACAAATGGTAAAAAAATATCAAAAAATCAGACCTAATGACTTAAAAACGAGTCGCTTTTTTCTCAACTACCAAAAGGGAAAATCTTATAAACAAGTGATCGGTAAAAATATAAAGCAGAAATAAGCAACATATTTGAATTTACGAAACTGTGAACAGTATACTGGGCATTGTTATAGAAAACCGTCAGCGACACTGTAAGCCGATTCTGGGGCGAACTTGACAATGTTAAAAAGACATGGGGGATGGAAATCCACAACACAAAATAACACAACACTATCTTACTGACAACCTTGCAGATGAAATCATAGAATGTTATTGAAAAGAAAAAAGAATCTGTACGCTGGAATTGATGACAGTTTATTATAATATTGGTCAAAACAGTAAGAGCGAGTGAGAGAGTGGTCTGATGAATTACTTCTCTTTCTAATCGCTCTCCCAATGCTGAGATTCGTTACTCCTTATCAACTTATCAATGATTTTTCTTCATCTGTTACGATCTGCCTAGTGGAATGCGACGCTGACAGGTATCTCCTGATGTTTCTAAATTTTATCCCACCGCCGTTTAGACCCCTTGGTCTTTTATCCTCTATTTTTCCAATTACCATAAGATGTTCCATGTTATTGGTACGTCTGCGGGCAATGTGACCGACCTATTTCGCGACGCGTTGCAGGTGGATTGAATTACATAATATATTATTTCTTAAACTGTTTAGACATTTAAGGAGAACTCTCCATCGTGTGAATAGACCGTAATAAACCAGAAGTGTAAGTATCTCTTAAACTGCTCGGCAGCAATTTACTAGTAAGAACCCAAGAGTACCTACCAACATAAACACTGATGAATTTGTCCGAAACCTCAGACCTTTAATAATCCTACAAAAGTTAATACCCAAACATTACCGATTTATAGCTGGCCAAATAAAAACCGGATGGTGTTCGAAAAACAAAGATACGTAACCAAGAGAGATTTCCAATTTATGTTGGGACGTAAAACGCGAAGTTGCTGGTGACAGGTGCTGAGTAGTAATGAAACTGTATCGGTTGGGTACAGTCTGTGGCGCAGATATGGGAATACGCGTTTTTAGTATTGTATTAAGTTGGTATTAGTGCAGATTATGAGTTGTTTGTTGTAAGAGGAACCTGGCATGAATTTTTTTTTTAGGATTCATTGCATTTTTTTGGCCTATAAGGCAGGAAGCAGCGAAAGCTTTTTTTGAAATTGTTTAATGACTTCCAGATATTAAATAAAATTTACATAGTCGAGGGATTATCTCCGGAGGTAACCAAACAAAAGAAAAAATACTCTCAATGATGCAGACGAAAAGCCACATAGTGTCGCTGTCGTCCTGTTTGTGACGTTTTGAGGAAATATTTAACTGTTATGTAAATTTTGGTTAATCCAAAATGCCCTTTCAAAAATATTATTGTTTCAAAACAGTTTTTAATAATTGACTGCCGTCGGAGGGTAATGTGTTTATCAGTCTATGTATGTATGTTTATTCCTATATGGCGTTCGAGAGACCCATCGATTCGTCCTTAACCTTACGAGTGTCACTGCCTACATTAAAATTGGAAAATAGAAAAATGGCAACTTTTGCGCGCCATATTGTGGAGGACCAATTTTTTTTTTTAACCTTTCGTATGGTGTATCAAAATAAAGGATTTTAAGAGGTGATCTCAAGAATATATAACACCTATATGTTTAAATGTAACTATTTCGAAAAAAATTATAACTAAAAAGTAAAAAAAAATAAAAGTTAATTCAAAAAATCAAAAAACTCGATCCTCCGACTGCATGATTTTCTTCTCGTTTACGTCTTTTTAGTTCGCTTCTAAAGCAGTTGGGTTTTTTGATTTTAAGAGGTAACTTTTTTTTTATACTACCGCTACTGTGATAATTCGTTGCACAGTAGTGACAGTAGTTATTAATCTAAAATTGATTTCCCATTTCTAAAATTATAATTAAGTCCCAATAATATACAGTAACTATGACGATATTCCGATTTTAAAACGACCCAATCACCGCCTGACCTTCAAACAACCTTCAAAAATTTTAAATTCTCGTCATGACGATGTTCATCCATCCAAAATAACCCTTCATACAAAACCTACAGGAAAAGGAGGGGTTATCTATTTTTAGCTCAGAGCCACATCACTGGGGTCGCATATCCATTTGAGCATAAAATCATATTTTACACACGTGGCAACACCGTCCAATTAATTCGAATTTCGAACTAAATCGTTCGCTTTGCTGGCAACTCAATATAGAATTGTTTTAAATTAATGGGGACAGCTTAGTTTCCGATAGTCAGTTGTTTTTTGGAGTCGACTGTTTTGATTATTTTAGTAGGTATTTTGTTGCGTATATCGGCGAATTTGTGATCCTTATATTTGATAATGTTATCGAACGTTTGTCTAGACTATAGCCGTGTCTAGACTTAAAAGTTAGATTTAAAGGTTATTGTATTAGGTAAATCCAACTCGTTGGTGTTTTATTTTTATTGTAGACTAGCGGACGCCTCGCGGTTTCACCCGCGTAGTTCCCGTTCCCGTGGGAATACAGGGACAAAAAGTAGCCTATGTCACCCGTTGATAGTGTAGCTTCCCAATAGTCAAAGAATTTTTAAAATCGATCCAGTAGTTTTTAAGTTTATTCGTTACATACAAAAATGCAAAAATACAAATCTTTCCTCTTTATAATATTATAGTATAGACCACTATCAAGAATGAATATTAATCGCGACAATTTTTTTTTGTCGTATTTTAAAGAACGATAGTATTATAGTATTGTATACTCAATCTCAATCTGTTAACAAGATTTTTTTTAAACTCCTGTCTTATTTGTATTTCATTCTTTTTAAACAACATAATTTATGTAGTAGTATACACATTTCGTCATCACCGTTCATCGGTCATTTATCGAACACGATAATATCTTGCGAAAATACGCCGATTCAAAGACTGAAACGCCCATTGAACCGATTTACATTAAACATAGCTAAGAATACGCTCGACAAAGTCACCTTTCAAACGAAAAAAAACTTAATCAAAATCAGTTCATCCGTTTAGGAGCTATGATGCTACAGATGTGGTTTCACAAAAACACACAAAGACACACGTCAAACTTGAAACACCCCTCTTTTTCCGTCGGGGGTTAAAATACTCACCCTACATTTATTATTAGTGTTTGTCATAGATTTAGACATCATCGATTACCATCAGCACGGGGTCTCATTGCTAAGAAAGAAAATTTGGTTCAAATAAATCTCACTAGATGGCGCGATATGCACCTCCATCTGTTACTGAATGTGTGTAAAATTAACATTTTCTGGAATTGAACACAACAATTGTATGTTCTTGTTTAATCAACTCTCCTACGTACAAAATTATGGAATATTGGGCTCTTAATTCACATTTCAAAGATTATTAGACGGATCATTTAAAGTTGATGCCAATATGGCGCATTTTTAAATTTCTGATACATTCCACTAGATTTTTAAAGTTTGCATTTTAACACATATTGGTGCAAAAAAAACTGTAAACACGTGCAAATAAATACTAGAAAACAAACCTTCACTGTATTTAAAGAAAAAAATATTCACGAACCTAGTAAACCCTTTTACTTGCAAGTCGCTGCTAACACCATCTATCTATCACCGTGAAACAGAACCGAATGCGTTCGATATACAAAAAATTGCCAGATTAAGCAGACGAAAAACGCTAGTTACGTCGGTACGGTTTCTTTGTATGGGATGAGGTATCTGTATGCTAGTATTATAATTACCCTCCATCGGCAGTCGGGTAAAAAGAATATGTTGTCGCTGAAATGAATTTGCAAATACATTTAGAACGTCTTTTTAAATAGGAGAATGGAACTTTCCTTTTTGCAACACCATTTTGGGTTACCAATATAAAACATCTTGACTGGTAAATTTACTTTTAAATCTTTTAAAATTAATAAGTATGATAACGAAAGGACTGGTCCGCTCTAGCAAAAGGAGGAATTGTTAACTTGTTTTCTTTGTTTCTTGAGTGCCACAAATAGGCTAGGTTAGGTAGATATCTAGCCTAGCCTATTTTGTGGCACTAAAGAGCAAAGCGTATAACTGTATGTACTTCAAAATGGAAGTATAGGTATACGCTTCAACGAAAACAGCGATTAGCAAATAAATTAAAAAACTTTTAAGTAAAACGACACAAACACAAACAAACAAAACTTAAATAAAAAACAAAAGGAGAGCAACAAAGAACAAATCTAAACCGATGTCTTTGAGATTAAATTAGCAGTAATAAGTCTGGTTTCTAGCCCGGTCTCGCTAATACTGTCTCATCTATCAATATTATGTTTCAGTCAGTAAATCGGGTCGCTCGTTGCAAGTTAGCAACAAGCTTCAAGTTATCGGTGTTGCCCGTTTGTTTTGACATGTGACTGAAACATTAATAAATAAATAGATAGTCATAATACACATTTTTTTTATACCAAAAGTAAGTCAGGGTTTAAAATAAAATTGTCTTCCCGACTCATCTAACTCGCACTGGGTCTGTGTGGTGAGAGGCCTACCCACTGACAACCATTAACCCAGAGGCCTGAGTCATAGCAGTAACCAGACTCCAGGCTGATAGATACATTAATAAAATTCCAAATACACTACAATTTCTATTCACCTTCAGTAAACTAGAATTATTTATTTTACTGAAAATTTAATAAAACCGGCCAAGTGCGAGTCGGACTCGCGCACGAAGGGTTCCGTACCATTATCGCAAAAAACGGCAAAAAAACACGTTGTTGTATGGAGCCCCACTTAAATATTTATTTTATTCTGTTTTTAATATTCGTTAGTACAGAAATACATCATCTGTGAAAATTTCAACTGTCTAGCTATCACGGTCCTTGAGATACAGCCTGGTGACAGACGGATAGACAGACAGACAGACGGACGGATCGGGGAGTCTTAGTTCCATCCCGTTTTTACCCTCTGGGTACGGAACCCTAAAAGATAATGGCTCATTGTATCCACAATCACCACCGTAATATGTAGGTCTACTGTGTATCTTTAAAAGCACAGCCGATTTTGTTATGCTTTTTTTTTGCATAATAGCAAGCGGAAACCCTCCCGTAAAGAATAACAGACTGACTTCGTGATAACTCAACATTAATTAAACTCCCGATTGTGATAACTCTGATGGTGAAATGACATAGACACTGCAAGGGCTAGTTCGAGGTGGCTCTGGAAAAGAATACCTGGAAAGATTTAGGGGTGCCCTTTGCCCAGCCGTGCGATAAACACTCGGCTAACATAAAAAAGAAACGCCCGATTTCTTTTACATTTTAAATTAACATTTTAAATGCAGTTTTTAGAAACCGTTTCAGTTGCTTAATATACAATGAAAGAAGGATTTACAAAAAAAAATTTGTTTGAAGCCTTTGCTTTTTGAATTAACTTTGAATCAGCTTCTGAAATGATATTTTTTTATTTTATTTATTTGGGACAAAAAACAGTTATACAATACAGCATATAGAAAAAGTAGTTACATTACAGTCGAGAAAACGTATAACCCACACTATTGTCCACGAAGTGACATCGGAGTATGAAAACGAACGCGTGTTAAATGAGAAAAATAAAATAAAATAATATGGTGTTGGTTATATTTATATGTGGTCAAAAGCAGATTAAATGTTTGTTTGAATAAAATTCTGAAGACTTATAATAGAAGTTTGAAAAAGGTACGTATTTATGTTTTTAATTCACCAATAAAGAAAGAAAAAATATTTTTATTATTTGTAGAAAAAATCTCATCACATGATTAAGATGTGCCGGGAGATAAAGACACCTTTCGGCGTCTTTCTTTCCCAGCACTTTTGAGCCCTGCACCAAGCTTTGACACATCGACGGTGCATCCAGCGGATAAGTACGATTTTTTTTGATGATGAATGATCTACCGCTTTCTAAAAACCACATGCATTACTTTAAAATTAAAATGATCACCATCATTCTAACCCCTTTAGCCTAATTTATTTGTTGTTAAAGCGACAAGACTTCCTTCATCCTCCATCCTTCTCAATTAGTCATTTCGGTAAGAAGGTACCAAACCATCTTCAACATTGTCCATCGTTTCTCTTTCCCTACTCTTAATTAATCCACACCAAAACTTTTCCAACCACCATTTACAAAATTAGTACCCCGTTTAAATAATAACCGCCCATCTTGATTGCCTATTCAATGGAGCCAACTAATTACAGTCCCACGACATTACTAGCTCAGTCAACTTGTGCCAGTATCCAGGCTGCTACAGGCTTTAATGGAATAAGTTGGTAGTTAGCCTCACCTGCACGTAACTGTAGCTGTAGGTACGTTGGTAGGGGTAATTATATTTGGGAAATAATAAGTCTAGCCACAAAATTATTTATTGGACACGTGATTAAACTTCTAATTTTATAACTAAGCAACGGGAAAATGACATAGCCTCTAATAAACTAATTCGTCTTTTTTGCAACGCCAACTAAATATTCTACAGAAAGCGTCAAGTAAAGATCATCAATTATTGTGACTTGTCCTTCTTATTTATACATTGCCACGTAATTTACTAACTCGGCCACGGATTTTATATCTTGTCACCATTTTACGTTTTACAGCTTCAACGCAATATCCTCAAAAAAATATAATTCAAGCTTCTATCGAAGAAAGAAAGAAAGCATAATTTATTATAACTTAGCATGTAAAACAATACATCATATTCTTTTATCGTGAAAATAGCCACTGCATGATTTGGCGCGAGTACGCGAGACGACAGCGACCGGCCATTTGCACCAATCAGAGAGCGCCATTCGATTCATGTGACGACGAGTTGAGTTGATCACATCTCGATTCGACGAGTTGATTATATTTAAAATAATAAATGACGGTCAATGAATAAGTCCAAGAGCGAGCGTAGCGAGCTCGGGAGCTTAGGGCACCCCGACACGGACAGGTTAGGTTCGAAGGAGATGACGGGAGCTGAAGTGAGCGAGCAAAGCGAGCGAACTCAGCTCCCGTCATCTCCTTCGTGTTAGGTTACTTTAAACCCTGCATACAGAAATAGGAGCCCCGCGCAGCGGGGCTCCGTCGACTCTGTCGCATAAATACTAATCCAACTTGCACCTATTCTATATTAAAACCAAAAAATATAGTCTTTTATTTTGTCTCTCCTCAATAGCTTCTGGTAATATTAGTGGCCAATATACTATTTGATGAAATGTTTTTGCAATTTTTTTACGATCAATTAATATGGGATGAGTTACATTTTAAACGTACTGAGTTAAAAAATTAGAAGCTAAATAAATATATTTTTTGATGTCATTTAATAGTATTTTAGAAATTTACTGTTAGAATGCATGTTAAAAATTTTACACGTAAGTTACATTTTAAACGTACTGAGTTAAAAAATTAGAAGCTAAATAAATATATTTTTTGATGTCATTTAATAGTATTTTAGAAATTTACTGTTAGAATGCATGTTAAAAATTTTGATGCTAAAAAATAACCATCATGCTGAGTTGTATTTAGAGTGGTTTACATAGAAGATAACTAGTGGCTAACATAGTATTATTTAGATGCTCGTTAATTGTGGCTGACTTAGTAATTTAGAAGGCAACATACATTTTTGGGGGCGAATAATGATATTAAAAAGAAGCCTGTTTAATTAGCACCCATTATATTTTAGGGCTGGAGTTTCAGATCATGTAGAAGCTTGGTGCTATAAATAGAGTCGACTAGATGACGAGAATGGAGATAGATGCACTATATTAAAAGACATGTTGTACTTTAGTAAAGATGCACTTTAGTAAAAGACTTTAATAGCACTTTCGAAAAAGATGCACATTATTCAGCCTGAAATCTGGTTGAATTAATTGATCCCTATTTCTAGTAACATCATAATAATGTCTGTCTCCTGTTTTTACTAAAAAGATGTTAATTCTTTCTAACGTATGTGATGTTTGCATAAATATAATGACAAGGCACCGTCATGATGTAATGAACAGTTCTCTTAGAGAATCGCACCGGTGAATATTGTACATGGATATCGCTCTAATGGCTCGTTTTTGCAGAATAAAAATTGACTCAAGGCATTGAGTCAATTTGCAGGCATGCAGCCATTCCCCATAAGAAGTTACCGTAAGACATACATATTTATATATTTGTTTTAAACGTTATACACATACATATTGTGTCTCACCTTCTCTGTGTTTATACTAATTTTTTTTATTATTTATTTTATTCTATTTTATTCCTTAAATATTGTATGTTCCGTTTCCTTGAATGTGTCCGTGGCACCAACAGTGGGCCCTATCAGAATATCAGCGCAGCGTTATTTTCTTTTTAATATCGTTGCACATGCTGAGATATGCGCCTTTTTGGTCTCGCACGGGGTTATTTATTTTTATTTGATATTATTGTTTTTGTTTTGCTTATCTCGTGTCTCCTGTGCGGGTCACAAATAAATATTTTTTCTTTCTTTTCCTTACTATAATAGACCAGCCTAGCGGTATCTGACGACGTTTTCTCACAGCATAAGCTGCCGAACTTAGCCGCCCTGCCAGTGATATTATTTGTGGACCCCATTGTAACCTTGAGTCTAGCGTGATCCCCAGGAAAATCGTTCTATCAACGAATTATAGCTTCTCCTTGTGTAATATAATGTCACAATCAGTACTTTTTTTGACATTCTATGGGAAGCTAGGGTACTTTTTGGTGGGAATGGCTGTTGGTGAGAACAGCATTACCTACAAAATGCCAAAAATACCTTCCGCTGTACTCGTGGCGGAGTACCTTATAAAGCAGAGCCCTACCCAGTCTGAGTCATCCATGTCCCCGTCGTTCTCCCTGGGACCTGCTGCAACCGCGCCGCCGCGCGTCCACCACTCCGAGTTGCAGCTGAGCTAACGGATGCAGGGCGAAGGGCAAATAATCTGCGCCTTAAAACAGAATCATCTTACTAGGGAGGACACCCGAAATAAAACAAAATCATAATGAGCAATGAGGCTCATTTCCACCTCAGAGGGTACGTGAACAAGCAAAACTATCGCTTCTGGGGCACCGAAAATCCACGAGTGATGCACGAGGAGCCATTATACCCGCTCAAAGTGAATTGATGCATGGTGCGCTGTTCACGCTGGAGGAGTCATCGGGCCATTTCTTTTCGAGAATGCCGCTGGCGAAACAACAACAGTGGCCAAGTTCACCGAGTTTTTTCTGCCGCAATTGGACGAATTAGGACCGAGGGACATGTGGTTCCAACAGGACGGAGCAACGGCACACACTACGTGAGCCACAACCGATATTCTGAAGGCAGCGTTCCCGGGTCGCCTCATCTCTCGTTTTGGCGATTTGCACTGGCCCGCAAGATCGCCCGATTTAAGCGTTCCAGACTTTTTTTTGTGTTTTTTTTTTTTGAAGTCCCGTGTTTACGTGAACAAGCCCGAGACTCTGGAAGCCCTCAAGGAAAACATTCGACACGAGTGCGAGAATCTGTCACCCGAAGTTCTCGCCGAAGTGATGAAAAATGCCATAAAACGAGCCCGTATGGCAATCAATTGTGACGGCGCCCATTTGGTCGATTTAATCTTCTCGACTTGACCAATAAAATTCTAAAGGTTCAAATAAACATAATCAAAAAACAGAATCGAAGTTTTTCATTAAGAAAAAAAAGAGAGCCAAACAGCATCGGATGACTTCTTTTGGCCCACCTTGTATAAACGAAATTAAATCATCGTCCTATTTGTGTTTATTGTTGGCATTAATTTTTACGATCTTGATTGATATTGAATAAAGTTGAATACGGCATTTGATCGACCTCCTAATTAATATTTCGACCATCGATGGTGTACGAGCCAATAATGCTCATACAGCAAAAGTACGCCTATTAAAGTACTGCACAATATTAAGTAAATCAGTCGTAACTAAAACACCGGCACAAACTAATATGCGCGTTGACGTAACTCAACATTAAGTGCGGCTCAGGTTACTAGCAGCAACCTAAAACTGTGTCCATAATAGATATTTGAAACATAACAGTGGTTTGGTGTTAAACTAACTTCTACAACTACTGGGTTACTCGGCAACGACGAGAAAACCCCAACAAATGGAAACACACAGATTTTTAGTTAATCAAAGTTTCAGTACTGAAAGTGTACTTGAAACTAGGTTCCCTTCGGTCTAGTTAATGCATAAACTAAGCTGTGCTTCTGATTTATTAAATTTTACAGTAAAGTTATTTTACTGCAATACGAGATTGGTCAAAAGGTAAATAATAAAAAGATTCACTGGAGCGGTTTTTTTTCAAGGAACTGAAATATGATTCCCACATGGAACATACATCTATTTGAAAACAGACGTACGACAGACAAATATTTGTTTTGTAGAACCGAAATAGTAGTTTTAGATGTGGGTGTCAGTGAATGTTTGATTTGTGTCTACTGCAAAACATATCCTGGAACTGTTTGGATTATTTTGTTGATACATTACAAGGTTGGTACATTATTAGAGGTTGAAACAAACTACACACTACAAGAGTACTACGACAAATTGATACATATAATAGAAACCAGCTTATCAAGTGCCAAAAATTCTAACATAATAAAAAAAAAGCAGTCAGTAATTACTGACTGCACACTTCAATTACTGACAGGCAGTTAATAAGACGAAAGACAAAAAAAAAAAAAAAAAACATAAACTACAAAACACTAAATCTAAAACCCGTAGTATGAAAAATGAATTAAAAGCTCTTTACAAATTGACTAGCAGTTAAATAAAGAGAGATTATACTGCTTACAGGTCACATACAATAGAGATATATCTAAACACAACTGGAAGTTTGAAACGAGCATTTAAAGAATTAAAGACACACAAGCACTGGATAGAAGGACTGCAAGGAGAAGAAAAGGTACACAATAACAGAGACGAAATTTTAAACATTGCAACGATATATTATAAAAACCTATACAGCTGCTCTGCACAAACTAAATCATTTCACGTGGATGTTCCCCAAATGGACTTCACTGATGACATAAATCCCGTAGATGAAACTGAAATAATCGAACAAATAAAGAAGAATAAAATAAAAAAGAGCCCAGGCCCAGACAGAATAACTAATGAAGTCATAAAAACAGGTCACTCTCTACTGGCAAAACCAATAACAAAACTTTTTAATATGATTCTCGAAAGTACGTCCACCCCCAAACAATAGCCGGAATCAAACATCATTCTGTTATATAAGAAAGAAGATATTTCAAACTACCGACCTATAACCCTGTTACCAACTATAATTATACAAATTATTCTTTTCAGTTATAGAAAAGAGAATTAGTCAAATACTGAACAGTAAACAACCAATAGAACAAGCAGCCTTCAGAAAAGGTTACAGCACTACAGACCATATACTTAAATTGGAACAGGTCATTGAGAAGTATCAAGAATTTCAGAGACCGCTCTACATTGCTTTTATTGATTACCAAAAAGCGTTCGATACAATATCACACTCAGCAATACGGCAAACTCTACCCACTCAAAATGTTAACCAAAGATATATAAACATACTGAAAGATCTTTATGAGAAGAGCAAAGTAGAGTACAATTGGATAACGTAGGACCACCAATAAAGATAGAGAGAGGAGTCAGGCAGGGCGACCCCCTCTCACCTCGTCTCTTCATAGCAGTGCTTGAGTCGGTCATAAGCAGTCTAGACTGGAAGAATTTGGGAATTAATATAAATGGAAATTATCTGTCACATCTAAGGTTTGCCGACGATATTGTTCTTTTGACTGATAATCCTATAGACCTGCAATATATGATATCCACCTTGCACAGAGCTAGCAAGGAAGTCGGCTTGGAAAGTAAAACGGAAGCAATGACAAAAAATAGCCACGACACCATAAAACTTGAAGATGTCCAACTAGAGTATGTGAGTAACTATATTTATTTAGGAAAACAAATATCATTCAGCGGACTAAACAACCAACAAGAAGTAGACAGAAGTGTTCAAAAGACCTGGAACAAGTTTTGGAGTTATAAGGAAGTGCTGAAAGGCAATTTTCCCATATAACTAAAGAGAAAAATAATGAACTCATGCCTCTTACCCTTCTTGACTTATGCAAGTCAGACATGAAAGTTCACTCATAAAATAAAAAACAAAATAAAAACAAGTCAAAGAATTATGGAAAGGAGCATGCTGAAGATAAGCAAATTGCAAAAAATACCACATAGCATAATCCGTAAAAAGACAGATATTATTGATGCCATAAGTTAGTCACAGATACTAAAGTGGAGATGGACGGGCCATTTAGCCAGAATGAATGATGATAGATGGACCATATGAGCCACGGCGTGGCCAGGGCCAGCAGGCCACAGAAAGAGAGGCAGGCCGCAAACACGATGGGCAGACGACATAATTCACATAGCCGGCCGGGTCTGGGCAAGAGTAGCAAGCAATAGGGACGCATGGCAATCTCTGGAGGAGGCCTTCACCTGAGAGGAGTTATTGCACTTATAGAATGTTTAAATTTATTACATAAATGGAAATTAAATGAATAATTTATAATTTAAATATATTGATTTAGTTTATATGTAATTGATCTGTATATTTTTTTAAATTAATTTTAAATTTGTGAGTTGTATTCAATTTCATTTGTTAGACTTTTTCAAATTTTGTTTATATTTTTAATTTTTTTATATTTTTAAATTTCAAATTTTTATTTATATTAACAATTTTTTCAAAGTTTATTTCAATTTATAATTTTTCTAATTTTTTTTATTTTTTTTTATTTTTATACTTTTTATTTTTCAAAGTTTTTTTTTCTATTTGTTTTATTTTTTTGTAATGTAAGAAATTAAAGGCTTTTTTATTTATTTTATTTATTTACATTACAAGGACTTTTAATCAGTTTTTCTCAAACATGCATGGAAATATTGTCATTATTTTAGAAAAAAGAACACGCGAGGTACTACCATTTACTGTACCTATGCGTCGTTCGTTGACTTGTGTGTGCCCTGGCCGTTGAGTGTGTCATGCTCTCTCAAATGTCTCTCTGATGGTGGCGCGTGTGTTGGATCATCCGGTTCCCTTCGTGATGGTTGAGCTGGGTGGTGCCAATTCATGCGTCATGTTCGTGAACGGACGCCGTCAGTTGGGATTGGTCATAACTTGACTGCTTCGGATGTTAATGTTTTTCTAGTATCTATTATATAACTGCACAGTACATGTGTGAGTACTTCTAATACTTTATGTCTGTAGGTGGTATAGTGTGTGGTGCTATTCTGGGTGCATTGTCCTCACATATATGAACTAATAACTATATATGTACCTATGTTCCTAAATATTGTAAAAAACATTATTTTTTTAAAAGAGTAAGTATGGAGTTTCTTGTGCATTCTTCTCCATAACAAGCTACTTTCCGAATGCACGGTAGAATCATTTTTATGTACGTTCAAAAGTGCCGCTTGGTGGCCTAGTTGAAATAAAATATCATTGTCTTTGTCTTTGTACCGAATTTACGGACAAAGAAAATCAAATCCATTGCTGGAGTGTTTTTTGAATTTGGAACATTACAATGCTCCAGCAATGTTGATTGAAACGGCGTGCTGGGGTTATTAGATACTCTTTGATTGGATATCTTTTGTCATTCTTGGCATTCCAAAGCAAGTCTCTTTGCCTTCTTTTTGTTTAGTACAAATTGTTCACGTGGCTGTATAGCCATAATTGCGTTTCCCTTTCGGCAAAGATGATAAATAGAAAATCGGCGGCAAAGCTGAAAATTCGACTTGATTTGTTATTTAAATATTTAATAAATGTAAATTTGATAATTAAAATGAGTTCCAACGGTTCAGAGAGTGAAATGGGGATTGATTGTACTCCACCAGATTTAAGATCAGAAGCCAAATTGGCAATGGAAAACCTGCTTCCAGCGAAGTCATAAGAAAAATACATGAAAGTATATGAAGATTTTATGATTTGGAAAAACGATAAAAAAGTGAACATTTTCTTCGAAACAGTATTTTTAGCGTATATTAATGAGATTGCAACAACTAAAAAGCCATCTACATTATGGACAATTTATTCCATGATGAAATGTACAGTTCTTGTTAAAAACAGCATTAACTAACCCTGCATTCTTTTGAGAAAAGCACTATATATGCCTCGGCGGAAATGGCAATTGCCTGTCTCGTATTAGTGAAGTCCTCGCCTACGACTCGGCCTTCAAACTCATACTCGACTTGCAATTGCCTATTTCCCGGCCTTTGCAATAATGTACTATTATATATGTAAACGATAAAACTAGTAAACGATGGTAGTCATCCTCTAGTGGTTATAATGTGCTACTACTGAGTGAGGGGCTTTTGTTTACTATTCACATATAATAAAAAGTGTTACTGCGGCTTTTCTGTAACATCCTAGATTCTGAATTTAGGTCCAATCAAGTGTATTTTTAGATAAAAAAACGAAGAAATAGAGAAAGTCTTAGTAGAGAAATTTTAAAGGTTTATATTAATTTATATACGGCTGACGTACGGTGAAATATGCTCGAATCAAACTCCTCTGCTAACCTATTCGGAAAATACAAGCATGTTGTCATGATTAATAACAAATCAATCAACAAGAAACGTTTCTTCAATCACCTAACGTCAGATAAAAATCAGTTATAAAAGCAACCGATCGCAGTGAAATATAAGGGTCAGTGTTCATTGTAAAGCGTTCACTAAATCTAGAACATGTCGTACTATTTCACGTTTGGTCATTGGGCGGCAGTCCCACAAATATTTTATAAGCTATCCCTTTTAAGCGGCGCGATAAATATAAATAATATTATGTTTACGTCCATATGTTTGAAGTTTTCGGGTGTTTTCGTTTAGGAGGATTGGAGCTATATTTTAAACGGTTATTTTTATATGTAACTAGCTGTTCCCCGCGGCTTCGCTCTCGTGGGCCACCACACAGGACCCGTTTTCGGGTTTAAAAAATAGCCTATGTTACTCAGGAATAACGTAGCTTTCTATTGGTGAAATAATTTTTTAAATGGGTCCTGTAGTTTCGGAGCATACTCGGTACAAACAAACAAACAAAAAATCTTTCCTCTTTATAATATAAGTATAGACAAGCTGACCCCGGTGAACTTCGTACCAACTTAGAATCAATAAATGTTTGGGAAATAAATTCTCTTTATATTTTTTTTCATGAGTTTATACGATGTTTTAATAGCCATTAGGGGCGGAGACAAACACAATATCGTCTATATAAAGTTATTAAAATTCAACAAAAAAAACAGCAGATCCATACGTTCTTTTTAATTTTTTTAAATTTGTAGAATAAAAGTTGTGGTCTCTGATGTTAGTAATACAGCCCTGCAAGGTTGTACGCGTTTTACCAATAACGCTGTATATTGCAGAGAAGGGCTCTTCAGTGATTTTTGTTGAATGTCAAATACACATTACTGTAGCCTTAAAATGATTGAATTATGTAGATTCAAATATCTCAATATTTGTATCAGCTTTTTCATGAGATGATTCTGTTTATATCCGAATTCTGTCCATATAAATGAATCAGATTATTTTATAGCTTTTTCTAGAAAAGAAGGAGAATGGGTGATTTTTTTTTTTTTTTTTTTATGTGTTCTTGCCTCTTGCCTCATGCTCTTGACTCTAGTCTAGGTGACAGAGACAAAGTCGAAGATGGAGTGACCTTACCCAGAAGAAGCATTTTCACTCTAACTTTGAAGAGATTCGGGTTGTATGCGTTCGGAAAATAAATTATGTATTTTTTACACGCATTAACTTAATAGGTAACCAATAATAATAATACCCGTCTGTAACTGGCCCACTGCAGGGCAAAGGCCTCTTTTTATACAAAGAAGGTACAAGCATTGGTCACCACGCTTGCTTAAGGCGGGTTGGCGATTCCAGACCTAAATTGACTGTAAGTACAGGTTTCCTCACGCCGCTGACGTTTTCCTTCACCGTTGACAGCGGTGTCCAATATATCGTCGTTGCGACTTTAAGACCTCTTATGTGTCACTTTTAGCAAAATCGCTTTTTTAAGCCAGCTGTGTATACTTTTTTCAGCTCTATCGAATGCAAAAACTCTTATGTATATACGGAGATTCTATCGTTGTATTTTTACTAATAACAAGATCGCCAATGTGTCTGACCACTCGTTTGTCAAAAACCCGTTTCGGATATTTTTTTTTTTTCTATGTCTGCTCACGACCCGTAACGGGTTTTACAGGTCGGTACTTACTTTTTCCATATTTTATGTTACTAAAGCGTTTTTGCAGTGTGCATCCCTATTTCATCTTGAAGTTTAATAGACAAGTATGAAAAAAAAAAAGTCCTGAGTTCTGTGGTCCCGGCTTGAAACGTCATATTTATTTCTAAAGTTCGTGAAAGTGCGGTCGCCATTCCAGCTCCTCATAAAATATAAAATATTGTAGATATCATTTGAAAAACATGAATTGGTAAGTGATGAACTGTTTTTATTAGTTTCTTTTTGTATTTGGTGTAAATTCCAGCAGAAAAATACATTTTAATTAAAAGAAATAAAATAAACAAAGCGTATTTTTATCGCTAAGTTTCAATTGTTTACATTACATTGTGGCTCATTGTTCGTAAAGTAAACAATTCTAACAGCTAAAACGTTGTGTGTGATGAGATTAGGTACCAAGCTATGTAATACAATAGCACTTCAAGCCACTTGGCATAAAGAGTTCCCAGAACTCCAATGTAAACATACCAATTTTTTGTGCCGCCGGCCGGGTCATTTTTTTCCCGCGTAAATTTTTTGTAAAGCTTTTGGGATGAAAAAAATGTATGGGGTGGTGTGATATTTTTATTGATTCTTGTGGAATAGGGTGTATTGTTGTAAATAAAATAAAAACATTGTGAAATAATTGTTTATTTTTTTTTTTTTGTACACAAACCTGAGAAAATTTTCCTTACACTGACTTTACACAATATTTACAAATAAATTACAAGGTAAAAGTGGGTAAATCCTTTGAAAATATGATAGCTTATTTCATAGCGATTCTAACAACATAAATTTCATACATGGTCCCCATACAAAACTTTCGAGAAATCGGCGTTTTAGTGAGACCGGGCCGAAAGCGCAAAATGGCGCTGGGGTACCTTGACATACGGGCGATATTCGTGTCCTACTGGACCAACGAGTGGTAAACAAAAGTTGGTACTTAAAATGTCTTATGTGTCAATTTATACATACGAGATTTTAGTTACGAATCATACCCGTTGTTTTTGCGACTATTATTAAAACAAAATATCTTATGTGCATCAGGACGACTTAGACAGAATGTTTGTAAACACGATTTACTACCCATAGACCAATATAGCACGGAGACGAGCGAAATAGATAAATCATACGATTATTCTCCAATCTTAGACGATAGATGGAGCTAGGTATTCGTAATAATTTATTTCGCCAGTCAGTGCGGGTGTATTGCAGATTGCAGGTCGGTACCTGTTTTCCGTTGTGTAAAACGAAAATTTACTAAGTTTGCGAGTGTAAAACTATAAAAATGAGTAAAAACCTATGTCCAAGTGAGATTGAGTTATTAGTGAATCAGCAAAATACAGGCGATTCCGAACCCACTGTTTTTTATGATTTTGGGGAAAACTCAAGGGTGGAGCGCTGTTCTAGTGGTTCCCTTATTTCGCCAGAAGATTTAGGCCTGATATCGTCAGGTTTAAATAGTCAAGATGATGTTTTGGAAGTTTTATCTGATCAAAGCATCAGTATACTCCATCCCGTGGAAGATCATCGTGTTGCGGCCGAAAATACGGAAACTTGGTCTGATAATAGCATCAGCATACTCCATTCTACTGAAGTCTCGGGAATTGCATCTGAATCAAGGCAAGTGGTATCACAAATACCTATTTTTGAAAATTTGAGCGATAATAGTGATGATGACCCAGATTGGGTTCCATCGATTACACGAAGGAGGAGGAATCTTTATCCGTTGTCGAGCCAGGTTGAAGAACGTTTGGACATGGATGGAAATATCAGGTCTTTGACTGTGCAAGATTTACGGAGGAACAGAAATTTATTTTCAAGAAATCGCAGGATTTTGCCTTCTCTGGAGAGTGAGAGTGATAACAGTGACGATGATGACAATATTAGTGGAGTAGCATTGGCCGAGAATGTAGATGATAGTAATTCTGTCTCTGTAGCAAGGCCCCTTCCGTGCACTGTTAAACTGAATCAAAAAGCCCGTGTTGCCGGTAAATCGTATCTTGGGTATAAAAAGTTAGCTGGCAAATGGACAGCGTGTGTGGAGAGGCCTGAAAGAATTATTAAACCGCGTTGCTTGCACACATCTGTTGCTCCTAAGTCTAAAAATTCTTTTCTTTGTGCTCTTGTATCAAACGAAGAACGTGAAGAGATCCATAATAAATTTTGGAAGCTTAAAACTTGGCCAGAGAAAATAGCGTTTATAAAAGCTTCAGCAGTCAGAAGATGTATAAGACGACGACGTACTGTATCTCAACCAAGTCGTACAAACAAAAAAGGAAGTGGCCACGATATCTTTATCAATAAATTGGACGCAGAATGTACTAGAGTGAGAGTGTGTAAGTTATTTTTTCTGAATACACTTTGCATTGGCGAAGACAGTTTTCGTCGCTGGACTAGAGAAGTTGATGTTTTCGAGGAGAATATCGATGAGCAAACTCATGAAAATATTGCACCACGTTCTGATATTATAGCTAGGCCAAGAAAGAACATTGAATTGAGAAGAATTGTGAAATCATGGCTGGATATTTTACCAAAAGTGCCAAGCCATTATTGTCGTTCAAGCTCAAAAAAAAGTTATGTTGAATCAACTTTTCGATCTGAACTCCACATGCATCAGGTTTTTAAGGAGTGGTGTAACACAAACAACTACAAGTCTGCCTCGAGAAAGACATTTTTGAAGGTTCTTGCAGAAGAAAATATTGGCATTCATCACCCCCGTAAAGATCAGTGCGACACGTGTTGTAGTTATAAAGCCGGGAACATTTCCAAAGAAGAATATGATAGCCATATTGCGAAAAAAAATGAAGCCCGTGAAGCCAAAATAAATGCTGTAGCTAGTGCAAACGATAAAGTTGTTGTTATAACAGTCGACGTTCAAAGTGTTTTGCTTGCCCCAAAGCTATTGGCCAGTGCTTTATACTACAAATTGAAGTTACAATGCCATAACTTCACGGTTTATAACGTGCTATCTAAGGATGTAACAATTTACTTTTGGCACGAAGCCGATGGTAATGTTACTGCTAATGAATTCACATCTTGTCTTATAGACTTCTGTCAAAACCTGCCATCCTCAATAGAGCAGATTATTATTATTTCTGATGGATGTGGACACCAAAACCGGAACCGAATTTTGTCAAGTGCCCTAAGCGATTTGGCACAACGAAAGAAAATTTGCATCGAACAACTTTACTTGGAAAAAGGGCATACAATGATGGAAGTAGACAGTGTTCACTCCACTATAGAGCAATACATAAAGCCACCAATATTCGCTCTCAGTGATTATATCATTCGGATGAGACAAGCTCGTCCAAAAAAGCCCTATGATGTTAAATCCATTCACCATGATTTCTTCCTAAATTTCGAAGAACTGGAATCGAACCTGAAATCCATTCGACCAGGTAAAAAGAAGGGAGATCCAGTCGTGGTGGACATTAGGGGACTTAAGTATTTATCTGATGGATCCATATTCTATAGGTTGAGACATGTCGATGAGTGGTCTGTACTTCCACAGCGAAGAAATAATCAAAGAAATGGCCTAGTATTTCCAAACCGATTATATTTTAGTCCATTAAAAATTACTGAGAGTAAGTATAAGCACTTACAGGAACTGAAAATGGTAATAGATCAGGACTACCATCCCTTTTATACGACATTACAATTTAATCCGGGTACTTAATGAACCATTATAAGATTTATAAAGTTAAATATAGAAATATTGTTAATTTGATTTGGTAAACTTTTGATTTAAAGTGCTATTAACTTAATTATAACCTAACTTGTCTTATTTTTAGAAATATATTTTTTTTTCTACAACATTAATAGTTTTTTATTTGAAATTATTGTAGGCATTTTAGTTCATAACCTCTCATGTGATCAGGAAGCGCAATCGAAATCTCTTATGTGTTAACTGAAATTGTTTTTATTTTTTTTTACTATGTTACTCCTTTTTTTTTAAACAAATCATAGTAAAGTAGAAAGCAGGAGACCACGTGACTGATACCTGTATTTTTTGTTGCAGTAAGATTCTTTATATTTTTTTCAGTGGACAGTTTTTATCGATTATCTTGCAAAAGTGATTTTTACACATAAGAGATCTTAAAGTCGCAACGACGATATACCAAAATACTCGTATAATAGGTAACTACACTTCTTGCCAAAAATACTGATTCAGTTATAATTATTTGTCATAACAGTTTGTAACCGGATAGCCTATACCATATGTACATTGTACAGCACATCACGACCAGCTTCAGCGGATCTGTGACTGACATCACGGGACGTATTAGATGAGCACGATATGGTAACGTCATCGAGTCAAAAATATTACCTCAGTTACAAAGCTATGTTACAATGATCGTATTAAAACAAAGATAATAATGACCCACTACAGATTTGTAACCGAAAAGCCTAAAATATTTATATAATTACACATCACGACCAGTCTCAGTGGATCTGCGAATGAAATCACAGGTACTGTCAGATGAGCATGACGGTGACATGGTGACGTCTATGACGTACAAGCAGATAAGATGTGACGAAACGGATATAAACTTAAATACACTTCTTGCATAAAATATTAGCTCAGTTACAGATATTTTACAGACTAACAAAAAATATTTCCCTATTACAGATTTGTACAGCCTACAACAAATCCAGCACATTACTTCCAGCTACAGCGGATCTGCGACTGACACACGGGGCCTATCAGATGAGCGCGACGTGGTGACGTCATCGAGCGAGCACAATCTGATGAGATGTGACGAAACGGATATTGCATCACGATGCGCTCCGCTGATGGGTACACGCTTTATTTTCTACGTTGATCGTTGGTTTAGATGAGGTAGTAAGGTACTGAAAACTACGTAGAAGTAGCTACGTTGTTTTAAGATTGAAAATAAACTCTTATTTGAATTCTATGGCAATAACTTTTAACTTCGTCTATCTAATGTAGTTCCCATACAAAAGGCCCATAAAATATACATAAAATATCTTGTCTCCATTTGTCAAAGATAGGGTAAACCCATAGTCAGCCCATCACGAGTTATAACTTAAGTTGTTAGAAAAAATTAAAAGATTGATGGTTTATTTATTTTCGTGTTGTTATCCCAAAATTATTCTTTATCGTTCATATAGATTTAGTAACTAGATACCAATGATGTAACTCAGATGAAAAAATATAATAAAAAAATATTTAAAAAACCTTAACCCATTTAAATATAAATTAGAAATCTCATCCACATTTGCAAGTTCTCAACAAGAACTTCAAAAGGAAGGAGTCACTTATATGCTTCAAGTAATGAGAACAGCACCTCTTCAATTCTTTAAAACTTAGCTTCAGGCCATTAAAAACTTGAGTTGACCTTATTAAAAGGCTGAAAAATTGTTCTGCTTTGCAATGCAGTCAATACTTTTTAAGGTTTGAATGACTACGGCATGTTGAGGTTTTTTTTTATTATCTGTAGGCTCGCGATTGGCTACTATATCACCTAATATTTTATTTTGTTTTAGTCAATATCATAGTCATTATATCAAACAACTCCTTGACGATAGTGAATTTGATATGAAATTTGAATGTTGAATTTGATTTGTTGGTGAATTTCTTGAAGGAAAGTTCAGGTAGCAGTTTTATTTCACATGAGTAAAATAACAAAATCAATATTCTAATAAAAATTCAGAGCAATTCATTCAGGCTGAAAATCAACTCTTTTTGAACGTCAAATATTACATAAACAGTACCCCAAAAGTACCCGCTCCTCATTTCTTCCTAGTGTTTAGTTGGGAAGGAGGTGGCGCAACAAACTCTCCAGCAACACATCTGTCTGTAAAGTCAATATAACTTAAATATAAGTAACAGTATTCAAAGTAATGGGGATGTGAACTGCCATTTTTTCACGATAGGTGGCGTATCGTCGCTATGGCTATTGAAAGCTGTCAAATCCATACATTTTGTAACCTATCATTAAGTAAATTTTTATTTTCTTGAAATATACCTCTGTGTGCTGTACCAACCCCGGTGTTCATTAGTTGCCCAAAGATACAACAACGCTAAAAAAAACTGGGAAATTGCTATACATATTTATAGGTTATGTTATGTACCTGTTAAAGTAACACTGCTTATGTTGCTTGGTAATCTTCAGCGATATAGCGGAGCTATTAACATATTGATAAAGTACTATTGGTAATGCCATTTGCTTAGCCTTCAGAAGCTATAAGGGCTTTGATTGCCGAAAATAAAATAAAACTTCTAACCTATAAAGTAAATAATACCAACACATTAAATTAATGTTCTCTCATTTTTTGTAAATTTTCCTGCCATGAGTCAAGTAAGAAATAACTCGTTACACCTAAAAAAATAGCCAAATCTAGAACATATCACCGATGAAAAATATTTTATTATATAAAAGTCTGCCTCTCAATAAGATCTGTTTTCTTGCCAGTTATCCTTGCTCCTCATTTCTTTAGTTCGTCTTTCAATTCCCTAAGCTTCCAGGGAAAATACATATTATCAATAATGATGATAGACCGGTTTAAATACAAAAAATAACAAAAATACGTGATGTAAAAAGCAGTAATTATTTGACAGAAGCCATTGCGCTGCCAGCGACGTCTGCGCTCAGCTTTGCGTTCACATCCCCTTTAACATTATGACAGACAATAAAATCATACTCATAGTAGAAAAAAACGATATTTACAAAAACACTTTACCCGAATGCAAGGAAAGGGTTATCTTTCAAACCGCTACGGATAACGACGGCTTTATATAATTAAGGCTTTATTAATCTTTAGATACGTCTCGACCGCCTAGGTGTTCTTAGATAGGGGCAGTTAAAAAAAAAACATTGCCTATTTTTTTTCTTCTAATCCCATCGAGTGGGATATCAAAATGAAGAGTTTTAAGAGGTGATAACACAAATATATACCACTTATATGTATAAAAGAAATTCGAAAAAAAGAAATTATTCCTAAAAAGCTGTAAATAAAAAAAGATAATTTAAAAATCAAAAACCCGATCAATGATTTATTCTTGTTTACAATTATATATTCTTGTTTTTAGTTCGCCTCTTAAGCCGTCGGGTTTTCTATTTTTTAGTTTACTTTTTTTCTTAAAACTTATTTACCAAAATTCGGCAATCTCCCGAGAAAAACCAAGATTTTAATTATAAAATGTAATACAACGGTTTGTTTCTGTACGGCCAGTGAATTCGAAACGACTGTTAAAAAAAGTATTCGAACTCCCCCAGTCACGTTTTAAAAATCGAACACCAGAAGAACGTGATTTATCGTCTAATATAACTGAAACTACGGCCAGTACCAACTGTGTATTGCCAACACTAGTGACCAAAGTTGCCAAGTAAATAAAAGGAGTTTTTCATTAATTTTCATTTTCATGTTTCGTTACGTAATTGGTAATTTTGTGTTCTTTTTTTAATTGAAATGTAACTAGTGGATTATATGTAACTTTACAATAGCCTGAAATGGTCTCATAAAGAGAAAAGATGAATATTTTTTTTCTAATTACTATTAACCAATCGCAGGTGTTTTGATTTTCTGATCCTTCTTTTTAGGGTTCCGTACCCAAAGGGTAAAAACGGGACCCTATTATTAAGACTTCGCGATCCGTCTGTCTGTCTGTCTGTCTGTCTGTCTCTCTGTCTGTCCGTCTGTCTCCAGGCTGTATCTCATGAACCATGATAGCTAGACCGTTGAAATTTTCACAGATGATGTATTTCTGTTGCCGCTATAACAACAAATACTAAAAACAGTATAAAATAAATATTAAAGGGGGGCTCCCATACAACAAACGTGATATTTTTGCCGTTTTTTGCTCGATATTAATAACGGCAACAGGTAGACGCTTGAAATATTCACAGAATGTTTAGTTGTATATTTACTTCAAAAAATAATTATTATTTAATTAAAATAAAATAAATTAAGGGGGGCTCCCATACAAAAAACGTGATTTTTTTGCAGTGTTTTGCGATAATGGTACGGAACTCTTCGTGTGCGAGTCCGACTCGCCCTTGGCCGGTTTTTTCTATTATCTATAGATATGTATATACGTTAATGGTTACATATAATAAATCGTTTCTTTGGAAAGTAGTCATAGCTATTAATATCTTATCTTACTAGAAAACCTTAAAATATTCATAATAATCAACCGAATTCTAAACACTGTATTGCACAGTATCAAATTCGCGTTAACCCTCACTAATTTGCATAAACCAAGGTAACAGGTTGCTGGCTCATTGTCTCTGAATACTCGGGTGCATGCATTTCCCTTAGTCATGTTTATTCTGTTTTACGTTTTGGACTAGCGGTGTTTGTTCATTTAACCGCACTAGTACCTTTAATAAATTAGCTGTACTACCAGTTTTTAACCAAAATTGCTGACCAAGTTTATTCCTAGTTATTTGTTTGCCTTAGCTATTCTAGAGAGCTTAGACAAACTGATATTCTACGCTGATCATCAAAAAAAAAAATACGAGGCTGACATAACTTTATCGATTTCAACAATTGCTGGAAATGCCAATGGCACTTTGCGGCACAACATGCTGCATATTTCAATGCATTAGCAATGAAATATATCACAGTCGTCTAACATTCTGAAGCAGGTACACACGTTGCTGCAACATTAATATTTTTTAACGCATTGTCAATGCATATAGTAAGTATATCAAATGCAGTTTTGTGAATCCAGTTTTTGAAACTACGCTGTTATTTTTCTTTAAAAAAGACTTGAAAAATCTACAAATAGCCCAGAGATAAACAAACAAATTGTACATACTAATCCAACGGTACCTCCATTCCATTTCCATTAGGCTGACTGAACCGTATGCTATTCATCATGTAAAAGCAGACATCTTGCCCATGTCTCGCAAACAGACTGTATGACTGTAAGATGGAGGTATGGGTACTTGTGTTAGGCCAGAGTTACTGTCGGGTAAATTACTTTTGCATGAAGGCAGATTTAAGAAAGCTTTTGGTTTGATGGTAGTTATATGATTAGATGAAGATCAAAACGATGCATGGATTGTGTGAAAGATGATATGGCTAGAAAGAAAGTGACAAACATCAAAGTCAAAGTCAAAAAATATTTATTTCAACTAGGCCAGTAAGCGGCACTTTTGAACTTCAACAATTCAAATTAAATAATATACAAGTTATAATACTTGATTCTACCGTCCATTCGGAAAAGTAGATTGTTAGGAGAAGACCGGACCAGAAACTCCATAATTGAGATGCTCCCTTCAGAATGATTGAGCTGAATGAAAATCTCATTTACCTTAGCCCGTTTTAGTTATTGTATATTATATTTTTTCACGCTTAAAACGTGCACGTATATTTTCAACATGAATGATGTAACCATTACTATGGCGACCTTAGCATTGCTAAGAATAAAACTTTGGTTAAAATAATTGTCACTAGATGGCCCGATATGCATCGATTTGTTATTGAATTTTGTATAAAATTTTCATTTTCTCGAATTGGTCATATAAATGGTATTTTTTTGTTTAATCAATAATCCTAAGCATAAAATTATATCTTAATTCACATTTCAAAGATTAATTGCACGGATCATTTCAAATTCCTTCCAAAAGATGGCGCGGTTTTGAATTTCTGCGGCATTACGCCTGAAATTTTAAACTTGCATTGTAACACATTTAACTGTAAAATTTGTAAAAAAAATACTATAAAACAAATCGTCAATGTATTTCAAGAAATAAATATTCTCGAACCGAGTAAACCCTTTTACTTGCAAGTCACTGCTAACACCATCTATCGCTTGGAAGATAACCGACCGCCGATAAACTACTAGAGTTAACGTTAACGTCGGCATGGTTTCTTTGTATGCTACTATTATATTATCTGTGCCATTACTTTGTAAATATTTTATCGATTTAAAAGAATGTCACTGGAGTTTCTTGCACGTTCTTCTCTTTAGAGATTTATGTTTTAAAACGTACTACTGAAATAATTTTTTTGACCGACAGAATTCTTGACAATACAAAATGTCTTGTACCTAAATAGATTCATTATTATAAAATACATAAATGCTTTGAGTTTGATAACGGCGAATAGAGAAATATGGAAGTAGAAGATAATGCTGCACCGACCCAAATAAAGGGTAGGGTAGTAGTCTAATGATCAGGTAACTTTAAGAAGCAAATCTGTGTTCGACCGAGCTTGGTTTAACCCAACCTCGGACCGAAATTTTAAGCGATATTAATAGTTAATTAGGATTAATAATAAAACTTTTACAGGGGACTTGCTGTCATCTATGGAAGGTTTTCTTTCTGACCTGGTATATCTGCATCTATTATGTATTTATTAGTTGAGGTGAAAACCCTCTTTTTACCCGGCTGCAAGGAAAGGGTTATGTTTTTCGCGCGTATCTTGATTTATGTAATATTCTTTATTACCTCATATCTTTCAAACCACTCGACGGATTTATATAATTTAGACATCGTTGACCGCCGTACGTCTCACCGCCCAAGTATTCTTTGATAAGTGACGTTAAAAAATAAATACATGGCGGATTGTGGGCGCCATATTGTGGGCGCCTAAATTTTTATATCATGGTATCAAATTGAAGAGTTTTAAGGCGATTCGCACACTGCACCGCATTACGCAGCGTAGAGCAGGAGTGCGTACTATTACGTTGCTTGAAAGTATCTCACTTTGCATTGAAAACATGCGTAGTGCAACACACAGAAACGCATTCACGCGCAGTGTCGTGAGTTCGTGACTTCGTCGCCATGCACCCTGCAGCGTATAGCGGGGCAGTATGTGAATCGCCTAAGAGGTGGTTACAAAAATATAAACTACTTGTATGTTTAAAAATACTACGAAAAATTAATATATTTATGATAAAAAAAGTTATTTTGAAATCAAAAACTCGACTGCTTAAGAAGCGCACTAAAAAGATGTGTGTGCAGAAATTGGAGGATCAGGTGGTCAGCCAGCTCGCGAATATGTTTCCATAATATGTTTGTGTACATCTTTTCATTGCGCTTCTAGCAGTCGGGTTTTTGATTTTTAAATTAATTAAGCATATTGTACGCCCAGATCGTGCAATATAAAATATACCGCCCTAGTGTGCGATTCCGAATAATTACTGTATAAGTGGAGAAGGAGTGTAGAAAGTTTTTTTTAAGGATTTGCGGTCGAACTCCGATCATTTGCCGACTAATAGTCTGAATGATACATATTTGATTCAGATTCGTTTAGAGGACCTGCCATTCAATAGCGAGACTTGCAAGTGTGTAAGTTAATAGATTAGATGTTATGGGGGTTGAAAGTGGGTCGAATTAATTAATGTATTATTAAACTTTGTCAATCTCGCGACCCTGAAGTCCCGGTCCTTTAAAAGGCGTGCGAGGGGCCAAAGCCAAATCGCAGAGGGCTTGTTAGGCATGTATCAGGCAATGTGACACCAACCGACGATTATCCCGGTATGCACTACGCAAGTGAACCCAAGGACAATCCTCGGTTGGTGCAGAAATATGCAGAAAAATGTATTGGGCTATGGGTTTGGTAGGTTTAGTGGATCGATTGCCTAAAACTATAGGAGGACTACTGGTCCCTGCCTGACCAATGTGGAACTACACGGCTATCTATGCTATGTCAGCTATATTATTATTATTAATTTACCACTGCCAGTGTGTCGCCCATTTGCTTCGCGAACTTGATAGACACACGACTGTATGTCCCGATAGCTTAGTGATAGATTTTCCATGAAGTAAACTGAATTGAGAAAGTTACACATTTCATGAACTTAAACGGTACGCAGGATCGTAGTTTGGTGGTAGAAAACGGAAGATAAATTTCGGTAGGCGACAATTCTTTCATTGAATAGGTCGAACTAAGTGTTGTCTTTAATTAGCTTAGGTAGGAATTTAGGTAACACTAACATTCCATTATCTACGGTGTGTTCATATCTGCTTTCCACCGTTTACATAGAAATGTCAACACAAAGCATTATGTTGGTCAGGCATTGTATTTTATGTATACTTTAATAGTACATTTCGCGTCGAGCATAAAAATGAGATTCGAGATTTTAACATGAGCGATGTATCCAATTTCGACGTAAGCCGAAGGCGAACGTCGAAAGCTACATATGACTGTTAAAATAAAGCCTGTTTATGCGAGACACTAACGATTCTTTTTCTACTACCTGATGAGCTAACTTAATTAAATGCAAATAAGTTCCAACAACAATTTATTAGAAACGTTCAGACTAAAAACCACAGACTATATACACACACTCAACGCGCGCTTTTTCGAGAGGTGTCTTTGTTTGTTTCTTTGTCCAGTATCATTCTGCCAGTTACATAATGATCCATACAAAAGTCATTTCGTAACTGTTTTTTGTTTTTTTTTTTTCTGTTAAATTATGTAATTTAGTTTTTTTTTATAGTCTTGTGTCTAAATATTCATATTTCGAAACGAATTTCTTAGGCAATGTAAAAAGGTAAAGAAGAAAAAAAATAAAAAAAATATTAATAAACAAGGTAGTAGAAAAATATCGATCAGTCGTTATGTAGTACGTAGAAGCAATTACCCATAAAAGTGATTATCAGCGCGACATTATTTATTCTTTTTAAATAATGCTGCTTTATACTGAGACAGGAGACTTTTTGGTCTCGCAGAGGGTGCTCTATTAATTTCTGTTTTTACCCGACTGCCGAAGGAGGGTAATGTATTTATCAGTCTATGTATGTATGTATGTATGTATATATGTATGTTTGTTCCTATGTGGCGTTCTAGAGACCAAACGCGTTGGCCGATTTTGATGATTCTTACGTCAATCGATTCGTCTTAATCCTGCGAGTGTCACTGGCTACATTAAAATTGGAAAAAACAAAAATGTCGGCTTTTGGGCGCCATTTTGTGGGGGAAAAAAGAATTTTCTTTCTTCCAAACCCATCGTGTGGGATATCAAAATAAAGGATTTTAAGAGGCGATTTAAAAAATATATAACACTTATATGTTTAAATGTACCCAATTCCAAAATACTAAAAGTTGTAAATAAAAAAAGTTAATTAAAAAGATCAAAAAACCCGACTGCTTAAAAAGCAAACTAAAAAGACGTAAACAAGAAGAAAATCATGCTGTGCAGTCGAAGGATACATCTGGTTTCGGTCCACCAGTTCGCGAATATGTATCCTCCGACTGCACAGCATGATTTTCTTCTTGTTTACGTCTTTTTAGTTTGCTTTTTAAGCAGTCGGGTTTTTTTTCGTGTATGAGATATCTCCTGTGCGAGTCCCAAATAAAATATTTTACAATGCATGTAATCGAAAAGAGCGTTTTCCAAGCAGCCAAAGCGTGCGGCAAGTGTCACTTTTTTTCACTAGTGCTTTTTATTTTTTTAATTTTTAACTTTTAATTCCGTCGTCAGCCAGAAGCATAGAGCTTTTATTATTTGAGAAAAGTTTTACAAATTAGTTAAGTACGGATTATCATTCATATAAAAGGTAAAATATAACTAATTCTTCATTAAAGGCGATTTTAATTACTCTAGATTTAGATTTGATCAATAAATTAATTTTAAATATATTAAATATGTTTGGAAGAACGTATATTTTGCTCGTGCCTTTTTGCGTTACGTGACAGCTATTTACACATACGCAGTAGATATGCCCAAGAAACTATTAGTTAATCTGTTGATATGCTGAGCGCGCTTGAACAAGCCCGCCATTTTTTTATTGCCTCCTTGGTTCAGATATTTTTTTTTATTTGCTCGCACAATGCATAGTAAAATGTTGTACACGTACGTAAGATAATTCCCGACTCGTGTCGATTTATTAACTCATCTGGAATCACCTACCTTCCGCACTTGCAGCATAAATATCATTTTTTACTTTCTTTATTACTAAAGGCATATTTAACCTAGAATACAATGATAGCGTGAAGATTGACTAGGAAAATCGCAGAAAAATGTGTTACACTTGCCTCATTTAGCATGCTACACACATGCTTGGATGGTGTGGTGGTGATGGTGATAACGTAGAACAGTTGAAAGACTCGAACGCGTCGTCGCGCTTTTCGATTTCACCATACAAATGAACGCGACGGTCGCGTGTTCGCGCGATGATCGCTTTGTATTAGGACAGCGCCTAATACTTAGTTTCATAATTACAAATACGAGAGTAACTATGTCTGTCTGTATATTACCTTATCTCATATTAATAGCAGAATTTATTTAAAAGACCTTTCGAACACGGGAAAATCATGGCTTGTATTAAGACATACGACACTTTTACTACGTTCCCGTGAGATAATTTTACGACGGCCACGCGTGACATCGCTAGAAAAAGCTTGATTACCATAAAGGTTCACCATAGAATTTCAAGAGAAACTTTACCCAACTTATAAGAGCTTACTAATGCATTACCAACCTTCCGATCAAGCGCCAAAACCCATCGCCAGGCTATTGTCTCGTTCAACGATACTACGGCGCTGTCTTAATAAAACGCGATCATCGATATGTTTTGCAGAAAGAACAGGCCCATTAATAACAACCAGCGTGCGTGTATGAACGTGAACGTATCAAAAGGAGTATGTAAGGATCGTAGCAGGTGGCTGTCTGCAGTTTCTACCTTCTCCATGGTTAAATTCGTAAGTTCACTCGGTGTCCTATTTGGCATAGCCTTAAGGCACAAACTATGTAATTTTTAAGACTGCAACTTTTATTTTTCGTTGTTTTAATCTATTCCTTTCCTTTGTTGATAACCTTGAATATCAAGCCTTGCCTTATGACGTATGATTTCTCCATTCTCATCTAATTTTGATTTATACACCCATTTGCACGGAATAACTTTCTTACCTACTGGTTTGTTTACTAGTGACCATGTATTATTTTTAATCAACGAATCAAACTCTTCGTTCATCGCTTGTTTCCAAAGGTGCTAAAGCTAACCTCTGCTTTCAGGTCATGAAAGTTATCATGCCCGAAGTAAACATATAGATGTTCGGTACCATTTCATCAGAGAGAAGGTAGCAAACAATCGAATCTTTGTAAAATATAGGAAGACTGAGGACATGGTCGCTGATGTTCTAATAAAGGGGCTACATCGATCAAAACATGAAGCATTCACAAAGGCAATGGGTTTGCGTCCAGGAGAGAATGTTGGGAATTAGTGAACGCAACCCATATTAGTATTTTATTTATAATCTGTATTCTTACACCACTGCTCTCAAACCGGTGAAGGAAAACATCGTGAGGAAACCGACATGTCCTAGAACCAAAAATTCGAAGACATGTGACATCCACCAACCCGCGTGGTGGATTACGGCCCATTCCCTCTCACAGAGAGGAGGCCTGTATCCCAGCAGTGGGAACATTAATAGGCTAATGATGTGTGATGTGATGATGTGTGATTATTAACTTTTAGTAACTGGCTGTATCGAGTCTCCTTTCTCTTGTCTCTATGGTGGTCTCTATGGTTGACTATAATAATTGCGTACTGTACTTGATACTAGATATTTATATTTTAATTAATAATAATTACGTGTCACAAACTCTGGCTTTAATTTGATCAGCTTTTTATCCCACCGCACTATTCGCAAACCACTGTAACTCCTGAAAGCCAGAATCAACAGTGGCGACCACTAGAAAAGCGCCGAGGCAATGAAGTTCGTAAGTAGGAAAAGAAATATCAATTTCCACTTCCCTCTATATCAAGCAGGAGACAGAACAAACAAGGCATATAGGCACAAAGGGTCGTTTACAAATGGGGTAAGCCCAGTTGCCTAGCACCGTCGTCGTTGCTTTGTCAAAAAAATGTTTTAAAAAATTTACATAGTTCAGTGAAGTTTTCCATAAAAGTTCACCACAGCATTTTAAGAGAGACTTTACGGAACCCAAAAGGGGTTACTAACCTTTCGATCAGGCGCAACACCCATCGCCAGGCTATTGTCTCGTTCATAATGACATAACGCTCTTCTTTGAGAACACAAGCCTATTGAAGTGTTCGCAAACTCATATCCGGATATTGAAGTGAATATGTTAAGTCTATTGTGTGTCCCGACTTCAAAGCGAAGACTTCTTAGTTTCACTGTGTAGTTTATACAGGTGTGTTTCAGGATATTATCCTGTACCACTTATATTGTAAATGTGAAAGGTTTTTGAGGATGGATGGATGTATGTTTGTTACTCTTTCACGCAAAAACTACTGAACGTATTTTGATTAATTTCGGTGCACATGTTGATACTATCTACAAGCACTTTAACACATCAATTACACAAGCAAAATTTAAAAAAGTTAATAATCCCTCGACACATTTTTATTTCATACTACATAATTTTTATAGTAGTAAACACGCTTCGATCGACAATCTATTGAACATGTAATTACAACACGACATCTTGCGAAAACAGCTCGATTCAAAAAGTAAAAAGGCCCATAACTTTTGGACGGCTAAACCGATTTTCATGAAACATAGCTAAGAACACCCTCGATAAAGTCATATTTCTAATGAAATCAACGCAACAGAATAAAATCGGTTCATCCGTTTATGAGCTATGATGCCACAGACAGATACACAAACACACAGGCACACACGTCAAACTTATAGCACCCTTCTTTTTCCGCCGGGGGTTAAAAATGAGAAGAGACAACGAGACAAACTCAGAGGTATTTTTTAAGACATTATCTTGGTCAGATCGTGTTAGGATTCTCTGTCTGATATAGTCTATTGAGGGAAGAACTACACAGTTTCAAGTGGACTTGTCTAACAACTTAGCTAAGCTGTTAATGCTACCGTACAATGGAGTACCATACCAACATGATCAATGGAAGGAATGGAGAAAGGCTTGTATCCACTTGGCAACATTTAACGCGCGTTGCACAACATGTTGCTCATCATGAGGACGGCTACCAGGATAGTTTCTTTAGTAACGTTTCCTCGTCGCATGTTGCGAGCCAGCCGGCAACGTCGCCGAACATGTTGTGCGTCACGTGTTGCGTGTCAAATATTACCTAGTGGATACGAGGCTGAAAGGTCTCTGCCAGATAGGATAACACAGGCTAGAAAACGTTGAATAAGAAGATGAGACATTACTGTGTTTTCTTGTTCTTGTCCTGTATCTTTGAAAGACAAAATATATACGTAAAAAAAAAGTATTTAAAAATAACAAAAAACCCGACTTAAAAAGCGAACTAAAAAGGTACAATACATCTGGTTTTGTTCAGCCAGCTCGCGCATATGTTTTTTTCTTGTTTACGTCTTTTTAGTTCGCTTTTTAAGCAGTCGGGTTTATATTTATTTATTTTATTTACAATTTTTAGTTATTTTTTATAATTAGGTACATTTAAACATATAAGTGTTATATATTTTTGTAATCACCTCTTAAAACCCTTTATTTTGATACCCCACACGATGGATTTGGAAGAAAAAAATCTTTATTCCCCCACAATATGGCGCCCAAAATCCTCCATTTTTATATTTTCCCACTTTAATGTAGTGTGTGTCAGTGACACTCGCAGGGTTAAGACGAATCGATTGACGTAAGAGTCATCAAAATTGGCCAACGTGTTTGAACGCCACATAGGAACAAACATACATACATAGACTGACAAACACATTACCCTCCTTTGGCAGTCGGGTAAAAATTTATTGAATTACCAATCTGTATTCTTTCTAACAAATTCCGAATATCAATACCATTGATGATTCATCGGAAAGTGTGTATCACGGACTGTTCCAGAAGAAAAGAATGCAGTCCAATTCTGTTTAGATATTCCGTCAACGCAACCCTAAAAACATTAGACATTCTTACATAAGAAAGGGAAAGCTTAGTCGTAAGTCGACCGAAGTCAGCTATGAATACCAAAAATGTTATTCTAAGAAAGATTTACAGACATCGGTATTCATAAAATCTGTATTTATAAACCTGTTTCTTTGGTTGAGTTACCACTCTGCAAGCGGTACTGCTGAATGAATATGATTAAAGATAAATTTGTGACCGATTGAAGGCTATATACTCATCCCTATTATATTGATCATCAATAATACTAAGGTTCTTTTCTTAATTCCTCCGACATGACCTAGGACCATAAATAATTATTGTGGCGTAAATTATAATTATTATTAACCAATCCACAACTAATTCACGAATTTATTTTTTCTTTATTTTATGTTAATATGTTTTATATTATATTTTAAAAATTTTCATTTCTTAATTTTTATCTCTTACGTTTTATTTCTTTATTTTGTAATTATTGTTTTGTATATTTCATTTCTTTTTAATTCCTATGGCATGACCTAGGACCGAAAATTTGAAGAGATGTAGCTTAAATAATTATTGTGGTGTAAATTATTATAATTATCTCCAAAGCACAACTAATTCACGAAAACCTTTGATGTTCTATTTAAGTTCCCTTAAAACCTATGTTTTATATTTCTAAGGTTAAATCTTTCATTTCTTAACCCACCAGTTTAACTGTGTACAAAAACCTGTAGAATACACATGTCCATACAAAAGTAATTAAATAAATTAATGTAATCACAACTCAGGTCCTGATTACATTAATATATTACATTTTTGCATCCTGGTACATAAGAAATGACGATCTTTACCGTGACCTTAAAATGGAATTCGTCACCACCATCATCCAAAAATTTGCTGAAGCCCACGAACGCCTACTTCATCGACACGTGAATGTTGAGGCTATCTAGCTGATAGACAACACAGACCTAGTGCTAAAAAGAACTGAACCTTTTGAATTAGTGTAGTGTACAAAGTAAATGAATAATAGTGACAACGTTGTGCTATACATACTAAACATATGAACATAGTTTTTTTTATAAATTATATCACTCTAAGAAAGTGCTACGAACTTGTGTAAAAGTGCAAATGGACACTATTCTTAGTTTTAACATAATCTATCACGTAACATATTAAGTTGTTGTTAAATTGCCTACTAGTATTCTAGGCAAAATCCTAATTAATTATTAAGAATTATGTTCTTATTAAGATCAGGGCTCAGGTCCCCAAGATATAGGACCTATCTAGTTTGGGGGATAACCGTCCGTACGAACTAATTGTTTTAATGTTTATAGATCAGATAATTATGTAATAGCTCTAAGACTCAGTTTGTAACAGTGAACAAGTAAACTTATTTCTTAACTAGTTGTTGCCCGCGACTACGCCCGCGTCAAACCCGTAAAAAATATTTTTTATTTTTTTAGTTTTCCGCCGGAACTATGAATTTTCTCGTGATCAAACGCAGCCTATGTTACTCGTTATAACATCAGCTATCAAGTCCCGTCAAAATCGGTCCAGCCGTTTCGAAGATTACCCGGAACAAACAGACAGACAGACAAAAATCTTAAAAATTGCTAATTTGTTGTTAGTACCGTATATACTTTCACGTGCATTCAATAAAACGTTGTTATTTTGATATTACATAGAGACACTTCAATTTTATTTATTTGTTCTATACTAGATCCGCGTGGTAGATTAAAATCCATCTCACAGAAAAGACACCTGTTTCCCAGCAATTGAAACATTTATAATAATCATCATCATATCAGCCGAGAGACGTCCATTGCTGGACATAGGCCTCCCCCAAGTGTCGCCACACTGACCAGTCCCATGCGTCTCGCATCCCGCAGATACCCACAACCTTCACCAGGTCATCGGTCCACCTAGTGGGAGGCCTTCGAACGCAACGTCTTCCAGTTCGCGGTCGCCACTCCAGAACTTTTCTGCCCCGGCGGCCATCCATTCTGCGAGCAATGTGACCTGCCCACTGCCACTTAAGTTTGGCAATCTTCGGGCAATGTCGGTAACCCTGGTTCTCTTGCGGTACTCTGCGTTTCTGATTCGATCACGCAAGGAAATACCGAGCATAGCGCTCTCCATTGCCCTTTGGGTGACGGTGAGATTTTTAACGAGGCCCATTTTGAGCGAAAGGAACATTATAATGTTGATTATATATGTATGTATTTAAATCATCATCATCAATCAATCATATCAGCTGAAAGACGTCCACTGCTGGACATAGGCCTCCCCCAAGCGTCGTTATTGAACGGTCCCGTGCGACTCGAGCACCCCTTGCCACGCCATCGCCTCGACCGCTACCGTAGCCGAGGGTAGACGGGCTGCCGGGCACTCGGGGCCGTTTTTTCTGTGTGCTATTCATTAGGATTGGGGGGGTTTGCCATAATCGCCACGCTTGGCAGGCGGATTGGCGATCGCAGTTTGTAGATTTTTATTTTATTATTGCACAGGGAACGCTGCTGCCCATTCTCTGGTGTGTTCCTTAATCACCTCTTATGACATCCACGGCAAGATATGGGGGTTTTTTAATGTATCTTACGAAATAATGGTGTGCACACTATTGTTAACAGTTTTGGAGGACACAGCCGTGATTTTATGCCCGGCTGATGGCAATACGCTGGCTCTCTTTAAAATTTGACTTCAACATAACTGGAGGAATGTGGGTGTACCATAAGTGGACCTCTGCCTAAAACTTTCGTGCAGGCGTGATGTTTTATTACATCTTGTTTCTTAAAAACTTTTTACAAAAAATGCAACCGACTTCCAAATAAAACACTACAAAGTGAAAAATACCTTCAATTTCGGATGTCGTTGTTCTTGTTTTCGTTTCTTCGTTTTTTGAAACCGACTTTTTATTTGTGGTACATAATGGACCAGTTCTATATGCTAGGTACCAATAATGCCCAAAGTGAAGCCAGAATGGATTAACCCAATAACATGAAACTTAAACAAAATGGTGGATTAAGAGTATACCAAGGTGAATTGTTAACAACTGCGCACCCCTTTAGAGCGTACCAGTGTGATGTTATGTTATAAAATGGTGAAAACAATAAACAGAAATGCGATTGCAGCTATCCCGTGTGATTTGCCGTCATTTATTGAAGAGTTCTGATGTATATCGCCGAAGTTCTTCATCAGATATTGATGAAAATTAAATGGGACCACATGACAAGCACCAGCTTTCAAATAAAAAAAGAATCATCAATATCGGTTCACCCACCTTGACTAGGCACCAGTCTAGTCAAGGCGTATCGTGTTACCCAGTTACCGGGTTATGGAAGTCAGATAGGCAGTCGTTCCATGTAAAACACTGGTACTCAGATAAATCCGGTTAGACTGGAAGCCGACCCCAACATGGTTGGGAAAAGGCTAACAGGCAGATTGATTTCTTAAAAAAACCGGCCAAGTGCGAGTCGGACTCTCGCACGAAGGGTTCCATACCATTATCGCAAAAAAATGGCAATAAAATCACGTTTATTGTATGGGAGCCCCCACTTAAACATTTATTTTATTATTTTTTTAGTATTTTGTAATAGCGGCAAAATTTGTAGAAATTAATCAACTGCCACGGTATCACGGTTCATGAGATACAGCCTGGTGATAGACAGACTGACAGACATACAGACAGTGAAGTCTTAGTAAAAGCGTCGCGTTTTTATCTTCTGGGTACGGAACCCTAAAAACCAATGTTCTGGTTTCGTTCGACACAAGATTCTTTTGCATTAGGCTGCTATTAATTAAAACGTTTAATAAAAAAAACTCATTTGTGCTCAAAGAGAAAGACAAAGGCATAAACTTGAAGCAGCCTCTTTGCGAATACGAGTATTCATAGTTGTTTTTTCGTGTGAATAATTTTATCTCGTCAAATACTTGAAATAAAATGGATTTTTTTTGTCGTTCTGTCTTTTGTTTTATTTAATTAGATTCAGGTTTATTTTGTGATTTAATGAGGAATGATGGAAAATTATGTGATTTTTCTTAGAATACTTATTTATTGAACAGCTTGGTTTATTAGGCAGGGATGTTTAAGTATATTTTTAAATTATTACAATTCTAAGAATACTTTATACACCATGTATGTTTGAAAATATCTAAAAGTATTTGGCTACAATTTTCCATAACCCAATCATAATTGCCCTCATTACTATTGAGCTTATTGCGAGTTATAATTTATTATATTACGTAACGTCAAACTAGTATATTAAACCAAAAATATTAAATTATGCTAATATTTTGTATTTATTCTCTCAGACGACAAAAACTACTTAAAACTTATAAACTTTTAGAATTATCATTCTACTTAGCTACGAGGATTGTAGTTTTCACTGAAACTTCCAGATACTCACACCCAAGAGACTAAAAAACTCATTTCATAACTGTTTCAAAGCATAACGTCGTAAAAGTTTAACTTTAAACTTTAGCTTTATATCCCTAAGGACTTATTTAAGCTATATGATTATAATAATACGACTCAAAATATGTATCAAGGATTTTTTTTTCAGAAAATTAAGTTTTCATTATTAATAATTCAAAAACACTCTCCATTATTAAAAAATAATCGTATATATCAAACGCTCCATCAAACAAAGCAACTTCCAATATTTAAAAATCGAACTTACCGATAAGAACTAACTCCAAGAACATTCATAATTAAACACTGGCCACTGAATAGAAAATCAAAAATTCTATATGCATTTGAAAATGGAACATGTAGTTTGAAAATTATCCACTGTTGAAACTGACGAATAGAAAGTGGGTTAGCTGAGTGAACGACGCGAGCGATACGGGCGGAAAGGCTGAGGCGCGCAAGATAACTGGCTACGAGGCGTAGCGGTGCTACGAGCTACGGCGCTACGGAGCTACGACGCAACAGGCAAATGTTGATTGTCCGTTTAAATGAGACGAGATTTTAATGGACATTTTGATACAAAATGTATGATTTATTTATTATGATTAGGAAAGATTTTATCAAAGACTAATGATTAACAAATCTGTTTGAAATGTAAAGTCTAATGTACATTATTAAAATACATTTATTTACATAATGTTTTCGTTTTCAGCTTTCAATAAAGTCTTCAGCTTCTGATAATATATTAAACGTTAAAATTTAAATATATATATTGAATTTTTGTTAAAATATGATACAAATATTGTTAAAAAAATAAATGAATTAAATGTATTTTTAAAAAGTTGTTAAAATACGTTCAATTTTACTTTACAAGCAATAAACTGATTTGAAGTATGATGACCTAAATTCGCTTGCAGTTAAAATTGTGAGGTTGATCATCCTGTGTAATGGTTAAAGTTATGCAACAGTTATGTTATTGTTATGGGTATATGCAACAGTTTAAAGATTCTTAATAGTACATTATGGTACAAGTGTGTAATGTTGGTGATTACCACTGAGGCGCCATTGAGACCCGAGCCGTTAGGTAAGGGTCTTAAGAGAGCCGAGGACGGTAATCAACAATACACACGTGTATCATACGACGTTTTTCAACACACTTGTGAAGAAAATAATACAAAAATATCATTTTCAACAATGAAAACGAGTTGTGAAATTTTTTCGCAATGGCGGGAAAAAATAATCAGTTTCCCTATGCGCGCACATCTAACAATGGCGATCGGCCATAGACTATAAGAATGAGGCTTCTTTTTTTTGGCTTTTCGCGGATAGCGTTTTAGCCACGTACAAAATGGGGAATTTCAAGTTTTCTTTATTACAGTGAAAACAAAAGTTATATTTGAGTGAACGTTTTATTTATTAAACACGTACAAGTTGAAATTATCTATTTAAATACGAAGTTGCATGAAAGAAGCAAGCAATAGGTACCTACATTAATTTATTTGTACTATTGAGCACGATCTTTTTTGTATCGAAACTTTTTTAAGAACAGAGCAACTCAACCTATTAAATTAAAAAATAAATTCTATAACTCACTTGTGAATAATAGCAATGAGTCACAGTTTGATTACAGGTGTCATTATGTGCCTGATTGCGGACAAATAAGTGCCACTTTATGAGCAAATGTCTTGAAAAGATATTTAAAGCAACCGTAGATTAAAATCTACGGTTGTACGGTTAAGATAACTTCTTCTGCCAGCGGATTCACCCGCGTGAAAGTCAAAAATTACCCGAGGGACCATATTCCCGGGATAAAAAGTACCCTATGTGCTATTCCTGACTATAATCTATCTCTGTGCCAAATTTCATCCAGATCTGTCCAGCCGTTTGAGCGTGAAGAAGAAACAAACATACAAACACACACACACACTCACAAACTTTCGCCTTTCTAATATTACTAGCTATAAGGACTTTTTATAGGTCAGTGTAAAATCCTAAGGCAACCTTTATTCACATAATAACAGTAATCATTATATTTCATTAAACAATGATTACTGTATGTAATGTTACGTACTTTTTAATATCTATAGCATTCTATAGACATTAAAAAGTACGTAACATTGTGTAATAATCAAACACAACTACAAAATTATTTTAATGTCTACATAAATACGCATGTTTAACCATAATGGTGTTAATAAAATCTAATTTATACTTACAGGACTGAAACTAAAAAGAAAATGATTAAATAATGGGTTATAGGTACCTACCATTGTTTGGAGCAAAACAGAGTCGATAAAAGATGAACGGAGAAGGAAACTTTGATCAAATTGAGGAGAAACCATCAGGACTCTAAATTGCCAGTGTGGTTTGAATAAGTGTCACAACAATGTCTTAAAAATAGTGCTTCAAAAAGTTAAATTCCTTTTGTGGTAAAACAATAAGTAAAACACCTTTTGTAAGTAGAATAACTGTTCCATTCATAAGGGCCCACCCTATGAATGGAACTTTATTTTTTATTTATTTTTTACTTTGATTCATGGGTATACCCAGATAGCCTAGATTCAGACCCAACTTCAAATGCATTGTAAATAAAGATAATTAAGAAAATTTAAACTAAATTTGATACTTGGACAACAATATAGATTCAGTACTCTCAGAATTAATAGGTTTACCGGTTACACCGGTTACTTACTTTAAGGGTACACTAGTCGACGGCACGAACTATTTTGTGCGCGGGGTTAAAATGCATGCTATATCAACCGACAACACGTGCGGAACAGATAGATGCTGTTATGAGCAGTAAGAAGCTAGTTCGCGTACGAATACACACTTTTGCAAATTTGTAGCGAAATGGATGATGATTTAGAACGAAAACGAGCGCGCGAAATTTTATAAACAGACCTTTGGGAGTCCGGATTTCATGAAAAAACGACTGAATATATCTGTTCTAAATAAAATTATTTACATTGTTGAACTACTAATCTATCCCTGTATGTAGGCCGTTTTTCAATGTTCCTTCTTCTTATGGTACTTATTTGCGCCCAAAGAAGCCTTAAAATTAGTGTTGAAATATGGAACTTTCGAAGCTCATAACATTCAAAACGTTTTTTTTTACGTTTTTGCTTCCATACAGGGCTAGATAACGATGAGACAAATTGATATCATTTTTTATTTTAAACATACATTGTCAAACAGTGAAGTAAAAGCCAGACTACGTTTGCATCGAAGAATTTTCGACTAGTGTACCCTTAACAGTTGGTTTATTTTTATGGTTTTGACACATTACTCAGGTCGACCAAGATTTCTCTGATTATATTGGCAGACAACATTGTATCTGAATTGTATTAGTAATCCTAAGGAAAATAAATAACATACAAGCACACAATATTTTAATTTATTTCTTGTTGTAATTAAGTAACACACAGTAGATACATTTTTACAGAGGAGCTTGTGGCTAAATAATCTGCCGTACGGGTCGATCTTCAAGATTAAGCAACGGTTGACGAGGTCGGTCCGTGGATGGGTGACCATTTCAACATACCGAGTTTCCTCCATGCCTCGACAAGCACGTTAAGCCGTTGGTCCAGACTGTCATTTGAAGATCTTTGGCAGTCGTTACGGGTAGTCAGAAGCCTGAGATCTGACACCAGTCTTGCCAAGGGGTATCGTGTTACCCAGTTACTGGGTTGTGGAGGTCAGAAAGGCAGTCGCTCCATGTAACACACTGGTACTCAGCTGCAGTAAGACTGGAAGCTGACCCCAACAATAATTGGGAAAAAGGCTAGGCAGATGATGACAGTAGATACATTTTACTAGCACAGTACTGAAATTTAGGTATATAGATACTTATTTTCTACACAACTATCTAGCCCTTGACCCTTCTTGTAAATAGATGTGATACTATGTTATGGCATTAATGGAAAATAACACCACTCAAAACAAATGTGACTATGTTCTAGATGTTAAATTCTGTTTTCATCCAGATGACATATAAAAATAATATAAAATAATAATATATTTTGTTTATGTTGTAATGATAGGTACTGATATTTTCATGGAGGCAAAAAAAAATGGAACTAACTAATCATTGAGGCAATCAGACTAGCTAAAAACCCGGCTTCAAGAGCGCGGTGCATAAGTAAAAGGAAAAAAAGAACAGATTTAGTTGAAAGGTACGAATATGAATGCGAACATTGAAAATCTTGTGTAACTTGCAGATAATATGTCAATTTACTATATAATGAGATGAATGTACTTCCAATTAATATTCAAAACAATACTTCTAGGTTGATTTTATATGACTCGTATAATTACTTCACAGTGGAATTATGATGGTGGACAGCAGTCCAAATCACTATTTATGCCAAAAGCCTTACCAAAATCGTAAACGCTGACTCTTTCTTACCACCCTTAAACGTTTCGTGATAGTTCTTACTCAAAAATTAGGAATCTTGTCATTGAATCATAATTAAGTTTATTGGCACTTGATATTACAACATTTGGTTTACAACCTTCATTCTTTCAGGTTTGATCCAACATAGAAAATCGACTGAATATGTACATCAATGCGTATCTACTGCACGTTAGAAAGGCATTTGTAGCTAATGCATAATATATATAATATATAGATATCAATACAAAATCTGCAAAGTCTTTTTTCAAAAATATTGGGGTACGGATGCAGCTCAGTAATATATTTTTACATGGATCGACTGAGTAACACGAAACCCTTGGAAAGGCTGGTGAGGATTTCATGGCTTACGACTACCGTAGCGATTGTCTAAAACTTGGCAAAAGCTGAGGCTCGTCAAATTCTTGGTATTTCATGAATGGTCCTGACCAACTTCGGCGAACTTTGCTTAACTTTAAGAGGAAATGTTGGCAGAGAGCTCCGACTGAATTTCCGTAGTAAAGAGTCATAATTCGAGGTTTGGCTCTCGCCTATTTCCTCCTCCAATATTGGACCAATTTAAAAGATATTCCACAAATAGAAAATAAAGATATATACTATGGCTCTAATCTTTTATTTTTTCATTTATAATTGTCAAATTTGTACACTAGGCCTCTGTTGACAGCGCAATTTTGAGGGTTCTAGTGCTTCTAAAGATAATGTATTTATTCTTTTTTCTTTTTGTGATTTATAGGCTCGCGTTTGACCACTATCTCGCCTGATGTTAAGCGATGATGTGGTCTACGGTGAAGCACGCTTGCCTAGAAGAAACTTATTCACTCTAGACTTAAAGACCCCAAGGTTGTAGCTATCAGGGAACAAAGACTCCGGAAGGGAATTCCTTAGCTGTGCGCACAATAAAATATAAATACCCGCTGGGTATGGAGCAAATTTGTTCCTGATTATGCTAGTTGGCCAAATCATGCTCTTCGCATCACCTTTTTGCAGGACTTGGCAGCCGTGTTGAAGGCTCTCTTCTTCTGACTCACGATGGACTCACGTCATGTGCCTTGCGCGTTCGAGTGTCGACCCATTCCTGGTAGGCCTTGTATTTAACCGCGTTGGCGTGGTTACACTCGGCTCCAAACCATGGTCTGTCGACGTTAGACATTGCTACGTCAGAGGATGGAATATAGTATCTCCATCCCCCGACGCAACACATCACTCAAAACGTCAGCGCATGACAATGGATCGTCTGAAAAGAAGCAAGTGGGCTGCCAAGGAAAGCATGCGAAAAAAGATCGCATCCCATCCCACTCTGCTGACATGTACCGCCATACCCGCCGGTAGCCTCTTGGGCTAGGATCGGGCGGGGAGTAGACGGATACAGACTTCACCAGACAGTGGTCGGAACTACCCAAAGGTGAAGATATCGACACTGAGTATCGGTCTGGATCTGTTGTCAGTAGAAGGTGTATCATCAAATAGGAAAACATAATGGCATAGCATATATATTTCTTTTTCAGATTATGGTATATCTTTTAAATTGATCCGATATTGGAGGAGTAAATAGGCGAGAGCCAAACCTTGAATGTTTTACCTAGGATATTCAGTCGTATATCTGCGACCACGTTTACTCTTAAAAATTCATCCGTGCGGCTAGTATTACTGAGCCACGAGCTCCTCGGGCTGTAGACATGCAGGTTCGACTTTTTTTTTCCAGCGGGAATGCAGAGTAAAAATCGTTTTTGCAAAACATTTACATAAATATTTACAATATAAAGATTACCGACTAGTACTAGCCTATGATCCCACTGTAAAAATATGCAGGTAATTTGTTTTTGATTAAACTTAATTTTCATGAATGATACTTGTACTTGATAGTAGACAAGATTGCCTGAAAATATGTAACCGCAATTATCTTGATAAAACAAATTGAAATTTATGTTTTATACTCGTAGTTAATCCCAAATATATGATTTCTTCAAGTGAATCCAATGTCATTTAAGAAAGTGGTGTAGAAAATAGGAATACATAATATGCTGTTGGTTAGCTGAAATCTGTGGGTTGCCAGTTTATCTGCTAAACCTGGCAACCCATTAATAGCGGCTGGCTGAGAGCTATATAATGTTGCATATGCGTCCACGATACAGGAGAAATTCCTAATGAAAAACAAAGTTTAAAAAAATTAACAAGTACAAAGCTGTTTGCAGCCAGGCAATCCTGCAGTATTATTTTTTGTAACTATCGCTGTCCCACACTAGGAATTTCTTCCTGTATCGTGGGTGTGTTTACAAAAATATAAACTCACATACACAAACACCCAGAGCCAGAACAACTATCTGTAGGTCATACAAATATTTGTTCGTGCGGGAATCGAATCCACGACACGCAGTGCAGCAGTCAATCGCTCAACCACTGCTCCAACCGTGCGCCCCAAATTTATTCTACTGTCAAGAATTAGATTCACTAATGTTTCACCAAAACACCATTGACAATTTTTTTGTTTACAACCAACGTGTCGTATACTATTTATTTCTCAAATAACTTATTCCGCAAATGTTTTATTTTATAAACATTTGCGGAATAAGTCGATTTAGACTCTTTTGGAAAAATCATGTTTATACTAAATATCATTTTATATTACATTTTCCAAACAAGTCACAAAGTGATCATAACGGTATTGTTTTGCATAATTTTATTGAACTTTAAAGTTGCTTCTGCATCGTCTCCAGCGCTGCGGGAAGTGCGACCCCTTCGACTTTACGTAACAAAGGATAGGCACCCATGCTCACCTCCGCAGCTTAGGCTTGCTGCACGTCGATTCTGTAAAATTCAGACAACAACTCGCATTTCACGTCGCTATTCGCTCTCACTTCGCATAAGGTTCAAAATGACCTTGATTTTGCATTCTGTAAGCATCACATAGACACTTGCGAAGTGAAGTGAGCTCCAAAGCGACCAATACTGTACTAGTGACTACCACACTCAGCAAAATGTAAGTCGAGATTTATCGGTTTTTTATTTTACAAGTTTTTGACACAGAATTTTAGCTAATAAGATATATAAATTAAAATTTCTTGCAGAATTTGAGGCAGCTAATAAGTAAAAATAAACAGTAAACTCTAAATTCATGCCGTAAATGTACGAAAAAAAATGACTGACAGCCGATATCATTATTAATCTGTGGACAATATTTTCATTAGTGCGTTGCATTTGTTTGTACGTTTTGTTTGTTTTTTGATAGTTCATTGCCGATAATAATTGTAAAATAATCATGAAGTAAGTTTATATTTCTTGTTGTAAAGTTCAAAATTAATTTTAATTAAAGAAGTGTTTATTTTGTTTTCTAATCCAACAATAATGTTTCAGTCCAAATGAGACACGTTCCTCTCACCAATCGTCGGCTCAGGTTGAAACTCTGGTAGAGTTTATGGAAAGAAACCCTGGCATGGCGAAGGGTTTAATAAAGATAAACTTCGAATTTTGGTAGATTGTCGACGTTTTTCTAGTTTATCCAAAGCATGAGCTTCTTCTAATAAAGACTTAAACAAAAACATTTTTGCCATCGTTATCGATTAAGTAGGTAGGCACTTATTCACTTTAAAAACTTTATTTAACCACTATTTAACTATGATTTCTTCTATTTTCACTCCTAAAATAGATGCTTATAATTTGACACTTTGAATCGGGTTTGAGTGCGAATTGAGCGTCGAAGTGAAGGGGGAATTACCTTATAGAATGCCACTTTTTACGTCATCTCATACTTTATCTGTCAAAATCTCGAGTTCAATTTAGTTCAATTAACAAACACGCTCGCAAGAGTAGCGCTAGTGTAGATTCGAATTATCAACCGAGTTTTAAGAATGCCAATCAAGAAACTCACAGCGGATTCAGATTCGAAGTTTAGAATGAAGTCTTACAGAATCACACTGCTGGTTGCCTCTGGTGCCTATGCTTCATTACAGCAAGCGGGAGATGCTCTCCCTTCGCATCGCCGGTTTTTGTATACACTCTAGGGATAGCAGCCAGAAGACTACGTGCAAATGGGGTGCCCCGATTCGGTTTTGGAACAGATTCGACCTATTTTAACCATGAAATGTCATGAACTACTAGAGGAACGGAGTGAATGACACGTTATATCAGGTTACTGACACACAAAATGGCTGAAAATGTTCTATTTAACGATGCTACAAATAATAAGTAAGTTTATGTAAAAAGTTTTTATTCCAAACGTTCGTTGTTTGAATGAGATAAAAAAAAAACAAATAATACGTTATTAAAAAAAGTTTATCGGATATTTATTTTCTAAAGTGAATTATTTGGTAAACTTGTTGTATAATGTGGTAACGACGAATCATATTTTTGCCAATCGTTGCTTTGTCAAGTAAAAAATTGTAAATACATTTTTGGTGAACTGACAGGACACCCAAGAATCATTCATAAAAATCAGATTTTATCAAAACAAAAATTCCTGCAGAGTTTTACAGCGGGACCTCACACTATACTGTGATATGAAGTGCGTTGAACTCAAGAGTGTTAATTAAATCCATACGGGTAGTAAGCACACCACCGCTGGCGGTTTCAATTTATTTTAATGTAGCCACCATTATTTTATATGAATGCACAAAAATATGGTGGTTATGCAACTAGTCTTTTAAGCACGTTTTCGGATGACAGCAATGTGGAGGAGTACTGCAAAACCAAAGTATATTTTTTTGCTTGTATGTATTATATACGTTCTTTGTCTTGGACGCGAAGCCTGACTGTGATGTGTTTGCGGACTGTTGAAAGATAATCATGTTAAAATGTAAAGAAAGATGAGATTTTAAATTCATGTTTATCTTTATCTAAAGTACTAAAAACTCGCCTTTCGTACTCTGCCGCGTAAATGAAAAAGGACACAACTACCATTTTTTTTTCAAAAATGAGTTATCAGTTACACTCTAGACTCGGAATCAGAAAAAAAGGGGCGCCTGCCTGACTTTTTTCAAAATTTTGTCTTCATTATCCACATAAATAACTTAAGCTCCTTTGAGCTTAAGATGTGAATTTGGATGTCAGTTGTGCACTTTGGCACATCTTCATTTGACGTCGATGAAGCTGTAATGGAACAGATTTATAGATATAAATTTTATTTCATTAGAATTTTGATTTCTTGAAAGGTGTTATTTGAAAAGTATTAGATTAAAAAGGCCGATCTACCAAAGAGATTCGTTTTCTGTCTAAAGTGAACATACACAAAGTCAATATTATAAAAAGAAAGGGCACAAGTGATCATTTGGGTCCATTTTGTGTAATATTATTGTGCGGAAGAGTAGTGGAGTCTATTACAAAAGAAGGACACAATTCAGCGGAATTTGCCCTTTCATTTTTAACCGACTTCAAATAGGAGGAGGTTCTCAATTCGATTGGTATTTTTTTTAATTACACGGATTACGATGAGATTTATGATCCGATTTACGTGATTTTTGTTTAGTTTGATGCGGAATAGTTGCCATTTGGTCCCATAAAAATTTTAGAAAGTTTGGCCCAGTAGTTTTCATTTTATGTTTTTTTTTTTATTTACGAACGTTTTTGTTTACGTGGACGATGTAATTTTAGTTTGTGTACGGCTTTTTTAGGAGTTTTCATTTGGGTAATCAATTCTGGCATCACTATGGGCATTATAGGTACCTTACTATAGAACCTGTCCATTATGCACCACCAAAAAGTGAAAAAGTAACAAAGAAATAAAACCGATTTCTAAAGCAAAACACTACAAGTCGGTGTCTAAAAAACGAAAAACAGTAGGTACCAAAGATACCGACTTCGGAAAAAAAGTTATTTTTCGATTTGAAGTGTTTTGCTTTAGAAGACGAATTTTTTTTTTGAAAAAGTTTTAATATTAAAATTAAACGTTACATTTTGGTTAGTTGTAACTTTTCAATGTAACTTTGTTTTTTTTAAATTTAATTGCAAGGGAAAATTAAATACTGGTACTCAGCTAAATCCGGTTAGACTGGAAGCCGACCCCAACATAGTTGGGAAAAGACTGGGCAGATTGATTGATTGAAAGGAAAAATGATAATTTTACTAATAATGGGGAAAAAACCGTTTGATAGGTTAAGACCTATGACCTATATCGAATCGAACCAGTTGATTTTGAAAATAAAACATACTGTATTATTACATACTATTCGATAGTGTCGCTATTAACGATCAAATTCTGGGCAGTAATGGCATATGGCAAACTTAAGGAAAAAGACTGGGCACTCGTGGCTTATTGGATTACAGCCCCCATTCCCTCTCATAGAGAGGATACCTGAGGCCCAGCAATGGGAACATTATATGCTGATGCGGCTTTTCTTACACGTACCTAATACCTACATAAGGATGACGACGAAAAAATCAAAATCAGTAATCTTTTTTTTTTATTTCACATGGGCACTTATAAAACGTCGACAAAAAGTGCACGGTTCGGGTTGGTCGTTTCCTGTGGAGAAGAACCGGCAAGAAACTCCACAGGTACTCTTTTAAAAAATGGTTTGTTTTTACAATATTTCCATGCTACAGCATTAGTGCTTATATATGGTGGGACAACGTAGGCCCGACAAAAAGTAGTAAGAAATAAAAAAATTAAAAAAATTGTATAAACGAGATAAAAAGTTAACAAATGTTAACAAGCATCTAGAAATCGAGAAGGCCTACAATGTTCACACATTCACAAAACAATCGGCAAAAGAATCTATACAAAGGTAAAAACAAAAAAAGGATAACAAGACCATAGATAATATAATACTAGACTAAATTTTACATGTGGCACAAATGTTGTTATCAGTGCTGTAACTATTCTTAGCAAAGGGCTATAAAGATGATTGAAAACCATTGTAAAAAGTCTAATTAAAAGAAAGGAAAAAATAAAAAATAGATTGAGAATAGTTAGAGACATCCACATATTTGACGAACATTTCGCACTCTAACCAAATCGAGTGAAAGAAGCCATATCGCGAATTTAAACGCAGCATCGCCATCTATTGAGATTTAGTGTTGAGCACTACATCCGATCCGTGTTCGTGAAATTTCGGTTCCGATGTAGCCGTAGTACTTTTTTTAAGGAAGCTTACGCACTACATCCGAATTCAGAACATTTTGAACTCGGAGCTAAAATCACGGACACGGACGTGCAGTGCGTAACCGCCCTGGATACGCGTGAAAACGCAGTCAACAGCCAGCTAAAATGAATATTGCTGAAATAGTTACCATACAATATTCTGCAGTGCATATTGCAGTTGAAAGTGTTAATTAAATACTTTCGGATTCTGGGTACGACCGCAGGCGGCCTTATATCGTATTAATGTAACCACCATTTTATAATTAATGTGATAATATATTAAAAACTAGCTTCTGCCAGCGGCTTCACCCGCGTAATAGTCGAAAATTATTCCGAGAGAAATTATTTCCGGGATAAAAAGTATTCTATGTACTATTCCTGACTATGATCTATCTCTGTGCCAAATTTCTTCCAGATCCGTCTAGACAAACACACACTAGCTAGCTAGCAAGCTTAATCGGACCAAACTGACAGATTTGAGATGCACTTGCTAACGAACAGCGCTCTATTTTTATTAGGGTTCCGTACCCAAAGGGTTAAAACGGGACCCTATTACTAAGACTCCGCGGTCCATCTCTTCTTTGCCTGGCCCTTTTCCATTTCACTTGGGGTCGGCCCTCCGTATCATGCGTCTCCAGGCAGCTCGGTCCTGGGTCATCTCATTGTCGATTTGGGCTTCTTTATGGTTCTTATTTACTACGGACATCCATGTGAATCGGGGTCTTCCTCGTCCTCGGGGTTTAGTTTTGATATCTAGCACTCTTCTGGTCATATGGTCGGATGGTCGCCTCATAACGTGTCCGTACCACCGCAGACGGCTCTCCTGAAGTTTATCTGGGATAGGTCTCACTTTAAAGGTGCCTCTTATGTGAGTGTTTCTGACATGATCCATTCTAGTTACACCACCTGCCCACCTGAGCATCTTCATCTCTGCGCAGTGTAACTGATTTTCATGGTGCTTTTTGAGTGGCCAGCATTCAGTTCCGTATATCATGGCCGGTCGGACGGCTGCTCTATATACTTGTCCCTTTAAGCGCACGGGCATTCAGCTGTCGCATAACACGCTGGACAGTTCATCCACCCGGTATTTATGCGATGGGTGACATCAGTGTCTATTGACCCATCTTTACTGATTACTGACCCTAGGTACCTGAAATGGTCCACTTCTTTTAGCTGGGTGTTCTGCAGACAGATAGTGTGTTTGCTGTTGATACCACTAAAGTTGAAATGCATATACTCGGTCTTCTCTCTGCTTATTCGCAGACCTGATTTTTCCAGAGCTTCCCTCCACTTTTCTAGAATCTGCTGTAGGTCGTTCCCATCTTCACTGATAATGACGACATCGTCCGCATATAGGATGTCCCATGGCGGCGCTCGTTGCAGATTTGAGGTGAGATGGTTCATTACAATATTAAAAATCAGAGGACTGAGTGCGGAACCCTGGTGCACACCAACCTTTACATCAAATTCATCGCTTGTTCTGGCCGGGCTTCGCACTTTGGTTGATACTTGGTGGTACATATCTTTGACAGTCATTATGTGATGCTCGGGCACATTCTGAGCCCTTAGAGCGTGCCAAATTAATTCTCTCGGTCGGTTCGACCGGGTGGTCGAAAGCTTTTTCTAGGTCGATGAATAACATGTGCAAGTCTGTTTTGTTTTCTCTGTACTTTTCTATCAGCGTTCTGACCGAATGTATGGCATCAGTTGTGGATCAACCGGCGACGAACCCGCATTGGTTTTCAGTGACGCTAGTTATTTCAAGTAACCTTTTGTTGATGACTCTTTCCCATATTTTGAAGGAATGTGAAATTAGCTTTATAGCTCTGTAGTTGCCGCAGAGTCTTATATCACCTTTATTTTTATAGAAAGGTAATTGGTAAGGAAATTTTTATAGATAGCTCTTTCGCCATTCGTCGGGAATTCCATCAGCCAGGATCTTGTTGAAAAGTTTCGTCAGAAACATTACGCCGGTGTCTCCCATTCGCTTCCCGAATTCAGCAGGGATACCGTCAGGGCCAGAGGCTTTGTTATTTGCCATTCGTTTAATTGCCAAAGTTATCTCTTCAGGTCTTATACATGGGATAGGGCCTTCTGTAGCAGGGATATCTTGTAGTGCCTCACTAGGGAATACCTCATTTAGCAATTCTGTGTAGTATTCTTTCCAGCGGTCTCTGATGTCTTCGTTTGATGTTAGTAGTTTTCCTTGTTCATTTTTGATGAATTTATTTGTGGCAGTATCCCTACTACTTTGGTGTTTGCGTTTTGCCAACTTGAAGATTTATTTATCGTTTAAGGCAGTTTCAAGTTTGGCATAGAAATCATCCCTAGCGGTTGCCTTGGCTTGTGCGACGGCTCGTTTTGCGGTTTTCTTAGCAATTGTATAAGCCTGGTGGTCAGCATCGTTTTTCGTCTGTTGCCATAGTTTGAAGAGTGTTTTCTTTGTTTTCAGTTTTTCTCTCACTTCTTCATTCCACCAGCTAGTATCCTTGTTATTATTGATGGCACCTTTAGATACTCCTAAATATTGTTTTGCTTTTCCATTGCAGTATAGTTGAAAATCTCTCCACACTGCATTGGCTGTGTCATCCTGCTGCTCCCGAAGGTGTTCCGCGACGTATTCACATAGTCTGAGACCTTCCTCACCGTCCAATTTATGCCACCGTGTTCTTATGATTTTCTCCTTCTTGACTTTGTATGTTTTTGGTATTTTGAACACCGCCACTAGTATTCTATGCTGTGAAGTAAGAGGTTCCCCGGGTATGACTTTGCAGCCTTTGCATGTCTTTAGTTGTTTTCTATCAGTTAGAATGTAGTCTATCTGAGTGCATGCCCCGCCGCTTTTATAGGTCACCAGATGTTGAAGAAAGTCTTAATAATTGCAAGATCATGTGCCAGTGCCATTTGAAGGATATTCTGTCCCTCCGGGTTGATTTTACCATATCCGAAGTTGCCATGTATTCTCTGGTAAGTGGTAGTTTTCTCACCAACGTGACCGTTCAAGTCGCCGCCGATGAACTTTGGCTCACAGTTTGGTATAGACTGCAACAGATCGCTAACTTCTTCCCAGAAAGATTCCTTTTCCGAATTTGGGGTGCCGGACTGGGGGGCGTATGCGCTTATGATGTTTATGCACGGTCGATCGTCCAGGACGAGCTTGATTGATATTAGCCTTTCGCTTACTCTGTTTACTTCAACTACGCGATCTTGAAAGTGTTTATCTACTACGATGCCGACTCCATTCTGCGCCCTTGTTCCATGATAAATCAGCTTGTAGTTATACCCGATATTACGCGATTTGGGCCCCTTCCACTTCGTCTCCTGGATGCAACATATGTTGATGCGTCTTCGATGTAATACTTCACTGAGTTCTGAGCTGCGTCCTGTCATCGAGCCCACGTTCCAGCTCGCTATGCGCATCGTGGGTGATATTCCGGGTGCTCCGATGACATTTGCGTCGCTTTGGGGGTACGCACTAGCATTTGTTGCATTTCCATCACTGTTACCGTCGCTTGAGGGGGACGCCCTAGTATTATTTGCCCTTTTCTTATCTGTACTTTTCATGATTTGAAGTTGTGTTGATTGGCTTTATTTTCACGGCCGGTTGCCACCTGACGCCAAGACTATCACCCACTACGGAGTCTGAGCGCCGCCGTTGACCCCGAAGGGTTCTTCCGCCGCCATCTCTTCTGTGAGCCCCAGCCCAGACTCACAGCGCTGCTGTGGCCTCTGCTCCGAAGATGTCGAAGAAGCCCGCAGCAGGGGTTTTATATAGCAGTGTCCTTCTGCGGCCTTTTGGTCAAGACTATCACCCGCTACGGAGTGTGAGCGCCGCCGTTGGCCCCGAAGGGTTCTTCCGCCGCCATCTCTTCTGTGAGCCCCAGCCCAGACTCACAACGCTGCTGTGGCCTTTGCTCCGAAGATGTCGAAGAAGCCCGCAGCAGGGGTTTTATATCGCAGTGTCCTTCTGCGGCCTTTTGGTCCGCGGGAGCTATTTTATTTCGCTCCTACCCTCCTGGTTCTACTTACGCAGAGCCAGGCGGGCACTCCCCTATACGCCACCTTGGGGACGCGTTCCCATAGGGGTTAAAGGCTCCCCCGGGAAAAGTCGAAGGAGAAGACTCCGCGGTCCATCTGTCTGTCTATATGTCACCAGGATTTATCTCATGAACCATGATAGCTAGACAGTTGAAATATTCGCAGATGATGTATTTCTGTGGCTGCTATAACATCAAATACTAAAAACAGAATAAAATAAATATTAAAATGGGGCTCCCATACAACAAACGTGATTTTTATATAAAATCATTAACATTTTCGCTCTTTTTTTCTAATGCCGCAATTTAGTCATACATAGACCATACTAGACCAAAGCTGAATCGCCCCACGGCCTAGCCGACAGCTTCAAAAACTTGCGCGCCATTTTCTTTGTATGGTGAATGCGTAAATGCAAGAGTTCGTACGGACAGAGCGTATCTTTAATATTAAAATCTTTGTTCAAAACAAGTATTTTAAATACGGTACGTGCCTTTTTATTGAACCGCAACTTAATTTGAATCTTTTATAAATTGTCTTCAGACCGCAGAAGCTGCCCAAGAATAATGTTTAAGTAAGCGGTTAATTTTGTTGACACATTCAAATCTTTTAATTGCCCTTGAATACCGTTTTGGCTTAATATTCTACTGCACGGTAAGCAAAAATGCGAATATTTTAGTTACAGATCTAAGTTAGGGTACTAAATATGAAACATCATCATGTCATCATTTCAGCCTAAAATGTCCACTGCTGGACATAGACCTCCTCAAGAATGGCCAAATCTATTGATCCTGTGTTGTTCGCATCCAGCGGAATTCCATGGCCCTTACCAGGTCATGATTCCACCTTATGGGAGGCTTTAAAACGTTACGCCTTCCGGTACGCAGTCACCACTCTAAATCGATGCGTCACCATTGACCGTCATTTCTGTAAGCAATGTGACCATCCTGCACCACCAAACTACACTGTAACATCAATGGATAGCATTTTTTTAATTATTGTTAGGCTCGCGCTTGACCACTATCTCACCGGATGGTAAGCGATGATGTGGTCGACGATGTAGTACGCTTGCCTTAAAGAAATCTATTCACTCTTGACTTAAAGACTCCCAGGTTGTAGCTATCGGGAAATACAGACTGGCAGGGAATTCCACTCCTTAGCTGTACGCATAATAAGAGCATTCTCAAAACATTTGGTGCGTATGGGTGGGATGTCCACCATGTACCGATGACGCATCACCGTACGTATTGTAGTCCGATGATGGAACGGGTTACGAGGAATTAGTTCATGCAATTCAATAGCACACTACTAAGGAACCTCTAATGTCTTCCAATTTACATTGGGTATCATCAGTATTTAGATTCAGAAGAAAAGTGGGATCATAGACGATTCTACTGATACACTGAGATAATTAAGACTCATAAACCTTTGTAGATGGTCTAACTTTGTTAATTCAAGAATATTTATGATTTTAACTGACTTACACATGTTTTATATTTGGTTTTAAAATAATTACTATTGGATCAGAATATTGTGAGTTTGTACCTACAGACAGACTGTTGTAAGCCTGGTATCTGTTTTACAGATCAACCGTGCCTATAGTAAATTTATATATTTTGTATATTTTACTAGGGAAAGATTCAATTAAACAAATATTTCATTACACATTACAAGGTTAATTGTATTAAACAATCATACATATACCTAAAATGTGGCGAGCCACATAACATCTTTCCAAATCTTTATCAACTTTTAGTATTGACTCTAACACACCCCGTCTCCGTAACAAGGTGTTAGGGAAAACAATCTAATAATAACAAACCTACTATGGTTGTGCTCATAAAAGAAACATATCACTTGGGCAAAGCACCCAGAGATACAACCCAGACTTTAAATCTATAACAACTGGTCTTATTACACAGAAATGACCTTATCAAAATGTTCAGTAGAACTAAGGTCACATGGTAACACTCTCTCAAGGTTATGGGTTAGTACCCAAAACTTTGAGTATCGTGGTTAACGCTCAATACAAAATACAAAAAAAAATACAAAAACGTTTATTTCTGTACCAACTAGTATACATTAGTTTATGATTGGAACCTCCCTTTAAGCATGATGATGCCTGTGTTAGGAGACTTCGCTCTTCCACAGCTTTGGATGTTTGTACAACTTACAAAATTATTGAGTTACATTTTTCTTTATCACTAGACAATAATAGAACTTACACTGAACCAAAAAATAAAAAAGAACAAAAGCGCGTGTTGTGTGCATTCCATTTAACTATAGTACAATTATTATAAATTTAAACACGCTTGCTCGCAAGTGAATTAAACAAAATAAATACATTAATGTGGGTGTGTTAGGGTTACGGGTATGTGATGTGCGTGGTGTGGGTTATGTGCGGTGTGTGGAGTGTGTGAGTTATGTGGGGTGTGATTGGGTGGTGTGGATGTGTGTATAACGCTCAGTTTAAATTGATCTCTCGCAGTTGCAATATCAGTTGGAAACTCTGTTGAAATATCAGTTGGTGGAACAAAGGATCCTTGGCATCAAACTACAGAGAAAATATCTGTATTTCACACGCACACGCGGCCTACGGGCACACCCCGTAAATGAAAACCGTTGCGCAATCGTAACCTGGAGCCGGCGACGCAACCTCGCCACGAGGTTTCTTAATGGTAGTTCCATCCAATAGAAAAGATGGCCATACTGCCAGCCTCGTCGGGTCAAACCTCTGAACTGCCAAAATCCGGGTCTGTCAGCACGCTTGTCAGGTCTAACCTTAAATCTCCCTGAACTCGGGAACAACTTCGATTGTCCCAGACCACGTGATGACACCAGAGCGTTAAGTCTTTACACGGATGTGTTAGATTAGCCCAGCTAAACAGCCAGACAGGTTCAGCTTCAACTGAAACAATATTACTCATGTAAAACTCATCGAAAGATTTAGACATAGTCAGATCCTCACCGAACTGGTGCCTCTAAAATAGCATACCTGTTATATCTCCATCCTTGCGTCAGGATATCAACAGTGTCGGGCAGAGCCCTCGATTGCCCCAAAGTAGCTGGATAAAAAGAAACTCTTACCACAGACAAAAATTGAATTCGCTAATCACTGTCATCTCTATAGTCTATGACATTATTATATTTCTAAAAAAAATATTGTTTAACTATAAAATTATTGTGGGGATTAAAATCCCTTTGTTAATTAATTTTGTATGCTTATATAACATTATCAGGGCGCACGGTTGGCGCAGTGGTTGAGCAATTGACTGCTGCGCTGCATGTCACGGGTTCGATGCCCGCACGGAACAAATATTTGTATGACCTACAGATAGTTGTTCCGGCTCTGGGTGTTTGTGTATGTGAGTTTATATGTTTGAAAACGCACCCACGATACAGGAAGAAATTCCTAGTGTGGGGCAACGTTTTTTAAAAAATAAAAAAAATATATATATATATAATTATGCACAACATAATCTAGAAACAGCGCCATCTCTGTGTAACTCTGGAGCACTAAAGTTGCTTCCAGATATTCTAGAAGATGTCGCTTAAGACGTCATTTTGCAACGTCACACTGTATTGACTACCAGTAACTTACCATTCTATGTTAGCAGCAGTAAAGACATAAATTACCTAGCACACTAATCTTCTGTGATTGGGTGTTGAAAATCCATTCAACCAATCACAGCAGATAACGCGTGCTTGACAATTTGTCACATTAATTCTCTGATAATTTTAAGGTAGGAAACTGAGGGTAAGTTCAATAAATAAGGGAACCCTAATAATTTGTAGGTCCTTTGTACCTTAATAAAGAAGATTTATCACAATCTACAATTTATGGAATAAATAACCAGCCGCTGATAAGGGAACAATTTCTGGCCCGTTTTAGTACGTGTCTGATTCTGTCGGAAAAACAGGTTGTGGTTTTAACCCCTGAGGGAAAAAGAGGGGTGTTATAAGTTTGACGTGTGTACCTGTGTGTTTGTGTTTTTGTTTATTTGTGTATCTGTCTGTGGCAGCATAGCTCCTAAACGGATATACCGATTTCGATTTTGTTTTTTTGTTTGAATGGTAACTTTATCGAGAGTGTTCTGAGCTATGTTTGATGAAAATCACTTCAGCCGTTGTAAAGTTGTGGGCGTTTTACTGTTTGAAATATATTTTCAATCGAGTTTCTTAAAAGGCTCTACTGTATACTCAAAAGGTCAGTACAGCAGCTAAAAATACCTTTTAAAGAGTCCAAAGACGTACATAATAATAGAACTATGTATGAAGAACCACAGCTCGTTGCTAGCTCCATATTATTTGAGCAGCGGTCTACCATGAGCCTTCCGTGCTTTGGCTGCTAGAATGACAGCCGAGTCAGCTTGTATACCAAACGTATGGCGGTTGGATCAGTTGTTAATGCTGAAGAGTCTTTTTTGAGGATAAATTGTTAATTAATAATAAATAATAATAAAATCGTTTATTTCTCCTCAAAAAACAAAAATTACTATTCTATACCAATATTATAAAGAGGAAAGATTTTTTTGTTTGTTTGTTTGTACCGAATAGGCTCCGAAACTAATGGACCGAATTTGAAAATTCCTTCACCTTTGGAAAGCTGCATTATTCCCGAGTAACAGACTTTAATTTATTTTCGAAAAAAAAAGAACCTTATGACAATTGCTTTAATGTAACCCAAAGTCGCAAAATTTTACGTGGCATGCGCTCAGAAAATTATTGATGATACATAAAAATTATGTACTACATGATTAAAGTACTTATTATAACCTACAAAAAAATTTGCAAGATAATATATCTCACTATCATAGTTAAGTCACAATATCAGTTTTTGTGTTCTAAAATTTTATTAGATCGCCGCCGGTAGAAATAAAAGTTTGTTACATTCGTATTGCTGTATTAATTCTTATTCAAATAAACAGTTTAACAAATTGGTAGGTAGGGTAGGTGGGTATGTAGGGTAGGTTAGGGTAGGTAGGTACGTAGCCTATTGACGGGAGCAAAGCCGAGGGGCAGCTAGTGAATTGTAAAGTTACCATAGCTCACATTTCTTGTCTTTTGATTACTAAAGTAATCAGAAGAAAAAAATGTGAGCTATGATTACTAGTCGATAGACATAAATTCATATAAGGTACAATATATAATCTTACATAGAGGCCTCATTTTAAGTATAATAAATACCTGTGCTAGGAGACCCCGCTCCTCTAAAACTAGAAACAATAATAATGTGGTAGTGTAAATACAAAACAAATTCTAGTAATCATAATTCTTAAATCTAGGATATGTGTGTGTGAGGTGTGTGTGTGTGTGTGTGTGTGAGTATGTGTGGTGTGCGTGTGTGTGAGTGTCGCTTATCGATATATTTTCACATAATACTTTGTAAAAGAGTTTCAATTTCATCATAACTTTTACATATTAGCCAGTCTAATAAAGATTTCTTACATTCTCGATAACTCATAGGATAAATATTTAAAAGTTTATTCAATTTGTTGTAGATGGAAGCGGAAGGTAAGAATAAATTATTTTCATTCCTATATAATTCTATACTTAATGCAACAATAAGCTTCGTAAGAGCGAAGTGTCCTAATACAGGCAAAACTTGTTTAAAAGGGCAACACTTTCAAGCACTAGATTTATTACTCAATTGTGAAAGAAAATTAATTAATTTTATTTAATTATATAAAAAAAAACATTTCCACACACTAGGCATTTCGTCTGTAACTTGGGTGCATTTCACAAACACCCAGATCCGAAACAACTATCCGGGTGTATTATTTTTTTGTTTAGTTTATTAGTATAATTTAAATATTTAGTGAAACACAATTTTATTATTCCCTTAAATTTGACATAAGCGAACGTTTGCATTCATGCTATCGAGTAAGTATAGCTTCATATTAGACCCTCTGAATTCCTTACCACTAACAAGGGGTGGGCTCACTTACTCTCATCATACGTTACCTATAGTTGAAATTCCAGACGTGATCCATCCGATGTTGCTCTTATTGCCGTCTCGAGACGAGGGTAGACCGCACCAAGATTCACATGGAAACGGTCAGGTAGGGCACCACTTGATGTTATTAGCTTCCACAGTTTACTCATTGTCTACAATGGTGAGGAATGGGGTCATTTGTCTTCAGTCTTTTGTTTTGCTGCGGAATTCCCATGGGTACGCTTGAGGAGGGGAAGGGTGATGGACTGTCCTTTTGTCGCAAACACACCATTATTAAGAGCCTCCAGTGCCTCCAGTGAGTCACAGGTACCTTTAAAGTCGGAGATCCTTGAAAGCCACCCTACAACCAATTACAAAAATGAGGATTAATTGGAAGCCGGGTCCACCAGGGATGGTTTCTGAATTGTGATTATATTCAAGATAAGAATGCTTGGAATGGCTGGTCCTGCTTCATAGGACAATCTTTAGCTTAGACAAAATCATACTGGTTGATTTTTTAATTCATAGTAAAATTATTACATTGCTTTTATTTGTTTAATAAATTGACACAGACACTGTCCCATTATTGTTGAATTAGGTAATTTACCTGTTAGCTATATTTGTCAGTGTTAGGAATATGTTTGACCAATTGATTAAATTAATGAATTTACCTGTTAGTGCTTATAAAATTTCGTATCAATATGACTACATATAGGTATACAATTTTATAAGCACTAACAGGTAAATTCGTTCATTATAAATAGTAGTGTTATACTAGGTGCATCCGCCTCACGTGTAAGAATTAATGTATGTCTGTAAATATAAGTGTGGAATTTCTTCTCCATAACAATCTACCTTTGCGAATGAACAGTAGAATCAATTATTATTTTTTAAACTTAAATTTTTGACGTTCAAAAGTGCGGCTTAGTGGCCTAATTGAAATAAAGAAATTTAACTTTGCTTTTAACAAAAGTTTTACGTCATTAGATATAACACTACCCACTTTAACTACGCGAATAAGGTGAGTAAATCATTTTCTTTCAATTTCTGAACAAAACTCCCTCCTAAAAATACCTTTTTAGCTCATAAATATAAAATTTGCCAGCTTCTGAAATCACAATGATACTTAGAGAATTTGCACGAATGTGGGTCAGAAATAATAGTGATATTATGCGCAGTCTCTCAAAGGGAATACTCGTATGTGGAGTTTTCACTTTGATGTTCGTAAAAAGATAAGTGTCATTACCGTAGTTAAGTACATTCAGAAGGTTTTTTTTCCCCTGCATTTGCAAAGAATTATTAACTGTATCATAACGACATAGTTACAACTAACCTTCATAAAAGCCTGTTTTCACTCAGAAATTGTGTTACATTGAAACCCAAAGCAGCTTTTGCAAATTGTTTTGGAGAACACATTTTATTAAGTCTGGGGTAGTATTTAAACGCAAATCATTTTTGTATCCAAAAAATAAACTGAATTCCAATAAAAAATACTGATTGCACAGCAAAATATTTACCTCAAAATATTATTATTTGAGCACCAATTGCGGGGCTTCTATTTCTGTCTGCAGGGTCTAAAGTAACATGAAGGAGATGACGGGAGCTGAAGTGAGCGAGCAAAGCGAGCGAACGCAGCTCCCCATCAAACCTATTTAATCCTACATCCTACTACCTACGTCATCCCCTTCAAACCTAACCTATCCGTGTCGGAGTTCCCTAAGCTCCCGAGCTCGCTTCGCTCACTCTTGGACTTAATATGTTTTATAAGTTGTGAGTATAACGTTTGTACGATCTAGTTCATTTACTGTGCAGTCAGTATTTCTGATGTATAAAAAAAAATGATGGAAATAAATTTATAGGTGATTATTTATTTAATGTGCAATTAATAATATCCCTTATATCTATGAAATAAAAGAAATGTAAATAAAAGAACACCACAGGCAGTTTCAATACAAAATTATGTTAATTTTGATGCGATCGAGTAAGTACAAAAACTCTTACAAAGGTAGTAAAATATGGTTAGTAAGTAGGTGCTTAGAGCTTGTAGATTGATAATGTAATTTGGGCTTACTTTTGGAGGTTTATGCATTCTAGTCATAAGTTTTTTTTTTATATCCAGTCCAAGTTTCACACACATCAAATTAGTTGTGCAGTATTGAATAATTATCGGTTTAATGTAGTGGAGAGATTAATACAATTAATTATCAATGAAGAGGGAGAATAGGAACAAAAACAAGAATTGTAGGAGGAATGATACGAAATAATAGGGAGCCATTTATAGAGTGACGGCACCCAGGGGAAACCGGAAGAGAAGCACGTGACCCCAAGTGACGTGGGACAAGGTTAGAAAGATGATGTCAATTTAAAATGCTTCTCCTTCTTGGGTCGATGATTTGTACTTAGATAATTAAAATTTTCTTCTACCAATACTCAGCCACGTCGATAGTCTTCTGTCTTAGCGCTGGCCTGGCAATGGTCTTTCATGATTAAAGTATCTTTGCATAAGAAGGAGGACAAGAGAAGGGCAAATGTTTGTGAAGTGGTTCTGCAGTCGTATTGTAGCTGATCGGAGTCAATACAGGCAGGTATGGCAGGCGGTCCCAGGCATAGGCCTGCAGCGGCCCAATTGGCTTCATAGCTAGTTTAAACTGCTATTACGCACCTCTGTATAAAATTTGTCAGAACTTGTAGTAATAAAACTTTAAGGCCATAAAATTAACTGTATTTTACGGCCTTAAAGTTTTATTATTACAAGTCCGGATACATTTTATAATGCATGTATTAAAAGCATGTATTTTCAGTCAAGAGTCAAAATTGCAGTCACACCTCAATTTTAATAATCGCCGGCACGCGAATAGCGGACGCGAGCCTGTTCAAATGTAGTCCTAAAATTCGTCACCGACATTGAACTAGTCGTAGCTGAGTTGTGACGGCAGCCCAGACTACTTTTAGTTTCTTTTTTTGTATCTTACACTCCTTGTATGTAAGAAACAAAGCAAAAAGGTTGCGCGATAATAATGCAACCTGTAGTTAGGTATGACATAAACATTTAACTTTTTTAAGTATCGTTTATTAATATCTGATAATATTATTTATACCATTGGTTTAAATACAAGGATAAATTAATTTTTACTCACAATATGCCTGTCATGATAGTTATATTTTTTATATAATAAATTATTTCTCATTATTTTATTAACTATCTTTTATTGAGTTTATAGCTTAATTATTCATTTTCACAAGGAAAAGAGGATTGAAACTTGAACTCAATACAACAATACCAATATTATATATTTGCTAATGTTTTAAAATTCTATAACCATTGATTTAAATAGTACCTATACCCTATTTTTTACATAAAATAAATACCAATTGAATACCTATTGTAATACAATCAAAATATTTATTACATAATTATTGATGAATTAATATTAAATAGATGTATTACATTTTTTATATATTATTTAGTACTTTATGTAAATAAATTTACAAGTAAATTTTTTTTTTTTTTAAATCCCTGACACATTTTTATTTCATGCTACATAATTTATCTAGTAGTAGACACGTTTCAATCGATAATTTATTAGACTCGTAATTATGACACGACATCTTGTGGCAACTCCCCGATTCAAACAGTAAAACGCCCATAACTTTAGAACGGCTGAACCGATTTTCATCAAATATATCTAAGAACACTCTCGATAAAGTCACCTTTCAAACACAAAAAAAATAGAAATCAAAATCAGTTCATCCGTTTAGGAGCTATGATGCCACAGATAGATACACAAATACATAGGTATACACGTCAAACTTATAACACCAATAACGAAAAAACTAGATCCCACGACACAAGGTATCCTCGTGTGGGGTCTACGGTTTCTTTAATGCACTTAATATCTGTATTTTCTTGTGTACCTGTGCTATAATTTTAACTATTTTATTTGGTGTGCCTAATGTATCTATAGAAAGGTGTCATAATAAATTTATCTAATTATACCTATTTTACGTGTCTGTTCCAGTAATACAAGATGAATGCCGTACCTGTTGGCTCCAGGCCGCACCCAGCCACGTGCCCGTCTTGCAAGGCATCCGTCATCACAAGTGTTGAGAGGAAAACCACCATCAAGACCCTCCTCATGGCAGCGCTCCTATGTAGCTGTCTATGCGGTCTCCTATGCACATGTATCCCATACTGCATGGACTCCTGCAGAAATGCAGATCATTACTGCCCCAACTGCGGCGCTTATTTGGGCACTTACAAGCGATAGTTTAGCAGTTTTCATTTAATATTCAAATAATATGTAATTCATAAAAACCTGTATATAACAGCTCAACAACTGGAATGTAAAAGCTGAAATAAAAATAAAGTTCCGTAAATAAGGCCCATAGATATATAATTGTTTGCTCCAATATTTGAAATGAAATTGTTTATGTGCTAAATATATGTTTTATTTGTGTATGAGTGTGTACAATCGATACATTTTGCCTCATGGCATGCAATATTGTTTAGTTTCATCTAATTACAGAAACACCAATTGATACTTTATCATCATCTGAAGGCAGTGAACTAATCCAAACATTCTAAACAAATAACATAGAATAACTCTTATCAGAATATTGCACCACTATTTGTCTCTGCATCACCCAAACGTCGACTGGTAAAAAATGCCCAAGGCATTAAGTCCGCCTCTGTACGTGTGTGTGCATAAAGAATTAAATAAGTAAATACCCACGATAAAGTATAATTATGGTTAGATAGTCTTCATCATCAGCCTTTTAATGTTCCCACTGCTGGGACACAGGCCTCCTCTCTTCTCAAATGTAATGCCGCATTTTGACCCTGCAAAGTTCTAATCAACACAATGGATATTGTTTTAATTTGCCTGGTTCTGCTATAACATTATTAAACTAACTCTAACTCTACTCCTCCTTTTCCGTCGGGGGTTAAAAATAATATAAGTCATCATCAACTATATGGTATAATGGTTAAAGATATTATATACTAGGTACTACTACAATAATAGTTACAAACTACGAGCCTGTTAATATGAATTTTACGTACATAGACAAAAGACTCAAATTACAGTGACTAACTAGCGCTCGTGATTGAAATTCTAACAACAACATTATTTATCTGCAGTAAAATGAAACATCCATACATATTAATAATTAGATATTGTTTTTGTTTAAAAAACGTACAGTTTGTAAAAGGTTCTTTATCTTCATTCTTACAATTTCAATTTCTGAAAACAAACGTGTTTCTAATTTTCATTTGTTTTATTTTAGTGTTAAGTGAGGTTTTATAAAGAGAACTATGTATTTTGTGATTGGTGAGTCCTCGAATATTATTTGAAATAGTTAGCGATCTTCCTTCGCGATTAGATTTATATCACACCCATAAGCGATTTAACGAATAAAAATTGCTAGTATGTTCTCATAGACGCAATGCGGTGCAATACGACCGATTTGCACTTGAAATTTTCCTAGAAAATACGTGCGTGATATCGCCTATCATCGTAAACTAAATTGCTTCACGCCAATTGTTATTTTAATTGATTTTAGTTTGATTGTGGTTCATTTATTTGTTGATTTAATTTAATATTATTTAAATTTAATTGATTTTAAATGTGCATGCAAGATTCACATCAAGTAGATCTCAATCAGACTTTTTCTGTTGTACTTACCTTTTTCTTAGCACGTGTATTTGTACATCAGTTTCGTGGAATTAATCCGTTCTAATACCAACATCTAATACCACTGGTATTTGTTGCAATTCATATTTATTTTCTTTTCTGAACGAATAATAAAAATAATAAAATAAAATGAAAAGCCTTATTATTCATAAACCAGAGAAAAACAGCTAAAAAAACAAACAAAAAATCGTAATTTATAAAATGTCTCTGATTTTAAAGTGCCTCTTGGCATAGGCCTCATGACAGACCCCAGTGGAAACTGTTAGAGATTCCACTGGGGTCTGTCATGAGGCCTATGCCAAGAGGTCTGTCATGAGCAACTTGTCTCACCACACATTACACACACATTGACCATTGGACATTGATTGATTGGACATTGGACCAGCGGTCTTTTTAATTTCTTCCTCCCATCTCAGACACCGTCTTTCACGGCTTCTTTACCCATCTTTTGGGTACCAGTCTGTCAATGCCTTGCTCCATTTCCCACGGTTGTCGCGCATCATGTGGCCGGTCCACCTACACTTTTGCTGGTCTATTCGTGTGAGGATGTCAGTAAGTTTCGTTTGGTGGTTGGTATTTCTGATTCTGTCCTGACGTTTGAATCCTGTGATGCTGCGCACCATTGCTCTTTGACATGTGGCAAACTTATCTCTGAGGTGTTTGGTAAGTGCCCATGTTTCGCAGCCGTAGGTTAAGCATAGAAGGATGCACGTGTTGAAGGATTTTCTTTTCGCTGCCATGCTCAGGTCCTGTGATTTCATAATTTCCTTGAGTGACCAGTATCTCTTCCATCCATTTGCAATTCTTGTGTTTATTTTCTTTTTAGTTTGTTCTTTTGGGGAAATAAGCTAACTAAGGTAATTATATTCATCCAAAAACTCTTTTTTGGTTGAATATAAGCGAGATATAGAGATATAGAGCGGTAAAAAGAGTACCGGGCGATTTTCGATTCTGAAGTCCTAGTACTCCGTTAGTCTCTACCGCTAATGATTATAGCCCTGCAAATACTTCTTCGTGATTCTGGCTTCCTGGTAGTTCGGGTATAAATGTCTTATCTAACTGGCATATCTCCACTTTTTAAGTAGTAATTACTTTTCTAATGAATTGCTTGCCTAGTTTCTGGTAAAAAAAATTTAAATATAAAGTTCGATTAAATCTTCATATTATTTCCGAGACGGGTGATCACGACTGTACTTTTGTTATTTTTTGTTCTCTAAAATAAAATTCGGGCGAATCGCCTACTAAATAATTTTGGAGTGGTCGATTCGCCCACCGATAAATTAACTTCGAGTGAATCGACACAGAAAAATGAATATTTTTAATAGAGGTCGATTCGCCCGATTCGGGCGAGTTAAATTCGGGCGAATCGTCCAATAACCCGTTTAAACAATGGTATTTGTTCGGCATAGAAAATAAATATGAGTTGAAACTAATACCAGTGGTATTAGATGTTGGTATTAGAACGGAATAAATCGTTTAGTGAATTATGTATAAAAAAAATTAAAGAAAGTAATATTCAGTTTAGTTATGTTATGTAGCTAACAATATTTTTGACCGCTACAATACGTGCCGTGAAATGAGGAACATGTAATGAGGACAGTTTTGAGTAGGTACGTATTTTGATAACTAAAAGAGTAGAGCAAGGTCAGAGAAAGGATGGATGGATTTTGTGAAACGTGGTATGACTAGAAAGGACGTTATTGACACTATTGAGACGACGCCAAATAGTGGTGGGTATGAGAGAAGACATCCTGCGACGGCCCTAAATAAGGCCAGAATTATGAAGAACATTTTGAAAATCTACTTCACTGTTAAAAAGTCTAGAATGGGAGAGGGGCCTACGTGTGGGTCCACTACCGACCGGTCCGAGAGTAACGGAGTACTAGGGCTTCAGAATCGAAAATCGCCCAGTACAATTTTTACCTAAGAGGAAGACAGCAATATTCGCTACAAAATAATAATAAAGAGAAAGCTCTATACGCTATCATGTCATTTCGGTACCGGTAAAGACTAACTTAAGTACTAGGAGATTATAATCATGAGGAAGCTAGGCTGGAATCATGACGCCATGGGATCTGGAGGCAAAAGTCCTCGCGCAAATTTGGGAGTGGCGTGAGGAGGCGAAACGCCGGGGCGAAACTCCGCTGCCACGACAAATCGTGGCTCGGTGGACAGAGCTCCGGCAGGATCTCATGCCGACATGGAGAGAGCGACTGTCGCAACCCAGTACTGGGCATGCCACAATTGCGGCGATAAGGCCCCTCTTTGAGGAGTAGCTTGAGAGGCGCCACGGCGTCCTCTCCTTCTGCCTGACACAGGTCCTCACCGGACATGGCTGTTTTGGGAGATTCCTGTTCAGGATAAGGCGGGAGGAAACGCCCGGGTGTCATCATTGTGTGGATTGCCCGGAGGACACGGTGGAGCATGCCCCGCTTGGGCGGAGCACCGCCGTGTCCTCGTGGAGGCGATCAGCGGTGGCGACCTCTCGCGTCCGGCCCTGGTTCAGGCCATGGTACGGAGCGAGAGAGCATGGGAAGCTGTCACCTCCTTCTGCGAAGCAGTAATACTCGCGAAGGAGTAGGCGGAACGCGTGAGGGAGACGCAACGGAGACGCCCTCACGCCCCAAGCCACCGCAGGAGACGCCCTGGGCGTACGCACTACGCACCGTAGGCGCGGGCTTGCGGACGGCGAGTAATGGGTAGCTCACCGTCCGATAAGGACCGGGCCCGAGTCAACGGTGCGTAGTGTTCCACGCGCGCCTCAAAGAGATGTCAGCAAAACTGAAGGGGTCCGCTAGGGCCGGTGCATGTCTGGGTCGCGGATAAATTTGAAAAAGAGTTACCGCGGCCCTGGCTCAAGCAACTGAAGGAACACGGGTGGGTTTTAGTCAGTAAAAGTCTGACACGCCCTTCCGCTTGACCCAGAGGGGGAGAAGTCATTGGATGATTTCAATTTGAATTTTGATCAATCCAATGAGTAAAAAGTGTAGTGTGTACATGAGCAGTAAAAAGTGTACCGGGCGATTTTAGATTCTGAAGCGCTAGTACTCCGTTAGTCTCTGCCGCTAATGATTCTAGCTCCGCAAATACTTCTTCATGATTCTGGCCTCCTGGTAGTTTGAATTGCTTTCCTAGTTTCTAGTACAATCTATTAACTTTGATTAATTCTGCATATTATTACCGAGACGGGTGAGCACGACTGTACTTTTATAATGTTTGTTCTCTAAAATAAAATTCGGGCGAATCGTCCACTAAATAATTTTGGAGTGGTCAATTCGCCCGTCGATAAATAAACTTCGGGCGAATCGACACAGAAAAATGAATATTTTTAATAGTGGACAATTCGCCCGATTTGGGCGAGTCGTCCAATAACCCGATTTTTTAAATAATATTGCACGCTTATTTTTTGCTTTACCACATCAATAAAAATTTACAAAGATAAAGAGCATCAAAATTCAGGAGTGGAGGCTTGTGTCGTCACTATCTATGTCTGTATAAAAGTGTGACGTCACACGATATTTCAACGCATCTTAACGTCGTCACTTTGTTTATGTGGTAGAAGAAAAAATACGTGTCCAATAGTTTATATTAATTTACCTAACGTACAAAAACAAATTTACAGTTAAGATCCCTGTTAATTACTGAGCTCTAAAATAAACAGTCATCTAAATCAATTAACAGGTTCATTGTAGAAAATACGTAAAATCCTTGCTGGAAGGTTGTTTGTGCAATTTGTGAACTGTTGCCTTGTCTCGGTGAAATGCGACGATAAAATGCAGTGATCCCCTGAAAATTGGGAGACTGCTTCGTAATATTATGCACTAGATTTATCATATACTGAAATTATTATTTTTTAAATAATTTCAGTCTTAATCCAGGCATACCTGGATTCCTTTCATCTAAAGTCCCCGTCACGAGAAGCTACACATTTTGTAACTAAAAACTTCTACGTTCCATGACTCAGACGCGTTCCAGTACCACAATGGGATTATTTGTTGTTGATAAATTGTCACTACGTAACTTAGTAGAAGTTCTTTATATACAAAATTTATAGCTTCTCGTGACGGAGACTATAAATCCGTTTAGTCATTAAGGCTTACAAACATACTGAAATCAATAGGATTTCATTAGAGCGAGGCAACGGTGATTTCAGAACGATACTAGTCGATTCTTAAACAATTTGGGAATGTACTATCTTCATACCTACTCGTATTTCATTTGTCAATACAGATAAAAACGATGAAATTAGTTGCGTATAAGAATATTTGCATCTTGTCTGAGCGGTTGTCCATAGTCAAATCTAACTTCCAGTGCGCTTATTCCGATTTTTTTAACGTCTACTTCTTCTTCCTCTGGCGTCAGAGTTAATTAAGCCGCCTCTGGGAAACCCCACAGGCCTCTTTTTAACGAACTCACTCGTGATAAGGTAAACGATCTCTTATATCAAAACGTATACAAAAAATGAGGTTCCTCCTTACCGTCCCCAGACGGCGCTTATTAAATATATAAATTAACGTTTACGCTTACGCGATTGAGTGTGAATAATAACTCGCACTAAGCCCTTTGACGTCCTAGACAAGTGACGCTCTATCAACCAATGCGTGGCGATAGCGTTTATAAAAATATCACAAATGTATGGTAATGTCAATAACTATCGAAATGTCACGTGGTCAATCCATTCCATTTTGGCATTTTGACCATCATCATTGATGTCACTTGTCTAGCTAGAGATAGTGTCTATATAGGATGTAACAGAAATAACATAATTCCTGAAAACGGTTAAGTGTACTCATCATAATGAACAATATTTACTACGGGACTACTCAAAATCGCGAAAGAAAATTCAACTGCCCTTTTTAGGGTTCCGTACCCAAAGGGTAAAAACGGGACCCTATTACTAAGACTTTTTGATCCGTCTGTCTGTCTGTCTGTCTGCCCGTTTGTCACCAGGCTGTATCTCATGAACCGTGATAGCTAGACAGTTGAAATTTTCACAGATGATGTATTTCTGTTGGCGCTATAACAACAAATACTAAAAACAGTATAAAATAAATATTTTAGGGGGGCTCCCATGCAACAAATGTGATATTTTTGCCGTTTTTTGCTCGTTATTAATAACGGCTACAGCTAAACGCTTGAAATATTCACAAAATGTTTATTTGTACATTTACTAAAAAAAAAAAAAAAATTAAGGTGGGCTCCCACCCAAGTAGCACAAACTAGTTGCTTAAGAGCTTTGGAGCCAATCCGATTATTCCCAAAGGCGCCAAACTCAAGCGCCAGAGCGTGCACTGCAGACCTTATGCAGCCGCTTTGCAGCCAAAGGGGCACAACTTTTTGCAACCTACAGTTCCTTTAGAACTTCAAAATAGTGGCATAAAACCGCTACAGGAGCTGCAACTAATAATTAACACCACACTACAGCTCTTGTGGCGCTTATTGAATGAATGACAGGTTTAACTGAACGAATAAAGGATCACTGATCATTCACCTTGTCTCTCATTTATTAAATACATCTGTTGTTCCTGAGTCAGACATTCTGAATACAAATAAATATAAGTGAAGTGAATTTAAGGTAAGTGTTTTTGAGCTATATTTTGGTATTATATGCAAGTGGCTAAAAACGCAGATCAGTTTATCGTGCATCTAGTTGATATTATTGGAGTATTTTTAACGCGCCTCAATAATTACTTCAGAATATCGTAAAATATGTAAAATATTATTATATAAATAATAATATATCACATAGCTACACGGTATTGAAATTCCATACTTAACTACTTTTTTATTTTGTAAGTTGCTGGTTCTATATTTAGTTATATTTTACTGCAAATTGTGATAAAAACCCATACATTTCTCAAGTAATGATAAATAATTGTCTTGTAAACATGGCGTCTATGAGAAGCAGCTTTAACTTGCAACTTCAACCTTAATACTTCCTCTCTGCGCGTCAAACCGTTAAGTTTCACTATTCTGAAGGTCCAAGTAATACCTGCACCACTAATGCAGTTCAAGTCTTTACAACGTGTTGATTATGCCAATTATGTAATGTAAGTAAGGGCCAATTTGCCAAAGAAACATGTTGATTATGATTCAAATATTTGGTCTATTTCGATTCACCATGTCAGACACATGAAAAGACACAATCTTGTGCAAATATTGTTTATACTGTTGTTATTTTAGAATTTACCTAGTTTAATTATTTTAATAATGTCAATAATGGGCCAATTTGCCAATAAAACAAGTTGATTCTAACTCATTTTTTTTTTTTCAATTCACCAATACAATTATACAAGAGGCGCTTCGATTGTACTAGTTACAATGTGTGTAGTAAAATAAATCTGATTCATATCGAGTGACCACAAGTTTACATTTAACATCACACGGCGAACACACGTACTCTGAACTTTTTATAATATGCCACACCAAGCTATAACTTACTTTTCCTCTGTAACTGGTCCGTTATCACTAATTACGTAAACAAAATCTACGGGACCTTCGCTTGTGTTTGTTGAATTCGAACTTGGCGCATTATTACGCTCCTGCTTCTATTGTGAAGCCTTAATGTCGCTATTAGTAAAACAGTCGATCAAATTGCTACTTAAGTCTGCGCAAAAGTACAAATCACTTCTGCAATGAAACTTTCAGTGGTAGAACAGTGGTAAATTTATCTTTTATACAGTTCCGTTAAAAAGTCTGCAATTAAAGTCTTTATACAGTTCTGAAGCGTACAGCAGCGGCAATAGAAAAAAATTTGCAGCTTTAAGCTTTAACATACATGTTTTAAATCTCTTTTAAAGCTATAGACAGCAATAGGTTGTAAAATGAACTCTTATAAAGCCTAGAGCGGCATTTGGTTCAGTTTCTGCTACCCCTAGTGACATTTACAGCTATGAGCAGTTACGGAAGCAATAATAGAACTTAAAGCCACTTTCTGAACCCCTAAAGCGCTACTGTACAGCTATAAGTTGCAAAATAGGCTGCTATTTCCACTAATGTGCTAGTTGGGCATACAACAAACGTGATTTTTTTGCCGTTTTTAGCGATAATGGTACGGAACCCTTCGTGCGCGAGTCTGTCTCGCACTTGGCCGGTTTTTTTATTTTTGTTTAGTCATCCAATGACTTCTAAAGCCGCTCTGGGTGAAGTTGGAGGGCGTGTTAGACTGTGTGAAACCCACCTGTGTACCTTCAGTTGCTAATGCCAGGGCGTTAACTCTCTTTCAAATTTTTCCGTGACCCTGACATGATCTGCCCATACCTACAGGTTGTAGCGGCAATGGGTTGTCATATTTTAAAAACTACCGCCCATGTGCATAATCAACTTTCTTCAAGAAACACATAGTGAATGACACAAGAAAACGGAATCCCAGCAGTACGTAAATTTGAGCTAAAATGAAGAAGATCCAAGAATAATGTTGTGTCAGCCAGGTGTGATATATCAAGGCCATGGTTAGTATAATGGAATGTTGTAGGCATACGTGTGTATCGAATGTAAAGTAATACCATGCAGTCCAGCATTGATAACGATTTGTCTACAATAATAAAGAAATAAATATTATCATCAGAATAATTAAGATAAGTCCCGTGTAATTCTGATTAGTTCTTACTGATATAAAATATAGATTGTACTGTCTTGAATTTTGTACCTTTAGGCTAGGTTATTCTTTGAATTACACACAACACGGTCCATTTAACTATGCATGTCACTTGCATGCGATCCCACTGTCGCCAACCCGCGTGGCGCCTCGCGTTCACTTAGTGCGCCAATAGCGAGAGTCGAGTGAACGTCAGAGTGAGGGACCGCGGCATAACTGCATATGCCGCGGTCCTAAAGCTGTTGGACCCGGCTGTCATTTGCAGATCTCGGACAGTTGTTACAGGTATAACATACCGATCTCGGTAACGTGCTTTCCGAGGCACTGAGGAATCTTCCTCAGTGCCTCGGAAAGCACGTTAAAGCTCTTGGACCCGGCTGTCATTGGCAAATATTGGACAGTTATCAGTCTTGCCAAATCTGTTAACTAGGTACTGGATCATGGATAAATTTTAAACATAGATACTGCGGCCCTGGCACAAGCAACTGAAGGAACATGGGTGGGTTTATAACAAAAACATGCAACCGACTTCCCATTAAAAACATTACAAAGTGAAAAATAACTTTAATTTTGGCAGACGGTGTCAAAAAATGAAGAAACAAAAACGAGATCAGCAAAAAGAATATATATAATTTGATAAAAGGCTAGGCAGATTGATTGAAAAAAAGCAAAGCAAACTGCGGCATAAAACTAGTATCAAATTATAGACTTATTGTAATCATGCAGATTATTTTTTATTAATCGATTGTAATGATAATGATTGTGTCACGTTCCATAGATATAATAAGGTCATTTATTTAGTTTAAGTTTAGTGGTGTTCGTGTAAATACATAGGTGAGTTTTTTAATTACTTTATCATTCACTTACCAATAAAAATAATTATGGATACTTCCAAAGTGTACTCGTACCGATTTTAGTTGGGCTTACGAAGGCGGTAGAGTTTTAGGTTTCAGAGTCAAGCACAACGTGCTAACTCTAAATATAGGTTAACGACAACGGGTTATATTTTGCCAGTTAAATGCCCTTGTCGTTTGGAGCTTTACTTTTGTCTCTTAGGTTTTTAGTATTTTTCAAAGTCAAAGTCAAAATTATTTATTTCAATTAGGCCATTAAGGGGCACTTATGAACGTCCAAATTTTAAATTTAAATGTAATAATAATTGATGCTACCGTTCATTCGGAAAAGTAGCTTGTTATGGAGAAGAAACTCCACTTTGAGGTTCTCCCTTTTGAGGTTTCTATGAGTTACCTACTTTATCGTCGTTCAATCAATCTCGTTTCGCAATCTGCGTTCTTCCAATAATCTCCTCTTACTCTGTCCCTCTCATACTACTGATTTTGTTCACTCTTCCTTTCATATCCAGTCAGTTTTTTTTTGGAATGCGCTTCTTTCCGAGATCAGGGCGGCCACCAGTCGGTACGCATTTAAGCGGCAATTGCGGTATTATTTTCAACACAAATAAGCTGAGTCATCTCACTTTCTTCTTTTCTGTTACTTTATAAATATATATAATATGTATATTTATATAGATATATATTATAATCAATATATATGTACGTGTATTTTACCTATTTTACTATAATAACTACTAGCAATTTTTTTATAAAACTATGCACCTGCCATGTTGTCTCTTCACCACCCTTGGTTGACTGGTAGAGAATGCCTAAGGCATTAAATCCGCCGTTGTACCTTTGTGCATGAAGTCTAAATAAATAAATAAATCAATCTGCCTAGCCTTTTCCCAACTATATTGGGGTCGGCATCCAGTCTAATCGGATTCAGCTGAGTACCAGTGTTTGTGTTTTTCTTTTTACCTACTTTGCCGTCGTTCATTGGTTTTAAATACAGACGTAAAGACTAATTACTCACTTTTATAATCACCATTAGTTATCTTCTGCAGCATAACACTGACATATTATGGTCAAAGAGGATGTAGAATTTAATTCCAAAATACGGTGCAATAAAGAATGTAATTATTATGTATCGATACCTATCAGATAACCTGTTTATAATCTTTATCGTATAAAATAGGATACGCAATGTAGATAAAGACATTTAGGTATACATAATGAAATTCATGCATATCATTTATACCTATTTTACTTTATTTTCATTTTGCCAATCATTTATACTTAACATTCGTGACTTACTACGGTTTTCGTTCGACATTAATTTCTTTATTTCAAGGTTTGTTTTGTCATGTACCATGGTTTGTTAATAATACTTTAAGTAGAAAATTTGTTGTTACTGCTTGTAGACTTAGATTTGGAAACATTCCATGTAGTAACTTTGCGTTCCTAATGAAAAAAGTAAACTCGCCTAATTGTGTGGCGCTGGGAAGACTTACAGCACTTATTGATCCTTTTGTTTTTGTATATCTCTTCCTCTCAATTTGATACTTTCTCATTGTTGTAGTACGTAAGTGCACCATAATATTGTAATTTTAAGGGTGTGAGCCTGGAGATCTGTCATACAGGTCTCGAATCCAGTACAGACTCCAGCTCTCACAAAGGTTTGAATCTGATGTAACCTAAATAATATTCCCGAAAATGTACCTTTTTGAGAGAAATAAACTTATATTCTATTCTATTCTATTCTATTCTATTCTATTCTATTCTATTCTATTCTATTCTATTCTATTCTATTCTATTCTATTCTATTCTATTCTGTTCTATTCTATTCTGTTCTATTCTAATCTATTCTATTCTAATCTATTCTATTCTAATCTATTCTATTCTATTCTATTCTATTCTATTCTATTCTATTCTATTCTATTCTATTCTATTCTATTCTATTCTATTCTATTCTATTCTATTCTATTCTATTCTATTCTATTCTATTCTATTCTATTCTATTCTATTCTATTCTATTCTATTCTATTCTATTCTATTCTATTCTATTCTATTCTATTCTATTCTATTCTATTCTATTCTATTCTATTCTATTCTATTCTATTCTATTTTATTCTATTCTATTCTATTCTATTCTATTCTATTCTATTCTATTCTATTCCATTCTATTCTATTCTATTCTATTCTATTCTATTCTATTCTATTTATGGACTGTTTGCGATATGAGTCTATAAGAAACGATTTGTTTAGTGTCCTGAGGCTGAACCGACGTGACGTAGGGACGTTCCATAGACTTATGTCTCAACCAAATGATGATGAAGCGAAGAGTCTGTTCAAGTGCATGGCCCAAATCTGATGTATAATAGTTACCTAATGTATGTTTAGGTTATGTTTTATAATCGCCCTAATTAAATAAAGAAAAAAGAAGGTTTGTTTATTATGATTAACAAACCATTTCATAATTATATCCCAAGTCATGTCCTCCAACTCGAATCATCAAATTTACGGTTTTTATTTGTTATTTAACAAACATTATTCGAGGGTTTTTCCCGTTATCATGGTGATTGAATCAAGCGGCATCTATGACGCCACATACGATGTGACCCCACACAAAACACTGCACCGCCCAAACAGAATTTACGATTTGAACTCAAACAACAGCCCGACAACAATCGTTCGGCAGTTGCCCGGCCCAGACACTGTATCTATTCGGAGAATCTTCCCTTTTCATTGCATACCTCAAAAGTCAAGTGGAGGTTCGTCAAACTGACTTGGAATATGGAACAATCACAAGTAAAATTTCAAAATTTAAAAAATCCCCGACAAAATTGTATTTCAACCTACATAATTTATCTAGTACATAGTAGATACGCTTCGATCGGCAATCTATTGAACACGTAATTATGACACGATATCTTGCGTAAATACCCCGATTCAAACAGTGAAACGCCCATAACTTTTGAACAGCTGAACCGATTTTATTCAAACATAGCTAAGAACACTCTCGACAAAATCACCTTTCAAACAAAAAAAAACTAAATCAAAATCAGTTCACCCGTTTGGACGCTACGATGCCACAGACAGACACACATATACACAGATACACAGCAACACACGTCAAACTTATAACACTCCTCTTTTTCCGTCGGAGGTTAAAAACGCTAAAATTCATTTTACATATGGGCGGCGAATAACCCATGGTACAGGCATGGCAGGCACTTGCACCATACTCTAAGTCTAACCACAAAGTATGTAAACGGTGGCGCGCCTCACAAACTTCTGATTGGTGAATGTCCCATTGTCATGCAAGCTACTTGCTTTATTCAATTTACAGGCATGTGTATTTTCGCCCTTATGCATTTTAATGCAAAGAACTCAGAGAGCCAATAGTTCCCTCTAATCTCAATAGATGGCGTTACGCATCATATCTCTTCAAAAATTACTAAGAGCACGTTTGTTCATTCACGAGTTTCTGTTTTTATCTCAATTTGACGACTCAAATATGTTATCAGATTGATTGAAAAGCATGGAACATGGAACCAAGTGGATGCGATTTACGTATTATTATTGAAAACATTCGACTCAAAGATACTTGAGAGAGAGAGTGGCATACCGCAAAATATATTTTGTAAATTTGCAGTATCTTGAATAAATATATTGTTTGAACATTGTTTAAATAGATCAATAGTTTGTACTAATACAGCATTCAAATATAAAAGTAATACATACCAAATGATAATTATGGGGTGCTAATTAAACAGGCTTCTTTTTAATATCATTATTCGCCCCCAAAAATGTATGTTGCCTTCTAAATTACTAAGTCAGCCACAATTAACGAGCATCTAAATAATACTATGTTAGCCACTAGTTATCTTCTATGTAAACCACTCTAAATACAACTCAGCATGATGGTTATTTTTTAGCATCAAAATTTTTAACATGCATTCTAACAGTAAATTTCTAAAATACTATTAAATGACATCAAAAAATATATTTATTTAGCTTCTAATTTTTTAACTCAGTACGTTTAAAATGTAACTTACGTGTAAAATTTTTAACATGCATTCTAACAGTAAATTTCTAAAATACTATTAAATGACATCAAAAAATATATTTATTTAGCTTCTAATTTTTTAACTCAGTACGTTTAAAATGTAACTCATCCCATATTAATTGATCGTAAAAAAATTGCAAAAACATTCAAATAGTATATTGGCCACTAATATTACCAGAAGCTATTGAGGAGAGACAAAATAAAAGACTATATTTTTTGGTTTTAATATAGAATAGGTGCAAGTTGGATTAGTATTTATGCGACAGAGTCGACGGAGCCCCGCTGCGCGGGGCTCCTATTTCTGTATGCAGGGTTTAAAGTAACCTAACACGAAGGAGATGACGGGAGCTGAGTTCGCTCGCTTTGCTCGCTCACTTCAGCTCCCGTCATCTCCTTCGAACCTAACCTGTCCGTGTCGGGGTGCCCTAAGCTCCCGAGCTCGCTACGCTCGCTCTTGGACTTATTCATTGACCGTCATTTATTATTTTAAATATAATCAACTCGTCGAATCGAGATGTGATCAACTCAACTCGTCGTCACATGAATCGAATGGCGCTCTCTGATTGGTGCAAATGGCCGGTCGCTGTCGTCTCGCGTACTCGCGCCAAATCATGCAGTGGCTATTTTCACGATAAAAGAATATGATGTATTGTTTTACATGCTAAGTTATAATAAATTATGCTTTCTTTCTTTCTTCGATAGAAGCTTGAATTATATTTTTTTGAGGATATTGCGTTGAAGCTGTAAAACGTAAAATGGTGACAAGATATAAAATCCGTGGCCGAGTTAGTAAATTACGTGGCAATGTATAAATAAGAAGGACAAGTCACAATAATTGATGATCTTTACTTGACGCTTTCTGTAGAATATTTAGTTGGCGTTGCAAAAAAGACGAATTAGTTTATTAGAGGCTATGTCATTTTCCCGTTGCTTAGTTATAAAATTAGAAGTTTAATCACGTGTCCAATAAATAATTTTGTGGCTAGACTTATTATTTCCCATAATTATGTAGTATGAAGTAAAAACGGACAGTGTTCAAAATGGGCCTATAGTCGTAAATAATAATAATATATTATATAGACAGGTGATTCAGTCACGAAGCAAGCGTTTGGGAGGTCATTCAGAGTAGAATTACCTTCTTTTCTGATAAATTCAGTTACATACTTTGTTTCAATTAGGCTATTAAGAGCTGCAAAATGGCCTAATTGAAACAAAGTACGTAAATTTGGCTTCTAAAAACGCGCTTGTTACTGGCATTTAGGAGAAAGACATTTCAGTTCTATAACACTCGTCATAGGTACTAAAATACCTTTCACTAGTTATGAAATTCATGGTTTTCCATCATCGTCATCAACATCATTTCCAAGCAGAGCAAAAGCAAATATTTTATTTTTTCATAATTCTTGCCATATGCAGCATAATGCAGCTCAAGATTTTCTACTGTGTCATTGTCGTATCATATCCCTTCAACCAGAAGTTGTCTGCGTCTAGACATAGACGTTGAGGTCACTTCAGACCTATTTGTCCCCATTAGTCATGTGTGCTGCAAGCAAGGCAAGGCATACTCCTCATCACAACAAATTTAATACCTATCACAATGTCTCCAAAATATTTAGACTAAATTCTTCTATCAATTGGGTAACTCTGTCTTTGGACATGTCAAGTGGGTTGTAATACAATCTTATCAATATTTTAGATAAGTTTCCGTTATCAATGTAGGTATGTGCCGTCTATCCGCATATCGCGATAATCTTTGAAAAGTACGTATGAAGTTAGATTGATATACAAAAAGACGATTGAAAATATTTAGGTTTTTTATTGTGGAATTTCCAAAGATGAATGTATTAGGTACTTTTCAATGTAGTTCTAATTTCATTATTACATATTTTATTTCATTTCAGGGCTTCATTTACCTCCAAAGCTTTTTCGTTTCTACCTTTAAATAGACCGAAATCAATGTAAATCTTAAAATTAATATGACAAATATAATTACCACTTAGTACTTAATTTATAAAATATTTATTTTTTTTATTTTAGTCAATATTGCGTTATTAAAAGTATTAGAGAAACACTATTTGGCATTGTAGTACTCTAAGAACATGTTGTTTAAAATAAAAATTTAATACTACCGTAAGTACTTATTATTATGTCCCGTATTCATTAAATTTCTTATTTTGTACATTTTAAATATTTTTATAAAATAAATAAAAAACAAAAACATTTGAAAATATAGGCCCACCGGTATCGGGAACAGGGTCCAAGCTAGCGGCGGTCAGGGCTCCAGAGAGAGGAATCTCCTAACAATACGAGCCGATACCCAGCCGCCTAACGAGAGCCCCCTAAGGTGTTGGTTGGGGCTAGTGGCTATTAAGCCATTATTATTGTAAGCCTGTTATGTCCCACTGCAGGGCAAAGGACTCCCTTCCGTCTTTTCTTCTCGACGCACAGAAAACGCATTGAAGAGCTATTGGTCGATGAAACACCTAATGAAAGGATCTCTTCCACTTTCCCTAAAAAGGAAACTCATGGATATGTGCATCCTTCCCACCCACACCTACGGAGCACACACGTGGTCGTTAACGAAACGTCAAAAGTCCGCACTCGGGGGCGATGGAATGAAGTATTCTCGGAGTCAAAATCATATATCGCATTCGGAACAGTATACTTCGTTCCAAAACACAAATCGCAGACGTAGGCAAAACAGCAGCTAAACTAAAGTGGAATTGGGCAGGTCACATCTGCCGCATGTCGCAATAGAATTGGGCAAAAGTAACCACTGACTGGATGTCGAATAACAGGAACCGACGACGCGGTAGGCCCAGAAAGAGATGGCGAGACGAATTAGACGTCTATCTGAAGGATTGGCCAGATGTAGCAAGAGACATGTACTTTACTTTGTATAAATGAATTCATCGCCACTGCTCTCAAAACGGTGAAGGAAAATATCGTGAAAAATCCGGCACGTCCTGGAAACAAAAATTCGAAGACATGTGACATCTAACAACCCGCACTGGACTCGCGTGCTGGATTACAGCAGATTCTCGTTCACATCATTAAAATGCTGATGATTATAAAGAGACTTGTCGGAGCACTTTTTGACGTTATAGTATTCCAAGATGTTAGTATCTTGGGTATTATTAACTAACTACCTCACAATATTTTTGTAAACTATGTCTTCAAAACTATAATCTTTGATATCTCATTAGTATTAAGATTGCTTATAATTATAAGTGTTTCAACATCCGGACAAACCTTTTGAGGTTTTTGTGATGTTTCTGTTTATATTTTGCCATGTTACATATTTAATAAACAATAAATAAAGGACAAAATGTTAATATTTCCGTAGTAAGGTTTCGCCGGTAATAATTGCAGTAATGTAAAATAAAATGGATTTCCACTATATTGGCGTACGGGCATTACCAGTATATTATCATTATGTACTTAATTAGGATTAGGAAAGCTTTTAATCAACCTAATTCCAATAGCGTTGAACGATAATAAATTGATGTTACCTACACCTTTTGATACATTAATTAATATTATTTGAGACAGATTTCCGGATTATTTCCACTTTATCTGTGTTGGTAAGCTCTTTACCAAGTCTTACTATCTTGAAGAATTGATTCCGTAGACAAATGTAGGTGACAGCAGCAGGCAACGTACTGCTGCGGCCCTTCTGATTTCTATATATATCCAGGCAGGTGACTTGTTAAAGCTACGGAAGGTATTTCATAAAAATACATAGAAACCATAGACTATCTTGTAGGTCTAGTGGCTGGAAGTACTACTGTTGAGCGGTCCTGGGTTCGATTCCCAGCAGCCTTATTGTGCAAGGCAAAGAGTTTAACTGCCATTAACCGACCAGTCACATAGACCGAAATCCACATCGCTTCTTTCATCAACCTTTTGCCTTGCTCAATTAGGCTGCAACTCGGGCAAATTGTCATTGGGTTTTTCTGAGTCTGGACTTGTACCCGGTTGATAGCAATAGACTAGCGAAATAAATGGTGAAACGTAGGTGTAATGTAGGTGCCTCTGCCTAAACCTTAAGAGGAACACAGTTCTGAAGTTATGTTATGTTACATAGGGTCACCTACAGTCAGCTACGGAATCACACCTTTACCTCCGTGCTGACGTTTATCATCTACTAGTTTTGCTACGGAAAGTCTTTATCCCAAGGGAAGATACTACTAGGATAAAATGTATCTTATGTCCGGTGTGTGAGTGTGTGTGTGATTGTATGAATGACATGGTCTACCAATGTGCAAGTTTTCAACAAAATCCAATCTACCCTTAAGGCGTGATTCATCAGCAAACATCAAGCTGTGTTATTCTGTTAATATATCATTGTGAAAACTAAGGTGAAGTTTACAATAATTACACTTAAAATTAATTATGAATACTAATTAAAATAAACAAACTTTATTAAACCATTATACTCGTAAATTATTCATCATCTAATTATTTCTGCCTAGCCTTTTCCCAACTATATTGGGGTCAGCTTCCAGTCTAACCGGATGCAACTGAGTACCAGTGTTTTACATAGAGCGACTGCCTATCTGACCTCCACAACCCAGTAACTGGGTAACACGGTACCCCTTGGCAAGACTAGTGTCAGATCTCAAGCTTCTGACTACTCGTAACGACTGTCAAAGATCTTCATATGACAGCTGGGACCAACGGCTTAACGTGCTTTCCGAGGCACAAAGGAAACTCGGTTTGTTGAAATGGTCACCCATCCACGGACCGACCTCGTCAAGCGTTACTTAACCTTGATGATCGACCCGTGCGGCTGTTATTACTTAGCCACGAGCTACTCAAACCATTATAAATTATTATTACTAATAATTTAAGTTTACAATAATTTGTTTTTTTTTAAGTGAACTTAGGTGAGTGTCAGATGGGATTACCACTACGGGAGCCCACTTCATACTCACTTCACTTAAATTATGCAAATGTCACATGATGATGACATTTATACGTAAGGATGACAATACACATACCTGCAACATTCAGGAGTTATTATGACATATGCAATCTACTTTCTGATCACTTTTATGCACGTTAAAGACACGGATATTGTAGCCATAATGTACCGGCAGAGTATTACCGGCACAATTATGATTGTGTATAAAGTAATAAGTAAAATAGAAACAAAACCATAAAAAGTCAGATTAAAAAGTACTGGTATATAACAATATTTCAATAATTACCAACAAAAAAATAAAACATATAATAACAATAATACAAATTCCATTTTAAAATCATTCCAGAAAATAAAAAAATTACCGTCGAAAATAAAATTCTATAATAAATATAAAAAGATCAATAATTTCAAATATGCAATAACAAAATAATATCGATAATAAACCAAATTCCAAATCATTCATTAGTAGGAGATATCAAAATTAGACAAAGTTCAAGTCACGTGGCTCAGTTCCACATTCTAGAGGCACTTACAACTTGAAGAGAGTATGCTAGCATCATCTATGCAAATTCGGAACGGTGCACTCCTTCCTTTGGGACGTGACAGCGTTACCAACTCATAGACACACTTTTGAAATAATAATACGTTGCTGATTTAGGTAGACGTGCTTTCAATTTCAAGCCAATTCTTTATTCAATACTAGCTAGTTCCAGCGGATTCGCTCTCGCAACCTATCCCTCTGAAACCCTGCATTTTCCACGGTAAAAAGCATGATGACTAACATGTCGACGATGTATGACACTCAACATCAACGTATGACATCGTGTAATGATTTATAATACTCAACATCAACGTATGACATCGTGTAATGATATATACTCAACATCAGCGTAGTTTTCTATCTTTGAAGAGTTTTCGTTAACGAATCAGAGATTAATAAGTATTAAGTATGTAGTATTAAGTATTTCCAGAGATTACCGTTTAAAGATTATGAACGTAGAACTAATATACTGCCTTAATGTATAAGAGTATTTTTCATATGACACCAGTCCTTTGTTATATAATAAGTTGCCGAAGTAGCTAAAAAAAATTCTCTTGATTTGTTTAAGCAAAAATTAAAAATTATACTATGTCAAAAATGTTATTATACTGTCTCAGATTTATCAACAGATATTTATTTATTTATTTATTTTATTTCGGGATAAAAAACAGAAGTACAATTAAATGTGATACATACTATCTAATTAAACAAAATACTTATTATACTACTAGCAACATTATCCACTTATTACTAATTTGATAATTATTAATGCTACGTGCTAAAAAAAAAAGAGAATACATGAGCAACGTTTCTAACAACGAAATTTATGAACACAAATAGAGAAGAAAAGAAAAATACACCACTTAATAATTTATAAATAGAGAAGAGAATCGACTAGAGATTTCCTAAATTGTTGTGCTGTTAGATTAAAAATATCAGTGTTTTCAAATCTAGTGTTGTAGGAATCCACAAGTTGGCGCAGAGGAGCGCGAAAGCCAGCATTTGAATTACAGACTTGCCTGATATTAATAGAAAGTAGGCGGTATGAACGCGCTTGTCTACGCACTACTGTCCTCGGAACGATGTAACAAATTTTATTTACTAAGTCTGTACAATCATATTTGTTATGCACAATACCATGTAGAAACATTGTTCCGAGAAGCAGTCTTCTGGATTCTAGGGTTAACAGTTTGTAATTCTTAAGTAACATATCATGCGAACCGTGGCTGTGATAGCATCTGTAATGCAGAGCTCTTAGAAATTTACGTTGAACAGTCTCAATCGAGTCAATATACTTTGAGTAGTAGGGATTCCATATCATAGTAGCAAACTCCAGACAAGGTCTAACAAGCGATATCTATAAGTATCTATAGGTTGATGGACGCTTGAAATCCCTGCTATTGCGCATAACAAACCCGTACATTTTAAGGGCTTTGCTGATTACATTGTCTACATGGATATTAAAATGAAGTTTAGAGTCGAGCACCACACCGAGGTCACGCAATGAATACACTCTTTTTAATTGTGTATTAAGCAAGTGATAGTTATAAGTGTGCTGCTTTATGTTTTTGGTGAATGTAATCGAATTACATTTGGATAAGCTCAAAGAGAGTTTATTCAAGGTGCAATAGCTAGACAGTCGATCTAAGTCACTTTGAAGCTCCAAACAGTCATCAATACTTTTTATAGTTTTGTACACTTTCAAGTCATCCGCGTATAGTAAAAAGTTCGAATGCTTAAAACAAGCGTGGATATCATTTATAAACAACGTAAACAACAAAGGGCCCAAAATTGAGCCCTGAGGAACCCCGGCTGTGACGGAAATTAGCTCCGATTGAAATCCGTTAATAACAACCTTTTGAGTACGGTTTGTTATGTAAGAGGTGAACCATCTCAATAAATTGCCGCGAATACCATTGAAGGCAATTTTACGCAAAAGTAATTCGTGATCCACCTTGTCGAACGCTTTTTGAAAGTCTGTATATACTGCATCAGTTTGCAAACGATTATCCATATTTTCAAAAACATAGCCTACAAAAATAAGTAAATTTGTATAAGTAGATCTTTGTTGGACGAATCCGTGCTGTTCTTTAATTATAGCCTTGTGTAAAGTAGGATAAATTTCGTTATAAACCAGTCTCTCAAAAAGCTTCGACAAGGTAGACAGAATCGAGATCGGACGGTAGTTCTCTACGTCATCCTTTGATCCCTTTTTAAAGACAGGGGTTAAGTGAGCTATTTTCCATACATCGGGAAAAACACCCTCGCTGATACATTTATTGAACAACAGATGAAGGGGCTCACATAAGTGATTGGCAACACGTATGAAAAACGAGGGAGGGATGCCATCTGGTCCAGGTCCTTTTGAAGGGTCTAACGACTTTAGCTCCTTATAAACTTTAGAAGGCTCGATATAAATATTGTTGATAATATCACTATTATCATGAAAAATAGAAGGCGGTTGCCATTTATGGACATCAAGAGACAATGGCTCATACACTGATTGAAAATAGTTAGAGAAAAGTTTACAAATATCACGTGGATCACTACTGGAATTACTCTTATATTTAATATTGGATGGAATTCCCGAGTTATTCCTTTTACTAGCCACATAGCCCCAGAAGTGTTTGAGATTTTTATTAATATTTTGTTCTACAGTTTTTATATAATATTTTGTTCTACAGTTTTTATATAAATATATACTATATATACTATCAAAAATATTTATATAATACATAATGTATATTCAGACATTATGTATTATATAAATATTTTTGATAGTATATAAATAAATTGTTATATATAATTCTTATTTGACTTCATGACATAATTCTACAATAATTATACCATAATATTAATGATTTTCTGACTCTAGAATTTATTTTGACATGGAGTTTTATTTATTTATTTGTTATTTTTTTTTTATTTCCGGTTGATATTTTTAATTTAGTGATATTGGCTGAAATGATTTAATGACAATCATAATAATCATCATATTTGCACGCCACAGTATGTGGCAAATGTGTCTGAACTTATACGTTTTCTACATGTTATCCTGCATCCATGTGATTGTATTCTTATATATGTACACATGTTTGAGCAAATAAATAAATATGTATATGAATATGAACAAACATAAAATCATACGTCTTTGTTAGATCTTCAGTAAGCACTAGTGTTGCGCACTAACTTTACTTGCTTTATCAGACTATAACGTTCCTTCTGCTGAGACATAAGCCTGTCATGTGTATGTCTATGGCAATATTACTTAACATTGAAACTTTCTCGAGGAATGATCTCTTGTAAGCAATTAGTTCAGATAAACGGTGTGAATTCGTCGGGGTTAAACGTAAAAATGGGGGTACCCCAGGGCTCAATTTTAGGTCCTTTCTTATTTTTAATATACATAAACGATTTACCCCGTTTATTGGAAAACAAACTAAACATGGTGTTATTTGCTGATGACACATCTTTAATTTTTTAAATAAATAGACGTACTTGTCGGGTTGACGACGTAAATAACGCGCTTCGGCAGGTTCAGGATTGGTTCACTGCCAATAATTTAGTTTTAAATGGTAATAAAACCAAGTGCGTAAAATTTTCCTTGCCGAATGTCAAAAGTACTGATTGTGACATTATATTAAACAAGGAGAAGCTAGAATTCGTCGATAAAACGGTTTTCCTGGGGATCACGCTGGACTCAGGGTTGCAATGGGGTCCTCATTTGGTATCCCTTGCAGGGCGGCTGAGTTCGGCAGCGTATGCTGTTGCAAAGATTCGTAGGTTGGCCGATGTGGATACCGCGAGACTAGTCTATTTTAGTTATTTTCATAGTATAATGTCTTACGGTATCCTACTATGGGGAAGGGCTGCAGACATTGAGTCAATTTTTATTCTGCAAAAACGAGCCGTCAGAGCAATATATAATCTTCGCCGGCGCGATTCTCTAAGGGAACTGTTTAAGGACATTAACATCATGACGGTTCCTTGTCAATATATTTATGAAAACATCATGTACGTGAGAAAAAATTTACATCTTTTTAGTAAAAACGGCGACAGACATAATTACGTTACTAGAAATAGGGACCAATTAGTTCAACCAGGTTTCAGACTGGCTAAAGTAGCCTCATCTTTCATGGGGTACTGTACAAAATGTTACAATAAAATTCCTCCCCACATTCTTGAACTGAATGAGACGAAGTTTAAAACCTGTATAAAACGCACACTATGTAGGCTGGCATATTATAAGTTGGGGGATTACATCACTGATAAAAATGCTTGGCTCAATGCTAGTCCTGCTCCACAATCCACAACCACTAGGGCGCAATAACAAGTGATATGCAGAATATTATTGTTTTGAAGTATTGTTGGACCTGCTGAAGACTGTATGAATTATTAATATTTGCATTGTATAAACTCAATTTCCTTAGTATTGTATAACTGCACAGCACGTGTGTGAGTACTATGTAACCAACTGTAAATCTACCATTTACTGTACCTATGCGTCGTTCGTTGACTTGTGTGTGCCCTGGCCGTTGAGTGTGTCATGCACTCTCAAATGTCTCTCTGATGGTGGCGCGTGTGTTGGATCATCCGGTTCCCTTCATGATGGTTGAGCTGGGTGGTGCCAATTCATGCGTCATGTTCGTGAACGGACGCCGTCAGTTGGGATTGGTCATAACTTGACTGCTTCGGATGTTAATTTTTTTCTAGTATCTATTATATAACTGCGCAGTACATGTGTGAGTACTTCTAATACTTTGTCTGTAGGTGGTATAGTGGGTAGTGCTATTCTGGGTGCATTGTCCTCACATGTATGAATTTAATAATGTATGTTCCTAAATATTGTAAAAAAACATTTTTTTTTAAAAGAGTAAGTATGGAGTTTCTTGTGCATTCTTCTCCATAACAAGCTACTTTCCGAATGCACGGTAGAATCATTTTAATGTAACGTTCAAAAGTGCCGCTTGGTGGCCTAGTTGAAATAAAATATCTTTGTCTTTGTCTTTGTAAAAGCGTATCAAAACTCAACACTTACCTAGAAGTACCTACCAAAAATAAATGCACTTTAATCAGCAACTTTGATTTTTGTTACACGGACAATAGAGTTCAATTTCTATTCGAAACGAGGGTATCGTAAATACGTCTATGATCCCAACCTTGCCATTTTCCATGATATTTGCTTGAAATAATTTTACTGTCAAGCGGAGCTGGGGCAACAGCTTTCGCTATCTGAATATCTTATAACAAATAATTATTCTCGATACTGTAGTGCGTTGCTTGGTGAACTGAAATATATATTTTTATTTTTTATTATTTAGGTATCCTATATAGTCTTACTGCTAGACAAAGGTCGACAGCCTTCCAACGTTCTTCGAATTTTGCCTTCTCGGACCAATCCATCAATAACGAGTCAAAATCGTCACGACAGATTTCTTAGGATATTAAAGCTCTTCCGTTAGACACACTAATACTAGTAGGTACGTACTATAGTACCTACTGATTTGGCCCGTGCTACAATATAATCATACATATCTAATCTTGCCTATTTGGCACATTAATTAAAAAGATAAAATAATACATGTCATTAACACACTCTTACATATTCCAATTTAGTCATGAGCACAACGCTCTGAAATAAGGTTAGGTTTAGTTTGCAAAGGTAAATCTTATGTCTTAACAACTTTTTTGATTATAACTTATTGGTAAACTACTACACTGTGTCTTTGCCAAGTTCGTTACAGTAACCAGTTACCTAAACAGGTCATATTCTGCTTTTGGCAAGTTTGTTACTGTAACTAGTTACTTAATAAATAAATACCTTATTGAATTATTTCTTTTTTTCCAGAGATGTATTTACTAGCACTACTATCGGTCGTCGGGGTGGCATTTGCCGGACCCTTAGCGGTTCCCTCAACCGAGCTCTTCACCACTCTGACTGAGGAGCAACGGGCAGCAGCATACGTACTGCCCAGAGACACAATCCCAACCTTCTATGACGTCACTCTCGTCTTAAACCCAGACAATGAAGCATACTTCACGGGAGCAGTCGACATAAGAATCCTGCCATTGGTCAGCACCAACGAAATAGTCCTTCATGCTATGCAAATGCAAATCAATGCCGCTGATATCGAAGTGTACAGCGACAGAAATCCAGGAATCAATTTGTACCAAAGTCACACATTGGCCACTGACGATACCCATATATTCAGGATTATTTTGAACCAAGAAATGGTAGTACTACAGCCTCATACAATTAGAATTAGAAACTATCGTGGCCAGTACGCTGAGAATATGTTCGGCATTTATGTGTCAACGTACGCGATTGACGGCACACCTCAGTAAGTATTTTTTGGAGTAATTTTAATTAAGTAAAAGTATTTTGATTAGGTGAAAGTATTTTGATTGATATTTATGATTTTTCTTATTGAAATTACTTGATTTTGTACTTTTTGTACCTATATAACTTGTTAATCTAAATACTTTTCTTCATGACGGTAAGCCATCGTCTTGGACCTCAAGGAGTTATATTTGACTCATTTGAATGCATTTTAGGATCAGCGTGGTAGAATTATATGTCCAAAATTGTATGCTACTATGTTGTTAGTATACATTTTAAACTTCCTATATTATTTTCATGAACCACTTTAATTTTCATTTGAGATGTTCTTGTTTATAGTTCGCTCTTGATAACCCCACCGAAGAAATATTTCTACGGCTAATAGATTCTAGATAAAGGCGTAGTTAATGCATGGCTTTACTTATGAGCATAACTTATAAGTTAAATCCTAGTGTTAGTCTACCCATACCAAAAAAAAAACATGCCCAGTCAACAGTAGCACCAGATTTTATGTATTCTCAAAAAGAAGTCCACACTAGGAAATATAATAAAAGTTTGAGGCGAACTCTCATACATAATGCATTATTCACATTTCTGCAAAGTCTCTAGTTTCACAAATAAGACCGGGCTTAGCAAATATTTTTATTGTAGTAGGATGGATTTCACAGCTGATTTATGAACAAAAAATAGAACCATTTTCTTGGATTAGAATATAATAGAATACTATTTATTATGTACGCCATATAAGTTACAGAAAGAATAGACGTAGAAAACATTGTACTGGGTGACACAATGGGCGACCTTATCGCTAAAAGAGATCTTGAAAGTGAAGAGAGATTAGTTGCATTGTTCTGCTCTAATACGAATTTATATAGGGTTGGCCCCGCATATTTCTTCCTTCACATAAAGCAAATTAATGTGATGCATCAAAAGGTCAAAAAATTGATAAAAACCTTCTAGAAAAACTTATCGTTTCGTGAAGATGGACTGTTACTACCCATGATATTTCGTTCCAGTGCAGATATTAACAGATATGGCAAAAAAATACTTTTTCACGTATGCAACAGTGCAATTAACAGTAAAACAAAGGGTTTATTTACAGTTAAATATTAATGTAGAAAGGGCGGGCAAAGATATGTATGGACTGTGTGTGGAACGATATGAATGACTCCGTAACTCAGTAATAGCGTGATGGTTGGATGAATGCCTATGAAGAAATAAACGTCTTGCGCCGGCCCAAGTAATAGGGGCAAAAATATAATCAATATCAAGATGATCAAACTACTTGCCATTTTTTTTTACAGCAAACTCATCACATCTCAGCTGCAACCCACCTTCGCTCGTCGCGCCTTCCCCTGCTACGATGAACCTTCACTCAAGGCCATCTTCAGAACCACCATCTATTCTCCACCAGAATACAGTGTGGTCAGGAGTAACATGCCTATAAGGGAAGATTCGCTCAAGTAAGTGAGATTGATTTAAGCCCAAAAAATCTATTAGAATTATGAATAAAGGTACACTGGAGTTTAATATTCTAATATTATCTGTAACAATGCTAATTTAAGAAAATCTTAAGCTAATAATAAAATAGCAACAAAAACACCCCTACTGCAATTTATAATGCTGTATATTTCTTTTGGCCCCCATTATTTTATTAAATTAATGTAAATGATTTGACGACCCTTTTTTACAGACCAGAAGTCACCGGCTACACCAAGCATGAATTCCAAGATACCCTAGTGATGTCCACATACCTCCTGGCGTACCTGGTATCAAACTTGGACCACGTCGACAACTCAATGGAGACTCCTTACAAGGACATTTACCACGTACCCTTCAGGGTATACTCCAGACCTGGGACCCGGAACACAGCAATGTTTGCCCTGGAGTTTGGTCAGAAGAATATGGTAGAGCTGGAGAAGTACACTGAGTTTGAGTACCTATTCCCGAAAATGGATAAGGCTGCCGTTCCTGACTTTGCTGCTGGTGCTATGGAGAACTGGGGATTGGTTATCTACAGGTATGTGTTCTTTTTTTTTTACCATAAAATAAGTAGATCGAGATGTGACTTGAAACCCCAGGAAGACCTGCCACCTGGACGTGATCAGTGATACACTGGCCTGTATGGACATTACTCTGTTACACAATGTGAGTGCGTTATCCCTGCTGAATACGACACATACTAAATTACCCCAAGTGTCTATACACCTGCACTTTAGTGGGACTAATGAGGGTCCACAGAAAAAAGGTTGGTGAATCTTGTTTAAATATCAGAATCAGAATTTTTATTTGTGAAACATAGGCATTTACATCTATCTATCAGCCTATCCTTTTTTCCCAATTATATTGGGGTCGGCTTCCAGTCTTACCGGATTCAGCTGAGTACCAGTGTTTTACATGGAACATGGTTGTGGAGGTCAGATAGGCAGTCGTGGGTAACACGGTACCCCTTGGCAAGACTGGTGTCAGATCTCAAGCTTCTGACTACCCGTAACGACTGTCAAAGATCTTCAAATGACAGCCGGGACCAACGGCCTAACGTGCTTTCCGAGGCACAGAGGACACTCGGTATGTTGAAATGGTCACCCATCCACGGACCAACTTCAACAAGCGTTGCTTAACCTTGATGATTGACCAGTGCAGTTGTTATTATTTAGCCACGAGCTCCTCCAGGTTTTTAATTTACACAAAGATCTTAATTTAATAATAATGAGCGCTATGTTTTACCGTGCATGCGTACAAAGATTGATGAAAATAAAAGCAAACAATAAAATAAAATAAAAAATCTAACACACATCACACATCATCACATCATCAGCCTATTAATGTTCCCACTGCTGGGATACAGGCCTCCTCTCTGTGAGAGGGGAAAAATCTAACAGAATAAAACAAAATTAAATACTTAAGAAAAAACAATAATTTAAATTTATTTAAATATCTTATAAGAATCTACAATTAAATCTAACTAAAAAAGAGAAACAGATATCTTAATAATATTTATTTATTTACTTCATGCACAAGAGTTACAAAGGTGGACTTACTGCCTTAGGCATTCTCTACCAGTCAACCAAGGGTGTTGAAGAGAACATGGCCGGTGCATTGATTAATAATTTAAAAAAAAAAACTTGTTACTTGCTGCTCTTGTCTTTCGTTAAATAGTCTTTCGTCTTCAATTTAATTAATTTCATATTGCTAAGAAATTCAATCTTGAAAACGTCTTCAGTAAGAGCTTAAAGGACCAGGATATTAAATACTGTTATTGCTTATTTATTGTTCTTATATTTTCATTAAGTTATACGAAATTAATCAGATCGAATTTTCCATACAAGCAATTTTGAACTATATGCCAAAGCCTGTAAAGTTTAAATTCCTTTGAGCGAATCACGAGTTTCGCAAAAACGGCAATAAAATAAGTGTTAATGTAGGTACTTATGAAGCAGAAGAGAAATATTTTATTATAAGCCATAAATACTCTTATTTATGGCTTCTTATCGTGTGTCAATAGTCGTCATAAAAAGGCATAAAGTGTGCCTTATGTTACAAGTAGCGTTGCGTTGAAAAACGACGTTTATCAGATTCGGAATAAATTCAAGGCCTTACTTTATATTTTTTATCTCTATTAGTCGCTAGTGGTGTTGTATTATCAATACTATCCATACTATAAATGCGAAAGTAATTCAGTCTGTCTGTCTCTTACCTTTTCTCGCTAAAACCGCTGAACCAATTAAGATGAAATTTGATATGGAGATAGTTTGAAATCCTGGAAAGGATATAGGATAGTTTTTATCCTGGGATGTTCCCTTAGGAGGATTTCCGACATTCACGCGGGCGGATCCGTGGGCAGAAGTTGGTAAATAATAATACTAGTTTTTGTATTTTTTTTATCTTAAAGGATACCGGGATGAAAAGACTATAATCTATCCCTGTGCCAAATTTTATCCAGATCCGTTAAGCAGTTCGAGCGTGATTGAGTAACAAACATACATCAATCCATCCCAACTTTCGCATGTTTAATATTACAAGCGTTATAATTAAACTTTGAAATATAATTGGGAGCCCATTTCGGTACACCTATTTTATTCTATACTTTTAATTGCTAGAGACCATTACCACACATGACGATAGAACATTAAGACGACGACTAACGCCAACGACCTTGAGGGAACAAAACGCGCACACGTTTCACAACCGCGCGACCCAAAATTTAGTAGTTTTTTGTACTTTCCTTATTATTCTACGACTTTAAAAAAAAAAGCTTCAGATCAAAATGTAGATAATTAAATTGTCTTTGAGATGGTGTCGATTTCATTAAAATACGCCCAGCGGTTTTGGTGCGATTGTCGTGTTTTTGTCCGTTTTAGACATAACTGTACTAATTAATTACACTGTGTTATTCGAATAAAACTCAAAATGTGCTTAGATCAAATTATTAAGATAATGGTCTGATGTAACATATATTTTTTCCAAAAAATTACGACTAGCCGTTTAGACGTGATTCTCATTTTAAAATCAGCTACTCAAGGGAATCTGCGCCTTAAGACTCTGTTAAAACAGCAATAAGATCTAGAGTTTTTTTTTATAAACTTGATAACTAAACACTTCTAATAAAAAAAAAATCCCCATACCCTTATCCATGCGTTGACATTTAAAACGGTTAACACTCCTGAAGTGCCCACTAACTTGAGAAGGAACAGCAATAAACTGGCAATAAACTTATTTATTCCATAAATACAAACAAACGATCCAGTAAAAGTAGAGTGTTTCATAAGCCGCTCATAAAATAAATCTGCAAGGCAGTTAAATTATGAAGATGGGTAGTTAAAAAGGGAGTTATTTTTTGCTAAAGATGGAAAAGAATGGTACTAAGATATAAAATGGGTTGAACATACCTATACAGAATGAAAGCAATTTGGAAAATAAGTTTTGTAATAATAGTAAGGCCTGATCAAGTTTAAGTAGATCCAAAAACTATTGACCTTAAACTTAAAAATGTCGAAATAAACACCCGCACTGATTTTTAGGGTTTCGTTCCTCGGAAAAAAGGAACCCTTATAGGATCATGTCGTTGTCTGTCTGTGTCAGTCGAGATCCTTTTTCTCAGGAACGCATGATGGTATCAAGTTGAAATTAATACAAAATAGTTAGGTACGCCATCCCTTGGAGCCGCAAAAAAGTCAAACTAAGGACAGTTTTTTGATCCCTAGTTATCTCAACCAATGGATAAACATGGTAGCCAATGGTTTCAAAATGCGCATTGGCTTCACAAATTTCCAAATAAGTTGGAGAGTTTATTAATTAACCATTTGTTAGACAAACAACTGATGCATAAACGCATTTTACCGAAATTTTAAACCACTAGTTAGTAATCATTTTAACTATTGGTTTAGTTAACTAGCGATCAAAAACTGGGCCTAAGTCAACGCCATCAAAAGATACGTTTAAGCCGCATATTTTCGCAAGTGAATCAAAACCTAAAGGGTACTTTCTGCTGACCTAGAATATGCTGACCTTTTTGTACAAGTAAAGGAAATAAAGACGGATGGTGTCAACATTGAGGTATCTAAAGTCTCCGCCGGATAACAAAAAAAAATGTCGTTGATCCGACTTGTACCTAAAAGTATAATTACGTAACATGAAAACGTTGGTTTTGTTTGTGGATATAGTTTGATAATTATGGTCTCAAACGAAAGGTAGGTATAGGCGTAGAACCATTTTATCCGTTTAAATATGTAAATCAGTCCACGCGTTTATGAGAAAATCTAAAATCAAAATCAAATGTTTTTTTATTTCACATAGGCCTACATGGACACTTATAAAACGTCGACAAAAGGTGCACGGTTTGGGTTGGTCGTTTCCTGTAGAGAAGAACTGGCAAGAAACTCCACGGTTACTCTTTTAAAAAAATTGCTTTGTTTTTACAATATTTCCATGTTACAGCATTCGTGCTTAGATATGGGGGGACAACGTAGGCCCGACAATAAGTCGTAAGAAACTAAAAAAAAAAAAAAGTTTGTATAAACGAGATAAACAGTTAACAAATGTTAACAAGCATCTAGAAATCTAGAAGGCCTAGGAGAAATTACTTAACTCATTACTGAATGAAGAATGCGCCTTACTGTGATTGGTTTGTTTGATCGTGTAAGCGATGGTGTCGCTTACACGATCAAACAAACCAATCACAGTAAGGCCTTATTTATTGCCTTTACATATTTTTCGTTTGTTTTGAAATATTAGAATACATTGGTAGACACGTGTTACCGATTGAGGGCGGTAACTTTACCTTTTTACCCGACTGCCGAAGGAGGGTAATGTGTTTATCAGTCTATATATGTATGTATGTATGTATGTATGTATGTATGTATGTATGTTTGTTCCTATGTGGCGTTCTAGAGACCAAACGCTTTGGCCGATTTTGATGACTCTTACGTCAATCGATTCATCTTAATCCTGCGAGTGTCACTGGCTACATTAAAATTGGAAAAAACAAAAATGGCGGATTTTGGGCGCCATTTTGTGGGGAAAAAATAAATATTTTTCTTCCAAGCCCATCGTGTGGGGTATCAAAATAAAGGATTTTAAGAGGCGATTTCAAAAATATATATCACTTATATGTTTAAATGTACCTAATTCAAAAAAAAAATAACTATAAAGTTGTAAATAAAAAAAGTTAATTAAAAAAATCAAAAAACCCGACTGCTTAAAAAGCAAACTAAAAAGACGTAAACAAGAAGAAAATCATGCTGTGCAGTCGGAGGATACATCTGGTTTTGGTTCGCCAGCTCGCGAATATTTATCCTCCGACTGCTCAGCATGATTTTCTTCTTGTTTACGTCTTTTTAGTTTGCTTTTTAAGCAGTCGGGTTTTTTGATTTTTTTAATTAACTTTTTTTTTATATAATAGCACACAATAGTAGGTAGGGGGGTAGGGAGCAGTGGTGGCCCAGTGATATCGGCCGCGTTTTACAAGTTGTAGGTCGTGGGTTCGAGCCCAGGCAGGCGCTTTACTTTGTGTAAATTATTTCATCACCACTGCTCTCAAAACGGTGAAGAAAAACATCGTGAGGAAACCGGCATGTCCTAGAATCATAAAATTCGACGACATGTGACATCCACCAACCCGCACTGGGCCCGCCTGGCGGATTACGGCCCATTCCCTCTTAAGGAGAGGAGGCCTGTGTCCTAGCAGTGGGAACATAAACAGGCTGATGATGTGTGTGTGATGTGAATAGTAGGTATAGATATATACGCATTCCATACTCTGGGTATTTCCTACCTGTCAATGTTTTGATGAGGCAGAGATAAATGCCATTCGTCACTCGCAGTGCTAGACATCCTATTTTAGCCATGAATCACATATTAAAATACCTTTCTTTTCTCCTTCCAGAGAAGTGGCCCTCCTGGTCACAGAAGGAGTCACAACGACTGCGACCAAGCAGAACGTAGGCAGGATCATCTGCCACGAGAATGTCCACCAATGGTTCGGCAATGAAGTGGGACCTCTATCCTGGACCTACACCTGGTTGAATGAGGGCTTTGCCAACTTCTTTGAGAACTTCGCTACGGATTTGGTAATTTGATAAGACTATTTTCTTCAGGCAAACAGTGCTTTTTTAAATGTGGTTAAAAGCCGTAAAAAATTTCAACCAGTCTTACTAAGGTTCATCGTGTTTAACAGTGTTTGGGTTGTGAAGAGTACATGGTAGACTACGCCGACATATTTGGGGAAAGACTGGTCTAAATTAGATGAAACGATGTGTTTGAATAGAAAAACTTTATCGGACACAGAAAAAACACAATCATAACAAACACAAAGCAAGGATAACCAACTCAGCAATTGCTATAGAGACCTAAAAGATATTATCTTTGGCCAAGTAGGTCCAGATTCCAGACTAAAATTTAATGAAATTGTTGGTTTAAGGCAGACGAATTGTGGCTTTGGACCAAAAAAAATTTGAAAAAATATCTTGAGTCAGATTTCTGATTTATAGCATTTCTTCATTTTGGCTAAGAAGCTCCTGTTCACGTATTTCTCGACATTCCAGGTTGTACCTGATTGGCGTATGATGGACCAGTTTGTGCTGGCTCTTCAGAACGTGTTCCAGTCTGATGCTGTCCTCAGTGTGAACCCTATGACCCATGCAGTCTACACGCCTGCTGAGATCCTAGGCACCTTCAATGCTGTGGCTTATCAAAAATGTAAGTAAGGATAAACCATTCTGGTTTAAATATTCATGTACTTTTAATGATATTGTCTGTGTCCTTATGTTAACAAATATGGAGATATATTCAGAGATCGAGACCGGTTTATTTTAATGGCGGATAGTTTTAGTCAAATATTCTTTATTTTCATCCATCTTGTAAATATTCCCTCTGCATACTCTAAAACATCCAATCCATCCTTATTGCGTAACAATAATAACAGTTAATGGAATCGATCGTAAACTCTTTCATTTTGACAATTCAACAGTATTCATTGCGTGGTTAACGCTGTCGATTAAATGGATTTTTAAACATATAAAGCAATTAATTCCAGTAAAACACATGCTCTTTGAAGCTATAATTAGGGTAAAGGGTAAGGGAGAGATCACGTGATTTTTCGACATCGCTTGTCAACCCTATACAATTTTGCCTTTTTGACAATCGCAATCGACACGCTTTTGATGATGGAATGTCACATGTCTAAGGCCTCTGGTCTAAACGAAAAGCAGGTTGGCCAACATGCAATTATTTCTCAAAAACGTGGCCTGTATAAAAAAATATTGACCGAAATACTATAATAGCTATCTAATTCAGTAATCATAATATTGACGGAGTGATAAGTAGATAAATAGTTACCCTTGGCTAGTGCAAAGGGTAACTGAATCTTACAACGACAAAGAAATCTAACGATTACCTCCTAGACAAGCACCTAGTGGTGCAGACCCATCGACCACATAGCTACTAGACGCCTAATGCTTGATCTAATACATCAAAACAATTCTGTCAACTAGCTGAGGTATGAGGCACGGGGGTACTGCGCTCTGATTGGTCCCTTACCAAGGTCATGCGCCTCATTAAGGGTGGGACAGGTTTAAATAAAACCAGGAAGGTATCGATATTTTATAAATAGTATTTGTACTTATTTTTATTTTATTAAAATTACCTTCTTTATTCAGTCGTTTTTACCTTCTTTATTATTAATTATACGGCGGTTTTAACATTTTAGTAATAAAATAAAATGCTAAAACTAAAAAAAGAAATATCAAAATTCTTAAAGAAACATACTAGGTTCTTAAATATAGTAATATTAAATATTAGTAAAAATCGTAATCAAAACATCGTTTCACAATTAATAAACTTTTTAATTTAATGTATTTATTTGTAAGGTTTCTAGTTCTATCGATAACAGATTTGGTCATAGGATATGGTGCATCACTAGTTCTATTTACGAAATTATAGAGGAGAAGAGATAGCGAAAAAATTACTTTAAAAGGAAAGAGACGCAAACATGCGGTGGGCGTTTTCACCTACAAACTTGACCAGTATAATATGAACTCCGACAAATAATATCAGAAAATAAATCTAATTATGTTTATGTAACTATTAACTTATCAATGAAATGTTATGCCATTTTTCCGGCAACTTGAAGTCTGGATGTTGTTACCATTACCAAGAGGCCATTATAATATTTATGAAATATTTTTTTTGTTGACGGACGCGAAAGTGTTTACGGCTCACAGAAGTGTTCGCTACTAATTCGAAATTGTCGAGTGGCGAGCTGTATTACCTGTATATGATCTTTTAGTCATATGTGTTGACAGACATCGCTCGCCTGTTATTAGGCATCTAGGGGCAGTGTGGTCGCTGTGCAGACCGGACTCAATCAACTTAACATAATGTAATTTATTTAAACAATGGCTGGAAAGCTACTAAAGCTGCTATTTTATAGCTCTATATATTTCACACGGAAATCAAAACAAAACAACAATAAAGTACTTGGTTCTGAATTCAAATTATTATACACGGTAAATCTAATAACTTGTGGACATGAAAATTAGCATTCGTTTGTATTCGGAAATGCGATGATTGAATCTTTGGGGGGATGACCAGTTTGGAGGCATGTGGAACAGTGTGGACTGTGTGGGACTTTACCCACAAATATCCATAGAAAAGGGAGGATCCTCCGACCAGACGGGTGTTGTGTCTGGTCCGGTCAACTGCCCAACGGTTATTGTCGGACTATTGTATGTGTTCAAATCGCGCCGAAAACTTTGCTTGCATGATGCAGGATTTGTGTGACGTCATGTCATTAGTTTGTAAGTGGCGGCGACGGTGCCGCTACAAATCCATCTAAATTACTTTGCATTAAACTTTTTTTTTTGGTGTATGATATCAAAAGCTAAACATTAAAAAAAAAGTGTGCGGTCAGGGGAGCCCCGTCAGGAACGAAGTTCCCACACACACAAACACACTAGAAAGAGAAAGAATATAAATGCCAGCTCATAGAAAGATACACTGAAGGAAAGAGAAAGGCTTGTATAGAGCTGTATAAGGCAAAAATCTTACGTGAAGGTTGGTCTCCGAAGTATGCACTTCCGTGTCGTTTTGTGGAAATAAACTACTATAAACTACTACTAACTAACCCACACTGGGCCTGCGCGGTGGACTACGGCCCATTCCCTCTCACAGAGAGGAGGCCTGTGTCCCAGCTGTGGGCATATTAAAAGACTGATGGTGATAAAACTAATACTATTCTCTTCTGAACCACACCTACCGCAAGTCGCATTTAGGAACTTCGTCCCAATATACAAGACTTAGCTGCTACCCACGTAGCGCAAAGGCACTTACTACCGGGTTAAAAAGGAACCTATGTCCTTATCCAGGATTATGATATACTCGTGTTCCAAGTTTCATCTAAATCAGTTCAGCCGTTAAGGCGTGAAAAGGTAACAGGCATACAGCACTATCGCATTTATAATATTAGATGGATTAGGATACTGATGAATTTAAGTGGAATATTATGTTCGTAGTATTTACATATTTTAATCATAGTTATTATAGTTCTTAGTCACTTTTTGTTTCAACGCACACTAGAAAGTGCTATTTCCTGTTGTGTCTACGTGCAAGATAAATCATGAGTGTCTAATCTCGAATGTCATTTTTTTTTTCGATTGTATTGGAATCGCTCGGGCCATGAAACGGGCGTTTACGATAGCACGTTATACTGACGAGCATTAAGAAACAAACATACAATAAAAAAAATCGCTTTTGGTGAGCATGATAACATCGTTAGAGCAAAAGTCATTTAGAATTAATTTTATGCTGTCACTGCTAAATGTCTCGCATGAAGTATTTATAGTCAGAGCAGTGGTGGCCCAGTGGTAACGGACGCGACTTACAATTTGTGGGTCGTGGGTCCGAACCCTGGCAGGCGCTTTACTTTTTGTAAATTAGTTTATAACCACTGCTATAAAAACGGTGAAGGAAAAGATCGCGAGGAAACCGGCATGTCTTAGAACCAAAAATTCAAAGACATGTGACATCCACCAACCCGCACTGGGTCCGCATGGTGGATTAAGGCCCATCCCCTCTCTCAGAGAGGAGGCCTGTGTCCCAGCAGTGGGAACATAAAAAGTCTGATGATGATGATGAAGTATTTGTACATGCCTCGTTGGTCTAGTGAGGTACTGGGTTCGACGTTCTAACTAAAGTACAGAGGCCTTAGTGCGAGTTTTTACTCACGCTCAATCTCTGGATAAGCGCCGTCTGGTGGCTTATTCGTCTTAAAAACTCGGAATAAGCACACAGATCTACTAGTCACTCACTGCATGGCCCCAACATGATTTGTATTCGCAAAACGTTCTCCCTTGTTATCAGAATTGAGAAACTTTTTGATACGGCTCTTATCACAACTATCACCAACTAGCTATCTCACCGACTGACATGGGAAACGACTTTTGTAATTCGGTTATTTGGTATAATACTATTTGATCTAGTATCGAGTATTGATGATATTGTTAGGAGAATGTTGGAGGACACGTGTCATAGAACTAGAACGCATGACTGTGGCGTCATTTAGCTAAGGTAAAATTTGTACAAAACTGGTCTCGCTTTCTATGTACGTATTGAAACTTCATGCTACACTCCCTCTTTGCGTCAATTCACCAATTCTGAGGGTCGTGGCCACGTCATGGTTTCTAAACTTTCTCCTTGATTGCATCGCAAGGCCCAATTTACAATGTATTGAACAAAGTAACATGCAGCATGCCGCCCAGACCTATAAACAATTTTTTTCATAAACGTCCAATACACATTATTTATTTATTTATTTAATACTTCATGCACACACAAGTACAGAGGCGGACTTAATGCCTTAGGCTATTTCTACCAGTCGACATTACAATGTACGTTTAGTTTCAATGCATGTTTCTTTTAAGTTTTTACGCTGATTGTCATTTGACGATTGATACCTTGGGAGCTATTTTGACAGCTGACATTTCGGAGACATTCATAAGCAATCTGACAAAATTTACCATTTTGCCACCATGCCGCTGATTCAAAAAACATTGGCTCCTACTTTCAGCAACATCCACCAATTTCACAACGGCTTCTCGGGCTTTAGTGTTTAAAGAGGTTAGGATTTGGTCTGACCAGTGTTTAGAACTTTTTTCTATAGGAAGTTTGCCTTCAACTTTGCCGTACTACACCAGGCTAGCTCAAAGGCAAAGTATTTTCATTGACGACGTGCCGTATTCACTACTCTACTCTAGTCTATGCAACTCTGGTTGTAGTATCTACCTATCACCTGGCCTATTCAATCCATTGAAATTAAAGCCAATCTTTACACAAAGATATATCAACTAAGCGTTCGTTTACGTTAGAGCATGCTTCTGAATATTAAAGTAAGGCCTGGAAGACCCATGATTAGTACAAATTTGTACAAAATAATTGCCAAACATTTTCGTAGATAGATAGCCCCGATTCTGGACCCGAAGTGTATTTGATTTGGGATACATCACTTCATACGCAAGCATCAATATGATCAAAGAATTGGATCAAAGATAACGAGCTTTGTAACACTAACCTGTTTTCTGACCAAATGAACACAACGATAGAAGATAAGCCATCCAGCCGGCTTATGTTACATTAATCCAAAGATATTGCATAAGAGAAACGTAGGATATATCGTAAAATGCTAAAAGTCAACAACAACTGTTACTTATACCGTTTAAATGATTTCAAGAATATTAACGACCTGCATCCTAATTGTGTAAGTTCAAAGAATAGGGCACGGTATTGCTTCATAACAATATGTGACAAAATTCGCCTACTCGACAGCGTTTGATTTATAAAAATGTAAAGGAAGGAGTTTGCTTCGTGATGCAAAACAGATACGCAATTAAGGTATGCGATATATATAACGAATGTATTGCGATAGCTATTGGCAAATGTCAAAAAATCGAATGCTACATGATCAATATCTTACATTTTTCACTTGAACTCTGGATAATTTAATTCATAGAAAAATAATTATTTGTTTCATCTTTTAAATAACATTATTACAGTACCTGGGTGACCGAGCTCTACTCGGGTGTAAATAGAGAAAACGACGTTTTCTAAAAATGCAACCAAGCTATACTCCATTTGCGATAACATTAGACGTTTCAATTAGCCCATTTTACAGCCCGTTCAGCCGATATTGACTTCTATTGCGTTAGTTTCTATTGTTCTATTGCTCTATACTTCTATTGTTATAACAAGTTGCCAAAGTCAGTTATAGAATTGACCGATGGAAAGTTCAAAAACTACATCAAACGTGTCCTTATTAAAAAAGCATATTATAAAATCAAGGACTACGTTGAAGATAAAAATTTTAGCTCCTTCTGCGCATGCGGCTTCCCTGGTAACTCATACACGGCACAAATATGTGGATGTCTCTAACTATTCTCAATCTCATTTTTACTTTTTTTCTTTCTTTTAATTAGACTTTTTACAATGATTTCAATAATCTTTATATCCCTTTGCTATGAATAGTTACAGCACTGATAACAACATTTGTGCCACATGTTAAATTTAGTCTTGTTATATTTTTTTTATTTTTTTTTTTTCTTTGTATAGATTCTTTTACTGATTGTTTTGTGAATGTGTGAACATTGTAGGCCTTCTAGATTTCTAGACGCTTGTTAACATTTGTTAACTCTCTCGTTTATACAATTTTTTTATTTTTTTATTTGCTTACGACTTATTGTCGGGCCTACGTTGTCCCCCATATCTAAGCACTAATACTGTAACATGGAAATATTGTAAAAACAAACCAATTTTTTTTAAAAGAGTAACCGTGGAGTTTCTTGCCGGTTCTTCTCCACAGGAAACGACCAACCCGAACCGTGCACCTTTTGTCGACGTTTTATAAGTGCCAATGTGAAATAAAAAACATTTGATTTGATTTGATTTAGTTATACGACAAATGGTAGCTGTAGTAAAAAGTTGGTTTTTGTAACAGGTTTATGCATTTTATGTCATCCTTATGTTTACGGGGTAGAACTCAAAATCGGTCGAACGGACTGTAAAAAGATTTGGAAACATGTCTAATGATATTTCAAATGGAGTTTAGATCGATTTATGGTTCCCAAAAGGCATACAAAATTGCATGAAAATCTTTGGAGCCGTTTCCGATATTCAAGAATTGTTCGTGTACAGGTATTAGATAGATAAGTTAAAGGGAAAAATTTAAAAATCCGTGACTAAACCTGTCGTGCTGTATGGATCAGAATGTAGGGCTGTGAAAAAGATGGATGAAAAGAGATTGCAAGTAGCAAAGATGAGAATGTTGAGATGGATGTGCGGAGTGATGAGAATGGATAAAGTGAGAAATGAGTATATTAGAGGAAATTTGAAAGTGACAGAAAAGTTAAAAGGAAACCGTTTGTCCTGGTATGGGCTGTATGTGATGAGGAGGGATCAAACGCATGTTACTAAAAGAGTTTTGAATATAAATGTGGATGGATAGAGAGGGAAGGGACGGCCAAAGAAGATAGATGAACTGTGTGGGGGGTGATATGAATGAAAAGGGAGTCAGTGATAGCGTGACGGGTGACAGGACAGTATGGAAGAAGAAACCATACCCGACCCCAAGTAAAATGGGACAAGGGCAAAGATGACGACGTTTTAAATATCGCACATTGTCTGTCAGGATTAAAAAAATCTGTGATACTGGCCTTAATAATTTTGGAGTCCATTGACAATCTCAACAAAAATCATAGCCGAAATGAAATGCTTATGAATAATATACGAATATATTATATTGGGGTGTATTTACTGACGCCATTTTGGGTCGCAAAGCGTTATTGCGAAGCTTGCGGCAATCATCTCTTCGAAATAATCTTGTTGGCATGTTTGATATTGGATATGTCAATATAGCCATGAGGCGAAATGAAATGCCAATGTTGGTAACTCAATAATGTTGGAGATGGCTATTTGTATTTGTAAAGTTGGGTAGATGCATAATACACCCACTTTGCTTAAAGTTATATCATTTAGAATGCACTTCCAAAGTTTATCTGTAAACTGCACGCGTCACTTTCGAGGCTTTTAAATTAATAATAACAGCAATAAAAAATAGTATAATGTCTTTTTATTATATCATGCGAAGAAGAAGATCGTCCTCAGTACAAGTTCAGCTTCGAAGGACCATTATTATTATTTCAAATACAAAGCATTAATAATAATCGAGCTCCTCGCTTTCTCAATACATATAGAAGGTGTTTTATGTAGAAATGTATGTGTCGTAATGCTATTTGGAAGGTTTTTATACATCAGGATCTTACACAACGTCATAATAATCAAATCGAATCACGAAAGTCCTAACAGTTCGCACTTGGTTAGGCACTATTAAATCTAAAATTCTTTGGACAAAACCCAAAACTGGCACTTGAAAAACGCAAATCTCTGACTGTTAATGAAAATGTACAACAAAATAAACCGTAGTGACCTTTAAATACAAACACTGATGCGCTGTTCCTTGAAAATTAATACAATAATTTGTATCTTTTGTCACGCAGCTGGTTCCGTGATCCGTATGATGCAGCACTTCCTCACACCTGAAGTGTTCCGTAAAGGATTGGTCATCTACATTAAAAACAAGTAAGTTTTACTATTGTTCTTAGAGCTACACCGTAACTGACAAATTTACATGACAGTCTGAACTCTGAACAGGTCCACCCAAATCTCTTTGGGTTAAGCTATATATTTCTGATATGATCTGACTATTATTGTATGGACTTTAAAATATACTTTGGCCTCTGAGCTCGTTTCGGTGTGTCTTTTAGATTAAGGAAACACTGGCCTCATCTAATTATAATTACGAAAAAGAGTTTTTTGAAGCAATTTAAAAAAAAGGTAATTTATCATTTATTTTAGAAACAAAACATATAATAATATAGTATTTTGTGACTATTCATTATCAACTTAAAGCAGACGTTTGCAAGGACATAAGCCTACCCAATCCTAAGCCATTTAAGTCCATCAGCTACTCAATTGTACCAACAATCCTGCAAATATTGTTAAATACTTGATTAGATGTTACTCAACTGCCAACTATTTTTTATTAAAATTCGAAAAAAATTTGGTTGCCATGGAATTTCAACTTTAGAATAGCATAAAAACATATAAAACATTAATTAGACACAACATGACAGCAGCAAAAATCACAAAGTAACATAGAAGAATGATAAAAAAAAGTATAAACAAGGTTACTTCAGATTTGCGCGCAGGGCGTGCCCAAACCGGACGGGTTACCAATCACTAACATTTGCTGGGCGTCATCAGACACCATGCATGAATTCTTGATAGATTGTGTATGTAGCCTAAAACTTGATTACGCGAACGAAGAACGAAGGTTTAGGCAGAGGCACCTTCGGGAAATATAACTTACATCTACATTTCGCCATGTAAATCGAGTTTATTTTTATTTAAACCATGTTTAAAGCCCATGTAATAAGGAGCGAGTCTATTGCCCTTAACCGACCATAAGTCAAGCCACCGGGCTGTTACAGAGAACTTCCAGATAAAAAAAAAAATTACACGTTTCTCAATCCGAGATTCGATTACAAGACCCAAGCTCAACACTACGCCTGCGTCCAATACACCGACGAGGCAGTTCTAGGATGTATCTCTGATAAATAAAGCTTTCTCTTCTTTTTCCAGCTCCCGTGACGCCGCATCTCCCCTCGACCTGTACGCTGCTCTCCAACAGGCTTTGGACGAGTCTGACCACAGCATTCCCTACGCCCTGAACACTGTCATGCAGCGCTGGGCCAACCAGGGAGGTTTCCCGGTTCTCACTGTTACAAGGAGTGCTGCAACGGCCCAGTCTATTGTTATTGAACAGGTATGGATCTAGTTGATGTTTTTTTAACCGACTTCCCAAAAAGGAGGAGGAAAAGCAAAGTGGAAACATAGAAACTCCGCTTTTTTGGCAAGTCAATTAAAAAATAAACCGACTTCTAAAGCAAAACACTACAATGCGAAAAATAATTTGGTTTTCCGAAGTCGATGTAGAATAACAAAAAACAATAAAAAATACGCCGATTTCGGAAAATAAAGTTAATTTTCGCCTTGTAGTGTTATGCTTTAGAAGTCGGTTTGATATTTTGTTAAAAGGTTTTTACTATTCTTTGAAGTAACTTTGTGATTTTTACTGTTGTGTTGTGTCTGTATTGAATATATGTTTTCTAAAATAAAAATAAACCTATAAAAAGATGATCTATGCTTTCTTGTCGACTCGAGGAGACTAGAGGGCCAAAATATGAAATAGTATGCTGATACTAATTACAATATAGAAATTTGCTAAGATATTTATATTGTAATTGTAAAGTGCATTAATTTCAGAAATCAATTTTTAGTTATTATTTTTATTAAATTGTTGATTGATTTTCAATTTCTCAACCCTTTAAGAAGTACTCCTTCGACTCGATTCTTTTTAAGACGAGCCTCTTAATAATAAATAAGTAATTCAGCAAAGATATCTAGTTATGCAATACTAATACTTATTCACAATAAAACATAAGTAACAATGTTCTCTGGAGAGCCAAGAGAGGATCTGTGCCGAGCTGATTATGCAGGCTTTGTCTTATCCAAGCTTATTTACAAATAACGAGTTAGGTGCCATTGTAGAACTTTTCGTACAAATTGAAGATTTGGAGTTGTAATTTATTTTTTGCTTTTTTGTTAATAATAATCTAAGCCTAGAAAATATTTTCTTTCTTTTCCGTTGTACTTTTTCTAATTCGAGTGAGTCGCTGGTACTTTTTAAATTATAGTTTTTTTAGAAAAGTTTCCATGTTGGTAGCAAAGTCAGTGGCACTCAATAGACACTTGGTTCACTCCAGCAAAATTTGTTTATATTATATTGTACACAGATTATACTTTATTGTACACCGGTTGTGTCGGAGGAACTTGTGGCTAAATAAACACAGCCACACGGGTCGATCTTCAAGGTTAAGCAACGCTTGACGAGGTCGGTCCGTGGATGGGTGACCATTTCAACATACCGAGTTTCCTTCATGCCTCGGAAAGCACGTTAAGCCGTTGGTCCCGGCTGTCATTTGAAGATCTTTGACAGTCGTTACGGGTAGTCAGAAGCCTCAGATCTGACACCAGACTTGCCAAGGGGTATCGTGTTACCCAGTTACTGGGTTGTGGAGGTCAGAAAGGCAGTCATTCCATGTAACACACTGGTACTCAGCTGAATCCGGTAAGACTGGAAGCTGACCCCAACAATAATTGGGAAAAAGGCTAGGCAGATGATGATGATACTTTATTGTACACCACAAAAACATACAGGACAAACAGTTACAAAAACAAGCGTACAATGGGCGGTCTTATCGCACTAGGCAATCTCTTTAGTCTTTGGTTTGTCTTTGGTTCTTTGTGTCATGTGCTTCCTCGTTTAAGAGCTTACGGCTCATACCGACAATATGTGTGTAAAATATGTGTACTCTTTTTTTGGCTCAAACATTTTAGACTAACTTCACTTCATATTTTCAGTTTAATGTTCATAAAAATAATTATGGACATTAAACTAAAGTGATCTCTGGTGTTAAGGAGAACTAACGAAACAAACAAAATTCTTTGTACAAAAGTTTGAGAGAATTTAAACTAGTTGAGTGCAGACGTATTAAAAACTTAAGAACAAGGAATACTACTTTATCAAATCACACCTTGAAGACTTGTTGAATAAAGTTATGAAAATACAGTTTCTGCCGCCATTTCGCAATGAAAGCAATTTCTTTGCCATCCTTATTTGTTAGACTTGAGATTTATTATTAAAACTTTGGAATAGAGCCATCTAGGTAAAAAGTTTTATCCAGTACATAGTTGTAGTTGGTTAGTTAAATATAATCACGACACAACTATGATACTTATTCAAAATTTGACAGCATGCGGTGGTTAGAAAGAAATAAAAAATAAAATGGTAGAATATTATACCGGTAAAAAATAGGTACCGAAAGGCTTTCAGTTATGTTGAAAATACGGATGTATCCTGAGCAGAAAAATGATAATTCTATTTAGTCCAACAGTGAGATTATCAAATAATATTGGACAAGTATTTTTTGCTTTACCAAATCAAAAAGAAAATACAAAGATAAAGCGCTTCAAAGTTCAGGAGTGGGACTTGTGACGTCACTATGTCAGTATAAAGTGTACTAACGGCGGCATGACGTCACACGATATTTCAACGCATTATATCTTCGTCACTTTATTTAAACGTGTCAAAAGAAAAAAATACGCGGCCAATTTTTTTTACCAATCTACCTGACGGATAATAAACAAATTTTCAGTTAACATCCCTATTAAGATTTGTGAAAAAAAAACATATACCTAAGTAATTTAGTTCAAACTCGTAATACGTGTATAACATTTGAGAGAGTTTTCTAAATTGAGCTGTTACTACAGTGATATTGGCTACCGAGACCACTTTGAACGTAATTTCGTTCAAAGCACCCCGTCGTATCTTTGATATTCTATATTACAGCCGTTTGGTAAACTTTGGTAGCACCTAACGATGTGAGGTCGAAACTAAGACTTAGAACTATTTAATTATGTACCTACTGGGTTGTTACTTTAGAATTGCTTGTAACTTTCTCATGTTGTAAGTCTAGGGTTTTATTTTGATATGTTAGTCTACTCCACACTTGCATAACAGTTACCAAGATAAATGCATAGTATTTGGCAAACGTTGGTTGAGAATCAAAGTGGACAGTGACAATACTCGCATTCCCTCTCACAGAGAGGACGCCTGTGTCCCAGCAGAGATGAGCTGATGTGACAATAAAAATATACTTACAGGTAGAGCCTAAACAATGTTACATTATACTAACGATAACGATTGTCAAAAAGAAATGAAACACAATATATGATGACGACATTTTCCAAGCTTTTTGTCTTTGCTGGTAGAATTTTACTTTTTAAGATAATCAACATGAAAATCCAAATGGCATATTGACCCACATAGGGGTCACAACGAATTGCACACTATCCAGATTATTTCTATCCAGATAAAAGCCGACCGCATTCAACCTTCGAATTAAAAGATCCAAAAGGAGGAATTACACACTAAATAACTCATCTTCTATTTTCACCCCCAGGTTCGCTACCTAACAGACAACACCCTACGATCCAACGACCGTTGGCACGTGCCCATCAACTGGGTTCTCTCCTCTAACCCTGACTTCACCGACACCAGCCCTCAAGACTGGGTGCCTCCGACATTGCCAGCCAGGTCTTACGACATCCCCGGGCTGTCTGTCGCTGACTGGTTTATCATCAATAAGCAGCAGACTGGTGAGTAGATAATTAATTATTTATTGAGTAGTATGCATATTCAAATTATATTATATTCAAAAACAGAACTTTATACGAATTACTAAAAAAGAAAAGAATCTTTTTAAACAAATTCGAAATATATGACGACCACAAGTGTTGCGATATGGATTGGAAAAATTACAAAAATTTTGGGATCAGGGTCAAGTACTGTCAAAATGTCACATCATCTCTCCCTTATATTTTGGCATTTTGACCATTGCCATCGCTGACATCGAATAACACTTGGCTAGAGTCTAAGATGCTATATAGAAAGAAAATTTTACTGCGAGTATAATATTATTTTCTTTGAAGTCATGTCAAGATAAAAATACATAGGGTTTTATTGTGTCTTGGTGAATTTACATCAACATTAACGACATCATCTCCTCACGCTGTGTTTAAATCAGAAGTTTTAGATATTAATCAAAAATGACAATATAAATTTTTGATAATTGAATATTTGAAAATAGTACTTTGATCATTGCAACATACACCTTATCAGTCATATAAAACAATCTTGTTGAAGCAGTCTCGACTTTCAGCAATCCATAAGCTATCTCTGGGCATGAGCATGATTATGATACACCTCTTTCTCTTCTTCCTCAGGCTACTACAGAGTGAACTACGACCCTCAGAACTGGATCGCCTTAGCCAATGCTCTCAACACCAGTCATGAGGTCATCCACGTACTGAACCGAGCACACCTATTAGACGATGCCTTCAACCTTGCCAGGAATGGACGTTTGGTAAGAAGACTGATTTTTTGCAAAGAATACCTTGATAAAAAAATAGGATAGAAAGGATTTTTCGTAGAATATTTTTTTTTGTGGAGACGATAAATTCGAAGACGTGTGTCATTCACCTACTTTTCCCGCGTGGTGAATTTTAGCCCGTTTTTACAGAGGCCTCTGTTGTAGCAGTGTGCATATTGTAGGCTGACTATTCTATATATTATCCACATGAAAGTATACAAAGTGATAAGTTTTCCAATAGAATTGATCTCTATGAAGAAGCCAGTCACCTGTAATAACAGGTTAACAAAAATTCTACATGCATGATTAAACACGTAACAAAAAAGTTTGTACTTGCACTATACGCAGAAATCCAAGTACAAAAAGTATTTTGTGCCCCAGTTTTAATGAACCACAGAACCAAAAAAAAAACTTAAAAAAAATGCAATCTCCTTTTTCACATTACGCCGAGTGCACACAAAAGGTATTTCAATTCACGGTGATAATTGGAGTGGAATAAAACAGGATTGCGGCTTGCAATATTCACTGGTGGTTTGAACAGAATAGTAACGAGATTCTCCCTCAGCTTCGCTGCAACTTGTGCTGTACAAATTGTACGAGCTTGAGAGCATTGGCCAAGTTCCTATGAGGAACTATAACTACGCTGTGGGTTTTGTTCTTGTCCCGAAGTTGGTACAGAGGTTTTTAAATATTCTTGACTCATTAAATATGAGATTCTGTAACGCCTGGGTAGTATATTAAATAACCATCTTTACGTTTACATTTGTTTTGTTTCAAGCCTTCCTAGATGGATTGCTTGTAAGTATATTTTTAAATGATGTTTGAGTTTTACGATTCGCTCCAGTTTTAATAGATAAGGATTTTTTTATTTTCATAATGTGCCTAAAAATTGGAACGTGAATGCAATTCGATAAATCTACACGCCAAAAAATTGTTTTATGTGATGAGTATTATTAGTAATCACATGCAAAAAGCACATGCTTTTTATCACACTTTTGTCATCTTTCAATCAAACAATTTAAAAAGCCAACATTTTCATCCCAATCTTCAAAGTATTCATACATATTCAGAATAAACGGGCCAAATATTCCCAATAGATGCTTCTATGCATATACAAGATGCACCGAAGTATTCAATATCGGAGCCTAGTCGATTCCGTATAACAGTTAGACGAACGAAGACATTTTGTTAATACGAATGGATCTCCGCAACACATTCCGTGAGAATATTCTGGTGATTGAAATTAAAACTTTTATTTAGAACAAAGATTTTCTGTTGATCCTGGCTTTTGAACTGAGCTATAAAATGCATAGAAAGATAGTGAATATGATAAGAGATTGTGTTGATTATTTGATTAGTTCATTACATTTCTGTTAATCAAACGCTGCCAGCCTTTGGGACACTTTTCGTTTTGTATTTGTATGAAGAATTGTTTGATGCATAATTAGTTCTCCATTTTAATATAGAGAGTAGCTTGTGTAATATTGTTAAATAAATTATTTAATACTTAAACTATAATAATATTTTCAAACGAGAAAGTACAATGAATTAGAATAACTTCTTCTTCTTCTTCGTCGTATCGATGATGCCTCAATTATATGCGTTTTGACCAGAATTCAGCCACGGCAACAGCATTTTCATTTGCCTCGCAAAGGTCCTTCTGGGTGCAAGTGTTGCTGTTCAGAGAGCACGATAGGAGGTGAGTCATTGTTCGCGACGTAGCTCCGCATTCGCACTGCGGGTTATTGGAGTACCCCTAACCTTTTTTTTTTTTTTTTTTGCGTGGAGAAATGCTCATGCATACTACGCTACCACGGGGAGATAGCGCAGTTATGTGGGACTCTAACCCACTAAAACTCCACGGTGTCCTACTTTGCCGCTTATGGCGGGAACACGGGAACGCGGAAGCATACATCCGCGAACCCGCCGCGGCTGTCCGTCACCGGACCCTCCTTTGGGGAGTAACCCCGTCACCGGCGTACGAGAACACGTTGTACGCCGTGACCACCCCAGGAACCAAACCGGCACATGGGCGCCAGACGACCCCGTGTGTGGCACCCTTGGTTCCCCTGTGACGGGTCAGGACAGTGGCCCCGCCACCTACCACTTTTCGGCCGCAGGAGATAGGGAGAGCGGCCAACGCTATACCGACACTCCTCCTCCCCTGCGGCCCCACCGCGTCCGCCATCAGACGGTGGCGACCCCGTGCAGGCCGCGGAGGGTAGGGCGAGCGGCGCACCGTAATACCGGCACTCCTCTCCCGCCGCGGCCTCCAACCCTCAGCCGCGATGCCTACCATACCACATCGCGGCCCACCTCAGTTGCGATGCCGCCCATACGGCACCGCAACCTACTTATTGGCCGCTACGTCGTCGGCTTGTCGGCAAAAGCCCTGACGAGCGGCCCCTCCTCGGGTTCCTCTTCGCTTCACCGTGGTTGTCCAAGCCACGGCTACTGAGCCCCCCCGCCTCGACAATGCGGGAACCCATCGGGGGGGCAGTACCCCTAACCTAACCTAACTTAGTTGTGCCTGAAGCGACCCACTTGGCTTCGGATCGGTTTAAAGATTTCCAGGTGGGCCATGGAAGTTGGTGGGCTGCAGGGAGCTTTTCTGCAGGCTCAACATATTCTGTCGGAGGAGGATGTTTGAGGAGCCACAGTCTCTTCTTTGCCTCACTAGAACTGCTGTCATTAATAGGTTTGGTTAACCTCAGAAAGCTTTTCTGACTCTTCAATCTGCCCCTTGGCTTGTCCATATTGTATAGAGAGTGTCGTCTATCTGTCTCCTGCTTGTGTTATTTGGAAGAACAGGCCATTTCTCTTCGGACCTCCGGAGGGGCTATTCCTGCAAGCGGGTACAGTGCTGCGAGTGATGTGGGTTTTAGGCAGCTCGTAATTATCCTGCATGTCTCATTGAGGGCCACATCAACTTGTCAGGCATGGACGGATCAATGCCACACTGGGCATGCGAATTTGCCAGCCGAGAAGCAGAGTGCTAAGCCCGATGTACAAAGTACATGTGGGGAGGTACCCCAGGCAGTAGATGTCAGACGGCGAAGCAGATTAGATAGAATAACTAGTACCCATTATTGCAGCATTCCTATATTTGAAACATAATAAAAAGTTTTGTACAGGACTTTACCTTTAATATGGTTTGAAACAAAATTATATCAATTATTTATTTTTCCACAGGGCTACGAACACGCCTTCCGCATATCAAGCTACCTGGACAAGGAGAAAGACTACATTCCCTGGGGTGCCGTCAATCCTGCCTTCACATACCTCGATTCCGTTCTCAGTTCGTCTGCCCAGTACAGTCTCTTCCAGGTAAATTGTAGTTATTTTTTATGCTGGGTTTTTTTTTTTTTTAAGAGTACACATTAAACTTCTGGGGTGGCGAGATGCGCAGGATGCGAGACGCACAGGATTGGTCGACGAGGTGACACTCGAAGAGGTCTATGTTCAGCAGTGGACATCTTAAGGCTGGAAAAATAATGATGATGATAATATAAACAATACAAAACATTAGGCCTGTGTTCGCCGGCAAGTAATGCAAAGGTGTTAAGTAACTAATGTGATAGTATCTTGTTAGATGAGTGTAAGTTACTGTAAAACCGATAAAGTATGCGATATTCACTCTCCCAGCACAAATTCTGAATCCCAAGATGCAACTAAGAATTTCCTAGTGGAAAATCCCTATTAGTCTAGTATTTCATTGGACAGGGAAACTGTTAATACTCAAAGTTGCTCAAAATATTGACTAAATAAAAACGAAAAAAGGAATTATCTCTCAAAAAACTCCTTTTTTAACCGACGAAAAAAAGGTGGCGGTTCTCAAGTCGACCCGTATGTTTTTTGTTACATATATATGACCACGCGTATTTTTTGCAGATTTGTCCGCTCAATGATTCTTTTTCCATTTTAGCACTACATTCTGAACCTAACTGCTCCTCTATACGAAGAACTTGGCTTCGACGCAGCAGCTGATGAGCAGCACGTGACTCCTTACTTCAGGAACATCATTCTGGATTTGAACTGCCGTCACGGCAATCCCGCCTGCATCGCAACGGCTCAAGAAAAGCTTGAAAGCTTTAGAAATAACCCGTGTAAGTTGTATAAAACTTTTTCAATTAAACTTTACTGTTGTATTTTGTTGAATTTCTTCTAATAAGATCAATATTATGGTAGACACAAATTAAAAAAAAAGGTATTTGGCTGCAGGCTTTGTCCTACTCCTACTAGGCTTGAGTTACTTAAATTCTATCATTCATGACCCTGAAAATCTTCAACATTTGAATTTATCTATACTATAATATTATAAAGAGGGAAGATTTGTTTGTTTGTTTGTACCGAATAGCCTCCGAAACTACTGGACCGATTAAAAAAATTCTTTCATCAATAGAAAGCTACATTATTCCTGAGTGACATAGGCTATTTTTTTTATCCCGAAAACGGATTCTGTCGGGTGGTCCACGGGAGCGAAGCCGCGGGAAACAGCTAGTCTTAAATAAAAGTAATTCTTTTGATAGACAAAAGAATTTTTAAACGACAAAAAATGTGACTCATCCATGTCACGATTGATTCATGTTTTTACTTACCAACTTTATCACAATAGCTACAATTTTAAAAGTAGGCCAATAAAATGATAGTTATGACCTAATTTCTAATCATCTTCAAATTGCAATACAGCTGAGCGCCTGAACCCTGACATCCAAACTCTGGTCTACTGCTCCGGTCTCCGTGGAGGCAGCGTTGAAAACTTCAACTTCCTCTGGGACTTGTACTTGGCCAGCCAAGACTCTAGCGAGCAGTCCATCCTGCTGAACGCTATGGGATGCACTTCCAATGCTGAGAGGCGTTCTTTGTAAGTTGTGATTTACTTTGCAAAGTTGGCACCTGGAGTATATATTCGTATAACTCCTTTGATAGAAATTGAACCCTAAAACAATATCCCTAAAGTATATTTTGTATTGATCCAGTGACGCATTTTTTTTAGCTTTAAGTAGCAAGTGCAGTTGCTTTAATTATAAATGCAAGGAGAGTGATTATTTAGGTTTGGTTTGTTTAGTTGTTGTGTTATGAATGATTTATGACATCATGATTATCCTCTAGCCCTTATCCCCATTGCTTCATCCTCATAATCTTCATTCGAAGTCTATTTTGTATCAAAGTCAGCATATTATATGTGTACAATAACAATAATGATGTACAAGCGGGTATAAAAAAAGAAATGGGTAGATCTTATTGGGCATTAAAAATTCGTCCGCATCGCTGTCAACGGGCAAACTGCCTGAAACTCTGGCAGTATTGCTCCGTAGAAAGGCAATGCTTAAAAAAGTAGAAGTTGCCAAGCGATTGGTTAGATGAGAAAACAAATAGAAAAAACTGGAAACGATATCTACCACTTTATCAAGCAGATACTGAAAGATTACAACCAATACTAGATAAGGCAGTTAACGCACGAGATACGTCGAAAAGTTTACCGTCGGTAGCTTGAAGGCACATTGAGTCAAAGTAGAACATATCTGCAAAGGAAATCTGATTATGAAGTTAAGATAAGATTACAATATTTCGTAAACTAATAGATTACAATCAAATGTTTAGATGTTACTGTCACGTTTAAGTGACAACATTTAATATTTTTAAGATGCTTATTAATATTTTGTTAAATTAAACTAGATCTACTACTACAACTAGAACTAGTTGTTACAACTAGTATTTTTAATTGTTTCGAAATGGATGGAACAATTACGGTGAAAGCGACATTAATTTTAAACATCTGCCTCACCATGTTGGGATCGGCTTTAAGATTTTCTTTTCTGATGTAGCTAAATACCAGTATTTATTTATGACCTATTAGTAAGATGTCTTCTAGAAGAGACAAAAGGCGTCCTCTGAAGTTCTTCATCGTAAACTGCCTTGAGCTTTAGTAATAACTAGATGAAAGATCAAAGGATACCTCTGTCAATAAATGCTCTAAATATTTCTTACGAATAGAAATGATAGCTTGTGACCTTTAATGAAGTAGAAATTAATCAAAGATCGCAGGGTCCTTTAATAAAACCAACTCAAAGTCATCTAATTGCCACTTTTGGTCTCACCGACAACTGAGGGGGACAACTAGAGCAAGGTTATTTTGAGTGTGCGTAAGGGACAAATGTATGTGACTTGTATACATAATATGTCCCTCACGCACACTCAAAATAACCTTACTCTATGAGCTTATGGTCACCCCCCTGGTACCTGACCCCTTCCAATAATCTTATTTTTCTGTTCACCAGCTACATGAGCCAGGTTATCAGCGACAGCTCTCCAGTGAGGGAACAGGACAGGCATACCATCTTAGTCTCAGTCACCAACGCAGGCCCCGAAAGCACGGAGGCAGCCTTGGACTTTGTCATTGAAAACTTCGCTGAAATCCAACCCAGGTAAAAACATGTTTTTGTAATGAACAAATTTTAAAGTTAAACTTTACGGCAAAGTATTTCCAGTACTTTTAAGCTTTGCCGATAGCAAAATTATACTTTGACACACAACATTTTATATGCTACAATTCATTGGAAATTGCCTCATGCATGTGGTGCTGAATTCGATTTCCTAAGTGGCCAGTGTTATTGAGTTTTCTCATTTGGAATATCTCTGTAGCAAACTGTAATCTGGATTTGTGTCCAATTGTTCAGCATGACCAAACATGTGAATTACTTAAACATAACTGGTGATATGTGCATGTAAAGGTACCTTAACCTCTGCCTTACCCTTCAAGGAATACAGCTGCGATGACACGTTACGTTATGATGACAAAATTATTAATAATAATATTATTTCACAGAGTGCAAGGTCTGACTGGTACAACAAACATCTTGAACGCTTTCGCCAGAAGGCTTACAAGTGAAGAGCATTACGATAAGGTACGTACATGGGTATTCTCCAAACATATAATATAGAAAGGATAAACTCGGAATGATCGTTTATGTAATATGAATTATGTAAGTTAGTTATCATAATCATAGTTTTAATGTTAATAAAAAAGCCATAAGTATGATTGCAAGTATAGTATCAGTATTTAAGTAGGGTTGCGGGAAACCGATGGAATCGAGACGCACGGGACTAGTCAATGAACCTTTCGGGGTGGCCAATGTTCAGCAAAGGACGTCTTTCGGCGGCAATGATCATGATTGTCACTGTGAAAAAACTGAAATGCGCATAAACGTAAAGAACCGGCCAAGTGCGTGTCGGGCCACGCGCAGTAATAGGGTTCCGAAATTGCATAATATTGCGGACTAAAAAAAATAGGGTTTTGTTGTTGTTACATGAACATTAGAACGGTTTCAGCGGCTCACAAAGTCTAAAAACGGGCCCACATAGGATTTTTTAATCTATATTCTCGCGTTTGACCACTATCTCGCCTGATGGTAAGCGATGATGTGGTCTACGGTGAAGCACGCTTGCCTAGATGTAATCTATTCACTCTTGACTTAAACTAAATAAGGAGTAACTGGTAACTGAAGAAGGAGTTATAAAATCCAACTTCGCAACTGAAGTAAGAAAAATATTATATTTTCGAGTACAACCGCGGGTGCGAATTGCGAAAGGAGCCGATACGAGCACACGTTAGAGCCACGGGGAATGGTATAGTTAGTTCCTGGATCCTTGCGTGCACGCTCCTTGTTTATTTCTCTTTCGGAATTAGAAAAAAATCGTATGTATTCACCTCTAATCTCCTCTAATACCGCAGATTAGAGGTGAATCCTCTAATCTACGGTATTCACTATTTCATTCTGGAAACTATTTCATACGCAAACGAATCTCTGAATCGAAAAATGGTTTTACCATAATATTTTTGAATGGCCTATCCAACGATTTCCCACACCATGGGATAGATGAGAAAAAAAATACATCCCCACTTTACGTCTAAGGGAGGTGCCCGAAAAAAAAAAATATTTCATGATTTTATGTTACCACTTTGTCGGAATTATTAATATGTATATACATGCCAAATTATAGCTTTCTAGTACTTACATTTTCTGAGCTAAGCTGCGGACGGACAGACGGACAGAGCGAAACTATAAGGGTTCCTTGTTGACTTCGGAACCCTAAAAAGAGATGACGTATAATAAATCCAGATGAATCATCGACACGAAAACTAGGACATGAATGAAAAAAAAAAAAATCTTGATATTTACACCCAAACTTGAACTGAAACTGGAAGAAATTATTGTTGCTTGTTATGAAATCTCGAGATAGAGACAGACGCAGCTCGTCAGTCAATCCTTCAATCTTTACAAGACGGGCTCGACCTTCATTAATGAAGAACACCTAACTATCATATACTCGTATATCATTACTTAACATATTATTATATTAATACTTGATTATTTTTCTTTTTCACAGGTCAACGAATTATTTAACCGTCACCAAGGCATATTGACGGCCGGTGAATTGGCTTCAATCAGTGGCGTCAGGGAGAACATCCAAGCCTCTATCACATGGAGTAATCAGAATGCCCAAGTCGTTGAGTCTTGGCTCACTGACAACTATGGAGACACTGACAGCGGTGCACCTGCTCTTGTATCCAGCTTCATCGTTCTTATTTCCGTTTTTGTGACAATATTCAATTATTAATAAGTTTAGTTTTTCTATCTGCGTTTTGTTTAGCTTCTTTACTTTTGGATACATCTTTCTTACATCTTTTCCCCGATTTCTGCATTAAGCATTTTAGAGTTGAGTATTTGTCGAACTGTATTTTTGCCTGAAAACCTGCCTAAATTTAACATTAAGGGCGGTTACGCACTTCATCCGATCCGTGTCTGAGAAATGTCGATTCCATAGTAGCCGTAGTACTTCTTGTAGGGAAGCTTTCGCACTACATCCGAACTCAATCCGTCATAATTCAGAACATTTTGAAATCGGAAATTAAATCAAGGACGCGGATTGGATGAAGTGTATAAGAAAAGTTTGACCTTAATTTAGAAATCGGCCCTTTGTCATATATATTTTTAATGGCTTCATTATTTATTTGTTTTTAAAAGCCATTGCTTTTTGTTTAGAGTCATTGCTTTTTGTAACTATTAAGTATACGTTACTGATTAAATAGAGACTTAATACTATATTATTATAATTCATACAAATATTTGTTTCCGTATTGACGATAAAATCAGATGTTATAACATTTTTAAAGAAGCTATTTATAATGTGTAAATAAACTTAACAATTTAAGTACAATAAGTGACATAAAACTGTAGCTAAAAGATGAAAGGAAGGTTGTTATTTATAAAAGAGTCGTAAAACTAAAAAATGCCTTTAAAATAAGATATTTATAAATATTTATATAAGAGTTTTTTTACACAATTGACATCAATGTTTGATACAATAAAATATTAGAAAATATTATAAAACTTTTTTTTAACTCTTCCTCCAAATAAATTCCTAAAATCTAAATAAATAAATAATCTAAAATCCAGCATCACAGATAAAATTGAAGATATAATATACACAAAAATACTACTGTAATAAGAACAAGGTTATAAAAATGGCTCTGCAAAAGAAATTTATCGATTACTCATATACACTTGCATCATACATTAGTATCTCCTTTAGAATAATGCATCATAGGTAAGTCCAATCTATCCAAATACTTGAAAACTTCAAAAAGATCTGAGTCATCTTGGAGCTCTGTAATCTAAAACTACATTGCTCAAGAAAGATAATCTGAAATGGATGGTCACTATGATATGACACTATGTACACTTTGTACAGTTGAGGCGCAAATTATGGTAACAGGAGTGAAATTATTTTCGTTGTGTACAAATACAATGCAGCAAAGGCTGTATAGCTATAACTTATATTAATTTAAACTTAATACATCATTAGCTCATTATACATACAATATTTATTCATTTAAATTTATACATATTAATATATTTATGATTTCTGAAGTTTATTAATGACATAGGCATACTCTTCCAGTGAAACAAGGTTATAGGTGTAAACAAACACTATATCTTCTTAGAATCTTTACTATAACAGTATTGATAATAGCAGATAAACTGGATCTTTCTCTGGTCTAGATTTGGTTGTATGATGGTATATTGATTAATTCCATCACCATACCATCATCATGGTCATTTTTCTTTAGACTAGATTTATGAAGTCTACATTAAATGCATCTATAACAAATTACTGTTTTAAAACACAGGTCAAAAACAGAAAATAACGTTCATAAAAATAGTCTTCTATTGTGCCGTTTATAAATTCGTATCGGTGACTAATCTTGCAACGCAGTGTAATAATTTTATCTTTGGGTTTTCAATGCCCTTACAAATAAGATCAATTGTATTTTTCACGACTCTATAGTAGTTTAAGAAAAATTTGTTCAGTTTTTTATGGGTCATCGAAGTAAACGCATATGCGTAAAATCGATGAAAAAGTTACGATCGCAAGTGTAGTCAAAATGGTTCTAAGAAGTTTCGTGTTTCTAATTACAATAGTGCTAGTTTTAAGTAAACCTGTAGATATTAATAAAGTTAAAACAGAAGAAGTCGTTGTATACACTGCCGAAGTAGAAAAGTTAGAAGTGGTTAACGATACTAAGAAATTCCGAAATGATGCAGTTTTCACGAATCAAATTCGTCCTGGAATGGTTATTAGTGCATATGCTATAGAAATCGAGGCTGATATTGATGGAGAATCATTTAGTGGAAGAGCATCAATAACAGTGGGTATAACTGATCCTGAAACTAGAGAAGACCCGGTGGCGTTCTACGTTGAAGATTTGAATATAAACTCAGTGGTGTTCACAATACTTCAAGGATCTAATGTCCATCAAGCTGATTTTGATGTCGATGAAGATGATGGCATTCTAGAGATTGACCCTGGAATAGCTGCTTCATCTTACACGTTTATAATTGATTATACAGGATCATTGGCAGTGGCCGGCAGAGGATTGTACTTAGGACGCTACGATGATAAGTAAGTAATAGTTTATTAATTTATTTTAACAAGCTTTTAAATAGTAACGGTCTATATATCGTGATAGTATAAAGGTTAGGGCTTCGCCTCTCATAATTGAGGTTGCAGGCTCAAATATCTAGCAAGTATGAATGTGGTTTTTTTTTTGCATTTGTACTTTTAAGTTTATCTTAGATAACACTGATATCGGTGTAGGAAAACATCGTGAAAAAGCTAGTCTTATAGTTAATCCTTTCGCTGGTAGTACTAATTGCGTATTTGCATTTGAAGCGTTGCTATAGATCACTATTAAAACATTGGCAGTCAATTCAAACCCCTTAAATATCAAAGCCATTGCTCACCTTGGAAATATCTTGCGTCTTTCGATTGACTCAAGGCAAAAAATGTTCTTGAATTCCTAAAGAGTTGTCATTATTTGTATTCAATAAAATAATGCTAATATGCTTTAGAATTTTGTCATGTAATTATTTTGTTCGTGCGGGAATCAAACCCGCCGCCGCAGCTCAGCAGCCAATCGCACAGCCATAGTTGGCGCTGTGGCGTGTCGTCAAAAAAAGTGGCATGCATAATATTTGCCAAAGGTCGCGAAAGGATTATTATAAGTCTGAAACCGCCAACCCACCCGGAGCAGATCTAGTGACTAATGTTCATGCTTGCCTGTTTGAGAATAACCTTTGCCTTGCAGTGGGACAGTAACAGACTGGTATAGTTGTTCTATCTCACGAAGGTGGGTTACGACTTTTAGGTCGTCGAAATAAGAGTCATTTTGTTACGATTTATCCGCCTTCGCGAGATGGATATTTTATATAAATTATTCATAATGCCCGGGCAATATGATAGATAATGATGTCATGTCTAGGTAATTTTTGTCCAATCCAGGTTGCCTGGAAGAGATCGCGGAATGCGATAAGGCCGCCCATTGTATATTATAGTATTAAGTTTCTTTTTTTCTTGTTTATTAAGGTGTACAATAAAGTGTATATAAATAAATAAATACTATACGAACCTAACCTATCCGTGTCGGGGTGCCGCTTCGCTCGCTCTTGGATTAATTCATCTTACTTAATATTATAAATGCGACAGTTTGGATGGATGTGTGTGAGTTTGTTACTCAATCACGCCAGAATAGCTGAACGGATGTGAATGAAGTTTGGCGCAGAGATTGATCATAGTCTGGAATATCACTTAAGCTACTTTTTATCCCAGTATAATGTTTCCCTGGGATAAAAATAGGTGATGTCCTGGCAGAAGCTAGTTGACCATAATTATCGAATTGCCCAACCGTTACGTACGTCAATATTGCATTGAGACAGACCGGTCAATGTGATAAATATAGAAATTTAAATCAGTATTCATTAGATTGACCGATTTGACTTGACTAGATTCATAATGCCCGGGCATTATACATAGTGCCCTGATTAATCACTTGGTCCATGACATAGACATTAGACTGTTAGGTATACCGATCGAATGTTTAATAACTTGTGTAAGTTTACGCCATAGTGTGGTTTAGTACAGCCATTACTGACCAACAAAATAATTTTGCTGTCAATAACTAAAGCATCACAGTGTGGGCCCCACAAAAGTTGACAGGTTTTTGTGGTCATATTTAGGGGAAGGCTTATGTCGAGTACCTTGCGAATGTCTAACAGCTGAATAATAATGGTGATATCATCATCATTATCGAATTATTATCGAAGCTTTGAAGCTCCGATTGTTGGTATTGATTAGAAGGTTACGTACACAGAAACTTTCAAACACAGAACTGTTTGACTAAAAACTTTTTACAAACTATACAACCGACTTCCAAATAAAAACGCTACAAAGTGAAAAATAACTTAAATTACGAAAGTCATTTCCTCGTTAAACAAACTGCGTAAAAATGTGAAAATTATTTTTATCTCTTAAGTGACCTTAAGAGATAAAAATAATTTTCACATTTTTAGTAGTTAGTGGTAGGTAGTGTAGTTAAAGTAGAGTATCAATGTAAGAGTCATATGTGGAACCCAGCATTTATATATGAGGTAGTTATAAGTAAGAATTGTACTTAGTAGAACTGTAACTTAACTTATTTACTATCTTTTGCTTGTGAGTAGCTATGTATTTTACAAAAAAAGGCCCCACACTAGTAAGCTGTCTTGTTAGTTCGCCAGTAAATAATAATATACTTGAAATTACATTAAATTACAAGTGTATTCCCCGTAGATTTGGGTTATTGGACGATTCGCACGAATTTAACTCGCCTGAAATGTGCGAAGCAACCCTTTTTAATAATATTATTTTTAGGCTTTTTTTTACCCTACTACATACTTTTGGAGTTGTCAATTCGTACACCAATAAATTAACTTCATGCAAAGCGCTACAAAAACAATAATATTATTCAAAAACCGGCCAAGTGCGAGTCGGACTCGCGCACGAAGGGTTCCGTACCATTATCGCAAAAAACGGCAAAAAAATCACGTTGGTTATATGGGAGCCCCACTTAAATATTTATTTTATTTTGTTTTTAGTATTTGTTGTTATAGCGGCAACAGAAATACATCATCTGTGTAAATTTCAACTACCTAGTTATCACGGTTCATGAGATACAGCATGGTGACGGACAGACAGACAGACAGACCGACAAACGGATAGCGGAGTCTTAGTCCCGTTCCCGTTCCCGGGTCCCGTTTTTACCATTTGGGTACGAAACCCTAAAAAGGGTCGATTCGCACATTTTGGGCGAGTTAAATTCGTGCGAATCGTTCAATAACCCGTAGATTTAGGCAGAGTACCTATAGAACACCATACTGAAGTAGAGTGCTTTTTTAATCGCCCTCAATTACATGGTACTTAAGCATAACATGTGGGTGAATGTAGGTACATCTCGCCGATAAATTTCACTGGTTACTCAAGTATCCGGCACTGCCCATGGTGTGTCAGTTGTTTGATATTTAGCGCGGCGCGACATACAAAGTATTTTTTTTTACCATCAGTTTCTATTGCTCGTGTATCAGAAAAGCCTTATTACGACGGTAGTCTGGACCGTGGCTCTGGACCACCTCGTCGATTAGTAGTTACATTAGTGTTTACTGGTTTTTAAAAAACTTTACGACCGTTTATATCTTGCTTGAGACTAGGGTGAGCTAGTTGTTGAATAATATAAAGTATTTTTTAACGAAATTGTGATTAAATACCATTATGAGAGCTACATCTCCATCTTTGAATTACAAACACGTCAGTCAAAGATACAATCAAGAAATATGTTTTAGATCGATTAAAAATGATTGAAATTCTCTCAAAGCTATTTTTTGTATAATTTTGTGGTTAAGAAGTTAAATATATTTTATATTTAGTCATTTATCACGAACAGCTTTTCTGCGCATGGACAGTTTGCATTATCTCAATATCTAACGATAAGTTTACAATTCCACCAGTTCTGAAATTCCATATTCAATTTTATCTTTTTAAACCTAGTTGAGACATTATCGGGATCATTTCATATCTTAAGAGATGTTTTACGATTAAAATTTTTCGTGTCGTTCTCACCGTTCCATTTCTTCCAAGACAGTGCAGTGGATTGACGCATGGGAGTGTGGGGAGTGAAGTGAACGGCCTACAAAACCCCATTAAAAATGGTTCGGACTAGGCTAAAGTGGAAGTGTATCTTCATTTCATGCATAATTCTTTTCAACGTGTTCACAAAATCGTTACCGATAAAAACGCAACTATCCTCCCTCACCAGCACAGACACTAGTTTTAAAAATTCGGAGACTCCCATTGTGCTCGAACCTATAGAAGGTTTCCCTGTAACGAATATTGAAACAGTAGTTGATACTAAAAATGTGACTTCTTTGGAAGTGCCAGTGAATGCAACTCGTGATATGTTATTCAGACAAAATGTCAGACCAGGTCAACAAGTAAGGAGTTATGCGATTGAAATAACAATCAACGGGGATTCATTCGACGGGCGTGCTGTTCTTGATGTTCTCCTATCCCCAGAAACGAGGGAAGACGAAATTGTCTTACACGTTGATGGGCTAGATATCAGATCTGTGAGAGCAGGAGTGTTTTCAGCTGCAAACGCCGTGGACGCTGGCTTTGATATTGACGATCAACAACTGTCAATCTTCCCAGCAAGTGTGGGGTCATCATATTTTGTTGTCATAGAATATAGTGCACCACTAGCTATGGGAGGACTTGGACTTCACTTGGGAACATATAATCAAAATCAAGAGTAATTATTTATTTATTCTGTTATATCCATCTGATTACCAATGCGGAAATACCAAATTTTTCAATAGGCGAAGATTTTTTACCTGCTATGAGGAATAATTGTGGCTACTATACATGACTTATATAAATGTTAGTCTGGTAGTTTGACGATCATGAGGCCAAGACCTCATGGATCGCACTAAAGTACTGGGTATACCCAGGACGGCAAAGAGTAGGTTATTAGGTTTTCTATAGCGAATTTCTCATTAGTAGTCTGCAGTCTACATAATGGGACTAAGACATACATATAACTGACGAAATGTGGATGTAGGTGCTCTTGAGTCTATTATTTTCTTGGAAAACAGGTGTTGATGAATGTTTTACTAAGTAAAAATTGTCAAACCATAAATTTTGTTCTCCTCTTTTAATATGTATGACTGCTAAAACTGTGAAAAATCACGTGCAGGACGCAACTGTGCGCCTGTTTTTGTAGTTACAAAGTCACCCGACCATTCGCGACAGCACTCCTTCATACAAATGATTTGATACAACAGCTGCTAATGAATTTACCTATCTTACTTTAGATTCACATAAAAAAGCCAACAAAAAGGAATTGGACCGTCATTTACCTACTTAACACAGATTTTCACAGTTTTTATATTCCTTTTCCAAAAGAACTTGAAAAGTTCGATTGAATGTTAATTTGAAAAAACAAAAGTCCCTTTTTAACACCCGACGGAAAACCGATGAACCCGACTTATATTACCTTTAAAACTTTCGCATTTCATAACTGAAATACATATACAAAAACCTCTAAAAAGCAAATATAAGCCTTGCACTCGCGTCGGGGAACCGCTAAGTAAATGAAATAAACTGCTTTAAACGGTGGCGGTTCTCCGACCCGATACGAGGCATATTTTTTTTGCTTTTTAATGGTTTTTGTTGGGGGGGGGGTTTATAAAACTGGTTTGGAACCAGACTCGCATTACAAAAATAAGTCACAAGAAGTACCAAAAAATGTATATTACTGATTTACGTACATTTCGTTTGTAAGAGAATTTAAAAAGCGCAATCCAATTACATTTGAAAAATCTCTTTGAATTTCGCAATTGTCAGATAAAATTTATCTGACGAATAAATTTGGTGGTTAAATATATTTCCTAAATATCTGCTCTAAATGAATGCCCAGTTAATGTTCAGACCCTAAATACATTGGGATGATGAATACAACAGTTGTAATAATATAATTTTTATTTAATATTTATTAATGCTTTCCAGTTACAGTTGTAGCCATTCATTACTATAACATAGACATGATCAGTAAAAGATTCTAGCTATAAACAATCTATCGATGTTAAGGCAACAATACAAATGCCATAATAACTTTTCATTGATTAATGTCACAACGGCATGCAAACTGCTTGCAGCCTTTATTACACTCACAGTCACGTGTATAGGCGCCTTTAAGAGTTTCAAGATAATCTTGTTCAAACCATAATATCATTAGAAAAAAAAAACAAAAAAAAGCCTTTTTTTCTTTTTTTTTTTCTTTTTGTACGCAAAATACGCGCTTAGTCGTGGAGTTGCGGCAACCAGCCCGTTTTTAACCTAACCTAATATCATTACATTCTCTTAAACAGTTTTTTTTAATTTTCAGCACATACATAGCTATGAATCTACATCCGACGTATGCAAGACGCGTGTTCCCTTGCATGGACGAGCCTACCGAGTTGTCAATCATAAGTTTCACCTTCAACGGCCTGGATTACACACATTTAGTGTCAAATTCGGAGCTGGAGGATAACAGTCAGTAAGTAATTCCTATCGCCCTACTTCAAAAATCCAATATACTACAAACTTGAGATGTGCATGTCTGCCATGTATTCCATGTCACACTTAGTCTCCGGTAACTGCTATCCCTGCACCTGGAACTTCTTATGCTTGATAGGCTCCACAGTGGGCTTATCTGTGTCTTCCTCTTGAGAGGTTATTATGATTGCTTCAGGCCCACTTGCACCTTAAACTTTAGTTATAGTTAGTGGAACTTTCCACCTGCCATGATATCTTCATCACCTTTCGTTGATTGGTAAATAATTCCTCAAGGCTTAAATACGTCTTTCTGATGTATGAAGTTTAATGAAGTATTAAATACATAATATGAAAATGTAGCTAAAGTGAGGCTACATCTTAAAAATGTCATACTTAAAGGGCCCGGTGTTAGCTACTAGCTTGAAGATAATACGATAACACTGGTAGCCACAAGCTTCACTGACTTCCTAAAACACAATCTTGTCTTATTTTATTATTCCAGGAGCCAATTCCGTCCATTGATGCACCCGCCACACCTCTGGGGCATGATAGCCCACAACTTTGTCAACATCAACATACCAATTACAAACGTTTTATTATTTGGAAGAGCTGGTATCTCCAACCAGGATGCTATAGCTTCGGTAGCTATCAACTCCTTCTACACAAACCTGATCGAATGGACTGACAAGTTGTACACGGAAATCGTTTTACACCAAGATGGTAGAATGAATATCGTGGCACTTCCAGACGTGGACACAGATTGGCATGCTCTTTCTACTGTTGGTATTTGGTAAGTCTTGGTATATTTTACATAATACTCGTAAATTGTGAACTTTAAATGCTTGTCCAGCAATTAGTAAGTAATCCATTTTTCAAGCACTTCCTGGCGGATCCGATTAAGTTGAAATTTGGCGTACTTTTGTAACTTTGGAAACATTTAAATAATTTGATACTATGGACTTGGTCTCATGATGGAACCGGAAGGTGGCCATAGCAACTCCTCAACCAAACAACTACGCACCATCGCGTCTAGGCTAATTTTGTTGATAATAAGCGATATTACATTGCATAGCCTGTATAAAAAATAAAAAGATTTTTACTTACTTGTTCTTCTTAGTAAGTGAGGATCAGGGCTTCGTGCTAAGTGTTCTATCACGGCCGGGAAAAAAATTCTCACATAAATTTTGTTTGATTTTGTATTTACTTATGGTGTGGCTTGTAATATGTTCTACTTACGGACGTACTTTAACTCAAAGCCGCGACCATGAACTTTGTAAGAATTGACTTGAATTCCTTTATTCCACTTGATAAATTGGAAGTGTTAATGGTGTAACATTCATATTTGTAAAGCCTTTCTTTTTTTTATTATAGATAGGCTCGCGCTTGACCACTATCTCACCTGATGGTAAGCGATGATGTGGTCGACGGTGTAACACGCTTGCCTAGAAGTAACCTAAATAAATAAACCTAACCTAAGTAACCTTATAAATTACTAGTGCTCCGCCCCGGCTTCATATGGGACAAATTATATACAAAAACCTTCCTCCTTGATCGCCGTTCCTATTTTTTTTTAAATCTTTATTTATTTAGAGACTTTTACCTTACAAAGAAACGTCAGCCTCATCATACCCTTATCTAACTAATTTAACACGTAATTATAATATTATAAAACAAATATATTATTGCGTAAGCGAGGGAGATAGTGATGCAGCTACCATGGCATAAATCAGTTTCGCTTCTCCCGAATTAGGTATAGATAATATTGTAATGAAAGCACCAACATCATATATATTAAGTTCCTATTAGTAAAAACTGTATCAAAATATGTTGAGTGGTTTAGATGAAGTTAGCGGCGAAACAGAAATGACGTCGACAGACGCCGACTGTGATCTTTTTATACTATTTAGAGATGTTTTCAGGGAGCCCTACGTGTTCATGGAAACGGTTAACTCAGTGAAGCAAAGGAGTTTAGCGCTCCCAAAGATCGCAGAAGCAATGGCCAAGCAATGGTTTGGATTCGTGATCTTCCCTCAGAACTGGCGGTATGAATGGGTTGTGTCAGGTTTAGCTTCGTATGCAGGCTGGGAGATGGTGAGACAGGTGGGTTCTGAAATTGCCTTTTAGATCATTTAATAGCACGATACGAGCATCAGGAAAACTAAAAAATAGCAATAGAGTAGTGTACTGAAAATGTATTTTTTGTCCGTCACGTCAGGTAGATTCATAAAAAAATATTGGACACGTATTTTTTTTCTTTTGACACGTAAATATAAAGTGACGTCTAAATAATGCGTTGAAATATCATAAAACGTCACGCCGCTAGTACACTTTAAACAGCTTTAGTGACGTCACAAGCCTCCACTCCTAAACATCAAAGTTTGTAATTTTTTATTGATTTGGTAAAGCAACAAATAAGCGTCCAATATTATTTGAAAATCTCACTGATGGACTGAATATAATTATCATTTTACTACCCAGGAAACATCGGAGTTTTTAAGTTTGTTCCTGAGACACTAGACAAGTGTCATTCGATGGCGATCATTGAAATGTCAAAATGTGAGGGATTGATCACGTGACATTTCGATATCGCTTGTCAATCCCATACAATTTTGCTTTTTTAAACGACTTTCCAAAAAAGAGAAGGTTCTATGTTCGACTTCCTTTGTTTTTTATTTATATTTTCACCGATATCTCCGTCAATTGTGAACCGATTTTTTTGTTTGAATGAGTATGTTCCGAAATTGGTCTCATTTTAATTTGGTGAAGATCTGATGAAGAACTTCGAAGATATACAACATAACTCTTCAATAAATAACGGCAAATCTTTCGGGACTGCTGCAATCGCATGTCTGTTTATTGTTTATACCATTTCATAACATAACATCACGCCAGTACGCTCTAAAGGGGTACACACATGAGAACGGTTCACCTGGGTACACTCTCTTGTCAATGGTTATGTTCAAGTTTCATGATATTCGGGTTATCTATTCTGGTATTATAGGTACCTTACTAAACCACTTGCCTATTAGGTAGGTACAACTAAAATGTGAAAAATAAAAAAGCTTTTTTACAAAAAAATACTACCGACTTCCAAATATAAAAAAACTAGAAGTCGGTATCCATAATGCAAAAAATTGGTACCTACGAAAGACACTGACTTCCAAAAAGAAAGTTATTTTTCACTTTCTAGTTTTCTTTAATTTGGAATTCGGTAGTATTTTTTTGTAAAAAAGGTTTTTTTTGTCAATCGCTATCGCCACGCTTACGGTGATAGAATTTCATTTGTTTAGGGCCTTTTAGGGCCTCTGGTAATCCATACTAATATTATAATTACGAAAGTAACTCGGTCTGTTTGGAAATTTTTCCCCTAACGGTTTTGTAATAAACTTGGTATACGGGTAGACCATGTCTTGGTATTTTTATTCCGGAAGTATTTTTTATCCCCATGGGATAGTTTCAAACTTTCACGCGGGCGATGCCATAGGCATAGCAAATATTTTTTTAACACTTTGTTAGGAAAGAGTTGGGAAAAAAATTGTTTGTTAAATAAAAGTTCCAACCAAAATAATGCGGAAGCATAATATTTCAATAAATTGATGTACTTTCTTACAGTTCCAAGGCGATGGTATGGGCACAGACACCACACTGCTTGACGTCAACACATTGTTCACGACCGAAGTGATACAAGAGAGCTTACTACGTGACTCCTACCTATCTTCAGGAGTATTAGAGCCAGGTGGTGATCTGTTTGACGAAGACGCAATCAGAGACCATATCGGTGTGAATGGCATTCTGAAGTATAAGGCTCCAGCGGTAATGAGAATGATGAGGATCGTGCTTGGTGGTCCAGATACTGACTACATTCAAATGGCAGCCAGTGCACTAGTGAATGGAATGTAAGTCTTAAAAGTAGCTTGAAGGTTTATTTGAAGATCGAATTGAAGGAATATTTTCTTTATTTACTTAAAATAAATCGCTTAAAATAAATAAAAAAAGATGGGTACGCGCTGGACGTGGAGTTGCGGAAACAGCCCATCGAAACTAAACTAACTAAATTGTAAATAAGTACTACTTTATCGGTAGGGTAAAAAATATATAAATATTATTCTATCTGAACTAATATTTCAACAAATAATTTATTTAACATTAAAATAGAGATGAATTCCAATTCATATATGTTTGAGCATCTGTCAACAGATAATGGATTCTGAGTTTCGAATTTATCATAAACTTATCATAGTTTTATCGACTGATAAAGCTAAAAGGTTTGTAAATGTGAATGTTCAATATGTGAAAACTTGAAAAATATTTTATAAAAATTGTGTATAAGTAGCATAAATAATGAATTTAGCAGAAGTGGTTAGTAACGCGTGCTGAGTTGCTACCCAGGGCGTAACGTGAAAAACGTGTTAAAAAAACTGGATCCCCAAATGGACTGAAAACGAAATTCTAAACCATATGTTGATGTTCGTATTAAAAAAATCAGCATCTCAGTGTTTCATCATAATCAATCAGACTGTATAATAGGAATCCACAGCTGGACATATAGGTCTTAACAATTCTTCAGCCAAACTATTCCTGTTATTTAACTGTCTAAAAACACCCTGCGAAGATCCATTCCACCTTGCTTGAAGGTTTCCTACCAAATGCTTGTCACCAAATTCTTAAATATTGTCCACTTTTCCAGGACGATGGAATGGGTGAACACCTTAACCTTCATAGATGCTGTGAACAGTGAATGGTTTGGATCAGGCAATAGTGGCATGGTTGGTGATTTCGATGAGTATTTGGAGCCGTGGATTCAAAACAATGGATACCCACTCATTCGGGTTACTCGTGTACGAGGATCTGGAGTGCTGCTTACTCAGGTAAATTGGTTTAATTGCATTTGATAATAATATTAATACTAGTATGACGCGTACGCGTAACATTCATGATCACAGCAGAAACTGGAAAAATAACAAGCAAAATAGCAAATTGTATTATAGCGACATCTATGATGTGACATACGAATTACTAATGATCTAACATAAAAAATTCTGCATCGCACAAGCAGAGTTTTCGGCACGATTTGAACACATACAACAACCGTCGGGCAGTTGCCCAGACTAGACAGAATCCTCTTTTCAATGGACTCGAGACTTTACACCCTGTTCTGCATATCTCCAAAGTATAAAGTTTGATACGGCAGTGTATCAAAAATTAAGAAAAATGTCCCTACCAACTATTCTGAAGGACCTTTCATAATGTACATACCAATTCTATCCTAATTCTTATTAATATAGATGGGTGGCTGTTTGTTATTCCTTCACACATAAAAGTGAGTGGAGCCGCTAGCATTATAATGCGAAAGTTTGGATGGATCTTAATAAATTTTAAAGTAACATAGTTAATACATTAGAATAACATATAAGCTATAATTTATAAAGATAGAAGATATAATAATTACATGCGAGCGGAGCCTTTAGCATTATAATGCGAAAGTTTGGATGTTTGTTGCTCTATTTTTTTGCACTATTTTCAGGAGCGTTTCGGTTTCTCCAATAAGCCATTCAACCCCATTCGAGTGCCAATCACTTATACTACCAGTTATGAACAGAACTTCGATCTAGACAAAATATATCCTGTCGGTATGTTTGACCAATCACACAATTTGGTCTTCGCTCTTGGTGACGAAGATTGGGTCCTCTTCAATATCCAAGGACAAGGTGAGCTTCAAAATTCAATATCTCAGTTATCTGGGCAGTTATTTAAATGTTAAAGCTTTTGGTACTCCGTTACGAAAAGTGGTGCATTTTCTTCTTAAGACTTTTATTTGTTGACTTAACTTGTCGTACTGGCTTCATCTTACTCTTGCACTAGAATTCTCTAAGCTCTGATACGAATCAATACTGCCCCCGGATTTTATCGATAAATGACGAAAATCCGGACATCTTTTTATTTTAAGTTCGTTCTGCCCATCTTAATATAAAGGTTGTCTGGAAGATATCTCGTTCAGCAATAAAGCCAACCAATCCCCATACAATTTAAGAACATTACACAATTAAAGTATATGCATTTTATCTGTATAATATCCATAATATAAATAGAAACAAGTAAAATTTAATGAACCTCCGTATATATCAATGTTTGTATATTTGATGATAAATTGCATCAGTGTTTGTAAGTTTGATGATAAATTGCATCAATGTTTGCATGCCAAAATGGTAGAATGTACAAGGATTCTAAATATTATTGTAACCACCCTATTGTAAATACCTACATTCTGAGTAAATACATAATATTCTATTCTATTCTATTCCCCCGACATATATTTATTTCATGCTACATAATTTATCTAGTAGTAGACACGCTTCGATTGACAATCTATTGAACACGTAATTATGAATTATTAAACATGTAAAGAACCCTTCCTAAATGAAGTAAGTTTTTGTTTTCAAAGTATGAAATTATTGATAGTGATGGCTGATTTTCTTTGCAGGGTACTATCGCGTCAATTACGACCAGGACCTTTGGGAGATAATCATCGAAACTCTTGAGGAACGGGAGACGCGAGAACAAATTCATCCACTCAATCGGGCTACTGTAAGTAATGTAGACGTTAACTTGCTTTCCTTTACAGTCTCCTTTTATTGAGGTTTTTCTGTTTTCTTGCTATCTACCTTAGACTCTAGTCATCGGTTGGCAACAGTTGGACCACAGTCCATATTCGGACCACCAGTACCAATTCAATTTAAATAATATTGTTATAATATCTAAGGATAATAACTAATGTTTTAGAAAAACATGAAAATTTCAAAAAACTAGCTATTAACCTAGCTACTATGTTTGGCTCCGAATGACTTAATGTCGTATCTCCCCTGGATGGGGCAAGTGCGTCCACAGTAGTCCTCCATCGTCATCGGTCTTGAGTTTCACGTTTCACCTCACGCCACGTCATACCGATGCTCGTCGCTACTGCCAATTCGGTGTGACGCCAGGTTTGACGGGGACGGCCACGCTTTCTTTTGCCTTGGGGATTCCAATCCAGGGCTTACTTCGGTATATGATCAGAATCCCTTCACAGCATGTGACCAATCCAACTCCATTTGCGACGCTTGATCTGGCAGTCAATCGGGTTCTCGTGGCATTGCTCCTACAGCTCTACATTGGTGATGGTCTCGGGCCAGTAAATGCCGAGTATGTGACGAAGGACAGTGGTTGACGACGACTTGGATCAGGCGTGAGATGTGTTTAATCCTTCGGTTCAGTTTCCGCGATTGCCAAACAGGCCTCAGCTGCACGTGCTTTAGCGATCCTTAAAGCGATGTCCTCTTCACTACCTCCAGTTTCTGACACGGCTTCCAATATATATGAAAAAATATTTTTTTTTAAAGTTTACGGATTCTATTTTATATTTGTGTTGTAGGTATAATTATTACCTTATCTTACATCATACATAATAATATGAGGGTTTTTCTAGACCTCGATGAAATTTTCCAACACTATCCGCACCCCATTCTAATTTACTTGCCGACCCTAGCTAGACAAGAAGCTCTAGATGTTAGCGATGCCGATGGTCTAAATCCCAAAATATAAAGGAAACCTGTCCCCCGTGCCTTCGCTCCCGTCAACTGGCTACCTTCCTACGCTACCCTATCCTACCTACCCTACCCTACCTACCTACATTTCTACCCTACCTAACTACCTAGCCTACCTACCCTACCCTACCCTACCCAACTTACAATACCCTACCCAACCTACCCTACCCTACCTTTTAATATGAACGAATATCTTTTAAATTGGTCAAATATTGGGGATGGAAATAGGCGAGAACCGAGAACCAAAGAAGAAATTCAGTGATCTTTTGGATTCTAATCCAACAAGCGATCTGTTTGCAGATGAATGGATGGATTTTATTGGTATGTCAGAAGTTCTGTGAGAGGAATGTATGAAAGCGTTTTTAACCTTCTTTGATATATGTTTTCACTTCAAATTTTACTTTGCTTTGTTTATTTTCTATATTTTAATATGTGTTATAATTGTCTCTTTGATTTTTTTTATAATTTTTGTTACAAAAATAGAAAACAATAATAAAAAAAAACGACATTTTACTAATCACTATCTATACCCTGACCTGCTATCAAACATTAACGCATTTATTATAGATAGAACCCTATTTAAGGTGTGTGTTATTATTAATCACATTATGTTCACAGCTCATAGACGATGCTCTGAATATAGCTAGAGCAGGAAAGTTAGACTACGAAATTGCATTCAGAGTCGTTCTAACCATGGAGCATGAAACCGAATACGCGCCATGGAGAGCCTTTGTAAGAAACATGGACTTCTTAAGGAAACGTTTGGTGGCCTATGTTGACGACGACGAAGATTTAGATCCAGACATTTATTTGGTAAGTAAAAAGTACTCATTGCATGTCTAATTATCAACGGTTTCTGAATTAAGAATTTGAAGTTGAGTACAAATCCGTCGATTAAAATGTAGAAGCCAAATTCTCAATTAAGAAACCGGATGTAAAGCATTGGTTCGGAAGATAAATAAAATTATCATTTTCTTTCAGAGAATGGTCCGAAGAACAATACATGCTTTTGAAAATGAAATAGGATTCTATCCTGATCTAACTACGACTGAGCCCGTGATGCAAACGTTGACTCGAGGCTTGGTGATGGACCACGCTTGCAGAGCCAATTACCAGCCTTGCATAGCTGCTGCCGTTGATTGGTTCTACGAACGTAACAATGTTGGAGTAGTGTGAGTATTTGAAACAGCAGTATTGTTTATACAGGGTTATTTTTAAAACACTCTCAACCTATGACGGGGTGAAAGTACTCACGATTATAAACAACAACTTTCACAATGTGACCAACCCAGAAAAATCTAGAAATATCAGCTTTTTCATACATTTTAATCAAGCTAATACTGCAGCATTTTGTATAAAATGGCTGATTTATTTTATAGTTAAAGTTGTTTAAAATTGTGCGTGTTTTCACCCACTGAGAGTTTATTTTTATTAGTATTTTACAAATAACCCTGTATATGTATGCATATAAAATAACGATCATTCTGCTTGTCATTTAACCCGATGAGGACATATTACAAAAGTTCGTCGAGAATGTGGAAGGTCCTGTTGAACCGGTATTTCATTTTTTTTATTTAGTCATTGTTATTTTTTAACAAAACAATATGAAATAAATTTACGATTTTTTTAATTTTATTTCTATAAAAAATACATGAACTTGCCTTCTAATATTTTTATCTAATTAAAACCAATGATGCAGAGTGAAAATCGTCAGAATTTATAATTTAAACTTTATGAAGAAACTTACTGAGTCAAACAGTAGCTATTCTATAGAAATGCAACTCTTGTTTCCAGAAATCCCAACATCCCTCACGAGATCAGACCAGCTGTATACTGTACCATGGTAAGAGAAGGCGACGAAGAGGTCATAGAAGCATTGCAAGCTAGACTGGAAATCGAACCAACCCATTATGAGAGACTTGTCATTTTAGAGTCCTTAGCTTGTTCGCGAGATGAAGGTTTTATAAATGGGTGAGTAACAGTGTGTAATTTTTTAGTGCTACCCAGTTTTCGGATGCAAGCTTGAAATGAACCAATGCGATTGAATTAGAAATGAGGAAATCAAGAGGATACATCCAGCAGTATGATGGAAAATCTGAAATATCACTGTGGATGTGTGATATTCAAAGACAAATAAACGGCATTGATACAATGAGTTTACGGTACCGTTTAGTTGAAGTCGAGTATTTTACTACCTTCAAGACTTTCTGTTAAATAGGCATCTTGATAATGGTAGCATAATGGTATCATATGATAATGGTATCATATCTCTGCTATGCGCCAAAATTGCCGCTGACGCCAAAATTGGCTTTGCTGGTCATCAGAGAGCGAATGAAAGAAAGAAAATTTGTCTACTGTCTTAGTAAGAGTTTTTAAACATACTCACTCTCGTTAACATAATCTTCAATTTGTACTAAAACTGAGTACGGTTATAATAATGTAACACTTTTTTTCTACACAATTAAATAAGCGAACTTTAGCGTGAACGCTTTAACGTAAACACCAATTTGTATTGAAATTGGGTGTGCCGTCTGATGACAGTAAAGGGAAACCCCCTTTTTTTAACGCGTTCGAATACGTATAAAAACTCACACTAGGTTCTCTGGGTTGCTGTCAGCGGATACGTTGATAAGGCCTAAGTGGTATATTATGTACAATACATATATTTTTACAGGTTGCTTGATCAAACTATAGCAGGAAACAGCCCTTACGGTGTGGAAGAACGATTGAAGATTTTCGCTGCAGTGGCAGAAAGCAGTTTTGCGAATGCCAATTTAGCTCGCAACTTCATGAGATTTAGAACTTCAGAAATCAGGAACATGTAAGTATTTTACGCCTTATATTTTGCGTCATTCTCGAGTCAACCTCGACTCAGCTGCCTTTAATAAAATTGACAGTTAAAGCTTAGTATTTATTGCAATTATTCGAGTGTTCTTTTCGTTGTCACGATGATTGAATCGAATATAGTGGAGGAATTGTATTGTCCATTACAACTGACAATATAATTGTTCGTGTTTCTCTCATCCGTGTTTCCGCTACTAACTTTGAAAAAAAATATGTTTAGGTACGGTGGTCCCGAGAAACTTGAAGAGGCATTCTTCATACTTGCTGATAATATGGCAGATCCAGATCAAGTTGAACAAGTAAGTATCGAGACAAAATTTTGTGATGGTGGTTTGTAGACGATAAAAATATAAGTTTTCACTAAACAGGCATATCCGAATAATGACGAATGTGTGTTGTGTGTATGTTGTCGAACTGTTTTTTTTATATTAAATTACTTGTTATTAAATAAGTTGAACAGAACGGATGGCCGATGGGGCAGAAAGGTTCTGGAGTGGCGACCGCGAACCGGAAGACGTTGCGTTGGAAGGCCTCCCACCAGGTGGACCGATGACCTGGTGAAGGTTGCGGGAATCCGCTGGTTGCGAGACGCACGGGACCGGTTAATGTGGCGACGCTTGGGGGAGGCCTATGTCCAGCAGTGGAAGTCTTTCGGCTGATATGATGATGATGATGATATTAAATAAGTGGTTTACACTGTTATTCCTATTACTGCACCAAACTAAACTTAAATGCGTTAGGTAATACCGATATGACATCGTGTCGTGACACAACACCAACATTAATGACACGATGTGATGATGTCGTCTTTGCAACAATGCAACGTCATATCGTGAGTATGTGATTTAGCCCTTAGATAGGAATAGTATCACATCACACAAGGAAATAGAATTCAATCTGTTACCTCGCTATATGTAAAAAAATATTTTTCCACAGTTCCAAATCTGGGCGGAGGGTCAAAACAATAATTTAGATGACTCCCAAATGGCCGCTGACCGGGCTGTCCAGCAGATTACTGAAAATCTAATCTGGGATGAAAGGGACAAGGAGTATGTATATGAATGGATTGACGAGAACCATGCACCTACTTTAATGCTGTCAGCTATGGCATTGTGTGTGTCAATGATGGTAGCGATGTTCATTCATTAGAATTAAATTAATTTGAAGATCGAAGATCTGTTTTCGGATTAAATCATTCTGGTTTTGTTGAGGCTTCTACTTAAGTTTACTCCTTAGACAAAGATAAATTAATTTATTCAATTTCAATCAATGCGCTGGAGTGAACTAAGGAACCAAGAGAGGTATTTTTATTTATACTAACTATTCATTTAAAACAAAGTGTTTGGCAACTTGACAAGTTAAATGTACAACATAAATACCAGAAACAGATCTTCGATCTTCAACGATTTAAGTATAAATTAGTTTATAGTTTAATTGATTTGTGATTTTATATTCAAATAATTATATAAATGTATAGACTTTATTATAATCAAATATATTATATAATCATGAATAATATTATTTATAAGTAAGATTAATAGAAATAAAAAACTCTACAATACAAGCTATCATAAATGTAAGAATATTTTATAAGAAATAGGTTATAGAATATTTGTTAAAGTAATAATATTATTAGGTTTGTAAGAATAGTAAATTAATATTATTTCAACATTAGGGTGATTGAAAAAGAAACTCAATAGTATCATTCTGATACCATTTGCAGTTTTTAAATAGTTTAATACAGAATAGGTTGAATCAATTTTGTATTAACCTATGAATATAATTGATTTCACCTATGATTTTGTATTGACTGTAATAAAGATCACATCTTGCTACAGGTTTTGTAATAAGAATGTATGACGAGTGTTAATCAAATTATTTTGTAAGCAAATTAAACAATTAAGTTAGGTTATACCAGAATTGCACAAAGTGACTTAATTTAAGTGTAGAAGTAAAAACAATGTAATCGTGTAAAATAGGGTTAAAAACTATATATACATAGTTCTGTAATCAAAATGACATCATAATATTCCAAACGTTTATACATATAAACATATACTTAAAGATTAGACATAATTGGCTCACCGATGCAAAATTATTTTTGAACCATTTTAGGAGTTTCAGTTCATCTTATCTCTAATCTTTGGTTCAAGAATTATAAGTAACGTGTTAAATCCCTGCTGGAGGCAAACACGTTTATTTATTTCTTGTATTTTTTTCTAAAATGAGTGTTATTTGTCTAATGTTAATAAAAATTTATTAAAGATATTTTGGAGGAATTAGAAGTTAGGATATTTTTATTTATAATGGTAGTGTAGTAATAATAGTGTTTTTTTACTGCATTTTCACTCATATTTTTATCATATATAGTTTATTACACAATTTTAATATTTATTTTGTTAGCAAATCTAAATCTGGGGCAAACGCGTCCTCTTGCCTCAAATTTAGTATTAGGTATAAAAAATAAAGATGTAACCACGTTAATAAATTAAATATATCAAAAGTTATTATTATGAAATAATTATAATCAAGTTAAGTATTTAAAAACTAAGGATTAAACTTAAGCATATTAATATTAGTTTATATTTTAAAAATCTTACAACGCTTGTTGTTTGTAATATGTACATATTGCAAAAAATATTTAAATAGTTCAATAAATTGGTTAAGAACAGAACATTTTTGTTTATTTCTGACCTTCCGAAAATCATTTAATTTTTCCATTATCTTCCCATGTTACATGGGGTCGGCGCTACAAATTTATTTTCACTATTCTTTATTCATATCATTCTTCATCCAATATATTTGTTTCCTGAAATTGAAGTACAGAAATGCCAAAACATTCTCATTTGCGCCCTATTATGCTTTCATATTTAACACTAGTATTGATCAAGGAGTTTTTTCAGACCTCATAAAACTCAGTAGTTCCATTGTTTAAATCCGGAGATAGCAAAAAATCTAATAATATAGGCCCGTGTCACTTCTGCTGGTTCTCAGTAAAGTCTTCGAAAAGTTGATGTTCATCCAAATGTTGCGTCATTTTAACAAATATTCCGTCTTTCATGATCAACGGTTCGGTTTCACCAAAGGGCTTTGCACAACTGAAATTGGCATCAGTCTTATAAAGAACATCTTTAATACCTGGGCAGAAGCACCAGACGCAACATCTTAGATATTTAAAATATGTCGGTGGTCATAAAATCTTGACGATGTGAATAACTCCATTTATCAGTACCAAAATTGGTTCACGGCAAACAATTTGGTATTAAATGTAAAAAAACAAATGTATTATATTCACATTACTGAATGTTAGAAGTCGCGATTGCAACATCATATTGAATGGAGAAAAGCTGGACTTTATAAATAAAACAGTTTTCTTAGGAATCACTCTTGACGACAAATTACAATGCTCCTCACATAACATCTCTTGCGGCTAAGCTCAGCCGCTTATACTGTTAGAAACATAAGACAGTTAATGGACGCAGAAATCACGTTTGGTCTATTTCAGAATCAGAATCAGAATTCAGTTACCTTCACAGCGTTATATCATACAGTATTTGGCTGTGGGGTCGGGCGGCTGAGTATGTGAGAACCATGTTCCTATTTATCAAATGAATGAATTTACCTGTTAGTGCTTGTGATACTTTATACCTAAACGTAGTAAAGTAGTGTTAGTCTGGTTGCATCGTCCTTACCTATATGTATTAATGTATGTATATAAATAATGTACAACCCTTTTTTAGAGTTAGTGTGGTGTTTCTTGTCCATTCTTCTCCATAATATGCTAATTTTCCAAATGGACGGTAAAATCAATTTATTATTACTTTTCAATTTCTATTGTGTCTGTAATTACGCCAGATGAGTCATGAGAATTTGACTTTCGACATTTGTAGTGTTTTCGGAATACTCAATTTTGCAACAGTGGATTAAAATTGTAATAGACGCGACCACTGCAGGGTTAAGGAGTTTTCCGACTGATAAAGATTAAAAACTTAAGCTTGCTAACTGTACGTGTGTGCACTTAGTTTTTAATCAACAGGAAAACAACAATAAAAATAGGGGATTTTAACAATCTTTATCTGTTTTGACAAACCTGCAGATCAATCAAAGATTAAATTGATACACAAAAATAAGTTATGCTTTGCTTTTGTACGATGCTTGGAGAAAGTAAGTACCTGTGTATTTGTCTAATAATGAATGGTCATATTCACTTATTTATTTATTTAATACTTTATGCACACAAACATACAGAGGCGGACTTAATGCCTTAGATATTTTGTACCAGTCGACCTTTGGGTGATGCAGAGACAAATAGTGGTAGGGGCAATAATTAGAGTTAAGCAAATCACGTTTATTTAAAACGTATACCTATACTATAAATACAACATATACTCAAATAATAAACTAAATATACCTAAACAATAAGTAGTAATAGATAAATAATTGAAAACATTAGCGCTGTGACGATAATACTGCCTACTTCTAACGAATATGCTCGCGAACTTTAACTTTGAAGGTAAATCGTTTGGTTGCCATCCTGATTTCCTGGGGGAGCGCATTCCACAGAGAAAAATACTGAACGAAGAAAGAACAGTGAATGAAGTCGGTGCGGTGAGTGGGACATTGAAGAAGGCGGTTATGTGATGAACGTAAATTTTATTGTGGTTGGCGCAAGTATATTGAAAGTGGGGGGCTAGATAACTAGGGGAATTTACTTTTCTTTTATTTAACTAATACAGACTTTGGCTAATATCTAGGTGTTAAACTAACTAATCGTGCTTGGAAAACAATACAGTGCTCCAAAACAAACTTCGAAAGAAAGCCAGACCAACAGACGTATATGGACTTTTAAAAATAATTAGTATGATTAATTAAAAAAATAATTATGACGGTTATCAAATGAGTTTATCATTTAATCATCTATTAATCGCATAGTGAAAGCCGTCTCATTATCTACAAGATAAAAAATTGTGCCCAATATGGGTATATAAATTAAAGATATTGAGACGATTCCTATAGGTTTATGTCCTTCTGAACGCCCCCTTTTCTCTGAGGTTGTACAGTGAAACGACAGTGGGTGGAGTGAGTGACCATTAAAATTAATAAAAATGATTCAGACGAGGTTCAAGTGGAAGTGCATCTTCTTTTCATCCATCATCCTACTTAACGTGGTTGTAAAATCGTTACCGACAACCGACAGTAACAATTCAGAAAACCCCGTTGTGACAAATCTCATAAAAGAAAATAAAGAAGTAACTGTTGCAGAAGAAGCAGTGAATGCAATCAGACAACATCTTAGACCAGGTCAAACAGTACGGAATTACGCAATAGAAATAACAGTCAACGGGGACTCATTCAATGGGCGTGTTATTCTAAATGTTTTCTTATCTTCGGATACGAGGGAAGATGATATAGTTCTGCACGTTAAAGATCTAAACGTAAAATCTGTGAAAGTAGGGGTGTTTTCAGCTGCAAACGTAATAGAGACTGAATTCGAAGTTCACAATGAAGAACTGTATATTAAACCAATATTCGTGGCTATGTCGTACGTGGTTATTATAGAGTATACTGGACAACTTGCGAACGATGGATTTGGACTTCACTTGGGACGATACAAACAAGAGTAATTACTTATATTAACTGATATAGTCATAATTTTTTTTATCACACAATTACCTACTCGTTTTGTAATGATTTTTCACAAGTAACATGTGTCAATAGTAAGAAAACGATGGCTATTTTCATCAATTTATGTTGTCTTAATTAGTTTTTATATTTCAGTACGTACGTGGCCATGAATACGAATCCAACGTACGCAAGACGCGTGTTCCCCTGCTTGGATGAGCCAACTGAGATGCCAATAATAAGCTTCAAGTTTAACAACCTGAATTACACACATTTAGTGTCGAATTCTGTTTTGGAAGACGACAGCGAGTAAGTATTTCAAAAGAATCAGTTCAAGTAAAGAAGAGCAGAGAGAGCGATTACCATCCCGGTGACAGTGGCATATGCCAGATAAATGAAGTATTTATACACAGAAAAATACTGCCGTGGTTATTTTATTGAAAATTCCAAACGAAAATAGTACTGGTCTACCAAATTCTAATGTGGTGAGAGAGATCTGACTAATTTCAACATATAAGAAAATGTGATTCTATTCTAACATAACATCACATCACGCGTCGTATTCCCCGAACTAAGTAACAAAGGTGTATACTCGTATTTACTTAGTAAAATCTATTCGAGCTTGGTACTGTGGCTAGTAAACCTTGTAATACGTCAAATATTATCATCGTTCATCCATCTGATCTGTCCATCGTTTCATTGGTCTATCTGTATTTTTTATTGCTATCATTTTTTTCCCTCTGTCTCTCTGTTCACTCTATCTCTCTCTTTTGTTCGTATTATATATCGTAATATCATATCGTTATTTATGAACTCGGTTTCTTCCAAATTATTATTGTATTGGTTCATTATTTCAGAAACCAATTCCGTCCATTGATATTGGCACCACATCTTTCGGGAATGATAGCTCACAATTTTATCAATATCAATATACCAGTTTCTGTGGTACGAATATTCGGAAGAAGAGATGTCGTCAACCAAGGTGCTCATGCTGTAGCAGCTATTAACTCATTCTACTTCAACTTGAATGAATGGACTCAGAAGCCGTATACAGAAATCACTGTTGATCAAGATAGTAACATGAATATCGTAGCACTTCCTGATGTGTCTACGGATTGGAATGCTCTATCTATCGTTGGCATTTGGTGAGTCTTAGCAGTTATCTGTCTATCTTTGTTATATAGATGAAAAGAAAATTCCTGACTGACTGACTCATCAACGCCCAGCTCCTTGGATCTATACTGCCGAAATTTTGCACAGTGTTTCCCTTTAAAATGTAGACAAGGAATAAGGAAGACTTTTTCTAAATCTGACCCCTAAGGGAGGAAAGGGATATGGGATGAAAGTTTGTATGAAACTCTGTCATTTTTAATTTGAAATGAATGAAATATGGCATTTAGCCTCTAGATATAAAATAAAAAATTTGTTCTTCAAGGATTTTTTTGAATTTCATCCCTTAAAGGGGTAAAAAGGGGTTTTAAAGTTTGTGAGAAAAATAAATTGTTTATCATCAAAATTACTTTAAACTTAGTATTTCTGCTCATCAATACAATTATAGAAACACGTATTAAAGGTTTTTTTTTTTAATTTCAACCCTTAAAGGTGTAAAAAGGGGTGTAAAAGCTTGTAAGAAAAATAATTGTTTATTATCAAAATTACTTGAAACTTAGTATTTCTGCTCTTCAATTCAGTTAAAGAAAAACGTACCTTGAATTTCATCCATTTACCCATTCAAGTTTGTATCAATGATTACCTACTAGATGTGCTCGGGGAGGATCAAAACACTTTACCCTATGACTATGTCTTTGCGTTTAAATGATTACAAGTCCCCCTTAAGGCCTGCTTTGCAATAACCATAAATAAACCTCAGGGTCAGTCATTTAGGTATGTATAAATAAATGTATCTTTATTCAAGAAACAGGTCAAAGAACATTACCTTTCCACCATCTTGTAATTTGATATATTATTATATTATATGTTGTATGTATTTTATGTTTTATATATGTAGTTAAGGTATATGTGTAATTTCTATATATTTAGTTAAGTTATTATTGTCTATTTTAAGTCCTTATTTCTTTCTACACACTGTGTATTCGTCTATCATCCAACTTTCCTGTCGTAGGTCTGCTGGAAGAAATTTCTATTGAAATAAGCAGTACCTTTGTGCTCTTCTATCGGTATTCCATCTTTTCTCTGTTAATTGTTTTGTGTGTACATAAATAAATAAGTAAGGGTGGCAGGCAAAGATTTAAGGAAAGATTGCATCTTACACGGGCAATTCGCAAGCCTACAAATAATAAAATAAAATAAATGGAACTGGAGAACATGTGGTTCCAACAGGATATAGCGCTTACTGCACGAGGCACAAGCGAAATTCTGAGGGCTGCATTATCCGCACTTGCTCTGTCTGGTGAGATCGCCTGATTTAACTGTTCCAGGCTTCTTTCAGTGGTTTTTACTAAGTCAAGAGTTTATGTCAACAAACCTCAGACTCTTGAAGCCCTCAAAGATAATATCCGCCGGAAGTTCTGGCTGATGAAAAAAGTGATGGAAAATGCCATAAATCGGGTCGAATGTTTATCAATTCTGGCGATGGCGCGGTCGTATCATTTTCTGGACTAAATGGGAAAATAAATTAAGACACCAAATAAACATTATCCAATAGCAGAACCAAAGTATTTCATCCATTAAAAAAAATACTGCCAAAGAACATCGGATGATGACTTTTGCGCCACCCTGTATTAATGTTTTATAGTGTCGGTAGTAGGATTCAGAAATTGAAAGCAAAGTGGTATTTCACTATTTGTACCTTCCCGTGGAAATTGATCCTCCGGAATGAAAGTCCAACGCTCTAGCTATTAGAACAAGACGGCAGTTCAGTTTACGCTCATTTTATATCAATTTACATGTAATTTTTTAATTCAAAAACGAAACAGCCAAAATCGTGTAGGGGCAGGCGAAGCTGTGGGCGTAGAGCTCTTTCTCTCACTTATAAATACATATAGCTATAGTAGAAACATTGCCAACTTCTGTACCAATCGTTACAAAATTTTAATTTTTAACGATCGGCCTAATTTGGCACAATCCATTTACGCTCATATTGATTTCAGATAATCTATATCTAATAGATACTTCAATGTGTAATCTTTTTATACTCCTAAGAAACAATATTGGAAACTAGCTCTATCTTTGTAATCAGGGAGCCCTACGTGTTCATGGAACATAACCATGCAGTGAAGCAGAGGAGTATAGCGCTACCGAAGATAGCAGAAGCAATGGCCAAGAAATGGTTTGGATTCGTGATCTACCCACAGAACTGGCGGTATGAATGGGTCGTGTCAGGCCTAGCTTCGTATGCAGGCTGGGAAATGGTGGGAAAGGTAAGTTCTTAAAATACGCTGCATTATAATATAAATAACTTTGGTTTAAACAGGTTACACGATTTATTGCCTTTTTTTCAGTTTCATGGCATGGGCTTTTACGGGCAGCTAGACGTCAATGCCTTATTCGTTACTGAAGTGATACAAGAGAGCTTACTCCGTGATTCGTACTTGGGTTCAGGCGTGTTAGAGCCCGAACATGACTTGTTCGATGAAGACGTAATCAGAGAACATATCGGTGTGAATGGGGTTGTGAAGTATAAGGCCCCAGCGTTGATGAGAATGATGAGAATTGTGCTCGGTGATGTATATACTGACTACATTCAGCTGGCAGCCAGCGCACTAGTAAATGGAATGTAAGTCTTTAATGTTTGCTGATTTATACTTAGGACGCTTCTAACCGAAGTTTATTTAAAGATTGAATTGAAGTATTTTTGGACTCTTTTCTTTGTTAACGTGAAAGGCGTTGAAGTACTTATACCACTGTAGTTGTAACTTGGTAAGTTAAAATAACTATAACATAATTCTATTTAGTTGATAGGTATTGTTATTTTTTATTTCTTTTCTTGTCTTAAAAGAACTGGTTTTATACTTTTGGCATCGATGATTCACACACTTTACATATTTAGTTTACCTTCAGCTTCAATGCGTTGATTTTGTGGGACGGCCGTCGACGTAGCCACCGCTGATTTACACTTGAAATTGAACATCTGATTCATGACTGATGGGTCTATACTATCCAGAAAAGAATAAGAAATACCCGGTGATGAAGCTACCAGTTTTTCATGAGCTGTTATTATAACAGATGTTATCAAAACGAAAACATGATATTTTTATTCCAAATAAAATGGCTCAAAAGCATGAGGATGATGAACATCAATCAAAAATTGGATTCTCAGTGTCAAAATCAATCCAACCTTTTTAAAGATTTTACATTCATCAAAAATATTCAATTGTACAAATATTCCATATAATAATTATGACTGTAAAAATAATAAATTTAGTTTATACAAAACCTTCCATAACTTTAAAAACCTATTTAGGGTTCCATACCAATTTATCAATATATTGGTATTTGTTAGTGAAATACACGTAATAATAATATCATTATCACCAAATTTCAAGTTCATAGGTCAATGGGAATTAAAAAAAAAACTTTTTTACAAAAAAATACTACCGACTTCCAAATAACTAAAACTAGAAAGTGAAAAATAACTTTATTTTTGGAAGTCGGTGTCCATAACTTAAAAATTTGGTTCCTACCAAAGACACCGACTTCCAAAAATAAAGATATTTTTCACTTTCTAGTTTTAGTTATTTGGAAGTCGGTAGTATTTTTTTGTAAAAAAGTTTTTTTATTTTTCACTTTTTAGTTGTACCTAACAACTAACAAAAAAAACCTAACAAAAAAACCTAATAGGGAAGTAGTTAAGTAAGTACCTATAACGACAGAATAGAGTACCCGAATAACATAAAACTTGAATATAACCGGTGAAATGAGAGATCTGCATACCCCTTTCGAGCGTACTGGCGTGATGTTATGTTATGAAATGGTATAAAACAATAAACAGACATGCGATTGCAGCAATCCCGAGAGATTTGCCGTTATTTATTGAAGAGTATATCTTCGAAGTTCTTCATCAGATCTTCACCAAATTAAAATGGGACCAATTTCGGCATATACTCTTCCAAAAAAAAAAAAAAATTCAAAATCGGTCCACAATTGACGGAAATATCGGTGAACATACAAAAAAAAAAAAAAACAATCATAATGTCGAACATAGAACCGCCTCCTTTTTTGGTAAGTCGGTTAAAAAAAAAATCGGAACAAAATGTGTGACATACGACGGACTGACGGACACGTGGATAACAGCAAGGGTTGTTTCTGTTTAGACAGATTTTCGTTTTGGCAGATTTTTGTTTCGACAACGTGTTACTTTGTTATTTCAAAACCACAGCTACGTTCAAAACAAAAGACAAAGGTATATTAATAAAGTTTAATGATGGTATGACGATAGTGAAAACTAAATCAAATTCATGCGAACCCAATGGCAATCTACCGACGAAAAACAATATCTAGCATTTTTAAGCATTCTATTGTAGTAATTAAATTTTAATTTAAATCAAAATCAACGAATTATGCGTTCAATCTTCATGTCCTTTGCAATAACAGATTTATTTATATTTTTGTGATATTTAGCATTTCTTAGTATTTTTCTTGATAAAAGGCTTCCTTATTGAGCAAAAAAAATTAAACACAAGAGAAATGTTTTTTTAGTAAATCTGTTATTCACTCGTCGGTGCCAGCCTTCCACATTTTTTGTTGTATGAAAAGATTATTTGTAAAATCTCAATGTAACTATATCCGGCGAAACGAAACAAAAGTCAGCCGAAATGAAAATCTGTCTATACGGAAATCTTCCTATAACAGCCGACTGATGGCCTAAGATCAATCAGTGGTGACTGTTGACCACCATTCACAGAGCTTGCTGATTTACGGGTAGAAAGGCTAATAAAAACACAAATGAAAATTATCTTTTCCAGGACACTAAATTCGGTGAACTCGCTAAACTTCATAGATGCTGTGAATAACGAATGGCTTGGATCAAGCAATACCGCCATTGTTGGAGACTTTCACGATTTCTTGGAACCGTGGATTAAGGAAAAGGGATACCCGTTACTGCAAGTTGTGCAGATAAATAAAGATTTATTGTTACTTTACCAGGTAAATGGCATACCATAGAATTTTTTGAAGTGTAAATTTTAACATAAAATTAAATCTGAGTAAATCAGACTATTACTTTTTGGATATCCTCATGAATGTCCTCCATGGGATTTCTCAAACGTTACTGTTCTAATTAACATTGCTTACTAAACGTACTGTAATAGTTTTGATTGATTGTACATTAAGTATTACCTTTTTTAGGAGACCTTCGGTTTCTCCAATACGCCGGTTATAAGTTCCTTCAAAGTGCCAGTCACCTATACTACTAGCCAGGAATTGAATTTTGGTGAAAGAACATTATATCGTGTCAGTATGTTAGACAGTTTCCAATTGCTGCCGCTTCGTCTCGGTGACAATGATTGGGTCCTTTTCAATATTCAGGGCCAAGGTGAGTTAAAAAATATATATTTTTACTAAGGTTATTTGGTGTGTTCCACTATCCGCCTTTCTGGTCTCCATCATCAGACCCTTGTCATTAAGTTTAATGAATAGGACCCTTAAAACTCCACGGTGTCCTCCTGTGCCGCGTACCCGTGCTCCCGCAACGGGTACGCGTTAAAAGCACGGGTAAGCGTTAATGAATAGGACCCACGCGTACATTTCAAATGAGCCCACGATGGGTTGACAAAAGCCTGACTTTAAGATCCCCCTATCCATATTTATGCTCACCATCATCACACTCTTGTTGCACTGATTGACCCATCAAGACGATTCAAAAGAGACAAAATACGTTTGGTATGTAAATTTTTCATACACTGCCAGTGTTTGAAAAATTAAAAAAAAAAACCACCACAACGGAAAACCAGCATATTTTTCTAATGAATAATTTCTGTCGAGATTAGGTAAATTTTGTAGGGCCCGTGACGTTTCTTCTTTTATGAAATAAATAAAAGTTGAATGGAAGTTGATTGAAAAATTGAATTAAAAAAGTTATCTAGGGGATCTATATATTTGAATTGGCAAGTACACGTCTTCAAGCAAGTTGCTATTTAAGATACGTAGGCGCAAACAATATGTAGAATACAGAAGCCTTTCTAGTTTTGTTTTCGAATAATGAAATTAATTGTGATGACTGTTTTTGCTAAAACAGGATATTATCGCGTCAACTACGACCAAAACCTTTGGGAAAAAATAATTAAATCTCTTGAAGAACGATGGCCAAGGAATCACATTCATCCACTTAATCGTGCTACGGTAAGTAACGAAAAAATCTTTGGTCTCTGACTTAGGACAATGATGTACGTAGAATTTAGATACTTAATTAAAAGACAGCACTTTGGACGACCCAGTCATGCAGAGAAAGAAAAAGACATGAGCGATGAGCGTATGGGCCTGCACATAGAAAGATACACTGAGAGAAAAAGAAAGGCGTATGAAGGGATATAACGCAAAAATCTTACGTGACGGTACATTTGCCCCCGAATCACAAATACAGTAAACCGCATTAAAAAAAATCGTTCAAATAATATTGCTAAAACTATTTATGCTGCCGTATACAGGTTTCTAAGGCTCAATTGCATGAAAAACATAACTCAGACAAACTGTAAATTTAACCTCGTGATAGCAACTAACTCAGAGTTAAGCTTTTCGTGCAAATGGACTTTAGACAACAAAATTGGCTTGAAAGAATCTTAATTTTGTTGCCACCTGCATTTTATATGATTTACACAAATATTTATTAATGACACTTTGTTCACAGCTCGTAGACGATGCTCTGAATATAGCTAGAGCAGGAAGATTAGACTATGGAATCGCATTAAGAGTGGTTCTAACCATGGAACATGAGGTTGAATACGCGGTGTGGAAAGCCTTTGTAAGAAACATGGATTTCTTGAGGAAACGCATGGAAGCCTATGTTGTTGAGGACAAAGATTTAGATCAAGACATTTATTTGGTAAGTTGGACATTTTTATATGATGAAAATCTTTAAATCCCGTTCCGTGAAAACAAAGATATTACAGAAGTATAATCGGAATGAATACCTACATAAGATGTTATTTGAAAATGACATTATCTTACAACAAAAAATCTGTATCTAATTTTTTTCTTACTGCAGAGAATAATTCAAAGAACATTACGTACTTTTGAAGAAAATATTGGCTTCTACCCTAATGTGGTTACGTTTGAGCCAGCGATGCAGTCATTGACTCGAGGCTTGGTGATGGACCACGCTTGCAGAGCCAACTACCAGCCATGCATAGATGCTGCGAAGAAATGGTTCTACAATCCTCTCAACAGTGAAGAAGTGTTAGTATTGACTTTTCAAAATAAAATTAAAAGTATTCATTATTTCAAAAGTTTAATAAAAAGCCCCCAAATAAGGTCAAACCAACAAACGTTTGAACGCGACTGTACGGACAACAGCTTAAGTTTAATACGTCCATTTAAGAAGATCATCGTTAGTATGAATCCGTCGCTTTTTTTGTAGTCATTCGAATTTGGTCGGATAACCAGCCGTTGTTTACCTACATGTTTAGTTTTTTGTTTAAATCTACTTAATGTGAAACATTCCAAGCTGAATATTTTCACTATATATTTTTGACTAAACGTTCTTATTTGTGCTATACACCTACCTATCTTGGGTTGAGCCGTTTTCTTGTATTTCGCCGTCAAAGTGATGACAACGTCGTTTTGACTTGTAGCAATATTATTCGATAAGGCAAGCATGTATGCTTTTGAAACTTTTTATGGTTAATACAAGCGTCAAGATGGACTGAATACATTTTTCAGCGAGCTTATAACTTTTCTCATTTAGGCGCTGCGAATTTTTTTCGGGTTTTCAATAAAATGCGATTACTTGAAAACTATAAATATTTTGTTAAATCTAATACCGGTATAAATACGCACAAATCAAGAGCTACTCGTGTATGTTTATTCTACAGTCGCACATACAATGGTTTTAGAGATACAGGATTCTGCAAAACGTTACTCCAGCAGGAAATGCAATATCTCTACAACCTGATGACGCACTAATTATATTTTCAGCGCACATTCTTGCACAACTTTAAGCTCTCTGACCATGCACAATATTTCTTACTCCGATCAATCGTTTAGAATTTTCCTGCTGGAACAGCGTTACTCCAGCAGGAATCGTTATTTCCGTTTTTTTAAAAAACGACGATACGCACAATTTTTTTATGTCGCGCACGTTCACAGCAGATTACGCACTAATTATACGTTCCACTCATATCACTCTAGGAGCCACTTTTCTGTTGGGGTAACGTTCACTATTTTTCTACCCAGGAAAAATCAAAATTTTTTGACTTCACAGTAAGGCCCCTGGTGCCCTACTATAAGGTCTTAGAGCAATGACTTTGCTCTCTCTTTGACATTTGTACCTATACAAGTTATATTTATAATCTTTTGATTTCCATGTAGACTAAAAAGGCAAGCGTTGGACTCATGTAGACTACAAACTATTGTTGATCCTTTTTCACAACTTGTTCGTCGTATCGAAGATTCCAAATTTATATTCTGACCAGAATTCAGTCACAATAATTTTCACCATTAGTACGAAGACAAACCTTTAAGTAAACGTAACTTGGTTCCAGCATTCCTAACATCCCTCACGAGATCAGACCAGCTGTATACTGTACGATGGTGCGAGAAGGCGACGAAAAAGTCATAGAAGCATTGAAGGCAAGATTGGAGATTGAGCCAACTCTTTACGAAAGAGTCGTCATTTTAGAGTCCTTAGCTTGTTCGCAAGACGAAGACTCGATATATTGGTAAGTACTTGTGTATTGGTGTAGGATTTCTAGATTGAAGTCTTAAGTTTTATTCCCGTTATTGATCTTCAGAGAAAGCGCTACGGCACTCCAAAAAATGAGTATGGAGTTCCACTAGGAACATTTTTAGGTACACATGTTGTGATATATTACAAGATACCTTTAAGACTTTATTACCGTACCTTGAAGATAGATTTTATGACTTTTACCTTAACAACTATTATATTATTTCTTACAGGTTACTCTATGAAACTATAGCAGCAGATAGCCCTTACAGTGTTGAAGAACGAGTGAAGATTTTTGCTGCAGTGGCAGGAAGCAGTTACGCGAATGCCAACATAGCTCGCAACTTCATGAGATTGCTAACTTCAGATATTAGGAAAATGTACGTGTTTTATCCATTCACTCATTTAATTTTTCCATATTTTTATCCATTAATCTTTTTCTTTTCGGGATGAGTTCGACTTCGACCTCACATGCTTTCATCATCATCATCATCATTTCAGCCGAAAGACGTCCACTGTTGGACATAGGCCTCCCCCAGGCGTCGCCACATTGACTGATCCCGTGCGTCTCGCATCCAGCGCCTTCCCGCAACCTTAACCAGGTCATCGGTCCACCTAGTGGGAGGTCTTCCAACATATCGTCTTCCGGTTCGCGGTCGCCAATCCAGAACTTTTCGGCCCCAGCGGCCATCCGTTCTGCGAGCAATGTGCCCTGCCCACTGCCACTTAAGTTTGGCAATTCTTCGGGCTATGTCGGTAACTTTGGTTCTCCTGCGGATATCATCATTTCTGACGTGATCACGCAAGGAAATTCCGAGCATAGCCCTCTCCATTGCCCTTAGGGTGACTTTAAGCTTTCTGATAAGGCCCATTGTGAGCGACCACGTCTCGGTCCCATAGGTGATCACTGGCAACACACACTGGTCATAGACTTTTGTCTTGAGACATTGTACAAATACTACAACACCTCAATGTACCGGTAGTCGATCTGGCACCGTTGGAGAGACTGCAGTACAGCCCAAGTCTCGATCGAATCGAAGGCTTTCTCGTAGTCTACAAACGCTAAACAGAGAGGCAGGTTATACTCTTCGGTCTTCTGTATAACCTGCCGCAGCGTATGTATGTGGTCTACGGTGCTAAAGCCTTTTCGGAATCCGGCTTGTTCGGGAGGCTGGAAATCGTCAAACCTGCGTGCGAGACGATTCGTGATGACTCTTGAAAACAACTTGTAGACATGGCTAAGAAGTGCGATGGGCCTATAGTTCTTCAGCCGGGCATTGTCGCCCTTCTTGAAGAAGAGTACCACCACACCCCTGCACTATGCCTGTGGCGTTTTGCCCTCGAGTATGACAGAATCAAACAGCTTCTGAAGGGCCTTAAGGACCGGTTTTCCACCCGCCTTCAGGAGTTCAGCCGTGATTCCGTCATCACCCGGCGCCTTGTTGTTTTTAAGCTGATTTAGAGCCATCCTAATCTCGTACAGGCTGACGTCCGGGATATCTTCGGTATAGTGTCGGGTACATCTAGCTCTTGGGTCGTTTGCTAGACTCGCAACGGGCTTGCTGATTGATGTGTACAACTGCCCATAGAATGTCTCGATCTCCCTCAGAAGCTCCGGTTTAGCGGATACGATCCTACCATCGTCGGTCTTCAGTCTCGTGAGCTGGCTCTGCCCAATAGCCAGATACCTTGAAAATACCTTGGAGCCTTTATTTCGCTCAATCGCGTCTTTAATACGCTCGTTGTTAAAGCGGCGGAGGTCTCTTTTCAAGGATTTAGAGATCTGTCTATTGAGCTGCCGGTATTTGCACGCCTCATCTGAAGACTGCAGGATCATCTCACGCCTCTCCTTCATAAGCTTGAGAGTAGGATCAGAGAGCTTTTTACCCGACTGCCGAAGGAGGGTAATGTGTTTATCAGTCTATGTATGTATGTATGTATGTATGTATGTATGTATGTATGTATGTATGTATGTATGTATGTTTGTTCCTATGTGGCGTTCCAGAGACCAAACGCATTGACCGATTTTGATGATTCATACGTCAATCGATTCGTCTTAACCTTGCGAGTGTCATAGGCTACATTAAAATTGGAAAATAGAAAAATGGCGGCTTTTGGGCGCCATATTGTGGGGGGCCAAATTTATTTTTTCTTCCAAACCCTTCGTGTGGGGTATCAAAATAAAGGGTTTCAAGAGGCGATTTCAAAAATATATAACACTTATATATTTAAATGTACCTAATTCGAAAAAAATGTTAACTAAAAAGTTATAAATAAAAAAAGTTAATTAAAAAAATCAAAACACCCGACTGCTTAAAAAGCGAACTAAAAAGACGTAAACAAGAAGAAAATCATGCTGTGCAGTCGGAGGATACATCTGGTTTTGGTCAGCCAGCTCGCGAATATGTATCCTCCGACTGCACAGCATGATTTTCTTCTTGTTTACGTCTTTTTAGTTCGCTTTTTAAGCAGTCGGGTGTTTTGATTTTTTTAATTAACTTTTTTTTTGTTTCTATCTGTACGACGGGTCTTGAAAAACTTAGACCCGACCGTATGGATAGCTTCCACGAACCCTTCACTGTATTCGTCCACGGAGCTCCCTAGGCACTCTAAACGATTCTGGAGTTCGAGCTGAAAGCTCTCGGGGTTTTGGACCTGGATCTGTGATTAATGTTCAATGTGCCTCTTACCATGCGGTGATCGCTCCCGGTTTTTACCGAATTGATCACAGAGACATCATTGAACATTTTCTTCTTGGTTGACATGATGAAGTCGATCTCATTTTTTGTTGCACCATCGGGGCTCTGCCAGGTCCACTTCCTATGTTCACGCTTTTTGAAGAAGGAGTTGATCATATAGAGTCCCTCCTTCTCCATAAAACTGGCCAGTAGGTGACCCCGGTGGTTCCGACGTCCAATTCCAAATTGCCCCACTTGCAGCTCATCCTCGTTTCGTTTGCCCAGTTTTGCGTTGAAGTCCCCCATGACAACGGTGAAGTGAGTTTTGAAACCATGCATGGCTCTGGAGATATCCTCATATATGGTATCTACCTCGTCGTCAGGGTGTGCCGAGGTTGGGGCGTAGACCTGTATGACCTTCAGCGAATATCTTGCGGATATTCTGAGTATAAGGTACGCCACCCTGGTCGACACACTCTCGATCTTCACCACGTTGTTCACTAGGGACTTGTGGACGATAAACCCGACACCACCCTGGGACTGCCCGTCACCCTCTCAGAAATAGAGCAGGTTGCCGGATTTGAGGATTATCGAGTCCTCCCCCTCTCTTCGGACTTCATAATACTCCATCGCAACCTGCTCAATTCCTCTTCGAGTTCGGTGATCTTTTCGTCGGTCTGAAGTGTGCGCGTGTTGTATGTTGCCAGGTCCAGTCGTCGGTGTTTGTTGGGGTAGCCGGATCCCGTCCGGAGATTCTTGGCACCCCTTGCCATGCCGTAACCTCGACCGCTACCGTAGTCGAGGGTAGGCAGGCTGCCGGGTACTAGGGGCCATTTTTTATTTGCGCTATTCATGTGTGGGGTTTTGCCATAATCGCCACGCTTGGCAGGCGGGTTGGCGATCGCAGTATGGTTGTTATAGAAGCACAGAGAACGCTGCTGCCCATTCTCTGGTTTGTCCCTTAGTCGCCTCTTACGACACCCACGGGCAGACATGGGATGGTGAAATTCTTTACGTCCATACGGCACCATACATGCTTTCTATCATGTGATATTAATCGATGAGGTCTACGAGCTAACAATAGAGCCTAGAAGTTGCCTTTTCACTCTTGCTTTCAAAATTGACAGGATAGGTTGTAGGGAACATAGTCACTGGAAAAGAGTTCCGCACTTTAGTTGTGACCATAATAATTTGCAGGAGAAGCTTAGCACAACTAGTCGGGATATTAACCATTTGATAGTTATAAAAAAAAAACAAATCGTTTTTATGCTATTCAAAGTGTTTTTCATACTGCAATTTATTTCAGGTATGGTGGTCCAGAAAAACTTGAAGAGGTGATTTTCATTCTTGCTGATAACATGGTTGATGAATACCTGAGCCAAGATGTAAGTATTGAAAAAAGTCCTAATAAAAAAATGACCTACACCTAAATAATTATGGTGTCATTCTTTAAGTAGTAGAAAAAAGCTACGAATAAAAATAGCACAGACATTTGTTTACTTGGCCGTACTCAAAAATGTAATTCAGGGTGCAAGGGTATGTAAAGAGATAATAAGAAATAAGTGAAATATGTGATCACGACGATCGCGTTTTCGCGTGACTAGTCACTTTTGTTAAGATACTAGCTTTGGTTTGTTTTTTTTTTTTTCTATAGGCTTGCGCTTGACCACTATCTCACCTGATGGTAAGCGATGATGTGGTCGACGGTGAAGCACGCTTGCCTAGGCAAAACCCATTTACTCTTGACTTAAAGACCCCTAGATTGTAGTTATCGTGAAACACAGACTCCGGCAGAGAATTCCACTCCTTAGCTGTACGCATAATAAAAGTGTCCGCAAAACGTTTTGTGCGTATGGGTGGGATGCCCACCATGTATCGATGACGCATCGCTGTACGTCTGGTAGTCCGATGATGGGAGGAATTAAATCATGCAATTCCGTCGTAAGGCAATTATTGGCATTTGTGGTTAAATATGATAACCTGCCAACAATAAGTAATATATTATGGCAATATAAAGACTGTAAAGAAATTGCTAAGAATTTCTCAATTGCAATTGCAGTGGCGTTATCTGCAAGTTTTTGCCTTAAAGCTTGAGCATTATATGCAATATACAGGGTGGCCAAAAGTCGTGGATCAAACGCAACTAGGAATTAGATGGGGCCATCAGCTGCAAAAAAATGTTCTACGGGAGGTCCTTAAGGTCAACCCCTGCAGAGTTATAATCCTATCATGCATCACCACATCTAAACTTAATTTTTTCCACAGTTCATAAATTGGGTACAGAGTTTGAACAACAACTTAGACGACTCTCAAAGAGCAGCTGACCGAGCTTTCGATAAAGTTCTTGAGAATTTACAATGGAATGTGAAACACAAGGAGCATGTATATGACTTGATAGCACAGTATACATCTTAGAATCTTAGTGCTGTGCAAATCAATGACGTACAATGAATTATAAAAGGAGATGGTGTATTATTTATTTAAAAAAATGGGTTACGAATAAAAAAATATACCTTGTCTTGTCATGTATTGCTGTGGAGTTTATACAGAGAACACTAAGAAGTGGTTAGCGGTGGATGTGCTGGTATCTGTCTTTTGTAATATATTTCATTACAAGTCAAGTTATAATCTTCTTCTTATCGTGTCAATTGCAAATATTATGTTTGGCCCAACATTCAGGTTTGAATAAATAATAATGTTCAACAATTCATTTTCGTTTTATTTAATCGTATTTCCTTTAGTCCAAAAGAAGAATTTTTCATGGTAGAAAATTTGATAAATTTATTAACTTAAATAAAAATACAAAAGCATATATTACACAGAGTGCAGTGCTACTGACATAGTCTTGAAATATTTACATTTATATTAACATTAGTTATGTATTTATTTTATAGTTTAATATTTAGATATATTAGTTTGTCAGGTATAATTATGCCATACTTGCTTGCAATAAATTATGTATTTACTATAAATTATTATGATAATAAAGTTATTTAAATATTTTTATTTTATTAGGATGATTTAGAATTTTTAGACTAAGGCACATGCTTTTATAAAGTACATATTGGTAATAAATTAATTATAAAAACATATTTATCAGTTTCATACAATATACTAATAATATTATTATTATGACTAGAACTAAACTGTTAAAAATTATTATTATTTTTAGTTGCCATAACTAATTTCACGCAAAAAAATTTCAACACGCTTCGTGAAATGAAGGAATGTGATTTTTGTAAAATCATATCACCTTATTTTAAAGAAGTTTTTTGATAAAAAGCTGTTTTAGACATCATATTAGTTTCCATCATAAAACACATTGACATTTTAATCAATCAGATTTTGACTCGAGATTCCATTTTTTTTAAAGAATTTACGAAGTGGAAAGAATTCACCAAAATTTTGGAAATTTATATTCATCCAGAGGCAAGCTTGGAAAAAATAGGTTAAAAAATAATTAACAATTTTAAAATATTCTTATGAATAAAAACCTAAGATAATTGAAGTGAGAATATTTTCAAGTCAAGGCCATTAACATATAAATACTTAAATTTATGTTATCTCACTTAAAAAACTGATATATTATATTTTTTTTTTTTACTTTAAAATTCAGGCTTCAATGATTTTCCTCGCGAATATATTGATAAAAATTGCAATGATCATAATCATAATTGAGTATTCTACTGAAGATGCTCCACCCGCATGCAGCTTTTCAGTGACAGGTTCGGTTGTCTGTGAAAAATGGAAAATACAACATAAATTTGCCATATCCCTTGCCTTGAAAAGCACGAGTTGACCGTAGTTATGGGTAATTAAATTCAAATAATTTATTTCAATAAGGCCACTAAATGGCACTTTAGAATCTGAAAATTATAATAATTGACTACGAGTATACTGTCCATGCGCAAAGGTAGTTTGTTATGGAGAAGAACAGACAAAAAACTCCACACATACATTTTTCCAAAAAAGTATTTAACAATATTTGGTATACATTAATTAATTAATTATATCCACCTAGAATCTTGAATAACGCTACAAATGCTATAATACTACATATCAGCAAAAAATATTTATAACGTATGAAATAAAAGTACATAGGAACATGGTACTCACATACTTACAAACGTAACGTAAATTAAAGATTTAGCTGGATTTCAGAAGGCTGAAAGCCAGCTTAAGCCACTTAAAATGAAACCCGAGTCCAATATAGCAAAGGCTTAGGCAATCAATCAGATCGCATACATCCAACAAATTATGAGAATATGGTGAATTTACCTTTTCAGTAGTAGACATAACAATAGGCATCGGTCTCGGTTCTCCTACTGGGATCTGGCCGTAAAATGCGATTTTCGCGCGTCTGTAATGATACAATAATAGAGTAAAAATAAAGAGATTTTTAACAGCTATAGACATACTCCTAAAAAAACTAATCAAGAGACACTTATTCAAGCCAGTATTAAGAGAGTAAACTGATGCCCAACCGCTGCTGCTATTAAGAGTTTATTAAATACCTCAGAATTAAATATATAATTGAATAAATAAATATTTTTTTTTTTTTAAATAAATAACGGAATTCCTCTATTCCGTTCGTAATGTTAGAGTTTTTTGTCGACGGGAAATCCATCAGGTGCCCCACATGGCTTACTAACTTAGGTTTAGTACAGAAATTTCGATGTTTTTACATATCGCCACATAAGTACATTGCACTCGTATAAAGCAGAGACGTGAGAGACGGGTATACTATGAGCTGGTATCTAAATTGAGTATTAGGAACGTGTCAAGCCCTACTTAATTGCCAAAGTCTGTCAGTTTTTCAGGCTAAATTAGAGTTTGATCAATCATCATTATCATCAGGGTTTTAATGTTCCCACTGCTGGGACACAGGCCTCCTCTCTGTGAGTGGGAATGGGTCGTAATCCACCAGGCGGGCCCACAGCGGGTTGGTGGATGTCACATGTCTTCGAATTTTCGGACAATTTCGAATTTTTGGATCTAGGACACGACGGTTTCCTCACGATGTTTACCTTTACCGTTTTATAATAATACTTAAGTACAAATTCTTAATTCAGAAACTGGTGGTAATAAACTCGATTCTTACATTTTCTCATCAGCGATCCACTTGTCATCTTGCTCGATGGGATTCAGTTTCCACGTGCCGTTGTTGGCTGACACGAAGAAGTACGACATCCGACAGTCAGGGAAGTGGCTGGAAAGATACAAAAAATTGTTTGATTTAGGTACTATTGTGTCTGCTAATTAGCACACAAGCGATTAAGGTAAATAACAATGCTCAAAACGTCCCCACTCTTGTAGTACTTGAAAACCTATGTTAATCGAAGGGCCATAGCCGTCTTATCATTTTATTGTATGTCAACGAAACTCAAATGTCCATCCGAAAAAAGTTACATCGACATAAAGAAACCGGAATCAGTCGTAATTATGTTGCTGTTTAATAATCTTTTTCGACGTGATGAAACCTAAAAATACCTACTACAATTATAATGACATGCATTGGTAAGATATTTTAATTGAAGTCACGTTCACGGTCCAAAGAAGCTAGAAATAAGCAGGATAGAATGGAGATTAGGAGCCGCACGCGCAGTGCAACACAACGCAGTGCAGGTAGTAAGTGCGGGGTGATGAAAGGCGTCGGGGGCCATGGAAAGCGATTGTTGTTCTCTAGGCCTAAGCGTCGTATGCGGCTCACTACCAGTGACACTGTTGCTATAGCTAACAACGCTACATCACTGTGCAAACTCTCATGGGCCGCAGCTCCCGGTAAGAGCTCGCCCCTTAAGAGCCAATCGTATCCAAGGTTCCACAGGAGTGGGATCAGAACTGACCCCTGTTGTACACCGCACGAAATCTAGCACCAGCGTCTACCTTCGCGTCCCGTGTACGTAACATGCCTTCCCGCCAGATAAGCCCCAATAGTGTGGCAGAGGTAAGGAGTTACCCGATGGTAGCGTATAAGGTGTTGAAAGCGTTGGAGATAGGTAAAGACACCGCCAGCACCAACTCACTCGGGATACCGCTTCAAGTGCCGACTGCGGCTGCGTCACCTCTGGGACACTTGCATGCTTCTCTTGTACAGATTGTGCAGCGGTGGACGGAGCCATCAGCGGTGGCTCATGCTCTGCTCTCAAAGGAAAGAGAGCCGAGACTACATCTTTTAAGTAGTTGCGGCTCTACACTCTCTGTTAACACGGCAGCCAGGATCGAAGCTTCCCTCGGTGTTTTTTTTGTTCTGGGGTGGAAAATCCTCATTGGAGGGGTTTGTTTAACTCCTACTGACTAAAAACCACCCTGGTTAGTTAGTTAGACTCCGGCAACATAATAATGTGACTGATTGTGGTATGTTCGCTGTCATACAAGAAATTATAAGAATGGCCCTTCGATTAACATAGCTTTTAAAGTGATACAAGGGTGGGGATGGTGTCCATAAATTTTTTAGCATCGTTCTTTACACCAGTAGGTAATATTGGTTACCCAATGGTAAAATCCACCGTTAATAAAGAGAAAACTTTCTGCACTCCTTTTTCATAAGTTACTATTTATACAAGTTTAGAAAATGGTACAAGGTTAAAAAAGAACTAAAAGAGGAAGTACCCTTAATATTGATACGGCCAATTTTCACCTAAAGGAAATAATAAATTTTTTCAAACGAAGATTATTAATACTGTCTCAAATGCGAAACAAATTTTAAAAACCAAACAACTGTTTGGGAATAAGATTTTTGTTTAAATCATATCTCATGGGCTGAATGAATTTAGATGAGAACACACATGCAGACCATGGCCTGGACCAGTACAGATAATACTTATCTTCCTCCCCCCTAATTGCAACATTTTTCTAAACCTGAATAATCGCACGCGCGTGTTCTTTGCTTGCATTCAGTACTTCTGAAAAATATCTGTTTTTAACTCCGGGTCATCTTCTAAATTAGTTTGTCCAAGAATACCGAGAATAATAGATATTAAGTCACGAACTTTTGTAGGTTATGTCTGTAGGGTAACTTTTAATGTGTTTAATAGGAAATACTATTTAATTTCGAAGAAGAAGAAGAGCAAGCAAAATCACATTAGTATTTCCCTTACCAAGTTATTTCAGCATGAAATATAAATAATACTCTTTGGAAAGAGTACATTTATTTAAACTAAGCGACTTTGACCTGTATCGAAAGGTCGTAGTTAACAACCAATGTTTTTGACTTGGATACTAGTCTTTTTTCCTATCAAAAAGGAAAAGTAATAATATGGAAAGTAATTCATTTATTTCTACTACACTACAGTATCCTTACTTACCTAAAAGGAACACTTAAGACATAAACTGTATTGTTAATTCATTTACTCCGTTTAATTATAATAACAATTACAAAAATGATTTAACTACAGTTACTACTTGTTACTTGGCAGAATAAGTATAAAATGGCAACACTAAGCTAATGAAAGTTAACGAAAAAAATCAAATAACTTTAATTTATAATGTTTTTTGGTTCATCCATTTAGGGGCTACGATGCCGCACACAGATACACAAATACACATATACCTACATAATTACACAAATACAAAAACAAACCTCAAAATTATAACACCCATCTTTTTCCGCCGGAGGTTAAAAACACGCAATAAATACTATTGAATTGTCCAAATAAAAGCATGTGAACGTACTTTGATCTTCCAATTGAGTTACGCATTGGGGGCTTCTGCGTTTGAATTTGCCGCTAAGGGCGCTGGTGTAGAGTGAGGTCTTCAAAATGTAAAATTTCATAAACTTTTGGCTTTTAGCGCGAATTTTTTATTATTGTGAATATTTACCAAATATGGCAGATTAAGATAGGTACAGGTTTGACCAACCACTGATTTAATAGAGATTTATGGTTCAGAAAATATTATCCTCCTATTTAAAAAAACGGGCGGCACGAAACTGAGGCATACTCGATTTTATATTTAATCGCACTTCTACGGAATTAGAAATGATTTTAATTCAAACTTACCTTTCGTGCACGTAAAAACAACGTTTACGACCTATATTTAAGGGCCTTACTCCCCAGTGGCGCCAACTGGTGGGTACAAAAACGGAAGGCCCACATTAGGCAGCTGGTATCACATACACGCTATTTTCAACTTTAAAGCTCCTGGAAAAGAATAATAAAAAGATGCAACTCACGTATATTTCCCTCTTTTATATTCCCGATACGTTGTAGAGACATGTTGGTGACAAGGCTTGTAGTTGACCTCACACGCGAGCTGTATGACGTTGCTTCGGAACAGTCGCGTGAGATGCTGGTTATCCTGACTCTTCGTCAGCTGCGTGAAGATCGGGGATACCTTCTTGATCATGAACTTCTGGAATTTTTGGAAAATTTTGTTTAATTTTAAGTCTTCTATAATCAAAGATGGTGTGTCCTTTTTGGACCCCTGAATATGAGCTCCTATCTTAAACTTAGTATCGGTGTTCTCTCAGAAAGCTGCACCTACTTAGTTCTTTCGTTTGAATTTTGGTGTGACGATCTGTCGGCACATGTTTATTATTTTATATTGTCATGCTGGTAACTAAGCTACCCAAGTTTTAGTTTGCAATTAATTAGTATGTCCTTGACCCACGTGTTTCATTGACGTTCCACTCGGGAACCTTTAGAATCCAATTATTGAACCAATCTTGCCCAATTGTCGTCGAATATTAGATAGTGGAGATGGACATACGCGCAGATAGTGGAAACGGACATACGCGCAGATAGTGATAATGGACATACGCGCATATAGTGGAAACGTACATACGCGCAGATAGTGGAGATTGACATACTCGCATATAGTGGAAACCGACGTACGCGCAGATAGTGGAGATGGACATACGCGCAGATAGTGGAAACGGACATACGCGCATATAGTGGAGACGGACATACGCGCAGATAGTGGAGACGGACATACGCGCAGATAGTGGAGACAGACATACGCGCAGATACTGAAAACAGACATACGCGCAGATAGTGGAGACGGACAAACGCGCAGATACTGGAGACGGACATACGCACAGATAGTGAAGACGGACATACGCGCAGATAATAGAGACGGACATACGCACAGATAGTGAAAACGGACATACGCGCAGATAGTGGAGACGGACATTCGCGCAGCTCCTGAGCAATGTGAGGAAGACCGCGAAAAAACTTATGAATAGTTTCGTTTTATAGAGTCGTCATTTCAATAAATTATAGAGGACGATAGGCGTAAAAAGACACTTGCAACGACATGTCTTGATCACGAATCAACGTGGGCTCACACGCTCGATTTGCACTGCCCAAGTGATGCATTTGGAATACTCGTGTCGAGCAGATATCGATACGCAGCTTTAGGGTACAGCTCCTGTCCTGCTCTCTGTTCTGAACAAAGTGAGCAATGCGCTACCACCGACCGACGATACCGTGGCATTGGTAAAATTATGGGCCAAAAAAAAATCTGATTTACTGTCATGTCAACACGAAGAAAACGAAAATTACACTTATTTCTTCTATATCATCTTTCACGCAATGATAAATGGCGTGCATAAACATATTAATTAAAACTATTTTGTGTCTTACCTCCCATTCCCAATACACATGCTTAGTCATATTACAAGCAGCTCCATCTGTGATCAGCATTTCATATCCAGCCACGGCAGACTCCCACACAACAGGACTGCGTTCTTTATCTAGATAGTCTAGTATTTCCATAGCTAGCTGAACGTCTAGGTCACCGGCTACATACAGAGCGAATACGTCGTTTACAATCTGGAATACATCAAAATGTATAATTAGAAATGTGTCAAGGTTTACACCACGTGTATAGAAAGTGAATCTTGAATTCGGAGTGTGCAAATATTATAAAAATATTTCTGTGTATTTGATTATTTTTTGTAACATAAATTTAATTAATTACATATTGCTACCAAAATATATTATAACATCACGCGTGTATTTCCCGAAGGGATAAACAGAGTTGGCTCTATACTAGGAACACTTGCAAAAATAACCCATACCAGTTTCTGTCTACGTCTTCGCCTGCGTGAAAATTATCCCGAGATCAAAAGTAAATATAGTTTAAGATTGTCTACCTGTGTGCTAAAATTCATGCAAATCATTTCAGTCGTCAATTTATTTATTTATTTCAGACATATTTCCACCCCATAGTAATATATACACTCATAGATTAAATTATAAACAGATAAAAACCCAAAATAAAATTAATAAATACTTAAATATAAATAGTCGAAAACTTTAAATAATTAAAAGTAATATTTAAAACGGTACAAAAATTATAAAATGTCAGAAAAGTATAAAACAATGTCAAAAATGTAGTCAAAGAGATAGTGGTCAAACGCGAGCCTATAAATTATAAAAAAAAATAAAAAAAAATGTAAAATTGCCAATTGTAGAATGTTATAAAAATTACAAAAAAGAAAAGGAAAAAAAATACAGCCTGATGGCCAATTGCCTCGATGACCATCTGTCGAGGCTGTCATTAAGCGGTGGGCTCAAGGGCCTGATACAAAAGGCAGCACTCCTTGATACGGCTCACATTGTGAGGAGGTTCCTGTCTGTGGAGCCCTAACCACCGGTAGCTTGGACCCTGTTCCCGATACCAATTGTCCTCTATTTTTTATATTTTAATAATTTTTAAGTCTTCTTGTTTCAAATATTTAAAAATGTATTAAATAAGAATGAAATATGAGAGCAGTGGTGGCCCAGTGGTATCGGCCGCGACTTACAAGTTGTAGGTCGTGGGTTCAAGCCCAGGCAGGCGCTTTACTTTGCGTAAATTATTTCATCACCACTGCTCTCAAAACGGTGAAGGAAAACATCGTGAGGAAACCGGCATGTCCTAGAACTAAAAATTCGAAGACATGTGACATCCACCAACCCGCACTGGGCCCGCGTGGTGGATTACGGCCCATTCCCTCTCACAGAGAGGAGGCCTGTATCCCAACAGTGGGAACATTAATAGACTGATGATATGTGATGTGAAGATATATGATAAAAAAATACTATGTAAATATACGCCTATTTTTTTAATTTATTGTCTTTAATATGTACAACTGACTATTTCTAATCTTATGACTAATAACAAAACAAACTTACATACAAAAGGGAGAGGGAAAAGGACTCATAGCGCATCAAAAAATTCTTCCACATCGATGTCAATGGGAAACGTGCCCAGAACGCTGGCAGCATTGCCACGTTGAATAGCAATGCTGATTCTCTGGCTGAAGAAAAGGCCAGCCCTCTGGTCACGCGAACAGTCGACTAACCGTTTACTTATGTCTCGAAAAACTCGATGAGCACTCGGACCCCATGGACCTAATGTCTCAACCCCAAACGGCTCAAACATATAACTGCCAATAAGATTGTTATATTTGCGCCGTTTGAGGTTTTCTGCACCAGCAGCAGCTGCCCCAGCACAGCCCGCCGTGCTAAGAAGATGGGATGGCGCAAGGGTATCGACACATGTTGCATCCCACACCAAAGGCCTACCCAACTTCCAAGGCATTATGGTCATCCCATCCGGTCTCTTCCCATCGTCGCGTGCCAAGCCATTGGGTTCTAAAACAGCTGGCACCCCGGCGGTGACAAGAGCTCGACGTATGATGTCATTAATGCTGGCGTGCCGTGCTATCCGACCAGCGCTCCTACTGCAGGATAGGCCATGGTGTCCGAGGCGGTCGACTGCTTCACCACATTGACAGCGATGTGGAGCTCCGCTGGGAGTACCTAGTCGCAGACATGTAGCGATCCGGAAGGTAGTGTCACTCAACATTGTGCCTATGTTGGGTGACGGTAAAGCCTGTAGCCAGAGGCCCGACTCTCACTCACCCACAGCCAGTAGGCGAGCACGCTCAGCAGTATTGGTGGACGTATTTATGAGTTTATTCCGTACCAATCTGCAGAGCGGCTCATCCCACTGTCTTTGGGAAGATGGGTTTTCGGGCAACGCCGTATTCGGGCAAGCCACTTTCCAGGCGCACACTGCGTCGGTCGAGCACGGCACTTCACAGTTAACCAGCGACAGGGATAAAATTTTAGTGGTTAACGTTTTAGTGCTGTGGACCGAAGACAGGAACGCCGGTAGGCTTATACTAGAAATTTTGCGGATGCCGAGCCCGCCAAAGCGAATGGGTAGCGTGGCTTGCGTCCAGGCTCGGTCATCCAAGGCCACATTAAAGATAGATGTCAGAGTGCGTTGAATAATTTCGTCAATTTTTTCCAGGAGAAGTGGCTGCTTCCATAAAGGGGAAGAGCGGAGAAAATACATAAAATTTGGTCCAAAACAGCAATACCTAATGAGAGTAAAAGCCGAATGAAGGTTAATTTGGGAGAGTCTATCCGAAATATCATTAAAATGGTTAATTTTGCCATCGATGAATGAAGAAAAATAGAAATAAATAAATTATTTTACATTTTTACCTGCCCCGAGCCCGGTATACGGGTGCATGTAAGGCCTGCCACTGCCGCATGTAAGACGATAAAAAAAATACAGACCGAATAACTTTCGCATTTACAATATTAGAACTTACTTGAGCTCTGTTCAGTTCATCTATTGTTGCCATATCCTCTTTCAAAGTTTTTGCGATAAGTCTCCAAGTGACTGCATCGTAGTTTACTCGGTAATAACCTGAAATTATAAATTATAAATATTAATAATAATCAGCTTATAATGAGCTCACTGCCCACATCCTCTTACAGAGATGAATCTCTTTCCATCATTTATTTGCAAATATTGTAAAATGGTCGAAAACCAAGTAGCAACATATACAAATACCTAGTCTTCTTCCGGTAATTGAATCGCCGTACTAAAGGTGCATAAAACATAGACAATATACGTAAAATGGCTTCTTTTTTAAACAGTCAAGAAAGCAATGGTTTGTATTTGGATCTTAAATTAATTAATTTAGTCATTGAAATTTAGAATACCTTATTTTGAAATTATTTATGTAAAGATTAACTATTATACCAATCTAACTGTAAACATATGCTATGTTACTTTTATTGTCCTGTAAGTACGCTCAACATAACTTAAATTGTTAAGATATTAAGTTTCTCATGTAAGTGAATGCTATTGTAATTCTTTTGAGAAATAAAGATTCTTTAACCGTAAATGTTGAAACATGATTAACGTGCTTATTACTGAATAATTAGGAATATTTATTTTAGAAAATCTCGATAGTTATTTTCCGGTTATTTCCCGGCACTAGTTATTTTTGTAGGGATGGTATAAATCATTAACTTGTGCTTAGAGCTTAATCTTCTATGTAAGGGGAAGTGGGCTCTAATCTATCACGGGGGCACAGTTCGAGTGGTATGGACCTTTATTTGTTCTAGCAGATTTGTCTCTTATCTTCACTGACATAAATTCGTAGATATGTGAAAATAAAATCATCACTATATTCCCCGAAGAATTATGCAAAGTTGGTGCCATTCAGCCATCGACAATGCAACAGTTATGTTTAAGTCCCATGTAATAGATGACGTGTCTATTCCAATCGACAGGACCCTAGTTTAGGACTCCGGGCTGATACTGAGGAGTGCCAAATGGGAAACCCAATAACACTGCCCTATCCGGGAATCAAACCTAGGGCCTCATAATCAGCAGTACTGTTTGCGACCAATGTTTATTTATTGATTTATTTACTTATTATTTAACTATTTATTTATTTATTCATTTATTTATTTATACAGTCTTACAAACTCAAAACTCAAATGACTAGTTAAAGTAGAAGAAGTTAAATTATCCACAACTGCTTTAATATATTGTATAATGTATAGAAATTAAAATATAGATTATATGAGTACCTACTAAACGTGAAAAGTTGAAATTCTTCTTCCTAAAAAGAAATTGCTGCTGCTGTTTTGGTAAAGTGTGACTTCATTTTTGACCCTTAACAGTTTGCTGTACATGTTGAGACACAGGTCTCATCTCTGTGAAAGGGAGTGAGTTGTGATACACCACGCGGGCACAGTGCGAGTTGGTGGTGATGGATGTCACACATCTTTATCTAGGACATGTATTCATTTCAAGCAATTTAAATGCCGACAGACTATCACGATTTCCGCAATAACAGCCGTCATAAAGATTATGCATTACCTTGTCCACATAATGCATTGTATCGTAAATAAATCAGCAGAGTTTTACGAGTGTGGGCATGACACAAATAGATTCATTGCCAAGCCAAGGACTTGTCAAGTTCTGCCGTTTTATTATTAGTAGCAGCTATTGCGGCTCAATAATGGTTGCGCATTTAGTGGTATTTTATTTTTTGAATGGTATCTTTTGAAGCTTAAAAGAGTTTAGATGTTAATCATTTTATTTTAGATTGTGGTTGATTGAGTCATTATTTTCTTTATTACGTCGACCTTTTTGACGACGCTTATTTTTTTTTTGGTTGTTTTAATATATTGTTCACTCTGAGCCGCAGTTTGATCTTCTTATTTTTATCTTAAAATCAAATCAATCGCTCATTTTTTCACACTGAAATCTGAAACATCTCATAAGTAATCTTTGTTTTCTATTAATATTTAGATTGTACAGGGTTGGCAATAAATGTTTATTTTTACCCGACTGCCGAAGGAGGGTAATGTGTTTTTGTTATTCCATCTCGATATGATATTCCATAAAAGCTGAAAAAAGTACATCGTTCAGTATATGCAGTATATGTCTAACTCACCTGATCCTTTCCTATTAAGTAAAATCCATCCATCATTGAGGTTCTCTCCGAAGGTGTACGTCTGTGCCCCGATGGTGAACCGAGGCTGGTAGCAGTTGTAACAGTTCTGGTTCTTCTGAACTTTGTACGATATGGGGATCAGGAAGTCAGTGTCTAAGCGGTTGTCGCGCGTGAAGCTGAACTGTCTCTAGAAGAGAATTATTTGTTTATGTTTTATGTTTCCTGGGTAGAAAAATGATAATTCTATTTCAGGATTGGGGGCTTGTGACGTCACTGAGGCAGCATAAAGTGTACTAGCGGCGTGACATCACACGATATTTCAACGCATCATACCGTCGTCATTTTATGTTTTCGTGTCAAAAGTAAAAATACGTGTCCAATATTTTTATTAATCTACTTGACGGATAAAATACCAATTTTCAGTCAACTACCCTATTGATGTAGGAAAACCGTTACGTCTTTTATCATTATTTATTTATTTAATGTTAAGAGTACCTAGTACGTCCATTTCCATGACATATTTCAACTTGTAATTTTTTTTTAATAAATATTTTGAGATTGAGTTTGATCATCATCATCATATCAGTCGAAAGACGTCCACTGCTGGACATAGGCCTATATTATTATATCCCGAGTTTGATCGTTTAATAAAAATTTAAGACAGGTAGAATTAAAAAAGTTGCCAATATGCAATTAGAATTACAAAACACACTGGCGCAGATCAAATGTAATTGGAAATGGACTGATCCTTGGTAAATATTTAAAATCCCAGAAAAACACATGAGCGAATACTAATTGACGAATTTAAATCTATGTACTAAGCCATAAAACTGGTTTATGAGCAACTGTACAATTTTATCCCCCAAGAATATTTAGTGATGAAGTTTTTTGCAAACAGGGATACGTTTTTGATACAAAAAAGACCTAATGGTATCATTCTACTAGTAGGGTTTTTGACATTTTGTTAAGGCTTTTGCCATTTATTAAAGCTCTAAAATTTTTCAATTCTAAAAACTAGTTATCCTCAATTCTTTAATATATTTACAAACCTGCTTCAACTGAACAGCATTAGGCACCCGATCCCTCAGCACCTGGACGTTGATGACGGGATACCCTCGTCTCCTGAACCAGGAACCAAGGATCCGTGATGCTGTGGAACCGTTGAAGAACTGGTGGAGGCACGCGATCGTGTCTTGGTCAAGCGTTGTCGTGAAGTCTTGTAGGGATATGTATTTACCTCGCCTGGAATAAAAAAAAAAATAAAGTTACGTGCAGTAAAATGAGCAACATATTTATTTTTCAAAAAAAAAGTATTTTTTCATTGAAGCTTATCTTAAAGACGAATATTTTTTTTATAAAGACAAAGACAAAGATATTTTATTTCAACTAGGCCACCAAGCGGCACTTTTGAACGTACATAAAAATGATTCTACCGTGCATTCGGAAAGTAGCTTGTTATGGAGAAGAATGCACAAGAAACTCCATACATACTCTTTTAAAAAATTATTATTTTTTTACAATATTTAGGAACATAGGTACATATATAGTTATTAGTTCATATATGTGAGGACAATGCACCCAGAATAGCACTACACACCACCATACCACCTACAGACATAAAGCATTAGAAGTACTCAAACATGTACTGTGCAGTTATATAATAGATACTAGAAAAACATTAACATCCGAAGCAGTCAAGTTATGACCAATCCCAACTGACGGCGTCCGTTCACGAACATGACGCATGAATTGGCACCACCCAGCTCAACCATCATGAAGGGAACCGGATGATCCAACACACGCGCCACCATCAGAGAGACATTTGAGAGAGCATGACACACTCAACGGCCAGGGCACACACAAGTCAACGAACGCCGCATAGGTACAGCAAATGGTAGATTTACAGTTGGGTACATAGTACTCACACATGTGCTGTGCAGTTATACAATACTAAGGAAATTGATTTATACAATACAAACATATTCATACAGTCTTCAGCAGGTCCAACAATACCTCAAAACAATAATGTTCTGCATATCACTTGTTATTGCGCCCTAGTGGATGTGGATTGTGGAGCAAGACTAGCATTGAGCCAAGCATTTTTATCAGTGATGTAATCCCCCAACTTATAATATGCCAGCCTACATAGTGTGCGTTTTGTACAGGTTTTAAACTTCGTCTCATTCAGTTCAAGAATTTGAGGAGGAATTTTATTGTAACATTTTGTACAGTACCCCATGAAAGATGAGGCTACTTTAGCCAGTCTGAAACCTGGTTGAACTAATTGGTCCCTATTTCTAGATACATAATTATGTCTGTCGCCGTTTTTACTAAAAAGATGTAAATTCTTTCTCACGTACATGATGTTTTCATAAATATATTGACAAGGAACCGTCATGATGTTAATGTCCTTAAACAGTTCCCTTAGAGAATCGCGCCGGCGAAGATTATATATTGCTCTGATGGCTCGTTTTTGCAGAATAAAAATTGACTCAATGTCTGCAGCCCTTCCCCATAGTAGGATACCGTAAGACATTAAACTATGAAAATAACTAAAATAGACTAGTCTCGCGGTATCCACATCGGTTAACCTACGAATCTTTGCAACAGCATACGCTGCCGAACTCAGCCGCCCTGCAAGGGATACCAAATGAGGACCCCATTGCAACCCTGAGTCTAGCGTGATCCCCAGGAAAACTGTTTTATCGACGAATTCTAGCTTCTCCTTGTTTAATATAATGTCACAATCAGTACTTTTGACATTCGGCAAGGAAAATTTTACGCACTTGGTTTTTTTACCATTTAAAACTAAATTATTGGCAGTGAACCAATCCTGAACCTGCCGTAGCGCGTTATTTACGTCGTCATCCCGACAAGTACGTCTATTTATTTAAAAAATTAAAGATTTGTCATCAGCAAATAACACCATGTTTAGTTTGTTTTCCAATAAACGGGGTAAATCGTTTATGTATATTAAAAATAAGAAAGGACCTAAAATTGAGCCCTGGGGTACCCCCATTTTCACGTTTAATCCCGACGAATTCACACCGTTTATTTGAACTAATTGCTGTCTATCATTCAAATAAGATTTAACCAAACTTAACGCTGATTGATCTAGCCCGTAATGCTCAAGTTTCAGAAGTAATGTTTCATGATTAACGCAATCAAACGCCTTCGACAGGTCGCAGAAGATACCTATGGCATCCCGCAAATCTTCCCACGCATTAAAGTTGTGTTTCAATAGGGTGACACCGGCGTCAGTTGTACAACGTCCTCTGGTGAAACCATACTGTTTATCATGCAAGATGTTATTCGTATTAAAATGAATGAGCATTTGATTTAGCATTATCTTCTCAAATACCTTGCTGAAAACCGGCAACACGGATACTGGTCTATAATTATTTGTGTCTTTACTGTCCCCAGATTTAAAAAGTGATATAACTTTACTATATTACATTAGATCCGGAAAGACCCCTTGATCCACACACAAATTGAAAATCAAAGCCAAGTATGGCGCTATAGTCTGAATAATGGAGGTACAAGCTTTGATGGACATTCCCCACAGATCTTCAGTCGGTTTGATCTTGATTTGCTTAAAAGCTTTTATTACAGTTATGGGATTTATATGTGAAAAGTTAAATACATTCGTGCAGGCTGAAACGTTCGCGTTTAATAATCCAAAAGCAATAACAAATATATTAATAGCAATACTAAAAACATTTTAACATGAACACAATACAAAAATAATAATCGCATAAATAGTAGAATAGAAAAGAAGATGAATAAAATGCGCTGAGTGATTCCATAGAGTTACAAACTCCCGCTATCCCCTTTGTAATGGGTAAACAATATCATAATGAGCTTTCGCTGGAAATAAATTTTCTAAAGGATTTTTTTTAATTTTCCCTCACCTGGAGCGTTTGCCTGTAATGTAACTTTTCAGATTAAATTTTCTCCAAATGTAACTGTATGATACATGTAAATGCTCGGTTTTTTTCCCTCACTAATATAATGCTCGAATCTGTAAAATTACAGGTTGCGCACTGTAATGCTCGGTTCTCCTCCCTCATTGATGTAATGCTCGACTCTGTAACGTTACATTTCAGAGGTATGCTCCAAGTGAGCGAGCACCTTTATATGTACAAACATATATAGGACAGAGTCCTTGGCTCAGAGAGATTGTTGGAATTAAGTTTCGAAGAGTGTTTTTCCGAAATCAATTTATGAGAATTGAATACTACAGTTGTAGCGTTACGTATAGTTCAAATGAACTATACTTAAGCCACGTTAATAAAATTAAAGGTAAATATAAATTAAAACTAATAAAAGGATATAAATAACAAATTAAGGTCCGGCTTCGCACGACGTGGGCAGCTAGGAAGATCCCGCTTGACACGACGTGGGCAGAAATTCTTAGCAGGCAGGCAGGCAGGCTAGGCAGCTGGACGGACACGATGGCGTGGAATGCCCGAGGTAGGCAGATGAGCTCGCAGATGTATCGTTTAGATAGGCAGTAGGGTAGCCAGCAGGACGAATGGGCTGGCTCACAGTTAGATGGTCAAGGCTGCTGAACTAATAGTCAGGCAGTCAGTTAGGCAGTAGAATAGGCTGGCACTGGCAGATAGAAGTGTGGAGGTCGGGCTGTGGCTTAATATGCCGATCAATCAAACCCTTTACTATGAAGCGGTGACCGACGTAGTTTATGAACCAGTAAAATACACACATTTAAGTTCAACACTCAATAAATTATATTTATTGTTTTTCACAGAATTGGTCACAGGCCTTATATATAATAGTTTTAAAGAGATTTTCAGATTCAATAGTACAACACGTAGTATTAAGTAGTCAAACGACTTTCAGAGTTCAGAGCAGATTCAAGACTAAAAAATGTGACACCCGTTTTTCTTCGTTCCGATATGTCTTCTCAATTTTAAATTCAAATATGAATTAAGAAATCATGAACGAATAAAAACGGTTTACAGAGGCGCAGTCTGCCGCTGCCCTTATAATTAAAAATATAATGTACAACGAGCTTAATAAGCTATAGAGGTTGGTATCTTATGTCTATGGTTTAAGAAAATAAAATAATGACAATGTCATGTCAGGTAAAAATGTCAAGAGTTAAAAATAATATAATAGTTTTGGATGAATCAACAAATCTTATGATTTTCAGGTTTATACCAATGTAGAAAAAATGTAATGCAATGTAGAAGTTTAAGAATAAATACAGAAAAAAGGAAAACGTGAGATGATACAATTTCAAAAGTAACGGTGATGAAATTTGTAAAATATATTATAAAACGTAAGTAAACTAAAACATGTGGAATGAACACCACATTTCCCCGAAACCCCAGAAAAATTTTCAAACTTAAGGAAAATTTTGAAGGTTGAAATATTAACCTTGTACTTTCACACAACATCTTTCATGCTTTCGTCAAACACTCTCATTCAATCACACGTAGGGGATATGGTTCACATTCAATGACGCATACTCCACAAGGAAATATTTAATTAGATAACGAAGGCTTATTTATTTTTTATAGGTGTCGTTACCCGCACCTGTTTGAAAACCCGAAAAAAAAAAGAAAATTAGAATATTTAAGAGAGCCCACGCATTTGGCTTATTTTTAAAGAGTTACGGGACCGCTCTTTGCACATAAGGCTTTCGGAGTTGTGCACACCGCTCTAAGAGAACTCCTCATCCTTATTAAGATAAGTGATGTCAAGGAAATTAAGAAGTTTAAGAATAAATACAAGTGATGTCAAGGAAATTAAGAAGTTTAAGAAATTAAGAAGTTTAAGAATAAATACAAGTGTGTCAAGGAAATTAAGAAGTTTAAGAATAACACATAAGTTTGTGTTAGAAATTACATCAAATGGTGTAATAATATCTAGGATAACATAGAATATAATTACATAATGATATCTTCATTATGAGAAAATTATACAAAATTAATAATAATGGAAAACAAAATAAGCCGAATGTGTTTGGTTACTTTGTAAAAATAAATAAACTATCAATATTGCAATTATTAACAAGAAATATACAATATAAACATAAATGGCAAGTAAAATATTAAATTTTAAAATCTTTTACATGCCATTTTCCTCTCGAACCATTAGGATCCTCCAGAATAAAAACAAGAGGTGAAAGCTTCTCAATTACAGTGCATTTAACATATCTTGGAGCTAATTTTGCACTGAAATATGCGCCAGCATTACTCTGAACGTAATTTTACGCCAGACTGTATCACCGACATTAAATTCTTTAAAGCTGTGTTTATCATTATAATGAACAGCGTTCTTAATATGAGCAGTGTGTAATGCAATCTGTACTTTATCGAAGATAGCAGATAGTAATCCTAAATTAGTGGCATAGATATCGCAAGGAAGAAAAATTACGTTGTCAAGGTTAGTACAATTGGTGTAAACTGAACCACACGGTATAGTTTCACGACCAAATACAAGAAAAGATGGGGAGAATTTTGTTGAAGAGTTTACCGTGCTATTTAGGCCGAATTGGATTTTTTGTAAATATTTATCCCATGACCGATGGTCATTACCAACCAACTGTGCTAAAGCAGTAATAATTGTTCTATTATATCTTTCTGTCGGGTTGACTTGAGGGCAATATCTTGGAGAATAAAAGATAAAAGGAACTTTATATTTGTTCAGAAAACTTTGAAACTCGTTTGATTGAAATTGTGACCCATTATCCATTATTATAGTTTGAGGAATTCCATGTACAAGAAATACGGAATTTTCTAGATGGAAGATAATATTAGAAGTTGTAGCGCGTTTGATAGGAAAAATAAGACAATATTTAGAGAAAGAACAAGTTACCACGAGGATATATTGATTACGTTGTCTCGTCATTGGAAAAGGACCCATCAAATCCAAAGAAATATTTTGAAAAGGTCTTGAGCAAATTTTTGGTTTACCCATAGGACCATATGGAGAATGATTCGAGTGCTTATAAGAAAGGCAAGTTTCACAGGTAGAACAAAATTTTGCCACATCTTTAAACATTCCAGACCAATAGAATCTTAAAGAAAGTTTCTTGTAAGTTTTGAAAATGCCAATATGAGGATTATTATCTGTAACTCCATGACAAGATTTAATAAGGTTTAGTCTTTCGGGAGGAGGTGGAACCTCTTTCCATGCAAAATCTTTGTTAAGGTAATCAGAAGAGTTAGTGAAGCGATATAATTTAGCATTAAGAATCTTATAGTTCGGATAGTCATCAGGGTTTCTTTGACAATTTGTAAAAAGTTTATTAAAGTGTTCCAATTGGGACACAATATCTCTCGATATAGGTTCTACAGTGCCAATAATAGCTGTATCAGGAGTTTTGTGGCGAGAAAGAAGATCTGGAACGACATTATCTTTACCTTTTTTGTGTTTCAGATCAAAATTAAAACAAGATAGACGAAGAGTCCACCGAGCTAATCTTCCAGAAGGATTAGACAAATTTTGGAACCACTTTAATGCCGCATGATCGGTATAAACTGTAAACTTTTTACCATTGTCAAGATAACAACGCCAATGTTCAAGTGCAGTAATAACAGCTAGTGTTTCCCGTTCAGTAGTTGAATAGTTTTGCTCATGCTTATTAAGAGTTTTGCTCATGTATGCGATCACTACTTCTTTATTGTCTTGTTCCTGAGTCAACATAGCACCAATTCCAAAATTAGACGCGTCACAATGTACAGAAAATGGAAGGTCAAAGTCAGGGCAAGCTAAAATTGGGGTTGAAATTAAGCATTCTTTTAGTTTAGAAAAGGCTAAATCTGCTTCCTCGTTCCAGACGAAGTTCTTAGGAGAATTTTTCCCAGACGAAGTTAGTTTACAAAGGGGTGAAGCGATAGAACTGAAGTTAGGTATGAAGCGACGAAACCAACTACATGTGCCTAAGAATTTCCTTACTTCTTTTTTAGAGGTAGGAGCGGGGTAAGCTAAAATAGCTTCAATTTTATTAGGGTCAGCACGTAGACCTTGGTCGTCAACTACATAACCGAGATATTTTAATTCTTTACGAAAAAATTGACTTTTCTTGAAGTTAATTGTGAGACCTGCGTAAGAAAGTTTTTGAAGAACTTTAAGTAGAAGTGAGATATGCTCTTCAAATGTTTCACTTATTATTATTATGTCATCTAAGTAGCAAAAGACTTTATTATCAAAATCTGGTGTAAATAAGCTATCCATGAGTCTTTGTTGAGTCGCGGGAGCATTGGTTAAGCCAAAAGGCATAACTTTAAAGCGATACATTCCTTTTCCAGGGACATAAAAAGCAGTTTTATCTTTATCGTCCTTATTTAATGGAATTTCCCAAAAAGCTTTAGCAATGTCAATGCTAGACAGATATTTAGCGTTTTTAAGATTATCTAGAATTTCAGAAACAAAAGGAAGACTATAAGCGTCTTTCCGAGTGATTGAATTCAATTTTCTACTATCAACACAGAAACGCCATTCTCCGTTCTTTTTCGGAGTGATAAGCACTGGAGATAACCAAGGGCTCTCACATTTTTCAATTACATCAAGATTAATCATTTCATCAACCTCATTAATTAATGCCTTTTGTTTTTCAGGCGAAAGTCTGTAACAACGTTGTTTAATTGGTAGCGCGTTACCGGTATCAATACGATGAGAAACTAAACTGGTACGACCCAATATGCCTCGTTCTTCAAAAGAAATTGTTTTAAAACGATCAATCAAGTCTGTTGCAATGTTTTTCTCATTAAACGAAAGGTGTTCAAATGTGAGTACTCTATTGTCCACTGAACTCACCGTAATAGTTTTATTAATTGGATTTAGTTCAGATGAAAGCAATTTAGGAGTTAAATTAAACTCTTTCCAGAAATCCCAACCAAAAATCAGTGAGGGATAAATATCAGGGAAAACATAAGCTTTAATAATATGTATTTGATTATTAAATTCTATTGGTAGATGAAAATAACCAGAAGACATGGTTTTCTGTTTGTTAGCAACCATAACTTGAGTAGGCGACTTGAATAACTTAAATCCTAGTTTTTGGATATCTTTATGTGAATTATTTCCTAGGATAGTTATACAACTTCCGCTGTCTAATAGACCAGAAAATGGCAAGTTATTAATAGACACTTTAATAAAAGGTCTGTTATAATCTTTTTCCGTGTCATAAAGTACAGAGGTTGTTTTATAGCAATACATAAAATTTTTAATACATTTTAGCCATAATTTCCAATCATCAGGATCAAAATTATTATTTTGAGATTTAGAAATGTTATTCAAGTCGCTATCTAGTTTTTTTGTTGTAATTTTGGGTTACATTTAGGACAATCGGTTATTTTAACTCCTTTAAGACCGCATTTAAAACATATCAGATATTTAGGTTTAGTGCAAGTTTTTAAGGAATGACCCGAGATACGACAGCGATAACAAAAGTCTACTTTAGAGTCATCATTAGTTTTAGTAGCAGAAAGAGGTTGTTTATCATCTCTAATTGCATTTGTATGTTTTATATTTGGAAGGCATTTAGAAGTAGAAGGCCTATAAGCAAATTCGGTAGCATATGAAGCTGTTTCATATTTAGGTTCAGAAAAATTACAATCTTTTTCAGAAAATTTTTCGTATGTTTGACAAGCTGAAATTAAAGAGTCAATTGTTTTAACATCTTTAAGCGCTATAAAGACTGAATAACACGGTCTCACATTATTAAGTAAAATTTCAAGTTGTTCATTTTCATCTAGTTTCTTAGTAAGGCGAGAAAACATTCCAAACATAATGCTCACATACACAATAATGGACTCTGATGCACCCTGAGTTCTGTTTCTAATAGCTTCGAGCATTTTATAGTCATAATTATGTAAACCAAAATCTTTGATCAATAAAAGATGGATTTGACTCCAAGTCAAGGTAGGATTTCGATTAAATTGAAATCGAAACCAATGAAGTGCATCATCAGTGAAAATTTCAAATGCGTGTTTGCAAAGCATTTCTTCAGATACATTCCTAGATAAGCAAAATTCTTCTAATCTTTGGAGGAATGACCTAGGGCATGATTTGCCATTAAAAGAAAATTGTTTAAGTTCTCTGGCAAAATTATGTGGAGGATGATAATTTTGCCAAATCATGGAAGCCTGTGGGTTTAAGATAGTAGAAGTGGTCAAAATAGGTTCAGAAGGTACAGGAGTTGCAGAACTTTGAAGAACTGTATGAGGTATTGAAGGGATCAAACAAGGACCTGGTTGTGCTTGTTGAGGTTGACTGTATGTTTCAACTAACACGTCTTCAGAAGAAAACCTTTCTGTATCGCTAGAAGCGATAGCCTCAAACCTTTTATCGAGAGTGTAGAAGCGTGATCGTAAGTTAGAGCAGGCTTCGATGAAGGGTGAAGTTGCTTGAAATCGTCCAAGACGATGATAAAGGTGGTTTAAAAAAGTTTCAATTTTTTTAATGTTAATTTTGTCTTTAGAAATTTCCAATTGGGAAATTTTGTCTTCTACGTATTTTAAAGTAATTTCCGTCTGGGAGAGATCAAGTTTGAGGGGAATGGGAGAAGATTTTATGTCTTCAGGAAGAACGTGAACAAGTTTTGACATTTGTTCTTTGAGAGTTTGGAGATTATCAGCTGGACTCTCAGTTCTGATAATCACCTCATATTCGAGTTCAGGTTTGTTGAGATAAGAGTACTTAATTGATCTAGCCATGATTAAATGACAAGTAAGATAGAATCAATTCAATAAATAATACTCTCAGTTAAGGTTAAAATATAGTTGCAAAATTACAACCAAAAGTAAAAAGGTTTAATTAATTAATAAATCAAGAAAATTAGTTTAAATAAATTATTAATTGAAAAATATTTAAGAGTTATTTAATTATTTGTAGAGAATTATTTACTAAAGGATTTTAAAGAATTAATCCAGAATTTATTTAAGAGTAAATTATGCAGAAAAAAGAAAAGTGCTAGCAAACAGAAATGATAATGAGGTGATGGCCTGAAATAGATACCAAAAGTTATTCACTTGTGCAAGTAATGTTTTTGAATTTTGAGAAGATCGAGCCCACGTTAAAAAAGAAAAGGTGTAGTAAAAAAAAGAAGATTGTGGGTGATGGGGTGAGTTCTAGAAAAGTTGGGCGCCAAACTGTAGCGTTACGTATAGTTCAAATGAACTATACTTAAGCCACGTTAATAAAATTAAAGGTAAATATAAATTAAAACTAATAAAAGGATATAAATAACAAATTAAGGTCCGGCTTCGCACGACGTGGGCAGCTAGGAAGATCCCGCTTGACACGACGTGGGCAGAAATTCTTAGCAGGCAGGCAGGCAGGCTAGGCAGCTGGACGGACACGATGGCGTGGAATGCCCGAGGTAGGCAGATGAGCTCGCAGATGAGCTCGCAGATGTATCGTTTAGATAGGCAGTAGGGTAGCCAGCAGGACGAATGGGCTGGCTCACAGTTAGATGGTCAAGGCTGCTGAACTAATAGTCAGGCAGTCAGTTAGGCAGTAGAATAGGCTGGCACTGGCAGATAGAAGTGTGGAGGTCGGGCTGTGGCTTAATATGCCGATCAATCAAACCCTTTACTATGAAGCGGTGACCGACGTAGTTTATGAACCAGTAAAATACACACATTTAAGTTCAACACTCAATAAATTATATTTATTGTTTTTCACAGAATTGGTCACAGGCCTTATATATAATAGTTTTAAAGAGATTTTCAGATTCAATAGTACAACACGTAGTATTAAGTAGTCAAACGACTTTCAGAGTTCAGAGCAGATTCAAGACTAAAAAATGTGACACCCGTTTTTCTTCGTTCCGATATGTCTTCTCAATTTTAAATTCAAATATGAATTAAGAAATCATGAACGAATAAAAACGGTTTACAGAGGCGCAGTCTGCCGCTGCCCTTATAATTAAAAATATAATGTACAACGAGCTTAATAAGCTATAGAGGTTGGTATCTTATGTCTATGGTTTAAGAAAATAAAATAATGACAATGTCATGTCAGGTAAAAATGTCAAGAGTTAAAAATAATATAATAGTTTTGGATGAATCAACAAATCTTATGATTTTCAGGTTTATACCAATGTAGAAAAAATTTAATGCAATGTAGAAGTTTAAGAATAAATACAGAAAAAAGGAAAACGTGAGATGATACAATTTCAAAAGTAACGGTGATGAAATTTGTAAAATATATTATAAAACGTAAGTAAACTAAAACATGTGGAATGAACACCACACAGTGGACACTCACAAAGTCTTACGCTGACCTGCCGATCTATTCTTTCGCTTCACCTAAGTTTAGACAGGGAGATTTTTACAGAATAAAACTATTGGTCAAAACAACTCACCTAGACTTAATATAATGCACCAATGCCTGATGGAACTTCTCCGAATCCACCCAATTCTCCAACATCCACAATATGGCTCCAGTCTTCATAGTTACCAGCTCTTTATACCTTGACGGGATCTCGATGGCCAGTGAAGTGTTGAAGGATTCCAATGCTGGGGTGATTCGATGCCAGTCTACTGCCATGGCTCTGTGTTTCATTCGGAGACCATATTCAGCAATTTGGCGTCTTTGTGATGTTTGGACGCCGTAATTATACTGAAAGTGGTAGAAAAGAAGTTGAATTATTTAAAAAAACTAGTCAAGAGCGAGCCGGACTCGCGCACTGAGTTCCATACAAACAGCTACACTCACCAAAACAATTAAAAAACATTACTGAAGTTCATAAACTATGAGGGAACCAAACATTGCTCAACGATAAGATTTACAGAATTGAGAATTGAATTGATAAACAGGTTGAATTGAAAACTGTAGTCCCCATACATCGACATAAGTTGCGGTCAGATAACCAACTGCAAATAAGTTAATAATCTTTTTTTTTACCCGACAGCCGAAGGAGGGTAATGTGTTTATCAGTCTATGTATGTATGTATGTATGTATGTATGTATGTATGTATGTATGTACGTATGTTTGTTCCTATGTGGCGTTCTAGAGACCAAACGCGTTGGCCGATTTTAATTAATCTTACGTCAATCGATTTGTCTTAATAGCTACATTAAAATTGGATAATAGAAAAATGGCGGATTTTAGGCGTCAAATTGTGGAAGCCGAAATTTTTTTTTTCTTCCAAACCCATCGTGTAGGGTATCAAAATAAAGGGTTTTAAGAGGTGATTGCTAAAATATATACAACTTATATGTTAAAAAAATAAAAATAAATTCCTAATTCTAAAAAAAAATAACTAAAAAGTTGTATTTTTTTTTTTATAATAACAAAAAACCCGACTGCTTAAAAAGCGAACTAAAAAGACGTAACCAAGAAGAAAATCATGCTTTGCAGTCGGAGGATACATCTGGTTTTGGTGTTCTTGTTTATGTATTTACAATTTCCTTTACTTGTGCTGTAAGACATTGTTTTTTTGCCAAATTGTATGATTCTAGGTCAACGGGAAGTACCCTGTAGATTTTAATCCCTTGCGAGTGTCAAATTTGCGTCATTAACGGCTGTATCTCTTGATTGCGTTGATCTAGATGTTTAATTTTCACAGCTGCAAGAGATTGCAAACTTGAGTATACGATATTTATTTCAACTCTATACCTTCACACGTCGCTGAAATAAAGGGTCTTGACAGACAGACGGACTACAAAGTGATCCTATAAGGATTTTTTCCTTTTGAGGTACAGAACCCTAAAAAAACCTCTTAGGTAAAGACACCAATAAAAAGTAACGGAAATGTTGTTCTTTCTTTTGTAATTCTTAAAAGGATTTGGCCTTTGATCTGCCTGTGGTGTAACTGGCTGGTATTGATATTTAGATTGGTTCAAGGATCAAGGAAAAAATAGCAAAACATGTTACAGTAGGTTTATATCCAGAAATGAGTTGATGTTTATTTTGATATATTCAGAATAAATAGCGTGCCATGCAACTTCTGCTTGCTAATCTGGTGATGAAAACAGAATATAATTTATCGAATTATTTGTATGAAAAGTACGTCATAATATTATTATAAGCTATAAGTATGAACCAAGGGCACAGTTCTGGGTCGTATATTTTCACAGAAATATACAATTTCAAGGCCTCATGTCATTTTCTGAGATAAGATTGTGATCAAAAATAGATACTGCCTAGAGCTCTGACTCAGACATTGACTACGAATGAATGAAGATAGCTCGACAACTTGCAAACTCTTGCCGGTTTTGTCCTAATTTATCTTGCTATCTAAATAAACAACAGCGCGCGTTTTTCACAGTCGATCACATCATTGCTTTCCATCAGGTGCGATAGTGGACAAACGAAAGCCTATCAATAATAATAAAAAAATACTCTGGACTGAAATAATTGAAGGTCATGAGGGACAATCCTAATAGCAATCCTTAGGTTTTCTTACGTTTACTAATCGGGGGAGCGCGCTAATTTACTTTCCTCCGACTCGGTAGGAACTATGGGGTTAGAGTCAGTGGGAGTCCGACACAAGCCTCCGATCGCCCAAAATGAAGGATTTCTCCACAAAAAAACTTTAGCCGTTCCAATGTTCGCAAAACAGATGCAGTACTTAAAAAAAACTACGAGTATATGCAGGTCACCAGAACAAGAGAAAAATAGTGCCTTGAATTTTATCAGCTATGTCAATTTTACTCACCTGGGTTAAGAAGTAATAAGCGAAATAGGTAGCCATGCCTTCCTTGAACCACTCCTCCTTCCACCTGGTCCTCACCACTTCTCCAGGGTTGCCGAGCCATATCCTGCTGAGATGCTGTGCCAGTTCAAAGGTCATGTACTCTATCTGCTTGATGCTCGTGAATTGGTCTAAGTTCACTAGTCGATAGGCGCTGAAATTTTATGTAGAATAATTGTTCATGAGAGATTACGAATTATAAGTAGATTTTTCTGCTTTAGACAATAATATTGGTATGCACTTTTGTAGAAAGGGGACGTATCAGAGCACCATTTTTTATCTAATATTAATAAGTGATATTTTATGATAAGCAGGTCTCTCGAATTACTCTAAAGTTTGATCATGAATGAGCTGAAATAGAAACATGAAAATGTTTATAAAACATATTCTGCGTGAACATATGTTTTTAAATAATTCGGGATAAACTATCATACTGAACGCTCTGTGAATACGAGTATTTTTGTCTGAGTCAACACGTCTTCTTGTTATAAGAATCATGACTCACAACAACTAAAAAGTCTCAACTATATTTAAATTGGCAACAATATATAAATATTTTTTCGACCAATATACCCGTGTTCGCGTCTTTGGTCTACCGGTAACCAATTAAAATAATAACTTAATTCATAGCATAAGGATAAGCAGTCTGCAACGTTCCCGCTGCTGGGACACAGGCCTCCTCCATGTTTTTCTTCACCCCTTTGTGAGCAGTATTGATTAAATAATTCACGATGGTTGAGCTGAGTGGTGCCAATCCATGTGTCATGTTCGTGATCAAGCGCCTTCAGTTGGAATTGGTCATACTTTAGCTGCCTCGGACTGTTTTTAATTACTTACCGTATTTTTGGGTTATTTCTTTTACTCTAGACGTCTTTTTACATCGTTCTCACATATATGTAATTTTCCAACAATAATTATTTTTTATTTAAAGCTTCATTCAGAAAGGTACATTGGCAGACTTAATGCCTTAGGCATTCTCTGCCAGTCAACCAAGGGTGAATAATGATGTAACCAAATACTTTGTAATTTAATTTTACTGATTGAAGTGTCCGTAGAGTTTCTAGCATTCTCGTCTCCATAGAGACCTACTGATGCTTACGAATGTGCTCCAGAACCAGCTTCAACTTTTACTAGCCAATTTAAAAGTACCTATTGAATTATTTAATTGAAATCAATTATTTTAAGTTTGAGTTTGTTAAATCACTAAACTCATAGTAACACATAAAATGGACGCACGGTTGGCGTAGTTATTGAGCGATTGACTGCTGCGCTGCGTGTCGCGGGTTTGATTCCCGCACGGAACAAATATTTGTATAACCTACAGATATTTGTTCCGGCTCTGGGTGTTATGTATGTGAGTTTATATGGTTGTAAACGCACCTACGATACAGAATGAAATTCCTTGTAGCAAAGATATAAAAAAACACCTAACAATTAAAAATAGCCAATGATGAAATTTTCAATATTCGCATAAATATTAAAGAAACAATAACACGGGAACAGAACAGACGGTACATTGTTATAACAGCTGATATAATCCGCTCTTATTCATAAGTCGACCTTGGCGAATATACTCAGCACCTAACTTTAGAATATGGGTCAAGATTTGCGACTGTTTCTTGTACGCACAACTCAATCCAGCTCCACTTTTCCAATATAAGCTGACCACGTTTTCTATGAGCTTTCGTTACATTGTGAGGCTCTGTTTATACTGGAAATGTATATCGTCATCCGTACAGGAAGAGAGAGATTCTTAGGAAACATCGACGTCAGAAGTTTTCCCCAAATTATGTGTTTGTATTATACCAATGTCGGTCTATTTTGTAAATATTGCGACAGTATCATGAATTCGTGATCAGCATGAAGTAGTGAACTTATAATGATATCTGCTTTGTTTAGGGTTTTTAGAAAAACAAACGCGAAATAAATAAATATAGAATTTTATGTGTATCCAATCGTCATTCTTGAAGAGTTCAATATAAGGAATAAGACATCAAATATTCTAAACGACACAAATTATTATTTTTCTTATGGATATCCTCGCCCTTGACCACTATCTCACCTGATGGTAAGCGATGATGTGGTCAATAGTGTAGCACGCATGCCTAGAGGTATAAGAGGTATATTATAAGATATATATTATAAGTAAGAGGTATATTATAGCATGTTCACTCTTGACTTAAAAACCCCGAGGTTGTAGCTATCGGGAAACACAGACTCCGGCGGGAAATGCCACTCCTTAGTGCGTATGGGTGAAATGCTCACCATGGCGCATTGCCGTAGTCCGATGATAAAACAGGCTAGGCGGAATTAGATCATGCAATTCCATCCCACACTCCCCGAAATGCAACCGATAAAAAACCGACAAGCCGGCAACTCGGCGACGATGTTCAAGGCTCTGGAGCTTTGACTCGACAAGTGCCCCATTGCTGATGAGCCTCTTGGCCCGTTTTTCGGTCGACTCTATTGCATTAAGCTGGTTTTTATTAAAAGTACTCATAATATATAATATTTCCCCACCATTGCTCTAAAAACGGTGAAGGAAAACATCGTGTGGAACCGGTATATCCTAGAACTAAAAATTCGAAGACGTGACATACACCAACCCGCACTGGGCCCGCGTGGTGAATTACGGCCCATTCCCTCTCACAGAGTGGAGGCCTGTGGTAACATTAAAAGGTCGATGATGTACTCGTAATACAGAATTTTCAGAAAACACAAATGTACAGTACTACATCATTGTTATCACTACAAGTCTACAAAATTAGCACTATTTATGATTCCAAAATCTGAATCACTTACCCATTCGTAAGAAGATTCCAGCTTCCAATTTCATAGCCACTGATGATAGCTGGCACCGCTACCAAATTAATCGGTCCTTGTATTAACGGCCGGTTATCCTTTGAATATTCATGAATTAGATTAATGATCATTATTCCATAGTTATGAATGAATTTGTAGTCAGGAAGCTCGTCGAGAGGTGCCCACAAGATTATTGTGTCGTTCGTATGTTTGGCTTGCACACGGCTACTCGCGAATCGTGAATAGTGGAACCCAACTTGGTGGAGGCCGACTTGTGGGGATGGCATGTATTCTACTATTATGTAGTCTCTTGTGGCACTGGAAAGAAAATAAAATAATTTAATTATTACTATTACTAGAAAATGATGAAATAATAAGGCTATAGCTAGACAAGGTGACGTTCAACCAGAGATAACGAGCTACCGAATGCCTTTTGACTGTTGAGCCTTTTTATCGCTGAATGTCACTCTGAAACCATAAGTGATGGGTGCGGTCTTCCCCTGCTTAAAAGAAACACAGAAACGGTTGTGACCAGTCAATCTGCCTAGCCTTTTCCCAACTAAATTGGGGTCGGCTTCCAGTCTAAATGGATTTAGCTGAGTACCAGTATTTTACATGGAGCGACTGCCTATCTGACCTCTAAAAGCCAGTAACTGGGTAACACGATACCCCTTGGCTAGACTGGTGTCAGATCTCAAGCTTCTGACCACTCGTAACGACTGTCAAAGATCATCAAATGACAGCCGGGACCAACGGCTTAACGTGCTTTCCGAGGCACGGAGGAAACTCGGTATGTTGAAATGGGCACCCGTTCACGGACCAACCGCTGCCAAGCGCTGCTTAACCTTGTAGATCGACCCGTGCGGCTGTTATAATTTAGCCACGAGGTATATCTAACATTTAACTTTTTTTTAATTAATATTATGTTTATAATTAGAAATGCAGATCACATTTTATTCCGTTGTCACTCTTGAAGTCTTGTGTACCAGCCACTTGAAACATATTTTCATTTAGCGCCAACTTTTTTTTATAACTATTGTCTGATTATTCGTCCGCTTAGGAACAATTCGAATTTCTTGAATCTAAGTACGATACTTTAGTAAATACAGTCAAAATGAATAAACTATGCTATGAAATTCGAATAGTACTGTTTTAGTTCTAGAATGATCTAAGCTTTCGTGAACATGTTTCTCTTACATTGTAGTATGGAAAATTAATAAATATTATTAAAACAATGCGGTGATGTAATAATGGGTATATAGGTCTGCATAGGCGTTTAACAATATAAATGCTCATGTTATTCCCTAGAATTTGCCACCTCATCCTCGCCCTTAGATGTCGTAAGCAGTGATTCAGGCATTTACCTACAGTAACATCATCGACCAATACTGGTAAGTGTACAAATTAATTTGTTAAGCTGTTGAGCCAGCTCTCTTAAACTCGATTTCTCCTGATGGAATGCAATGGATGAGGCCTCGATGGAAAAAGCGAGCTCTGAACATGCCTTCTCTCTCTTGTTTCCAAGGTTTCGACGGGTTATAGGCCATCGGTCACACAGACACTGGTGGCTTTTTTTGTTAAAGTCTACAAACAATGGCTCGCTTTCAAAATGTCACGGTACTCATTATTATTTGAATGCAAGACTGATGTTATGATTTTTTTTCGAGCTCGTCTGTCGTCTGATCTCAAAATAAAACCCGACTACTGAAAAATTACGCTCTAAAAAGTATGAAACAAGAAAATATTCTCATCTGAAATTGTTATATACAAACTATCCGATATGTATCGGGTGTTATATAATCAACTTACATGTAATAACTATTTTATTTTATTTCATACATATTCATAGTGCTAGGGGGGCTGCCCCTAGCACTATATTACAAACGTTTCGTTTCAAACCTCTTTCTACAATCGTTAACACATTCTATTTGTATCATTATTTTTTTCTTATGTACGTGACTTAAAGTTCAGATGTGTCATTCCCATACATTGATTCGTTTTCTACTAGCGATATCTATTGTAGATTGTCAAATTGGCTGCAGATGCTGAGCAGCAAGCAACAAGCGAATAGCAAACGCTGTACACTATTTGCTGCCCAACATTTGCATCTTGAAGCATTTGCGGCAAAAATACGCACACCTGTAACGCAATTAGTGATATGTCGTCTTCCAATGAAAATTACTTTTTGATGTGGCAATTGCTACGAAGAAATAGGAGGAAAAGACGGTACTGGATATTGCCTTATAATATCGGTTGCGAAAATTTTGGAAATTTCAAAATATCTAAAGAATTAATAATTTATCCAAAAAGTTTCAGTCTTACTATAAGATGCTACCAAGTACTTTTCAAAAATTATTGCATTTAGTTGACACAAAGTTAATAAAAAAAACGGCCAAGTGCGAGTCGGACTCGCGCACGAAGGGTTCCGTACCATTATCGCAAAAAAACGGCAAAAAAATCACGTTTGTTGTATGGGAGCCCTACTTAAATATTTATTTTATTTTGTATTTGCTGTTATAGCGGCAACAGAAATACATCATCTGTGAAAATTTCAACTTTTAGCTATCACGGTTCATGAGATACAGCCTGGTGACAGACAGACAGACAGACAGACGGACAGCGATGTCTCAGTAATAGGGTCCCGTTTTTACCCTTTGGGTACGGAACCCTAAAAAACATTCCAAATCATCTTTCATTTTTGCTTCCGCACCGCAAACTCTTGTTTTCGTGGGGAGCGCGTGCTGCCAAACAGCAAATTGTGGTTGCACCGAGAAGCAATTGCTTCTCGTACAATGTAGGTAAATGTATGGGAGCATTAATTGCTGCCTAAAGCATTTGCTGTATGCTTGCTGTATGCTGCTCTGGTGTGCGGCCTGGCTTACTTAACTTATTTCAATAGCCTGCATGTATTCAATCACAAACTAAGTACCATTCTAATCCTACTTAAGTAGTTATATCACACCCAAATTAGGACTTCCTCCATTCATAAAAAGTATAATATATTCATCTATTCATACAAATATGCACTGATTAGTTAGGAACAATAGGAATCTCATACGTGATCGGATTTAACGTGGGCACACGTGTTTCGTTAATAAATTGCTCCATTATCGTCTGAAGTCTGTCTGGTGTTCTTATTCGAGAATTAGGTAATCTATATGTGGGTGCTACTATCCTAGTACTTACCATTCTAGTGCAGTGAACGAAAACTTTAAAAAGTGTGCTGTTGGGATTGATTCTGGGGTTGGCAAAGTTTAATTTTGATTTGGCCAAAAGGAATTTTAGACCCTATTCCAAACTTGACTTAAAATATAACTAGCAAAATGTGGGAGCACTATGTACGTCGGCCCAACGTATGGGCAAGTAGCCTTTTTTAATTTAGTTTATTAGAAGTTAGAACTCATATTTGGAGCCTACGGGCCGATTTCTGAATTGAGTATTTGAGGTTAAGAACGAGTTGAGTAAACCTGTCAAAGTTTGGCACCAAAGTAGGGTTTGACACGTTCATAACCTCAAATACTTAAATCAGAAACCAGCCATAACCCTCGATTTCTAAATTTAAAATTGAGTATTTGTCAGATATTACGTCTGTCAGTTTAAAAAATTAAAGTAGGGTTTAACACGTTTTTATCCCAAAATACTCAATACGCAAATCAGCCCTATGAGTTTTGCTTACTTAATCAATCAGCACCACATATATTTTCACGACAGTCCTAGTACCTAGAGTACACACATATACGTCAACATTGGTTTTCTTAATCAGACGTGTGCGCAACATAAGTTACCGGTTACTACGCATGTCTCTACCACAATAATTGACACAATTCTCAGTGCCCAGACTTGGAACGATCGCCTTATAGGGTAAAACGTCTCACAACCACGGTTTCACTGTAAGCGGGCTATGATTTAATAATGTCTTTGCGTTAAGTATAGCTCGATCCAAACTTTATGGTGGCTGTAAAGTTTGTTACTCACTGCGCAGCACCCCACCTGTCAACCCCGCTGTCAAATAAAATTGTAACAGAGCGGCTCGCGCAGTCTTCCGAACCACCATTAATTTTGAATCGAACTATATCCTACTTATTTAAACATGCAACTTTTTTGCACAATGTTCGGTATAATTTAGTAAAATACTATGGAGGCTGCTACTTTAAATTTTTGATGATAAGTACAAAAATAAACTGTATTTTTCTAAATCTTGAATCGGTTGTATAGAATTTGAATTAAACAATTAGAAAAAAGAAATCAAAATAATTCTTCCTATCTGCCCTTTCTAATATTGAAGCTGATTCCAAAGTTTTATTAAAACCAAGAATCGCTTGCAGTCAGACCTGGCTTTATAGACTTAAAGCTCAATCACCCGGCAAAAAGAGGAAAGTTGAAAATATTTTCTATTTCCGATTAGCCACCACCCAAGTTGGATGTGAAGAGAAAGCATGATATCTTTTGGAAAACAAGATACGAGTAACTATTCATTAAGGAAAAACGGATATTTATGTACCCAGTGAGAAATTGCAATGTTCCAGTGTGTTTTCTTTAGATTATTTTTGGATGAACTGAACTTGTATTATATGGTGTACTGGAAATGCTGTCGCCAACGGCATTTTTTATGATTGCCTAAGCTTTCTTGACTAAAGTACCAATTATGTCAATAATGAATTAAGACTCCCACAGACAGGCGCGGCGCGACAATGCAACATCATTGTTGCGCACATTTATCACAAGCACTTATGGATATGTTACTGTAAAGACCCGAACTACGGTAAAACTTAGGATTTACCGGTAAAACCTAAGATTCACCAAGTCTTACTAGATTTTTCATTTATATAACTGCAGCAAGATAGCTTGTAGAATATAAAACATTCTAGATGCGCCTTGTTTTCTTGACTCCAAATATGTAAATGGAAGCAATCTGTGATAATTGGTGATTTCGGGCTTTTACCAGCAATCACATGGTAAATCGTAGGATTTACCTCAGAGACTGGTAAATGGAGACAACCACGGTTCAACACGGTAGCAGTAAAAAAATTATACTGTCAGACGTTGACCCTGATATCTTGATATCATTACTAGAGGAACGCCCCGTTTTGGAAATACGAGTGGAGGACGCCTAGGAAAAGGCATAGGCCCGTAATAAAATACTACCAGGCTGGTAGTATATTCTAGAGCATCCGTTTAAAAACTTAAAACCGATACTTCACAATCACAACTTCTAATCGACAGAGGTGCCACTTCTAAGTATACAACACCTTTCTGTTTACCTAAATCACTCTGCTAAACTTAGACATCACTATGTTTGGGTCAAATATTGACATTGGTGACTCACCTAATGAAATTGAAGAGTCACCAATGTTTGTAACCACACACATGTTGCCATATGGGTGGGCACACAGTTGTCCCTTCATTAAAAAACCGGCCAAGTGCGAGTGGAACTCACGCACGACGGGTTCCTTACCATTATCGCAAAAAACGGCAAAAAAATCACGTTTGTTGTATGGGAACCCCACTTAAATATTTATTTTATTCTGTTTTTTGTATTTGTTGTTATAGTGGCAACAGAAATACATCATCTGTGAAAATTTTAACTGTCTAGGTATCACGGTTCATGAGATACAGCCTGGTGACAGACGGATAGACAGACAGACGGATCGTGAGTCTTAGTAATAGGGTCCCGTTTTTACCCTTTGGGTACGGAACCCTAAAAACGGTATATGGTGATCTGAGTATGTAGTGCAGCGGTTATGCGCCATCTGCCTTCAAGGTCAAGGTTCGATCCCCAATTACGGAAGTTATTATTTTATGGGCAGACATTTTTCTGGTTCACGTGGCACACTGACACTATCAGCAGATCGCAGGCTTTTTGGATCCGGGAGTCTCTATTCTATTCTGGTCTCTGTTAAGGAGATTGTGGTGAATCATTTTGTTGAACGAGCTTATTTTGTACAACGAACAAGCTTCATTTTTCGTACTTATACTCCTATGCGGTCAATTGTACGTGGTGTTCAACAAGTAATGACAGGTGGAGGAATTGTAAATGGTTTTTTAGTCTGTTGTTGTCATTTGGAAGTCCGTTTTCATGGTAAGTGATTAATGTGATGTGGAGGTTCGAGGAAATGTCGTGAGGACACAAGAGCAGGAAAAGAGCAAAAAAGCGAGCGTGAGCAATTCGGACTCGCGCACGTAGTGTTCCATACCATTATCGCAAAAAACAGCAATAAAAACACGTTTGTTGTATGGGAGCCCCACTAAAATATTTATTTTATTCTAATTTTATCATTTGTTGTTATAGCGGCAACAGAAACACATCATCTGTGAAAATTTCAACTGTCTAGCTATCACGGTTCATGAGATACATCCTGGTGACAGACAGACAGACGGACCGCGAAGTCTTAGTAATAAGGTCCCGTTTTTACCCTTTGGGTACGGAACCCTAAAAACCAAAAGATGGACTATGTGAAAGTTGATATGGGTAGAAAGGGGGTGAATACTGGGATAACGACTATAATATCTCTTTTGTTTCTCAAAAATAGTCCTAAATATAAAATTTCTTTGTCTGATATTCGTAGATTTATAAGTACCTACATAATAAAATGAATAAAAAACCTAAAGAAACAAATGAATAACTTATTTTGAAAGAGGAAAAACATGCATTTATTTGAACTAAGAATTCCAAATAATATTTTTTTGTGTAATTATAAACAAGCGAAAATAAATTCAAATTAAAGGTGTAAAAATACTGAACATGGCTTACTGAAATACTAAGTGGGCGAAAAAGGAGCCTCTTTTTCTATCTGCAGGGTCTAAAGTAACCTCTAAGGTCGCGAGCTCGCTTCGCTCGCTCTTGGACTAATTCGTTGAAAACACGACGGTCACAATGTGACCAGTTTAATAAATCAGCAATTTCATAGGTAAAATCTAATATATTTTTGTGTAATAAGATCTTACCCATCTCTTTTCTGTTCTTCAGAAATAACGAGACTGGTGTTAGTGTACTGTAGACCGTTGAGATGCTTCTTGATGTACACTTTGATCTTGAACACGGCTTCAAACCTCGGGTTCTCAAAACACGGGAAGAAGTACTTGGCTCTTGCCAGACCTAGTCGTGTTGCGAACAGGTATCTGTAATAGAAGGAAGATAAAAATTAATATTATAATAAAAAAAACCGGCCAAGTGCGAGTCCGACTCGCGCACAGAGGGTTCCGTATAAACAGCTACTTTCAGCAATATAAATACGTAACATAATTAACGTTCATTAACAAAGAACGTACCAAACATTGCTCTAACGAAGGGACAAAATTAACTTTTCCGTTCGAAAACTGTCCCCCGTACACCAATATACAAAACTTTTACTTTCCTAAGTACATTTTATAAGTTGGTCGATTATAGCCTCCTTAGCTGTGATAGTTTTCCCTTTGATTTCGTTATAAATACTACGGCCGTGAATTTTTTCCAGAATCGAAACATGGTTTTCACAGACTCGTATTTTTTTTGAATAGCCTATCCAAAGATACCCTACACCATAGGAAAGACGAGAAAAAATAGGCATCCCCACAGGAAGTAAACTAAAAAAAAAACATTATTTTAATTTTACCACTTTGTCCGTAATTATCAAGTATATCCATGCCAAATTATAGCTATCCAGTACTAAAGTGTCTGAGCTAAGCTGCGGACGGACGGACGGACAGACGGACATGGCGAAACTATAAGGGTTCCTTATTGACTACGCAACCCTAAAAATTGTGTTCTGTACAAGGTTGGAAGAAAAAGGAATATATATCAGCGCTTCGTCTTCTTAGTGTGCCGATGACCAACTTCTTAGTTAAATCCTTTGCCTCGCCCAGTATTCATCCACGGCAATGCTATCCGCTGACTCAGCCATAAGGTCCTCACGAGAACAGGCAACAGTGCATGCGGAGAAAGTTAAAAAGTGCACCATGGTCTTCGATCTTATTTGCGCTAAGCATGACGCATAGGTACTATTAAAAGAAAAAACGAAAGAAAAACTTTAATACAAATAAGGAATGTATGCGTCACATCCGTGCAATACGGCCATCATTAGCATAATGCTAGGACTCGCGTGCGAGAGAGAGCTAGAACGCTGATTTAAGGTCTATCCACACATATCAGGGCCGTGCCCGGGACGTGCACGGGACGTGACAGGGCCGGGTCCCGTCAGGGGCTCAAAAAAATATCGGTGGGAACATTTTATATGAACTCGTTCACACACGTCAGTGCACGGTATAGCCCCTGATATGTGTGGATAGACCTTTACCAGAGGTGCCGACTGGATGACGTTGAACTGGATCAGCATAAACAGATAAAAAAAAAAAAAAAAAATACGGAAAATAGTTCTGTGTATATTATATCTACCTCAAATAAAATCAAATCTTGGAAGAATCTATTGCGTTGTGGGCGAAACCCCAACACAAAAGATTCTTTAATAAAGGATTCTATTAAGTTGAATGTATTAGAATTATTTAACTTAGTGATACTCTGTATACCTAAAAACCGGCAAATGTGAGTCGGACTCGCGCACCGAGGATTCTGATTAAACAGCGACGTTCACCAAAATTAGGTAACATTATAGTTTATCTTTACCAATATTATATAGAGGAAATATTTTTTGTTTGTTTGTTTGTACCATAGGCTCCGAAACTAATGGACCAATTTAAAAAATTAGATTATAGAATTAGAATATAATTTATTTACAAAAAAATAGAGATCCTTATGATTAGCAATAATGTAACCCAAAGAAGCAAAATTTTGCATATAAAATTCATTATTTGGTGTGCGCTGAGAAAGCTATTGATGATACATAAAAATTATGTACTACATGATTAAAGTACTCATTATTACCTACAAAAAAGATTGGCAGGGAATATATCTCACTATCATAGTTAAGCCACAACAGCAGCTTTTGTGTTCTAAAATGTAATTACGCCGGTAGAAACAAAAGTTGGTTACATTCGTATTGTAGTATTGATAATTCTCATTCAAATAAATAAGTTCAACAAATTGGTAGGTAGGTAGGGTAGGTGAGTAGGTAGGTAGGGTAGGTAGGTAGGGTGGCTAGGTATGTAGGATAGGGTCGGGTAAGTGGGTAGGTAGGTAAGGTAGGTAGGTGGTAGGCCTGTAGGTAGCCAGTTGACGGGAGCGAAGTCATGGGGGTCAGCTTGTAAACAATAAAATCACCAAACATTGCTACAAAATTGCGACAAAATTAACTTTGCCGTTGCAAAACTGTTGTCCTCATACATTGACATAGATCACGGTCAATTTACCAATTGTAAATAAGATAGCAATTTTTTTTTTGTAGCTATAAATTTACGGTTTTCGGATTTTTTCCTTTACTTGTGCTGTAAGATATTGCTTCTTGCCAAATTTTATGATTATTGGTCAACGGGAAGTACTCTACAGGTTTTAATTTCCTTGCGATTCGTCAAATTTGCAAGATTTTGGAATTGCTATCTTTTGATTGCGTTGAAATAGAAGTTTTGTTTTTTTTATGGCTGCGTGGGGGTAATCCAGGCGTTCCAGAGAAAAAGGTCTTGACACACGAATAGACAGACAGACAACGAAGTGATCCTATAAGGGTTCCTTTTTTTCCTTTTGAGGATCGGAACCCTAAAAACATCAAACAATATAATCCAACGCATACCTAAATCTTTAAGTAGTTCCAACCAAGTCTAGTTACAACAAACAAAGTAAAACAGGTCATGATTTACCTAGAAACCATTTGTTCAATATCCTTGACTAATCTAGCGTTATTGGGTTTTCCTGTGTACGTTTACTTGCGAAAAAATATATTTCCTTGACCTATTCTTGCTAGGAGGTGAACTCATTTTTACCCGACTGCGGGAGAGTAATGTTTTTCAAGCGTATGTATGTATGCATGTTTGTATGTAAGTAGGTATGTATGTATTTATGTATGTCCATTTCTATAGCACGCTCTACAGCCCAAACGGCTTGACGGATTATGACATATGAGTGTCTTTGGATTCGTCTCAATTGTGGAAGTGACATAGGCTATATAATTTTTAAATATGGCGACCCCTCCCCCAAAACGGGGGCTGTACAATTGTATTTCGTTGCCATAGCAATATGGGTATCAAATGAAAGCTACTAGTAAAGGGTCTTTCAACAAGGACCGGTCGATGTTAAAATTGAATAAAACAAGATGTGTGTGAGATATTAACGAAATTTATTTTTTATTTAAAAGGCCCATTTATGCCATTATGGATGGAATATGACATCGTTCAAATGTCCGCCGCGGCTTCGTATGGTGGCACGAATCCGAGAGGTCCAATTTTTAATGACTCTGCTGCATAGATCCGGCTGAATCCGAGCGATGGCCTGCGTTATGTTGGCTTTCAGGGCAACGGTCGAATGTAGTTGTGTTGAAAGACCCTTTAGTAAAAATCCTATATAACTCTGTGGTCTTCTGCTAAAAGGACCAAGGCTCATTTCTGAATGAAATGAGATTATAATGTCAGTTTGTTTAAAAAGTGTGATTATTATTATGCTAAATGGTTGCTGGACTTCGTCGCAGAATGTCTCTTTCGAAAAATTTCCATTAGAACATAACCCAAGTTATGTTCTACGAAAGTCGAAAAATTAAAATCAAATATGTATTTGAGATTATTATTATTCAATTGTTCATAATTGATCATATTGATCACAATTTTTTTATTTAGTTTTGTAAATACACTTCTAATCAAATACACATTACAGATTTTCTTAGTAAATAAGTTTTAGCTGTTCTTAGTATATTATGGTGACCCCTCTAAAAATTGTGAAAATACCACTTGTCCATTCATTTGGTTAACCATACAAACTTCTACCGCCTTTTCCATCCTCGTAAGGATGATTTCCGAGATAAAAACTATCCTATGTCCTTTCCAGAGTCTTAAACAATTTCCATACCAAATTTCATCTAAATCGGTTTAGCGGTTTAAGCGTGAAAAGGTAACAGAGAGTATTTATAATATTGTATTAGTATGGATTAAAATTAAATGTTCGCAAGAATAATCATAAAAAAAAAATGTACACATAACTGTTAATTTTGAACATTTAATAAAAACAGTATCGTTAATTATTCATAATTTATTATTCATAAAAAATGCGTAAATTGTTTCATGGTACTATTAATCAAATAAACAAAACAGGTTTTCTTAATAAATGAATTGAAGATAAGCGTAACTTTCATAGCAAAATAAATAATCTAGCATTCGTTCATTAATAAAATAAAAAATTGCGAAATTAAACAAATTATTATAAAAAAAATCAACCCGACTACTAAAAAATAATTAACTTTTTAGTGTTGGTACCATATAATATTACCATGAAAATTATTTATAGCCAGAGGGCTTCTCATAACAATTCCAACAAGGCTAAACACGACTGCTTTACATTGTTTTATTACGGAGATCCGGTGCTTACCGTGCGGCTTCATCACCGGAGCAGTTCGATGTTACCATTTTCATTAGAACCATTTATTTAATTAAATTAAATTATCTTTAGACGAAACTCCATACATTTTTAAAGATATAGCATTATTAGGGTAACGACCCTAAGTAAACAAAACAAGTTACACAATAATTTAAATTTGCATCATTACAGTAATTTAACTATTCGGGATATCTTATACCCAAAACATGCTTAACATTGAGAAGATCCAGTGGTCTTCTTCATTAGTTCTACTTCACCAAATGATACTATACTATGTAATGGTACTTTCTGAATGCAAATGCTTGCCATGTTGATGAAATACCAAAACCTATATGTATGCATCTAGCTATATGTAGGTACATATTTTTTTTAAATTCCCTCGATTTCCGTGGGAGCCCCACACAGATACTGACTTGGTGACAATGGGACCACCTCAAAAGTATACCTATGAGTATAAATATTATGAGGTGCTACAGAGGGCGACTAACAAAAATTATAGAAAACCCTACCAAAACTTGGTTTGTCACCTCATCATATTTTTAACCGACTTACGCTCGAAAGGGGTATGCAGATCTCTCATTTCACCGGTTATATTCAAGTTTCATGTTATTCGGGTAATCTATTCTGTCGTTATAGGTACTTACTTAACTACTTCCCTATTAGGTAGGTACAACTAAAAAGTGAAAAATAAAAAACTTTTTTACAAAAATATACTACCGACTTCCAAATAAGAAAACTAGAAAGTGAAAAATAACTTTGTTTTTGGAAGTCGGTGTCCATAACTTAAAAATTTGGTACCTATCAAAAAATAAAGTTATTTTTCACTTTCTAGTTTTCTTATTTGGAAGTCGGTAGATTTTTTTGTAAAAATGTTTTATTTTTGTTTTACGTACGCAGAATCATAGTCCCGCTACGCTTTCTGATGATATTCAACTTATAGACATAATAGTAAGAAAGTCGTAAATAGATTTCGAATTAGATCGTGATGACCCAATGGGTTAAATAAAGATCAGCCCCGCATAGTAGGTTAAAATCTAAGCAGGTAGAAATCTGACTATATCGATATTTTAATCATATACCTTTAAACTATATTTTAGACACTATTGCAATCGGTAAAGAACATATCGTGAGAAAACCTGGTCTTAGAAATTCATTTGCCTAAACCTGAAATCGTAAAACCATCTCTTCTCATTTAGAGAAAGCACGAGCGAGCCTTGCCCTGCTATGGGACAGTAACCGGCTGGTATTACAATTATAATTTTATTATATTTATGGGTGGTCTAAGGTTTTCTATATTTAACTCTATTAGTGGGTGCTGTTGTGAGGTCTCACGTACTTATGCACATTAAGAAGGAAATTATGTAGTTAATAGCACCCACGCCACAGCCATGACGGTATGATAACTTTTAATATTGGACCGTGATTGCTAATGTTAGATTAATGTGCTGTTTATATTCTTCAGAATTATATGGGACGAAGTAAACCGCTCTGAACCTGATGCTTCAGAACGGTTTACTTCTTTACCAGAGATTGTGAGGCAGGCTACAAAGTGACTACCAGGTATTAGACAAAATTCATCGTGACCATGACCCTGTTAAGATGAAATGCGGTCGCAGATATCAGACTGAATATCCTAAGTAAAAAGTCATAATTCGAGTTTTGGCTCTTACCTATTTCCTCCTTCAATATTTGACCAATTTAAAAGATATATGTTTTGCTTCTATATTTTTCTTTTTTCATCGTAAAAATTAAAATTTTCGTTTTCTGTAAAAATATATCGAGAGAGCTTGGGTGAAGTGAGCTAGAAGCGCATTCTCATGCCACCTTCTCGATTGACAGATCTCTCCAAATTCATTTCACCTTAGATTTTACGGTGAGAATTATACTACCGGTCTATTCAGTAAACATGTCCCCGTGAAAACTTGGGAGGAGGTTACATTTAAGCGAATTGTCATACCTCCTTGATTTTATGGATTACCTTCCTGTTCAATTCACTTAAAATTTCACGATGAGAATTTCACAGAATAGCTCTACAGAAAAGCATTGCAGTTCGGGTTGTATCCTACTACCACGAAATAAATTATTTAATTTTTGCACTCATGCAATGCCCATTAAACTCGTTTAACTTTTTTTTTAAGACGAATCGGTGTCTATTTATTTTTACGTAACCATAGATATGGTAGGTATGTATTTATTTTAACTCTATTTGCAAAATCCAGGTAGTTTGCCCATATTGAAAAGATATTGTCTCCTTTTATGTCTCAGTTTGTCAACTCAGTACTAACAAGCAAACCATTGAAAAAACTAACTTGCTCAAGATATGAACCAAGGCCGTGTGTCGTCCGGAAGTGTTTGTGTGGGTATGCTGTAGTGCGTGTAAAATATGTGGCAAAAATTAAAAGATCCAGATAAGTCGTACGAAATAAATAAAAGTATGTTTATTATCAAATGATAATATGTCTTGGCTGTGATTTAATCATAGTGAAACATATGGATGTGGTAAACAATTAAGGTTTTATCAATTGGACAGATAATTTTATGAACCATCTGAGAGAATAAATCCTACTTAGGTATATAACATTAAAAAAACAAATGTATAAAGTGTGTTACTTGTACTCTAAGCCATGGGTTAAATAACTTAAAACTCAATGTGTAAAAATAAATGCATAATGAAAAACATGATTTTGATGACCTTTAAGATTTTGTATGAACTTAACCTAAACATTAGTCAGAAAACCTATAAGGAAACATTACTATAGAATTCCACTTAGTCGTTTTAGTTGCCAATTTTCCTTAACGACCGATAAAATACTAGATCAATCATCGTACGTAATCAATTCTAAACGTTAATGTCAAAACATTTACGTTGCGTTTGGCTTAACAGCAGACGTTCCAGTGATTTCCAGATGTTTCTGTGATTGTCATATGTTTCAACCTGTCAGCAACGCAGTGTACGTCCCATTTGGTATGACTAACGAAGCGAGACATTGGGCAGACGATTTATTTAGATAATTAGCGACAAATGTGTATGTATACATACATATACATATGGTTTTAAGTGGGACATAAGGATTAATTGATTTATTTGTATTGGTTCATTGATTTTGTTATACATAGGTATGTGTGAATGAAACGGGACGTTGTCAAGTAAGTAGGAGGTCTTTTTTACGTAAATTATGTTAATGAGATACCTACTCGTAATTTTAATACATGTAGTCTTAGGGAGCCGTGGAATTCTTACCTACTAAGTTGTCATACCTACGAAGCAATTTTTTTTGTATTTGTTTTGCAATATTTATTTGGCCTTAATAAATCATCAATAATTATTATTCTTCGATAGCGAGTGAAATAAAGTAAAACAGTCATTATCACTATCTCAGCCTTAAGACGTCCGTTGCTGGACCTAGTATGTCCCCGAAGTGACTCCACATCGACCGGTCCTGTGTGTCTCACAGTGTTTGAAGTGAATTGAATTAAGCACAAAGGCAAATTAAAAGTTTTATTGCTGTTCTAATGATCATAAAACCTTCTCCTCAATACGTTAATTTAATTACTTCCAACAGTTTCAACACTAATGCCTCAACACCAACACTAATTTCGCCAAACAATGCACGTAATCCATTCAAAAATTAAAAGTTTCAACAAAACGTACTAACAGACAATAAAAACACTTACAATTTATGGTTTTTTACCACAAACATTGATACATGATCCAGACTGCACGTGGGATTGAAGGCCGAACGTATATGGTACTCGGCCTTATAGCCATGTTGAGTTTGAATAAAAACTAGTAACTTGCTAATAGCTATTGGCCAAGTATTTGCGTAGGTGGTGTAGTGTCTAGTGTGATTAGAAGTATAAAATAAATAAAAAAGCCTTTATTTGACCAAGCTACTGTCAACATTTCATCTTAAATCAACAAGAACTATGAACTTAAATTACCAGTTGGACCATATTATAGAATACTCAGAGCTAAAGTGATTCTAACTAACCATAAGACAAGATAAAATTACAAATTAAAAAAACCCCCGATTTTAATTTATATTTCATGCTTTTTAAACTACATACCTAGTAGCAGACACGCTTCAATCGACAATCTATCCAAACACGTAATGATGACAAGATATCTTGGGAAAAAATCCAGACACAAAGAGTAAAATGCGAATAACTTTTGAACGGCTAAACCGATTTTATTCAGACATAGCTAAGAACACTCTCGACAAAGTCATCTTTCAAACAAAAATAAACAATATCAAAATTGTTTCATCCGTTTAGACGCTATGATGCCACAGACAGACACAGATAAATACAATTCAATGTGTTGCTGTGCACACACTTCCAACTTATATCACCCCTCTTCTTCCGTCGGGGGTTAAAAAGTAAAGTTAAATACACTAATGAACGTACAATCCAACTAAAACACGAAGAAGAAATTTCGAAGTTCAGGGAAACCTTATCAGAAATGCTATCTAGTCATTGTGCCTGCCATGAAAACACCTCAGTACAATACCAGTACGATAAAATTATAAAGTCAACAACCACGATTAGAAGTAATCATACAATAATTTAGGAGTTAAGAAAACATTAAAATAATATAACGAATAATATAAATAGATTGATCGCTCTCAACAAATAGAGCATCGATGTGATTAACACCGTTTATGACAGATAACAAACTAACAGCAAATTGCAATCTAATTGTATTAACACAATCGCTATTAATAAAAAAGTCTGTTTCTAAAGTTATTATAGTGAGTCTGTGTTTGTAATCTCTGATGTTCGTAATAAACCATTTTCCGGAAAATAATAGAAAGAAAGAAAAAGTGTTTATTTGTCACAAAACGACATACATTATAAGTACATGTATATGCTAAACCCCAAACAATAGTACTTAAATTAAGTTAGTAAAGAAGAGAAATAAATAAGACAATAATAACATATACTACCTAAACGTTTTATAAAGAAGAAAATAAATAGGATGAAAATGTAAGATGCCATGCAGGCAGATGCATGTCGTGATTGTGGCAAGAAGGCTTCCACTCAGCATAATGCTGTGTGCCGGGGGGGACCCACAGCACGCTGATTTTCAATGGTCACCTAGGACATGACTTACGAGTAATAGGGACCATTGAAAGGAAATAAGGTCCTGACATTTTATGGTTTACTGATGATAAGCATAACATGTACCTATTCCCTTAATTTACATTGGCATAACGAAATTCAGCATAATGATCATTACGCATAATATTATTAGGCATAAATGTTTTGCCTTAATGAATATTGCCATAAATACTGTTGGCGTTATAATAATGATGCATAATTTTTATAGCATAATGTTATAAACGCTTCATGATATTTACACTAAATGTTCTTTGGAACAAAACAAACATATTCGCGGCTCAAGGGTGGCCCGAGGGCCATTCCCGCAGCACCTTAAACTAATTCAATTGAGTCATTATATCAAATACATTTAAATTAACTTAATTAAAAAAAAAACAAATTTCGAAGTACAGAGTATCGAATGTCCTAAATATCGATATTAAAACACTTTTAAGTTGCTTCTGACACTTCTCCGGTGCTGTGGGAAGTACAACCCCTTCACCCTTACGTAAATGTAAGCTCACCTCTTGCAGCTTCGGCTTGATGGTCGCCTCAGGCGACCAGCCTCAGACGCTACGGCTAGCACGTGTGCCTATGCTTTGATATAGCGAGCGGGGGCCTGCCCTTCTTTCACCCCTCCGGTTTTTTATATAACTTCTAGGAATAGTAGCAAAAAGTCTACGTGCAGTTGGGGTGCCCCAATTCAGTTTTGTAACAGATTCAATCTATTTTAACCTATTTATTATTTAATGAGGTTAATTTATTTATTATTATTTATGTATATACACTTTATTGTACACCATAATATACTAGAAAAATAGAAAATTAATACTAAAATCATACAACGGGTGAAATTATCGCTTTAACGTAAATATAATAAACTTAAGTGTGACTTAAATGTTGACATTTTGAACTTAGGTATAATGACTATCGACATTTTTAATCATCCAACATTTCAATTTTAGACATTTTCAGCCTAGGTATAACAAATTTTCAATATTTCGATACAATCGATATTAAAATTTTCGATGTATTACTATTAAACATTGACATTTTATCCGTAGGTATTTTCATATTCGACGTTTAAATATGTACTCATAAAATTATTATGACGAATAAATATTATGCCATAAATATTTATGCACCTCCAAATTATGCCAAAACAAATTAGACCAAATGACAGTTATGCTAACCTTAGTATTATGCCAAAGTATTATTATACTGATAAAAGTTAAGCGAAAACTTTTTGCCAAACAATATTATGCGTAAAAAAAATGTGCCAAAAAGGGGATTCCCACATTATATTAACGAAAGCATGGAAATAGCGATTGGAAAAATGACAAAAATATATGGGAATGTCAAACGCTATGCCAAAATGTCACGTGATCCTTACATTTTGGCATTTAGATCATTGCCAGCGCTGACATCGAATGACACTTGTCTAGAGCCTCTGAAGTGAGTGATTTCAGGCGGAATGATGGAGATGATATTTCCAATGGGTCAATTTTGCTTATTTTTATCATCATCAACAGCCCTTTAATGTTTCCACTGCTGGGACACAGGTCTCCTCTCATAGAGGGAGTGGGCTTTAATCCATCACGCGGGCCCAGTGCGGATTGGTAGATGTCACATGACTACACACTTTTTAATCTAAGTTTTTTCAGTCCATCCAAAGGTTGTCTGGTAGATATCGCTGTCAGCGATAAGACCACCTTTGTACCCGTACAAATAAGATTTTTCTTATAAATGTGTATAACTTTAATGGTGTACAATAAAGTATATTCTATTCTATGTCTTTGATTTTTTGTTACTACGACATGCTGGTTTCCTCACGATGTTGTTCTTCGCCGTTTTGAGTACAGTGGTGATGAAATGAATTACAAAAAGTAAAGTGCCTGCTCGGGTTCGAACCCAAAACCTACAACTCGTAAGTCGAGGCCGTAACCACTGGGGCCACCACTGCTCTGTTTATTCTTATCTTGATCCTATATTCGCGGCTATATGTCTGTAGTTGTACTATATGTACACCACTGCCTTACTCTTCGGGGAGTACGACCATGATATTACGTTATGTTTGATCCTATACACCATTAACCACAGTTGATAGTTTTCAATAAACAGTTTTGCCTACTTGGACCTTTATATACTACTTGCTGATCCCCGCGGCTTCGCTCCCATCAACTGGCTACCCACTTACTCTACTCTACCTACCTACCTACGAATTTGTTAAACTATTTATTTTAATAAGAATTAATACTACAATACGAATGTAACTAACTTTTGTTTCTACTGGCAATTTAATTAAATATTAGAACCCAAATCTGTGACTTAACTATGATAGCAAGACATATATTTTCGGAGTCTTTTATGTAGGTTATAATGAGTACTTCAATCATGTGAGTGATATTTTTTATGTATCATCAATAGTTTTCTCAGCGTACGGCAAATAATGAATTTTATAGACAAAATTTGCTACTTTGGAGTCATAAGGATCTCTAATTTTTTTTGAATATTAATTATAGCCTATGTTACACGGGAATAATGTAAATTTCCATAGGTGAAAGAATTTTTAAAATCGGTCCCATAGTTTCGGAGCCTATTCAGTACAAACAAACAAACAAGCAAAAAAAAATTACTTATAATATTGTTATAGATAACTACTAGATCTAGCAACCAAACAGCCCTTGATCTATTTATCAAGAATCAAATGACTAAAGATACATTATAATCGTCAATTTATTGTATGTATATTTAAGTCAATTAAAGTATGAAAACAACAACAACGTTTAATGACACACTCCGTAAACGGCACGATTCCGTCGATGACATAATTACCACGTCTATTTTAATTTAATTGAATGAACTGATTCAGTGCATGCCAAGGTTGTGCTAAATAAAATTAGCAATGTTTAAAATTACGTCATTAAGAATGCGCCCTCGAAAATATAGTTGAAATACTTGGAAGAATGTGTTGATATTATGTTTCGCTATTTCGTGTAAGAAATACGGGTGTTTTTGAGGGAAATCTGTGTTCGCTGGTATTTACCATTGCCCCGTTTTGTGAGTAATACGAGACTGTGAAACGGATAGCAACACATTGTTACCGCGAAAATGAAACACCTTGCCTGAAGACAAAATTTCAAAAATACGAATATTTTTGTATATACATTTTACTTGCATGTTGATAGACTCACCACTATCTCACTTGGTTGTAAGCGATATTTTGTACTTACATATTCATTCATGAATCCAGTAAATATTAGCAGTTACTTAAAGTATAGACTACACCTGATCAACTAATAGATAGACGCTTTATTAACAACGCAGATGAGTACGACTTAAATGCTTTTTGGTATGAAAGGAAAAAATATTTTTCAGAATTCGAAGAAATTCTCAAAAAAAATAAAATAGTTATGTTTTTCAACAATAATTTTCATGCCAAAACAAATAAACATAAAACAAACGTAACCATTGGAACTTGGAATGGAACAAACAGTTTAGTATCACAGACCATTCTGTGACTAATTCGATAATTACTCATAGTCGCATCTCGAGAACTAAGAACTATAAATAAACTCGCTATTGACCTAACGCAATGTTTCAAGAACAATGTATTACAGAACATTTATTAACATTATAAAAAAAAACTTTTTCACAAAAAAGTTATACTTACTGACTTTCAAAATAAAACACTACAAAGCGAAAAATAACTTTATTTTCGGAAGTTGTTGGTATAAATTTTTTTTTCGTTTTCGTCACGGACTTCTGTCTACTTTATATAACCATGAAAATACGCATTATTAAGTATAACTTAAAAACTACACATCAGATTTTGATAAAATTTAAATGGGACCACATAAGAAGCACCAGCAGCCTAATTGCGTAAGTGAATTCTACAAAGGAAAACAAGTTGATTCTTTGAAATAGTCAGAATCATTTTTTTAGATATAAAAGTATAATTTCCTTCCCCCCCCCCCTCTTTCAGCTGAATGGTTGTTTATGGATTTATATATTACGAAATTAAAAAAAAAAACTATTACAGCTAAGTAGGCTTTACAAGTTTACGAGTAATAGTCCACCAACTTATAAAATGTACTTGGAAAAGTAAAAAAATAAATAAATTTTAAACAGTTTTCGAACGGCAAAGCTAATTTTATCCCTTCGTTAGAGCAATGTTCGGTGCTTTTATTGTTTCATTAGTAACGTTACCGTTACCGTTGTTTATTTTGGTGAATGTAGATGACGGAACGATTTAACGGAACCCTTTGTGCGCGAGTCAGACTCGCGCTTGGCCGGTTTTTTTATTTATAATTTTTAAAAATTATTAATAATAATATAAAATAGTAAGCTAAACAAACTCGCTCTAGGTATAGCAATTACTAGAAAACAGCTTCTCTCAATATCACCGCCACCACTGAATAAAAGAATATTTCAAAAACATTTCACTCTCTTTCGACTCTTCGTCTTGCCAGAAATAGAACAGCGATGCAAAAGCGCACAGAGATTATGAATGAGCACATTTTTTACGATGACCGGAGTCACCTTAGAACCCAGACTTACTTTGAAGGTAACTTTACGTTCCATTAAAACAAAATTGACTTATTACGATGCATAAAAAAGGAAATAAGCTAAATTCAAACGCAAAAAATAAGCATACAAAACTACAAGATAGTTACAGTCGGTTTGCCAAAAAGATATATAGATACAACTGAAGTCATTAACATTTTTTTGCATAGCAACAACGCAAAATGTAGCATAGCAATTTGTTTAACATCATCGTATTAGCACATCACTAAATGATATGCGAGTCTAACAAGTCGTTCTACAGACAATAGTTTGAAAGGTCAAAACACTATGATTGTAAGGGTAGGATAATTTGCGTTGAACCACCTCTATTCACCTACTTGTCAAAATATTTCTTGTTAAGGTTTCCGTAGTCGACGGCACGAACTATTTTGCGCGCGGGGTTAAAATGCATTCTATCTCATCCGACAACACGTGCGAACACGTTGCAAGTTTGTAGCGAAATGGATGATGATTTAGAACGAAAACGAGCACGCGAAATTTTATAAACATTCCTTTGGGAGTCTAGATTTCATGAAAAAACGACTAATTGTATATTTACAAAATAAAATTATTTGCATTGTTGAACTACTAATCTATCCCTGTATGGTGGCCGTTTTTCAATTTTCCTTCTTCTTATGGTATTTATTTCCGCCCAAAGATGTGTTAAAATTAGTGTTGAAATATGGAACTTTCGACGCTCATATTTTTTTTTTACTTTTTTGTTTCCATGCAGGGCTGGATAATGTTGAGACAAATTGATATATTTTTTTATTTTGAACGTACATTGTCAAACAATGGAGTAATCGCCAGACTACGTTTGTATGGAAGAATGATCGACTAGTGTACCCTTAATCGTCTGTATTAACATTTGCTGGGATCCGAGTTTCCAGGATTGAACTACTACAAATCTGATGCAGGTCATCGGTCCACCGATGACCTGGTTAAGGTTGCGGGAAGGCGCTGGATGCGAGACATGGGATCGGTCAATGTGGCGACGCCTGGGGGAGGCCTATGTCCAGCAGTGGACGTCTTTCGGCTGAAATGAAATATTATGCGAAAATTTGGATGTTTGTTGCCTCAACGGTTGAATAGATTTGTCTTAAGTTGGCAACTCGTAGGCCATGACTTGGATTACACATTTACTTTTGGGTGCTAATTAAACAGGCTTCTTTTTAATATCATTATTCGCCCCCAAAAATGTATGTTGCCTTCTAAATTACTAAGTCAGCCACAATTAACGAGCATCTAAATAATACTATGTTAGCCACTAGTTATCTTCTATGTAAACCACTCTAAATACAACTCAGCATGATGGTTATTTTTTAGCATCAAAATTTTTAACATGCATTCTAACAGTAAATTTCTAAAATACTATTAAATGACATCAAAAAATATATTTATTTAGCTTCTAATTTTTTAACTCAGTACGTTTAAAATGTAACTCATCCCATATTAATTGATCGTAAAAAAATTGCAAAAACATTTCATCAAATAGTATATTGGCCACTAATATTACCAGAAGCTATTGAGGAGAGACAAAATAAAAGACTTTATTTTTTGGTTTTAATATAGAATAGGTGCAAGTTGGATTAGTATTTATGCGACAGAGTCGACGGAGCCCCGCTGCGCGGGGCTCCTATTTCTGTATGCAGGGTTTAAAGTAACCTAACACGAAGGAGATGACGGGAGCTGAGTTCGCTCGCTTTGCTCGCTCACTTCAGCTCCCGTCATCTCCTTCGTACTAACCTGTCCGTGTCGGGGTGCCCTAAGCTCCCGAGCTCGCTACGCTCGCTCTTGGACTTATTCATTGACCGTCATTTATTATTTTAAATATAATATATTATTTAAAATTCCTCGTCAGAACAGTACAGTGGTACTTCATTTTCACTTTTAAACGTCATAACTAATTATTACTCATCGAAAACTTTAATTTAATTACAGCGAAAACAATTGCAAAACGAACGCACGAACGACAATAAACAATTACATGTGATCAACTCAACTCGTCGTCACATGAATCGAATGGCGCTCTCTGATTGGTGCAAATGGCCGGTCGCTGTCGTCTCGCGTACTCGCGCCAAATCATGCAGTGGCTATTTTCACGATAAAAGAATATGATGTATTGTTTTACATGCTAAGTTATAATAAATTATGCTTTCTTTCTTTCTTCGATAGAAGCTTGAATTATATTTTTTTGAGGATATTGCGTTGAAGCTGTAAAACGTAAAATGGTGACAAGATATAAAATCCGTGGCCGAGTTAGTAAATTACGTGGCAATGTATAAATAAGAAGGACAAGTCACAATAATTGATGATCTTTACTTGACGCTTTCTGTAGAATATTTAGTTGGCGTTGCAAAAAAGACGAATTAGTTTATTAGAGGCTATGTCATTTTCCCGTTGCTTAGTTATAAAATTAGAAGTTTAATCACGTGTCCAATAAATAATTTTGTGGCTAGACTTATTATTTCCCTTTACTTTTTATTCCAGTTATACTTGAAAAAATGTTAAAACATGAAACTCGCGTCTCAAGTGAGCTGTTATTTACTGAGACGTATTTCTTGCGCCGACCCTACATCTAGTTGGTATTGTTGATCGAAGGCAGTTCTACATAAAGTCATCATTAATTTTTTGTTGAATCTACCCATTTGATGATTCTGAATCAATGACATTTCATGGCAAGCCAGTGCTGACTTAGATCATAATACCTAACTCTTGTGTGGGTCGTAGGAATTTGCAATCGGAAAAAGTATGCTTTGCCTTTTAAGACTAGACTATGTTTACGTATTGTCAAGTCTCATTTAGCCGCGATATGGTGCTACAACAAAATTTTGTGTCACCGGCTGAATACAAAGAACGTGTGTGATAACATAGCAAGATATTTAGTGTCCGACCGATAGTTCGTTTCGTTCGTTTAGGTCTAGTTTCAGTTTCGGCGGCAAACCTGCCGAAACTACGACCGAAACCGAAACTGCATACGCGAGTACCTATCTATTTTTTTTTTTTTTTTTTTTAAACTTTACTCCACACTAGGAATTTCTTCCTGTATCGTGGGTGCGTTTACAAACATATAAACTCACATACACAAACACCCAGAGCCGAAACAATTATCTGTAGGTCATACAAATATTTGTTCCGTGCGAGAATCGAACCCGCGACACGCAGCGCAGCAGTCAATCGCTCAACCACTGCGCCAACCGTGCGCCCAAGTTCTCGCGCTGTGATCGGTCATATTCGGCGCGTTAAATTCCTTCCAAGCGAGTAAACGACGAAAAAATTTTGTCCCATCCACGTGCCCATGTCCCATGTCATGTTGACTGGCTTGTGTTTGCAGTTCGTTTTGTTTGTTGTGAGTTTTCGTGTGATTTTTTTCGAATTCTGAAAGTTTTATTACGTGATATAACATAAGAGTAGGTAGTAAATATAAAAAAAATATTCATTATAACAAACTAATACGTAAAATCTAAATATTTTTTTGGTTGTTGATTATCATACCAATAAGTGGAAATGTCGAAGACTGCATAGCTATGTGATTTAAAGATAAAAAAATAAAGACTGACTGATTATAATAACATTTCTTTATTTTTTCATCAAAACATGAACTCGTAAGGAAGTTTCTGTTTCGGTGTCGGCCGAAACTGAGACTGTTGCCGAAATTCGGTTTCGGTTTCGGTCGCAATAATCAGTTTCGGTCGGACACTAAAGATATTTGTATATAATACAAAACAATATGTAGTTTAACGAGCTAGGATTTGATATCACGACCATAAGATCAACAGTTAAAACTTGATCGATAGGCTACTTGCTCTTTAAAATAATGAAATCAGGATGTGCAATGTCGGGCGTCTTGGTTGATTAATATAAAACCTACCTAGTTATCTAAATGATTTTTGACTAGCTATTGCCAGCGGCTTCGCCTACGTGAAAAGTGTTTTATCAACCCAAGGGAACATTATACCGGGATGCAAAGTAGCCTATGTGCTATTCCAGACTATAATGTCTCTGTACCAAATTTCATCGAGTTCCGTTCAGCCGTTCTGGCGTGATGAATAACAAACACACTATTAGTAAGATATTATTCGATTAAGTAGTCTGTGTAAGGGTGCCTAAACTGTTTTCTGTAATATATAAGTTGCGTTTGGTACTCAAGATACAGGCTTGCCTAGTTTGGGGCCAATGCAAAACCTCTTTATTACTTTTCTTGATTAAATACTTATTAATATATATCTTATCTATTAAAAATAGACTTTGTTTATTCATCTCTGGTTTTATCGTAGTCTGTTTTGTTTGTTGTGATAAATATTATTCATTGTAAAAATAGTATTCTACTTACTGGTAATCTTTACTCTGCTCATCGTAGTATTTCACCAAAAACACACCCTTTGAGTCTTCTTTCACATATTTTGTGAACGTAAGTTTTATAAAATAAAACTGTCTGTTATGCGCTGAGTACATCTTCAATGGCTCCTTTAAATAAATATGTAATTTGCCATTTGTATTATTAAATTCAAACGGTCTTGGAGTATTGATGATGTCGTATGGTCCATTGAAAACTCTGAACGAATCGCTTTCAAGTACCAAATCTTTTGCATTCAAGGTTATCACTTGCACGTTAGGCGCATTGGCTATAACAGTTATTGTTAATTCACATTTATAATAAGAACCGCCTCCTTGCACATAAGGATAAATATCTAGCTCGTACTGCACTGGATACACTGTGTAATTCAAACATTCTTCGTCCACCACTATATTTCCTTTTGTAAACGAAATTAAACAGAGAATGAAAAACGCGCGAAATATTTTTTCAACCGTCATTTTACTTTTGTAGGCGAAGGCATCAAAATACATTCAGCCTAATCTCGCATTTGAATTTTATTAGTCTTTTTTTTTTTACAATTTCATAGTTCGTTTTTCGAATTTCCCGCCATAGAGAGCGTTCCAATACGTCTGAACGCGACGCGCGCGAAAATGATTGTAGTGTTGTTCCTCTCCATAGATCGAAACTTGGCGCCAGTCTTCCCAAACCAGCAAGACTTGAGCTACCGCGTCCCCTGAGCTTCTTGTATTAGGCGGCCGTTTATGGGGCTTTTAATATAATGTCACAGACCAAGGTATATTGGATTACATTATATTTTTGTTTGTGCATATGCCTCACCTTCAAGTGTTAATTCGGTACGGTTTCATTGAAGACTGTATTTTGAAGGATGATAACATTGTTTACTTTGCTAAATTGATGTTCGCGTAAAAAGTCATATGCATTATTGATTCATCCGGCATAATTACAGACAGAATAGAAAAACAATTAAACGGACGCCTTATAAGGTCGCGCGGCTGAGGGGAGAACATACTGTAATTCATAAAAATTGCTCTGATACTTATTGACCAGCTGGCCTACATCTTAATAGTAATTTTTTTTTTTTCCATTTTGGAAAAATTACTACAAAAATACATATATACATTTTAAAGATATCTCAAAATACACTTCCCGTTGCAGTCGACGAAAATCAACGCTTTTCTAGAAGTGACTTTTTAAATCATAAACTTATTTGAGTTTCATATTTTGATCGTCGCATCGACCTAAATCTGCATACGAAAGAATGTTCCATAAATCAACATGCAATTTACCAAGTAACGCATTATGAAATAAGTAAATCAAAATTCCTCATCCCGATAGCCCACTGCCCACGCCCCAATTCACGACACCTAACAATGGTCTAACGGTATCACGTAGACAATTGATCTGGAAGACTGGAAGCCACATGTGGGCGGCGCACTTAGCAACTATTCTATACAGATTATCGGCCCACGGATACGTCGATGTGTTACGACAACATAGACTAACACCGCGTTCGTCAGAAAAAAAAATGCGTTGGAGATTGTATCCTTGGCCTTTATGTCTTCGAGCTTTTGTTCACGGCTTTGCTCTTGTAGCCTATTACTTAGGAATTTAGTTATATTTACCGGGATAGTAAGCACCTATAAAAGGCAGCGATGGTCCAGCTTAAGAGAATGAAGCGAAATCAGAACAGTATTTCCTGAGGTAACCTCAAAAATAAACTTTATTTTAGAACTTTATTTTTTATTTTTCTATTAGGTAATCTCAGGAGAGAACTACGTTGATTTTAAGAGAGACATGATATAGTATTCACAGCGGATCTTTGGTGTCTCTGAAGTTGGCTCTGTGAACCATTGCGCAAGAAACAGTTTGTCATCGATTTTACTTCATAAAATAAGCGAGATAGGACGATGCAACAAACGTAAGCGAGTGAAAGAGGCAGCTATACAACGCTATCTTCTACTTCAATATTGACACAAAAATAGCAACTGCGCAGGGTCTTGCAGCCAACTTAAGAGACATAAAGACAGGTGAGATAGCGGTCAAGCGTGAGCCTACCTATAAAAACTGGCCAAGTTACAGACGGACAGACAGACAGACAGACGGATCGTGGAGTCTTAGTTATCCCTATAACTCCCGTTTTCACCCTTTGGGTACGGAACTCTAAAAAAGTCCGTAGAGTATTTTATGGGGCTCTTATGTGGTAAATCTGATTGGTAAGATATGAATTGTCTATCTAATTCTTATAAGATAATGATACTAGCCTGTAACTGTCTTAATGCAAGACAAAGGCTTCCTTGTAAATACAAACCAGTCACACAAATCTCAGATGCCAAAATATATCTTACCTACTTACAAACATATTTTTCACCAACGACTCACTACAATTTTGGTAGATTAAAAAAAATCATGTAAGATGATTTTTTATCATCATCATCAACTTTTTTAATGTCCCCACTGCTGGGACACAGGCCTCCTCTCTATGAGAGGGAATGAGCCTTAATCCACCATGCGTGCCCATTGCGGGTTGTTGAATGTCACATGTTTTCGAATTGTTGGTTCTAGGACATGCCGGTTTCCTCACGATGTTATGCTTCACCGTTTTAGAGAAGTGGTGATGAAATAATTTACAAAAACTAATGCGCCTGCCTGGGTTTGAACCCACGACCTACGACACATAACTCAGGGTCGTTACCACTGGGCCATCATCTGCTCTTACAATTAGGAACAAAACAATAAAAAATATCGGCTAAATCGGTCGAGCCGTTCTCACGTGATGATCTTTTTATACTATACATACGCAACGATTGTTTTTTTTTTATAACCAAAGATTTATTGAAACTATGAAAAACTAATTACTTCCACTGTACTAATCAGCTCGTTACAAAGGATTAATTTAAAAATACTGAAACAAATCAAATGCATTTTTACTTCGAGAGCAAAAGTTCTTATTCTTTAATCCCAGCTACAAACGCCCATCACTCTTTTACTAAATATAGTCACACACAACTTACGTAAGGAGGCCACGATTTGAAGATTTATTACTTGACATTCCCTGACCGCTCCAAAATCTATTAGGGATTAAATACAAGCTAATTTTGGTTAGAAGTGATAAAATGTGAAGTTTATGTGGCCTGTCAACGATCATGTTGACGTAACTTTCCAATAAAGATTTTTAAAGTTTGAGGATTATACCGACCTCCGTTGGCTTTAGAAAACTTATGTCTTTTAACTTGTGTCAAGTGTGCAAACAGCTTAGTTTTGCTTGTATTTAAATGATTTTAAGTATAGATAAGCTAAAAAAATTATGAGGAAAACCATCGTCAACTCATTGCTCCTGACTTAAAATGTAAAAAAATCTTCTGTTTTTCTGTATCGATATAAAAAGTACAATCGTCAAATAAAGATGTGTGTACCGTGGTGTGTACGTACCGACCAATGCTTAATCCTTCAGAAAGTATTTTAGCATCACTTACCATCAGATGGGATTGAAGAAGAAAAACCTGCTAACCAATAAACATTAAAAACTAAGATATTTATTTATTTTGACACACTTTACAAAGTTTTTTGTACATAAAGATAACTTAGTAACTAATTATTTCGATAATTAATACTTATTATTGTACTTTTTAGTGGAGAAGAATCTCTTCTTTGAACTTAAAACTAATTATAATAAAAATACTGGACAATTCATTATTAATTTACAAAAACTTCTAAAATAAACTCAAATTTTATGTCAAGTCACATTCATATTATTAGGTTTTTAAAAATTCAAACATCCCAAAAAATATAAATCAACGAACCATGATAATGGAAAGAACTTACAAAACTAGCAAGTAATTTACAAAAATAATACAGTATCAAAAAATAGAATACCTCAAAATACCTAGAATAAAAAGTAAGTAGACTGAAAGTATTATAAAATCAATACTCGGTAAATAACAATACAGCAATTCCAAGCAGAATCATGATAATAGAAGGTACGGTTGTAACAGAGTAAGATTCAGAGGTCTTGATAACCTTCAGGATGTCAGCCTTGTGGGCTGACGCCCAGGATGTGGAGGCTCTCGCTTGTACCAGTGAACTCCTAGCAGCAGTCTTCGAAGCCTCGGTACACGCCATGCAATTTGATAGGAACGATTCGAACTGGAATTAATAAATACAGAGGTTACAATTTAATTTAATTTTACCGTATGGCATTGCGAGAACATGATTGTCACGTAACAAAATGTGTAGAAACAACTTCAAAGGTTTTGTCTATAATTTTGTGGCATAATTGCCAAGTTCTTTTATGATAAGTTCTATCCCATCAAAAACATAAATGTGAAAAGGGAACCAAGTTCAATACTATATGCGCGGTTGTTAACTACGCCGACAAAAGAATTGTGATCTAAATGGATGCCAAGTTCTGTATCCTGAAATTTATTTACAAGAACATAAAACGATTTATTCCGTTTTAATACCAACAACTAATACCACTGGTATTTGTTTCAACTCATGTTTATGTTCTATTCCGATCGGATACCACTCTTTAAATAATTAAATTTAATGTGCGAACGAATACCAACAACTTGAATTTGGTACAGTCAGTTCAGTCAAATCTAATCAAACTAATTTGTTAAAAAAAACATCTTGTTTTATGTTTATTAATCGCTGTATTCATTTATCCAAACAAGATTGCAACCTTTTTGCAAAAAAAAAGGTATCGAAATGAAATCAGGTAAATTCATTGGTTTGTGGATAAAATAAAAAGTGTTGCCATTTACTAATTTCGTTCAAAATATAATCGATTCTCTTTTCTTCAATCGAGTTTGTTATGATTTAAGTATTTGTATAATGACGAGGTACCTATCTAATAATAAATAAGTCAGGTAATTTAAATATTTTGTTATTATTTTTTTCTAGATTGCAAAAAAAAAATACAGGTACAAGGAGGAACTAAAATTATAATAAAGTTGATTTTAACCACATTTTATTATTGAACTAGACGTTTGCTAGCAATTTTTTATTTTTGGTTTACTGTTTTTTTTTTCAATTATAGGTCTCCTAATTACATGCAAATCATTTTTACTGACAGCACCCTAAATCTTTGAACTTCTTTTTATTTTTTATTTTTGATAGGCTCGCGCTAACTTGTTATGGTATTAGTTTAAACAATGTTATCCGTTCGGAATATTAAATAAATATAAGTTGAAACAAATACCAGTGGTATTAGTTGTTGGTATTAAAATGAAATAAATCCATAAAACATTCTAAAATAAATTAAAAAACACAATTCCTTGCTTTTTCTGCAACAAAAACATTTGGTATTTTGAAATATAACTTCTTAAATTTGAAAAGTCGAATCATTTACATAAAGCAGATAACTTAGAATAAATTTGATTTTAGTGTTTATAATATGTACTGTTGTGTACGATATTATAAACACTAAAATTTGCTATCTGGCGCATAATAACTGTTGTTGATCCAAACATTGTGTTATGTCAGTTTATTAGCAAGGTCGAACCAATTATCTTGTGCTAAAACAATGAAATGAAGTCTAATTGCAGTCATAAAATTTAATACTATTAGTCATGTTTACTCCAAGACTAATTCTACATTATAATTAGATATTGCATGAGTAAAATAATTTGATAACCAGCGTGATACATATTTTTTGTATATATTAAAAATACCATCATTGACATTGTAAAAATGTCTTTTCTTGTATGAAGATTGACTAACGAGTATATTTTTTAAATATGCGTCATGTCTGGAAACAAACTAAAACAGAATAACCACAAATCCGGGCTCCGAGCAGTTACTACAAATTTCAGATGGAAAACCCAAAAACACTTTAGCAGTTTGGAGAATAGAACTCAAGAGCTCATTACACAATAGTAGCGCTAGCGAGCACTAGACCAAATAGAGCAGTATACAAACATAAGAATAATGTATAATAATAATACCAGCCTGTTACAGTACCACTGCAAGGCAAGGGAGGGGCAAGGGGGCACACAGATAAGCCATAAGCCAAAATTAAGAATATTAAAAACAAAACCACCGGGAATATCTACTAAAGATTCGTTTGTATTCATAGAAACCGGACAGATCCACGAGTCACTCTTAATGCAGCAGCTGACCTTATATTTTAAAAGCAGGTAATTATAAAATCGCGATAATACGTCATCAACTCTCTCAGTGTTTCCTCCTTGGCGGACTGCCAAACTCAATGAGAATTATATGAAGACTTTCACTCACAATCCATCCATCGGAACGATATCGTATTTAGGTCAGAACATTCATTTATAACGGGGAATCCATTACAATGAATGTTGTGACTTATATTCAAAGTACGGGCTTTCGTTTTACAAATATGGGAACGGATGTAAAACATTTTGTATACATGTATACGAAATCCTTAATGCAAATGCATTAAGTGCGGTCGAAGAATTATTGATTCCATGTTTCGTAGTGAAAAATTACGAAAGAGGATTCCATAGAATGGATTTTGGAGGAGGAACGAACGAAATTATGGAGTTTTGCACTATAATTTGAATTCATGATATTATAAAACAATATTTACAAAGCTTGTAGCTCTTAAGATCTTATTGAATTGATCACCATGATAAGCAGATCACGGCAGATGTATGTATATTGATGATCAATGTGTTCATAGTTAATCAGAGCAAAATATTTATTATCATACAGAAGGACGTTGTTATCTCACTACCACCGTTGGTTGACTTTAATAAATAAGGGATTTAATCGTAGAGCGGGGTAGAAATTCATTGATTGCTATGAATCCTACAGGTTGCTGCAATGTCTTCAGAAATAATATAATATCAAACTCACGCAAACTCAAATAATTTATTTCCATTAAATCATTTAAATGCTAAGGAGTATGTCTCTATGGAGAAGAACGTGCAAGAAACTCCAAGTCAAAGTCTTGGATCAAACGCAACTAGGGATTAGATGGGGTCATCAGCTGCAAAAAATTGTTCTACGGGAGGTCCTTAAAGTCAACCTCGAGTGAGATACAGCCTGGTGACAGACAGACAGACAGACAGACGGACCGCGGAGTCTCAGTAATAGGGTCCCGATTTTACCCTTTGGGTACGGAACCCTAAAAATGGACAATTTTCTCATAAAAACACAAAATAAATTATAACTCTGCAGGGGTTGACCTTAAGGACCTCCCGTAGAACAATTTTTTGCAGCTGATGACCCCATCTAACCCCTAGTTGCGTTTGATCCACGACTTTTTGGCCACCCTTTATACAGGACTACTTAGCGAAAACAAAGGCCCATTAGCGAGTGCCAATTGAGTGAAATTGACACATCCCTATGCCAACAGTGCCAACATCGCGGCTCAGATAATGAGTGTGTCTAACCCTCCTATGGAGTGTTTGATAAACAGTCATTTGGGTCACCAGACCCCCAATTAGGGCCGGACATAATGAAAGGTTATTCTTGTGTTTATATTTCAAAGCGATTCGGCGATTAAGGGTTCGTGGAATATTTTGGCAGGTTAGAGGGAATTGGATTTACTGAATAATTTATTGAAGTATATAAAAACAAAATGTTTCAGAAACAGTTGGTAACCCTTTCCCTCTACCCTTATACCCTACTCAGTGCAATTTGTGATTGTAATTTTTTTAGGTATTATTCTTCTCTTTTGTTGTGTTGTGTCTGTGTCGAAAAAATGTATTTCGATATACTATATAACAATACGTAACATAACTCAATGTTTATTTGATGACGCTATTGTACTCCTATCATCATTATCAGCTGTAGGTAATATTTAAGCTACACTGTTTTCTGTGTTTACTGGTTTCTTAAAAAAAAATAAACAAAATATCAAACCGAAAATATTGTTATGTGCCTTTATCATAGTATTTTGTTTTTTTTTTAAATAATTGCCACGTGGTTTCTAAATGTTGAGGGCCACGTTTTCAACCTTTAAAACTCTTATTTAAGGTTAAAGGGATCTGACAGCTTTAGTATAGAAAATGTGAAATGCATTTTTTTATATCTGTAAATATTTAACTGCCGCACTCAGAGACGTTAACGGTTACTTAAAGCTCTCCTTAGTATAGATTTTTAGTACAAAATCTACACTAAGGAGCGCCTTAAGTAACCGTTAAGTGTCTCTGAGTGCGGCAGTAAAAGTCCTAAGATAACTAGAAAAGTACTATCTACGTACCCAATCATTACAATAACTTTAGTACTGTAGGCATCTAGGCATTGTGATTGAGCCACAAGGCATTATGGTGTTTTATAAGGTTTAAAAAAAGCCACTCAGACAGCGACAGCACCCCACGCCTCCCTCTTGCGAAGGGGGTGAACGATCATCGAAGGCTGATGGTAGGTCTACCATCGCCCACCTCACGCTCAGGGCACCGCGCCACGTCTCATCAACGTGACTTGTGAGGACTCACATAGTGTGAAAGTCTCGAGAAGAGCTTACTATAGAAATGATCCTATGAAGTAAGGTCTTAAAAAAATTACGGCAGTCACGGAGGGTCGTTCGCTCGCGGAGAATCTTAACACCGCGATTCAGAGAGACGCGTCACCGGCACAGCGCCATCTAGTAATACATTTTAGAAGTTTATTGGTATCGGTCTTGACCTCGATCCATCGACAAGGCCATTACAAATTTACAAGTATACTCGAAACAACCACGTGCACCATATTTTTAAAATGACTGCTTAATTTTATTAAAAGTCTGTTCTGTTTTGATATTTATGAATTTTTAAATCTCAATTTATATATTTATGTCTAAATACATAATTATAGTTCTAATTATAATTCTTATAATATTTCTAAATATAATATAAAACATTAAAAAAAAATATCTAAAAATATAACTTAGGCATTGTAATAAATTCAGTATTTTTTTTTAAATTTTATTATATACGCCGTTTTATTTTTTATGGCTTCGCATGGTTTGTGCATTAAGCCAGTATCACGTTTAGAAGTTCTAGCCCCTCTAGTTTTTAGTCCAATGTCCAAGTGAGGCCCCAGTAAAATGGCACTAACTTTATTGGAAGCTTCGACGGAGTTTTGTCGACAACATGAACAAACTCATGTTCTACCACTGTGTTTTACTTGCCCACACTCGTGCAAGTTCCCTAATATTATTAGAATAAAACACCACAGTTTTACAATATTAATATTCAATTTAACATAATTTTAGGAAAATAAATCAGAGAAGCAACATAGTTCCTGCCAAACCTCCAATTCTGTTATTTTTTTTTTTTTCGGTATCTTTTATTTTATTCTATATATACTCATATTATCCTCAAAAAGTATATTAATAAGTACTTATTGTTACTATACGTTTTTAAAGAGCGAAGTGCTCTACAATAGGCTATTTTTCAAACACCATTTTTGATGTAACACACATAAGAATGAATTTATTTTCCTTACATAATATATTTGTAATTATATCATATGATTGATAACGCCTGGAGAGTTAACCCAGCAACATTGGAGGTTTCGTGTAACCGTGCTATTGCTATGTCAGTAGGCTTTGATGGCATCACATTTATAATTATCTCTAGAAGAGAATAAGGCAACCAGGAAAAACATGTTGTAATGTGGACGAAAAAAGACCACGTGGACGTTCACCTACTCGATAGTAAGATCAGATCAGGGTGATAACAGCACTTACGGTGACCACTGCTCTAAGATGAGCCCAAGACAGAGTGGCTTGGAAGCAGCTCGTGAGTGACTCTGTCAAAGCTTTCCAAGACGGGCATGACCTTCAGCAATGAAGACAACGAATAAGAAGACAGATATCTAGAAGGCTCTAATTTAGGTCCCCAGGTCGGATTCCCATATATTACAAATCATATCTTCCAACTTGACTTCACTTCGAACCATCAAATTGACAGTTGAAGGTTCGTTTCATTTGCATGGAGACTGAGTTGAGAGAAAATCAATTAAACTGACTTGCAATTTGGGTATAAGTGACATTTGTATAGTTATTGATATCTAATGAAAAGTTAGTAATGAATGAGTAATTATTAGCCCCTATTGCCATAAGAACAATGTCGTCATCGGAATGAACCAAACCAACACTCCTTGTCAGGTACCTTTTTTAAACAATAGTGACGACCTTTTACCTTGAATTCATTATAGTTACCTCATTGAAGTCACTCTCTGTGTGTAGTACTGTCGCCACCGTGCTTAAAATTGTGTCCATTGATGGATATCTGCAAAATTAATATATTTTTCAATAAAAAAAAACAATTTTTGAACAACATTTTTAGTTTCTCTTACATTGTCATCCAAATCAAAAGTGTATGCAAAATTTGAACTCAATTGGTTGGAGACAACAGCTGTTTTAAAATTCTGTTGCAAGATTTGACCTATACACTATACATACTAACAATCTAACAAGGCAAGATAAATATAATCTTGTAAAATAGTACTATGAAAAATGAAAAAGCAAGCCAAAACGAAGCTTCCAGTTAGTAAACCATAACAAAAAGGTTAAAAACAACAAAACAGTATGAACTGAGATGAAACTAGAACATCGATTAGTATGATTGATGTCTGTCAAAATACACCAAACATAAAACAATTGCACCACTTTTGAAAGACTGCATGGTTTGTTCTATATATGCGTTCTTTTGTTTCTTGTTTTAATAGGCCACAATGGCACAACTATGTTTTTTTTCAGTCCGGGGCAGTGGTCCAACTGCTCTGTCCAACTAGTTGGACCATGGGTCTTTACTAGGGGCAGTTGTCCAACTTTAAAAATAGTTGTACCACAGCACCTTTTAAGAGTTCCGTGGTCCAACTCATTTAAAAAATAATTTGCCTACTCTTAAAACCTCAACTGCATCTTTATGTGTTTATGGTAGCTACTGGTTAACGGTTATATTGAACCTCTTTGCAGTAAAATAACAAAATTAAAGTCGGGTGATATTACATTGAAATGTATATTCTGAACAGCATTAATGAATATTGTCCGACTGTTAAAATAGGTATCTCAAAAACTAAATCAAAAAGAGCCAAAAGAACTATTTCATTATGCTTAGTTTTTCCACTATTGCAGAGTGATAAGTTTGTAGAAGGCTGGGATTACATAAAAAAAAAAGTTGTTTTAAGCTCACAAACTGATTTAATATATAGAGCGTTATTGGATTCAAGGAAGTTTTGTTGAATTTTCTTAGCTTATAAGCGTATTTAGCCAGAGGCATAGGACTAATAACATTTCAGAAAGCTCACATACAAATCTAAGACGGCGCATTAATGCAAAAAATGTTACGTCTATTAAATGTTTTAGAAAATTTTACGACTTTATCAAGCGAAATCGCACACAAAAGACGTAAGGTCCAAATTGAGAATGATGATTATGTACGAGAAATTCAGCTACAACTGATTTCAGGTGATATTACTGTTGGTAATGATTTAGATAAATTTCGTTGAATGTTGTAAAACATTGAAAAAAATAAGTTTAATAATTAGTCAGCCGACTTTAATTTTGTTATTTTACTGCAAAGAGGTTCAATATAACCGTTAACCAGTAGCTACCATAAACACAAAAAGATGCGGTTGAGGTTTTTAGAGTTGGCAAATTATTTTTTAAATGAGTTGGACCACGGAACTCTTAAAAGGTGCTGTGGTACAACTATTTTTAAAGTTGGACAACTGCCCCTAGTAAAGACCCATGGTCCAACTAGTTGGACAGAGCAGTTGGACCACTGCCCCGGACTCTTTTTTTTTGGCACTATCCCACCGCACTATTCTCAAACCACTGCAACTCCTGAAAGCCAGAATCAACAGTGGCGACCACCAAAAAAGCGCTGATGCAATGAAGCTCGACGAAGTCCCGGAGAATGAATTTAACTGTCTTGGATCCCGCAACGAAATTAATCAGAAAAGAATAACGGAGGAGTAGGAAAAAATATAAATCATTGTTGTGATAATAGTGTCAGTAGTAATAATAGTGTCAGTAGTAATAATTGAACTATAGCCGCGTTGACGCCGTTGACACGATCAGAGTCTGGTGGACTCGTGGAAGGCTACTCGAACCGCGTTCTACTTTTTCGAGCTAGCTCGGATACGAATAGGAAACAAAAAGTCCTGATCCGAGTCTGCACGGATCGGACGCCGTCTTTCGAGTGCGTTTGGATATGGTTGCCACAACACGAGTTGCGTCCGAGTAGGTATCCGATTCCTCTCGGTCCGAGCTGACTCTGATCGTGTCAACACGGCTTAAAAAAACCGCCTTATTAAATTCCGTTACTATGGACGTGCAGTCAGCCGTATTACTTCATCGTTAACTAGTGATACAACACTTTTTGTATCATTAAGAAATTCATAACCTTTACAAATACTCACATAGTACTCCATAGTGTGTAATTAGACTTCAGGGCATCCATAACGATGTGCAAATTGCCGTAGGTCCTCAGAACGCTGGTCAAAGGTACTGTCTGGTCTTGGATCCTGATTGGAGTGTTCTCAATTGCCACTGATGCCAGATACCTTAAACAAACGTAAGGAACTCATGAGCTGTTTTTGAACAGATTCATAAAAGTTGGAGGTCCATAAAACGGAAACACTATCGATATTTAACCAAAAATAAAATCACGTTAGCAATTATAATAAATTAGATGTATTACTAAAGCTTTATACTCAATCTTTTTATGAAGATCTTTATTTTTGCTAAAGAACTTTTAGAAGACGGAATTTTTACCTATGTACCTAGCTACTTAATTATTTGTAGAATTAAATTATTGAACATTAATGTTTACTACCAAATCATTATTTTTATATTTACTACAAGTTATAGTTTAAATAAGTAAGGCTTTCATAAAAGAGGGTGACGGAGACCGCATGAATTTAATTGGGCCAATAGATTTACGGGGGTGCGTGACGAAATGTGCACGTACTTTAGCGCCCCGGCTAAAGATAACTGAAGAATACCAGGTGGTTTTAGTCAATAAGAGTCTGACAGACCTCTACGTTATCCCCAGGAGAGAATATGATTGGCACACGATAGAAAAAAGATTTACATACCTCTTCAACATCTGCTCATTCGAAGTACAACCCAAGGCGTCTTCAATGACCCAGATCTCGTTGGCCACGTTGGTGCTCAGCATACGGTTCCACAAGAAGTCAAAGTCTTCTTCATTTCCATGACGAAGTCCTGTGCAGTATACCACGGGGCGCAAGCTTGGGGTCACCCTGGTAAAGAAGTTATGAACAAGAAATTAGCATTTAACTTCAGGCACTTCGTAATTTTTAACCCCCGACGGAAAAAAAGGGGTGATATAAGTTTTACGTGTGTACCTGTGTGTTTGTGTATTTGTGTATCTGTTTGTGGCATCGTAGCTCCTAAATGGATATACCGATACCCCTAAAAAAAAAAAACTCCACGGTGTCCCTCCTGTGCCGCTTATGGCGGGAACACGGACACGCGTTAGCACTCACCGCGAACCCGCCGCGGCTGTCCGTCACCGGACCCTCCTCGGGGGAGTACCTCCCGTCACTGTCACACCAGAACACACTGTACGCCGTGACCACCCCAGGGATACCGATACCCCTGGACTTATAGTGAGGTTATTATAAGATTGTGCTCCATTGGTGTAATTTTGGTATCTATTTTTTTTGTTTGAAAGATGACTTTATCGTTTTACAGTTAGAATCGGGGTGTTTTCGCAAGATTTCATGTCAGAATTACGTGTTCAATGATTGTCGATCGAAGCGTGTCTACTACTAGAAAAAATATGTAGCACGAAATAAAAATGTGACGTGGGTTTTCAAATTTTTAAATTTTACTTGTTCTTCTATCACACGATTGACTCTAATTCAGGTTTTGTTCGATCTGTGTGTAGCTGGATGGCGCTGTCATTTGCCACGTTCAAATCTATAAAGGTTTAGGTTGTCGGGCATAATGGGCAGTCGAGGAGGTGGGCCATATCCTGCGAAGGGGCTCCACACTGGCACTGTGTTTTGGATGTGTCTATGATACATTCGTAACAAAAGACATCGAATAAAAAAAAACAAATTATCAGCCGATAAATAGTCTGTAGTTTGGGGGGTCTTACTGTCGTACCAGCTACATGCAGAAGAAGAACTGGTATACATACCGCATTAGTGCGCGTGGGACTCAGAGAAGACAAGAAACTCAGAGGTCGCCGACGCTGTCTCTTTTAAAGTCTAGAAGTTATATTGGTCACGTCTTACGTGGACCTTGTGTCTGAGATAGCCTTTTTGGAAAGTTTAAATTGTGTGGACCTTGGGCTTGGGGTTTTGAAAAGGCGTAGTACTAGTATTTTTCTTGTATAGCTCCGTCGGACTATCACACCAGAATAAAGGTTTAATATAAGCCATCATAGTAGGACCCTTGTGCAGTTAGAGTGCGCGCATTTGTCAATGATCGTGTAGCTAAACTCAAATAATAAGGCGCTCAACGATTAACATAACAAAAACAAAACATAAATATTTAATAATAATAAATGTTTTATTAACAAGAAACAGTTATAATTTAACAAAATGGATCCCTTCTATGGAGAAGGGTGTCTGAGATAGGTTAGTCCCTGTGTTTCAGATCACTCTTTGTATATTAATTTAGGAATTACTATCGTTAAAATTAAAAAAAAATGTTTGCGTGTAGTGTAGCTTTTTAGGGTTCCGTACCCAAAGGGTAAAAACGGAACCCTATTACTAAGACTCCACGATCCGTCTGTCTGTCTGTCTATCTGTCCGTCAGTCACCAGTCTGTATCTCATGAACCGTGATAATTAAAGAGTTGAAATTTTCACAGATGATGTATTTCTGTTGTCGCTATAACAACAAATACTTAAATCAGAATAAAATAAATATTTAAGTGCTCCTTTACAACAAACATGATTTTTATGGCGTTTTTGCGATAGTGGTACGGAACCCTTCGTGCGCGTGTCCGATCCGCATTTGGCCAGTTCTTAGAACTACAGATCCTACCTTTCCGACGAGACATATTTTTTATAAGGGTCATTATAGGTGTAGGTGAGCTGCTTAAGAATTATGCCCAATAGAAAGAGTTGTCTGACTGTGAGGACTTCAGATTCATGGTATAAAGTTTTTATTAAGATCATTTTGTACTTACTCTGTGCCATTCACTCTCAATGCCGCGAACAAGGCAACGGTTTGCTTAACACATCCACTGTGCTCCAGTCTGCATGCGAACTCCAAAATCTGCATGCGGTTCCTCAAATCTTCGAAAGTGTCCGTTGTCCTGACTTCATAGCCCAGGGTTGATATTCCATAGTCTAAGTGCTGGAGTATGAAGGCCTAAAATGACAATAATGGTATATTGTTGAGATGGGTCAGTCTGGATGACTCAGTAACATCTTACTGAGTACCCATCGGTCAGTCTTAGATTTTTGTGTTAATAAAAACGGCACTATATGACTCTAATACCAAGTACTTTTTTACTGAGGAAAGATGTGCAAGTAATAGTTAAGAGATAGCTTTTTTCTGTGGTTTCGCTCCAGTGGCCAAAATCTAAGGGACCGTGTATTTTATAGCAAGCAGTAACAATTTTTGAAATTGTATCCATAAATGACCTGCTGTATACAAATAAAGAGAGACCCTAATAACTGCCTTATTTCCCCCTCAAAAACATTTATATAACTAGCCCAGTTAGTTAGTCAATATATTGTATAGGTAAAATTTTGCAACTGCATTTTAAAACAGATGGCCAGCTGGAATTTTGCATATACACTTGGTGATATGATAGATGATAATGAACGGTTCGCTAAATAGTATTTTCAACTTGTTATTAAACTTTTTTATTTCAATACTAGCTTATGTCCGTGACTTCGCCCGCGTAAAAAGTGTTTTATCATCCCAAGGGATCAACATTAACTGAATAAAAACTATCGTATGTCCTTTCCAGGGTTTCAAACTATTTCCATACCAAAGTTCGTCTAAATATCAGATCAGCCGTTCAGTCGTGAAAAGGTAACAAACAAACAAACAGAGTTACTTTCGCATTAACAATATTATAGTATGGAAAAACCGGCCAAGTGCGAGTCGGACTCGCGCCTGCAGGGTTCCGTACAATTATCTCAAAAAATGGCAAAAAATTCACGTTTGTTGTACGGGAGCCCCACTTAAATATTTATTTTATTCTATTTTTAGTATTTGTTGTTATAGCGACAAGAGAAATACATCATCTGTGAAAATTTCAACTCTCCAACTATCACGGTTCATGAGATACAGCCTGGTGACTGACGGACAGATAGACAGACAGACAGACGGATCGTGGAGTCTTAGTAATAGGGTCCCGTTTTTACCCTTTGGGTACGGAACCCTAAAAACCATGAAAGAATTACCTCAACGGCAGGCAACGCCTCAGTATCTCCTAAATATTTGTGCCACAGGTTGCTGAAGCCTCGTAGGGCTGCGTACCACACGGAATATTCAGCCTCTCCATTCAGGGCTTCCAATGCACTATAGAGGGTTGCGAAGGGCACTTCATCCGAGTACACGAATGCAAATAGATCGTTTATAATCTGAAATATTAAGAAGTTTATAATTATAAAACAATTTATAGATAAAAAAACTTAAGAAATCGTGAAAAATAATTTCAACCTATATTTTGCTGATATGTATTTCACAAGTAGAATAAAATGTGTTTTTTGTTTGCGACTTTAGTTTCAGTTTACATATCGAAAGTTGTTCATCATACATAAGTACAATAACCCAGTCACCTGTCGAAATTTGCAGGTATTTCAATATCTCCTTGCATTTTCGGGTTTTGGCAAAACTCCGAGGTATTTTACGTAATACGTAAAAATCTTACAGTGAAAATTCTCTGATCATGCGACCTTGCGATAAATGCAATGGTCTTTGTCCTACATGCCTACATTATTACTGTAAATAGCTAATACAACTATTATGTTAAATAATATACGGTTATACAAATACCTTGGCACGATTCAGAGGATGAATGACTTTACTGTTGTTGCCTTTCAGAGCTGATATAATCATAGTCCATAGGTGGTCATCATAGTTCACTCTATATAAACCTGTTAAAAAAATATTTTTAAGATATTGGTGAAAAAAGAAACTGATTTTGTTACGTTTTGGTCCCGTATGTAATCACTGGCAACACACACTAGTCATAGACTTTCGTCTTGAGACACTGTGGTAAGTTGGACGAGAAGATACCGCGCAACTATGCAATAAACTTAATTTCTTTTACTTATAACATAACAACATATAATGTACGTTGATAATGCTTATTATAAAATCTAAAGTTAAGTAAAAAATCTAAGCAAAAGTAATGTTAGATGGGTATTCTCTTGGACCCAATTTCTAGAATGCAAATCATCGCAAACGCGTAGTTTAATCAATTTTCAACACCAAATCCCATCACATGACTTACGTTTTTGTGACAAGTCTGTTTCTTGCCAGAAACTGAGCGAATATTAAAATATCAGGCAGAAAACTCAATAAAAAACGGGTCAAGTGCGAGTCGAATTCGTGAGCCGAGGGTTCCGTACCTACCCATTATACCACCATAATAAAATTGGAATCATTTTTATTGGTGGCTGAGTTTGAAAGATATTGGCAAATTTAGATTTTCGCGAAATCTTGTAAGTACAAAAAATTACCTTAATATCCAACTTTTTTTATTTTTTGGAATTTTTCCTTTATTTGTGCTGTAAGAACTTACTTTTTGCCACCTTGATTTTACACACCTAATAGGGACTATAAGCCTCAATATCTGGTATAAATTTTAACTTGCTAGGTCCACCCGTTCCTGAGAGAATCGGTGGAGACACACGGACAGACGAACAAGAAAGTAATCATATAAGGGTTTCTTTTTTACCCTTTGAGGTACGGAAACCTATAAATTAGACCACATATCATCAGTTGAAATAAAGTCTCCCTTTTGGAATCTTACCAGTTTCCTGGATATTGAAAATGATCCAGCTATGATCTTGACTAATGTTAGGGATTTTGAATTGAAACACTTTTTCGTTCAGAATGAACGCTGTTACAGTGGTGTTCTCAAAGTCAGGGGAGGCTTGCGTGGTGAAAGTTATTGGTATCTTGTATGTTTCATTTGATGACAGTGATCCATTTACGTAGTAGCGTTTCTGAAATAAAAAGATAATATTGATGCTTGAGTAAAATATTAGTTATAGCCGGCTTCACACGGTTTTTTTACCAAAACGTAATATACAAAACCTTGCAGAAGAAATGATGGTGAAAACCACATCAAAATTTTATGCGTAGTTAAAAAGAACAACACGATCATAATATAGACAGACGCGTGAATGTCGAAAATTAGCCCAAGGGAACATAATCCCGGGATAAAAAGTATCCTATGTGCTATTCCAGACTATAATCTATCTTTGTGCCAAATTTCATCCAGATCCGTTCAGTAGTTTTTGTGTGAAAGTGTAACAAACATACATACATCCTCACAAACTTTCGCATTTATAATATTACTAGCTGTTCCCCGCGGCTTCGCTCCCGTGGGCCACCCCACAGGACTCGTTAACGGGATAGAAAAATAGCTTTAGTAGCTTAGCTTTCTATTGGTGAAAGAATTTTTTAAATCGGTCCAGTAGTTTCGGAGCCTGTTCGGTTCAAACAAACAAAAAAATCTTTCCTCTTTATAATATTAGTATAGACTAGTATACTAGTAGGATAGGATAGGATTAGTAGGATAGGATAGGATAGAGATAATTATTTCTTCAATAGTCTAAAAAACTGTTCAAGAACAAAAATAACGCAAAGGAAATTTTTGAGCTAAAAACTTTTTAACAAAAAAATCAAACCGACTTCCACAACAAAGCGAAAAATAACTTTGTTTTCCGAAGTCGGTGTAATGCGCACGGGACCAGTCAATGTGGCGACGCTTGGGGGAGGCCTATGTCCAGCAGTGGACGTCTTTCGGCTGATATGATGCTGATGATGATGCTCGACGGTCTTCGCAGGGTGGCTGGTAGCAGCTAGATTTTAGAGTTGCTGAGTATCGAGGCGCCGCTGATGTGCGATTGGATATGCCTTAACCGTTACAGGACTACATGTCGATAACCTATGTTTTATACCCCAGGGGCAGACGAACAGTTGTGTCGGTGAAGGGTTCTATCGATGAAAATTTCATAAGTGAATCGTTATGTCGGCAAAACGTTCGTCATTGTCTTAGAATAATCGGGGAAAATACATAAAAAGAAGATTCCAACTAATTGAGAACCTCCTCCTTTTTTTGAAGTCGGTTAAAAAAGAAAATAGTAGGTACTCACTTGTGTCAAAGTAACAACATCAGTATCATAGTCAACGTATACTGTTAACACAGGATGGCCAGCCTGGGTGATCCATGAGCCCATGACGTCATCGATGGTAGAATCGGGGTAGGATTCTAGGGAATTGTAAGCGCGGACACCTTCGTTCAGACCTTGGTACAGCTTCTCTGGGTAGCCAGAACTGAATGAGCTGTAAAACATAATAAAAGGAATCAGAAAATTTAACTTTTAGTAAAAACTAAAAAAGTAACACCCATGGTCCTGATATGTATCTTAAATAAATCCTCAACGAATACTTTTATTATGCGTACAGCTAAAGAGTTTTCTGACAACTACAACTAGGGGCCGTTAAGTCAAGAGTAAATAGGTTACTTATATGCAAGCGTGCTTCAACGTCGACCACATCACCGCTTACCATCAGGCGAGGTAGTGGTCAATCGAGCTTGTTGTTAAATAAATAGTGTTTTATATTTCCAATTCACTCAGTCGCCATTACAACGGCTACAAATTCTCGAGTTGAGGAGGTTTATGTTAATTAATAAAAATTAAAAAAAAATAACTAGGAAGCTCAAATGGGGATGGGTGGGTCATATGCTCCGTGAAAACAGGAACAAGTGGACAAAGAACATAACAGAATGGACCCCTAGATACATAACAAAGCGGAAAAGAGGAAGACAAAGAAAGCGCTGGTCTGATGATATAAAAAGGATAGCGGGTCCACTATGGCACCGAACTGCTAGAATTAGAGAGGAATGGAAAATGCTGGAAGAGGCCTTCGTGTCACGCTGACACGCCGACACTCGCACCGAAATTGTTGGCAACAGAAGCTATAATAAATAATAAATAATGTTAATTAATAACAAGCTATAACTGTCAATTTGGTTAAGCAAGTCTGAGTTGGGTGAAACAAATCACCTAAGATTAGTTTCCACTAAATACCTTTTCCAGCTGCTCCAACTTTCGAGTGTTCGGAGAACTTTTCAGATTTTGAAGACGTTTCACGCCACAAAATCTTAGAGCATTTAACTTACACAAAAACAAACGCATAACTTACTTATTCGTCAAATAGAAGTTCAATCCATATTTGAAGGCGTCATCCCCAATAAAATGATGCATCATTCTGATGACAGAACCAGCTTTCTGATAAGTGATGGTTCCGAAATGACCGCTGATTTCAGCGGGAGAGTTGACGTTGTTGTTCGTGATTGGTGGAGCAGTGGGATTGTTGTCAGCATCATAGGCACTGTACACTGATCCGATGACCAGTTGATTGGCTGAACCTACTTCTGGATCCACCTGTTCAAATGTATAATAGAGAGTTTTTCAAAATTATCTTGGTATTGATAACGACGAAATTCCGAATATATATTATATATATTATACTATTTGTCATTATTTTCAGTCTCATGATTCACAAAATGTGATTCACCGACCCAAACTATTCATACCACTTGAGATACCAAAACTGGTAGACAAGAAGGTATGTAGAAACAGAAGGACTACTCGAGACCGTTTAATATAGGACGATAATAATTATTAAGACGATCAATTAAATGATATGGTGGTCTAAATAAAGCAAAGAACCAAAGATACTTAATACTTACAAAGGCAGTGATGTAATCTTGGAAATAGTTGGCAAAACCTTCGTTAAGCCAGGTGTTACTCCACCAATGGCAGGTCACCAGGTTTCCAAACCACATGTGCGTGGTCTCATGAGCCACGATTTGAGCAACCCTGTACTTGAAGTAAGGAGTTGACTCCTCGGGAACATACAGCAATAAGGCCTCCCTGCAAGATTTATAAATGAGGAATAGGAAATCATCTAACACAAAACGAAGAAAGTATTGGTTACGCTATCATTTTAGATCAAGAGTCAATTCTTCGACGTTTACTCAAATGCCCTATTTAGAAATTGATGTCTTTATAAATACAATGTAATGGTATGGCATAAATTGATTGTATTTAAATTTATAATGACAAAAATCTACTCATACCTGTATTTAATGAGGCCCCAATTTTCCATAGCACCAGCCCTAAAATCTGGTAACGCAACATGATCGAGCCTCAAACGACTGTTAGTCGAGTAGTAGTTGATGCCAAAGTAGTTGCCCAAAGCATCTACGACTTTCTTGCCAAATTCGAAGGCATATTCACTCTGATTCTTCGCGTCAGGTCTTGTGTAGACTCCAAACTCTTGAGTTCCGTTGAGGCTGGAGGCAGCTGCTTCGAATTCCGAGACCAGGAATGCAACGAGGTATGTTGCCATCCTCGGTGTTTGGTAGAAGACCTCCCTGATGTAGCCATTTGTCCTTAAATTTAAAAACTAACTTTATATCCACAATTTGTAAACTTTTTGGAAACCTTTTTTCTTTCAGAACGATGTACTTCTAAAAGTATTGAATAAAATTTCTGAAATATATTTCATGAACCGACGAAAATTGTATTTGATTTGAACAAAGAACGCACATATAAATATTGGTATCCGTATTTGGGGCGTATATAAGCATAATCACACTTTATTGTTTCTGCTGCTGAGTCACAAGCCTCATCCCGGTGAAAGGGAGTCCCAATATTCAGTATCAGGACACTTTGATATTGCTATTTAATAATTAATTTATATTAAGACTTACAAAGTTTCTCTCCTTTCCAAGTCAGTGTTGGATAACGATGGCTGAAAGTCAGCTGGGCGATCGATCCCAATAACGAACGTCGCTTTCAGCTCAGGCTCGTCGAAACAAGGAAACACCTTTCTTGCGTGAGTCGGTTCCATTTGAGTAGCACCCAGCCATCTGGAATTTACAGCGTCATCGTTAAGACCTGGAAAATTAGTTGCTCTGGCACTCTTAGGATCTTTTGACCAAGAAGAGACGGTTTTTGTTAGCCATTTTTTTTGATTGTCCTGGGAAACATTCAAAAGGCGCCTGGACTTTTTGTAAGCCTACGACTGTTTGCCAAATACTTCTTCTTTCTCCTCTCAAAACTCGCTGTCTTGTATGATCTCTGATTTGTCCCGTAAATATGATTAGAAAAAAAACAGGATTATGATACATTTATCGTAATGATGACAGCGAGTTTTTTATTATAGTCTTGCGTTTGGCCACTTTCTCACCGTAAGCGATGATGTGGCCGACGCGATTCAAACGTAACCTATTCACTCTTGACTTAAAGACGCCCATAGTAGCTATCAGGAAATACAGACTCCCGCAGGGAATTGCACTCCTTAACTGTACGCATAATAAAAGCATTCCCAAAACGTTTGGTACGTATGGGGGGGATGTCCACCATGAACCGATGACGCATCGCCGTAATCGATGATACGATGACGGGAAATGTTGGACATGTCACCACCGTTGTTTATAATACTGTAGGTCTAATAATATACTTGTAATTTGACACATTTATTTATTAGAAGCAAATCCAGAACTTATTTATTCAAAAACTGTATGGCATTACATGACCTTGGGATCGAACCCAGAAGATGTGCGATTGTAGTCAGTCAATGCAGTCGAGCACTACGAGTAGCTAAACAATTGCATAATAATATGAAATATACATTTTAATTATGAAGGTACAGGACATACATAATATATAAGATAGACATAACAGAAATGATGTATACACAATTTTCTAATCTAATACATGCTGCAAAAAGTAAATATGTTCAGTATAACCTTTATCTTCAGACATTTAATACCAGCTTTACGCTATCGTCAATGTAACTGCCTATCTTTGCAGCAGATCAGTTGTTCTGATAAGTGATCTCAGCATTATCAAATATGTTTGCATTGGCTTAGATGAGAATGAGGTAATGTTACCTACTGAGACATCTTACTTCTGTTTTTATTGCATCGTAGCTAGGTTTTTTCCGCTGTTTCGCTCTCGTAGCCTATACTGCAGAAACGTGCATCTTTCCAGGATCAAAGTACCTTATGACTGACAACAATAGTGTAGTTTTCTATCCTCTTCTGCCCGCGTCGTGGAAACAACTTTTCCTTCACAAGTTTGCGCCATCTATGCCTGTCCTTTTTGTCGTTTGGTGTTCAACGATTTACGGACTTGGTCTGACCAACTCTTCTGCTTAACCGGTCTTCCTTGTGGAGACTCAACTATAGCCTACAACCAGGCTCAAAAAGCTAAACATAAGCGACCACGCTGAGGGCTAGCCCCTATGGGGTCGGACCCCGGCTCAGGGCGTCGCTGGGGGGACAACGAAGGCTGGATCGTGAAAGGTGACTACCATACGTACGGAAAATACCTTCGTGGAGAAGAACGGACAAGAAACTCCTTTTATATCTAATATTTTAACTATAGCTCAGCACACATTTTTTTTTTTTTTTTTCTCTCAACATTTGGCATGATTTTATGCCAAGGACAACGCGACGGACCTCGACGGCGAGGACGGAACGAAAGCGGTCGTTTTTGTGTGCTACATGTACCGGGATCGAGAGTGTTCGTACTAATTACGAACCCATTGGCCGTCTTTGCAGACAAGGCTATCTAGTTCCCTAGTTATGCTATCGTACCTCGAAAAAAGGATGCTGCATGAAGCGAGGGTGAGTGAGCCTGCATTCTGGATTTCTGCATCCAGAGCTCGGGCCTGAGGGGACATCCAAAGGAAATACGCGCTGATTATGTTTTCCGCAACGCTCAGATATGGCTTATGCCCGGTGGGGGCGACAGGGGGAGGGCACTTGGCGGCGGCGGTGATGGTTGAAGCCACCTTGTGGCTTTGTGCGTGCATGGGGGCTGCAGGGCCACTGGGTCGGGGACTGCAATTGACGCTGCGATGGGGTGGGCCATCAGCGCTGGAATGGTCTGGGAGTAAGACTGAGGAGGCATACTTTTTAGGTTTGTTTACCCCACGGAGAAGTCCTCTGAGGGACGAGTCTAGGAGAGACTTGTCAGGAGGGAAGCCTCGAGGTGGTGGGGGCTTCGCGCTGTTGGTGTGCGATGATGACACGTTTGTTAGCTTTACGCGCTAATTTGGGGACTTTTGGGTAACCCCGGTAGTTGGCCGAGTGCCCGACTTGGCCACAGAGCACGCAATTGGGAGGCTCCGTGCATTCTGAGCGGTCTTTAGGACGGGTGCAGTCCTTAGTGCCATGATCACCCAGGCACTTAACGCACCTGGGAGTGGAATAGCAATTAGTCTGGCTGTGACCATAGAGTTGGCAGCGGTGACACTGACTAACGAAGTGGGGGCGGAAGGGCTTTTCAATAGATATGCCTGGCAGGGAGCATACCGTAGTAATGTTAAAAATGGGATTGAGACCAAGGGGCGGTATGGATGCAAACAACCAATACCATGTCGTACTGTTGGCCGCCTCTTGTTTGATGCAATCGGTGGACATCGGTAACAGGGATTTTCTGGGCTAGTAAATCCTTACGGATTTCCTCCGTAGGGATTTCCTTTGGTACACGCCTAATCACCACTCGGATGGACTATTCTTCAGGGAGGGAGTAGGAGATATAACAAAAATATAGATTTACATCTTTTTATATTAATTCAGACGTAAAGATAGAGCCTTAGGGACTTAGAACTAGAAAACCGGCAAAGTGCGTGTCAGACTACCCACATATAAGGTTCCGTACCAAATGTAGAATATATTGGTATTTGTTAGTAAATTACCTAACATACAATCCAAAATATATTATGATGTTTGACACGCACTACCAAAACGTCATGTACTCAAAGCATTGGTTGATAATCGTAATAGCTTACACAATGCTACTTTGTCTAGCCCTCTTGATAAAATAATAGTACAAGAATGCGATATTAACTGCATACGAGTATTTCGTAAAAGGTAAACAATTTTCAGACAGTAGATATATGGTACAGTGGCGATTTTTTATAAAGCCAACTAATCCCGAAGCTTTTTCTCGACTGGTAAGATTCATTATGACTTGATATGAAGAAAATTCTGAAAGTCATTGTTTTTGGTTAATTCCTCATCACCATCAATTTTCAGACAGTAGATATATGGTACAGATCGCTTTTAGCGATAAGGCCGCCCATTGTGTTACCCAGTGTAATGTTTTCTTTTTCTACACTTTCTGTAACTTATATGGTGTACATAATAAAGAGTATTCTATTCTATTCTACAGTGGCGATTTTTTATAGAGCCAACTAAGCCCGAAGCTTTTTGTCGTCTGGTAAGATTCATTATGACTAGATATGAAGAAAATTCTGAAAGTCATTGTTTTTGGTTAATATCTCATCACCATCAATTTTCAGACTGTACCATATATCTACTAGTGGCGATTTTTTATAGAGCCAACTAAGCCTGAAGCTTTTTGTCGTCTGGTAATATTCATTATGACTTGATATGAAGAAAATTCTAAAAGTCATTGTTTTTGGTTAATGCTTCATTACCATCAGTTTATGGTATTCAATATATGGTACAGTGGCGATTTTTTCTAGAGCCAACTAAGCCCGAATTTTTTTCTCGTCTGGTAAGATTCATTATGACATGATATGAAGAAAATTCTGAAAGTCATTGTTTTTGGTTAATGCCTCGTCACCATCATTTCAGCCAAACGACGTCCACTGCTGGACGTAGGCATCCCCCAAGCGTCGCCACACTGATCGGTCTTGTGCGTCTCGCATCCACCGGACTCCCGCAGCCTTGACAAGGTCGTCGGTCCACCAATTGGGAGGCCTTCCATTGTGTAAAATTCTCAATGTGAAAATTTTTGAGGCATTTTGGTTGAAAAAATTACTGATCGATTTGGGTGAAACTTCACACTAATATAGCTTATACATCAGATTAAGATTTGACTTCTTTTTTCGGTAATCTAACAGTATTACTCAATTTCAAATAAATTTACTATCCTTATGATACCTCAGTTCAAGTGTTTTACAATATAACTACTGCACGTGCCAATTGTGCCAAGTAAGTACTTCTAAGTAGATTTACAAGATTATTCAATATTTACTTTATATTCCACGATTTAAACATACGACGAACATTTACTTAGTACTTTACTTCTATAAATAACCGTCAAGTTTATAACTCTAACTCTTGAAAAGGATTATAATTTCCAATGTGATAGATTTTGATAGGGCAATTTTTTTATTGTTTGGTATAAAGTTTTCGCATATCTTTTATTAGTATAATAATACCGTGGGCTAATAATTCTTCGAGTTCTCGCTTCGAGTTGCATACATTTTTAAGGCATAATAATTATTCATCTATGGATTAGGTTAAGCTGCGGCGGGGGTGGCCCAAGGGCCATCCCTCGCCGCAGCTCATGAACCGCGAACATTTTTATTCCAAAGAACATTATGTGTAAATATAATTATGCGTTTATAACATTATGGTTCAAAAAGTAAAATTATTCTACATTATTATGTCAACAGTATTTATGGCAATAAACATTATGGCAAAAAATTATATGCGTAATGATCATTATGCTGCATTTCGTTATGCCAATGTAAATAATGACAATATATTTTATGCTTAGCAGCCTATAATGTTTCCAGGATTGCTACAAATACCTTATCTCTGTGAAAGAGAGTGGGCGGTAATCCACCACGTGGCTACAGCGCCGTTGGCAGTTTATTCACGATGTTTCTTTTTCACTATTTTGAGAACAGTGATGATGAAATAAATTGTTTAAAGTAAAACGACTACCCATGACCGTTAACCCTTACTAACTCTGAGTCGGTATCCATTGTGTATGACATATTTATATAATCTTGTTAGCAACCTAACCCAGAGTTAAGTTTTTGGCGCAAATCAGCCTAAGTCGATGCCGTTCGCACTAATGTTCGCTATATATACCGTGAAAAAAAAATGTGTCAATAGTACTTACTTTTTGACTCCATTCTGGTAATAGTAATTCCTGTAGAATCCATTCAGATCTGTTCTTATTGGCCCTTTGTATCTAATCTGCAATACATACTCCACTCCCGGTTCCAAATTGCTTACCAAATTGATATAAGCAAATGTGTAGGTTGTGTTAAATTGGAGACCATTTGTAGCATCGAGTGCAATAGTATTCCCTGTATTGAAGACTGCAACAATTATGTTATCAGAACTGAAGGTCAGGTCTTGGGAATGGAGTTTGATCTGATTGGTGCTATTAGTGGTTGTAAACTGTATGCTGACAGTCCCATCAAATGTAAACTGGTTTGCATCACCAGTGTCGAAGTATGGTGTTATCAATATCTGGTACTCTGATGGTACAATCGGTGTGTTCAGTCGATAGTTGGTATCAGTAGCGTATGCATCGTTTGATAGACTTAAGCATGCTAATGCTAAAACCAGCAGATTTCGATACATGTCTGCAAAAGAAGGATCTTTGTAAGTATTTTAGACCAGAAATGAAGGTATTATAGTACCTAGTATTTCTTCTCAAAGCAATTATAGAATAGGTGTATAAAACAGTCGACCACACGTCGGCGGTACCAATTTGACTTTACTCTTGTATAGCGTAGTATAGACTTCAATAAAACACGAGGCTAGCTTATACTGAGTTTGTTACCACTGAATGGCGGAAAACTGTATAATCACATTTGTTTGCGTAAGATTAATGGCAAACCCAATAAGTAACAGACTGTAACAGTTATTTTAGCAACAATTTCATAAAAGGACTCTTCGTGCTTGCGACTACTACACTAATGAGATTATCAAAACTTAAAACTTCTTCATTAAAATTTTAATCCGATGACGTGGGTTCAGAAGGATATGAAGAAGTGCGGTCTATCTACTGACGAGGCTTATCAGCGGAACAAGACGACTCTGAGTAACGGGAAGTGGTAAGGTGGAAGAAGATTCAAATATTAAACTAGTCGCTGTCTAACTACTTTGGTAAGTATGCTTAAGATAAAAATAGAAGTAGCAATCACTTTTAAAAGGAAAAAAGTGACTCAAAAACACTAGTGACTAAAGTAATAGTGACTAACATACTTATATTGTACATGTTATTTTGATATAAACGAAGAAATAAGAAAGAAAAGAAGTAAAAGAAAATGATTCAGTTTCCAAAGCTTAATTTCTTAATCACTTACCATCAGGTAAGATAGTAGTCAAGCGCAAGTCTACCAATAATAATAAAAAAGCAAGCTCCCAAATAATTAAAAGAACTTGATAGTTTAAAGTATATATCGAAGTAAGAGGCATTATTTTTGAAAGATTAGACCGGCAGTCTTATTGCGTAATGAATTCGGCAAGGCATTGAAAGGGCAAATAGTATGAAAAATCTATGGCCGATGCCAATACCATGCATAAGCCAATGCAACTTTTAAGTAATAAATTGTACTGAACTAAACCTACAGTTAATTTGTTTAAATCAACAAAACGCTTTGAAGATACTATGGGAATCTGTTCTGTATAAAAAAATCTCTATTTTCTACAGTACTGGTTCACGTAGGCTATCATTATCAGTGGATTATCCAAAACCCAGTAAATTAATTAAATTATTTTTTTAAATAGATTAGAAGAGTTTCAATCGGTTAACTGTTCCATCGGTTACTATAATACTAGTTATGAGGTGAACCGATCCAATATTTAATTTCCAATACAATTATTGAATTTCCGCTGCACGCGGTAAAAAGAGGTTACAAGCTCCGTAGGGGTAACTGAATGAATGGCTAACCATTTGAAAGGCTTCAGTTTTTAATATGGTTGCTGCTCCACTGCAGAGCAAAAGAAAATTTTCATACAGAGAAGATAAGGGCATTAATCACCACGCCTCCCCGGCTTGGCGATTTCAAACTATTATTAAAACTATTATTAACCATATAAGTCCAGGTTTGGTTTGGTCCTTAGATATATTAAATTAAAAAGATTTAAACAAAATCAACTAACCTGCCGTGTTCACTAGTATCAACTACTGTGCAAACTGTGCAACGTATAACTATATCTTCAGATATTTGTGAGTCGTTACTCTGTGACTGATAAGCGACATCTTAAGTGTGGTGTTATCATTCGTGATAGTGCAAAACTCATCTTCTGTAGTAGTTATGTTTTATGGGTTTACTGTTTTACTAAGTAGTGTAAAAAATGTAATACTGAGTTTAATGGTATCATCATGCTAGTATTTTCTTCTGCACTCGTTATAAAAATGTGAATACAAATTCTTGTTATTTTGGCTGTGCGATGGGTTTGACTACATTCTTAACTAAGTAAAAGCAAGCAATGTATACTATGTTTTCATATTGATTTAAATATCAGATCACTACTATACTATCATTCTAAATCATAGCAAATGATAGCGTGACGACAGATAGGAAGAAAGGAAAAGAAACCGTATAGCCAAGTAAGAATGGACAAGTAACAATGCAAAGAGATGGTGATAATACTACAAAATCATTACCATAACAAACGATTTTAAACGAACCAACATACCTATAATTTTCATTATAACTAGACCATTACTCTCTCTGTCTCAATCGAATCGACAAAAACATCTTGACATAAGATTAGAAAGATAACATTGTACAAAGCGCTTAATATAATATCGGCAGATCTATCTATCAAGAGTTCTATCAACAACATTGAAAACTATCCAAAATAGGTGAAGGTTTAAAAATTTACACATGTTTATCACAATATTCGAATTGATATAACCGATTGTATGCATTCTTTGAACAATTTTTAACAAAATAATTAAACTGACTTAAAAAAAGAATATTTTCTTTTCAGAAGTCGGTGTGTTTGGTACCTATTGTTTTTCGTTTTTAGACACCAACTTTGGAAAAGAAATTAATTTTTTCGCTTTCTAGTGTTTTTTTTAAATCGATTATTATTTTTTCTTATAAAGTTTATTATTTTTCTCTTTTTATTTTTGATACCTCAAATTTCCATGAAAATCATTTATAACCAAAGTACATCTCATGATGATTCCAATAAACCCAAACAAGACGAGAACATTGTTTAATTTTGGAGTTCCAGTGCCTACCTTTCTTCTTCATCATCAGATCAGTTCGATTGTACTATTTTCATCAGTACCATTATTAGTATTATCATTCTTAAGTATTTTCTTCATCACAGTTGATTAACTATTCAAGATATCTTATACCCGTGACATACTTATCTTTAAGGAGTTCAAGTGGCCAAGTGTTGTCTTCTTCATCAGTTTCATTTCACCAAATGATACTTTCTGAGTGCAAATGATTGCATTGTTAATGAAAATACCAAAATCGCTATATGTATGCCTATAATATTTGAAGAGTTCCCTCGATTCCCATGGGATTCCATCATCAGATTCTAATTTGGTGATAATGGCACCAATTTGAAAGTAGGTATACCCTTTAAAACACAAAAAAATACTTTTAAAAATCGGTCCACAGTTGACGGAGAAATCGGAGAACATACACCTATATATCATCTATCTGTCATCTATCTTTTCTAAAGGCAAAAGTGATTGACTGATGTATCAACGCACAGGCCAAAACCTTAGGGCTAGAAACATAAAATTTCGCATACGTATTCCTCTTAAGACGTAGGCATCCACTAAGGAAGGATTTTTCAAAATTCTAACCCCAAAGGGGTGAAATAGGGGATAAATGTTTGTATGAAGCTTTTTAAACCTTGGAAATATTTGCATGAAATTTCGTACGAATTGAGTACGGCAAAAATAATGAGTTCTGTATTTCAGCGTACTCCAAAATTCAATCCCTAAGATGGTAAAATAGGGGATGAAAGTTTTAAATAAACGCACAGGCCAATCCCTTAGGGCTAGAAACTTAAAACTTCGCAGACGTATTTCTCTTATGACGTAGATATCCACTCAGGAAGGAGTTTGCAAAAAAGGATAAAAGTTTGTATGAAACTTTTTATTCCTTTGACATATTTGCATGAAATTTCGTACGAATTGAGTACGGCAAAAATAATGAGTTCTGTATTTCAGCGTACTCCAAAATTCAACCCTTAAGAGGTTAAAATAGGGGATGAAAGTTTTAAATAAACACACAGGCCAAACCCTTAGGACTAGAAACTTAAAATATCGCACACGCATTCCTCTTATGACGTTGGCATCCACTAAGGAAGGCTGGTTTTTTGATGTAAGAACCAAAATCTTTCTTTGTGTGAAAGAGACAGTAATACTGATGTAAGAGCAATCGGAAGAGAAGCGATAAAAGTCAGATGCGGAAGAGGTTCGTTCGGAAGAAGTTCCTCGAACATGAATATCAGCGCAGCCTTCGTGCAGAGCTTCTTAATCGAGACGTCATCATCACTTCCTCAAGCTTTCTAGCAGTGAGTCACACAGCCAGCCAGTTCCCGAGTCACTGGGATATCATCACCCCGACTCACTGGGGCACAACCGCATACAGTTCCGAATCACCGCGAACTCTGCAACTTCCGGTTCCGACTCACGGGAACCAACCTTCCACTGGCCTGGCACGCATCACGAGATGTACCGACGATTCAACCAGCTATCGACCTCCAGTCTCCGAAGGGGAGTGATGTAGCGGCACCAACGCCGCCACTGACGCACTAATGACATGACATCACAAACACAAATCCTGCATCGCGAAAGCAAAGTTTTCGGCACGATTTGAACACATACAACAGTCCAACAATAACCGTTGGGCAGTTGCCCGGACCAGACACAACACCCTTCTGGTCGGAGGATCCTCCCTTTTCTATGGAGGTTTGTGGGTCTTTACACCCTGTTTCGCATACCTCCAAACTAGAACGATATGTCCATATGGATATCTATATATCCATCAAATATAAAGAAATATCCCACGTGAACATACTACTGAGATAAAAAGTCTTTGTGCTATTCCAAACTATAATCTATCTCTGTGCCAAATTTTATCCAGATCCGTTTAGCCATTCTGAAACATCCATTCATCCAAACTTTCACATTTATAGTAATCTAAAATAATATTATAAAGAGGCAAAGTTTGTGAGGTTTTAGGTGGTAATCTCTGGATCTACAAAACGGATTTATATGAAATTTGGCATGGAGAGAACCTAGGAAGGATATAGGATAGTTTGTATTCCCTTGGGATTATAAAACACTCATTACGCGGGCGAAGCCGCGGGCAGAAGCTAGTAAAAAATAAAGTAATAATATTTATACAATGGAACATAGAATCTCCTCCTTTTTGGGAAGTCGGTTAATAATAATTTTCATGTCAATAGCTTATGTTCTTCGATACAAATTAATCTCGGAGTGATAATATCGAAATTGTGGGTCCTAAGAAATCAAGGGGAGGAGAGTGGGGGAGGGGAGGGTAAGGTGCTCTTGTTTCATAGCAGACAACAATTGAGGATTCAAAACAGCCAAACAATAACAACTTAACAAAATAAATATTTCCTTTATTACTTTTTACTTATAGTTATGTACAAATTTTACTTAACTCTAATGTTTTTTTTTGTGACCAACCGGTTGGTCCGAGAAAACTCCTCAGACAATACGCACTGTTCTAAAACTACTTAATTATAAAAAAACACAAAATTATTTTAGCAATCACATTACTTTAACAGCATAGCGAGTGCTGTCCACAACAGCAGCATGGTTGTTGGCATGTAAATTGCCGCTGAACTTGGTTCTGGTGTAGTAGTGGTTGCTTCTGTAGTAACTGCTGGTGTGGTGGTTGTAGTCGAATCTGTAGTCGTATCTGCAACCGATACTGAAGTCGATTCTGTAGACGATACAGTGGTAGGTTCCGTCGAAGTTGTAGTGGGCTCCGTTGAAACTGTAGTAGTCTCTGTTGTAGGTGTTGTGGGCTCTGGTGTAGTAGGTGTAGTCAATACATCGCCATTTTCAGCTGCCGTTAAAATTTCTTCAGCATTCGCTGTACCCCACGCCATGGAAGTCCTAGCACTGGCTATGGCGTTGAGACCCACCTGGTATTCAGGAACCAGAGCCTGATTAGAGGTGAGCCATGTCTGCATCTAGGAATAGAAACGATCTTTTGTTAGTATATGTTGTAAATTAATTAATTTTCCATATTCACCAGAACTGGATTCTTATATTGTGTTGTATTTTAGAGTAGAAATTAATGTGTGGGATACATTTTCATAAGCAAGAAAATCTGTACAGGAAATGTCTTGGCCTTTTTAAATTTCATTTGCGAGGATAAACTTGCTATTTACTCATCGCAGAGGCACCAATGCTTGCAGAGAAATATTTATGCTAACAAACGTGTATTCGTTAGTTTTACTAAATTTTCTGTTTGTTTGTGTAATTATGTTAATTATTTACTTACTTCCGTCAAGCCTTCCTCGTCCAAATAGCCGGCTATGCCACTGAGAATGCTGTCAAACCACGCTGGCAGGACGACACTGCAAATTCCAAAAAAATCTAAGTCAATAGTAAAAGACATCAAGTCACAAAGACTCAATCAAGAGTGATTAGGTTACTTCTAGGCAAGTGCGCTTCACCGTCGACCACAAAATCGCCTCACATTTGGCGGTCTACTCCCTAAGCATGAAGTCTGTAGTTTTGGCCTTTGTTACGAGCGTTTCCTTCTCCGTATCACATACGAACGTATTATTCGTTCGAGGCCCGAACTATTGATGAATGACAACACAATTTGACAATTGTACCTACTCCCGATGTATTTTTATTCAACGCTTATTTTTTCACTCCGGACTTTTTCAGTTTCGGAGTACTTTCGGGTGGGGCCCGTAACTTCGTTGACGGTGATAGATATGAGACCGCCTGGTGAAATGGTCAAACGAAAGCATAACTGCTATCAACAAAAAATGTAACTGTTGAATCAAATCAAATAACATTATTTCATGTAAAAGGAAATTACTAAAATTATTTCCAGCAATGTATAAAATGTATAATTTAAATGAGCTTTTGACTATCTGCTGGCATTAAAACATAATTATCATCTGTACATTTATTCAAAACAAGTAAAATGTAAACTATTATGTATATATTTTAATGTTCAATCTGCTTAAGACAACTTATTGACTAATCCAAAATTTAAAAAAAAAAAATATTGTTTAGGAGACTCAATGGTTTTTTAACCCAGTCGTTTAAATTTGATAGCCCAAGTATGTACCATCATCTGCCTCATATAATATATTATTTATTATATTATATTCTATAATGTATACCACAAAAATATATGTACAGGACAAACGTTTTTAAAAGCTAGTGTACAATGTTCATCATCATGATTCACAGTCTGACTTCACCCACTGCCTCAGCAGACACAAGAAAACAGAGGCTTAAGCTCAGATAGACCTCTCTTTCTCCCTCGTGTGCCAATAACACGCTCATGCGCCTACCTCATCCAGATGCCGTGATGGAAACATAACCTGCCTAGATATACTTAATTAAAAAGAAAATAAAAACCAAAGATACTTACGCAGTTCTGATAGCAGCAACATTAGCCCTGATGAACGTCAGAGCAAACCTAGCGTTGGAACGGTCTCCCATATAGAAGAAAGTGAAAGCATTCACTCGGTCTTGGGCTTTCACGGATTCGTCATTCAAGATATTATTCAAGTACCTGACAAAATAAATAAAAGTCATCATCATCAGTTTGTAAAAAGTCATCATCAGTGTTCAAAAGACATCAATAGCTGTCAAGCTTTTTTATTAATTAAATATAGATATTAAGTTATTTATAAAATATGATTTTTATGAGTTAATATTTCATTAAACCTGAAGACAAACTGCATAATATTCAAAGGCCTCTTCTTTTTTTCTTCGAGAATTATGTGAGCTATTTAAACCTTTACATATTTTAAGACTTAATTGATATCGTAACCATTTATATCAAAATCATATAATTATATGATACTCACAACGACCTAGCTGCATCGGTAGTGGTGCATCCCAAGGTTCTGAGCATAGCGACTTCATCTGCCTGATTGTTAGAAGCCAGGCGACGAGTGTTGATGAGGTTCCATTCTGTAAGGCCACCAGCGCGGATACCTTGGCAGAACACGTGGCGTCTCAGGTTAGGGTTGACGCTGCAAAATATAATAATATTAATAGAACCATCATCATGTTTTCAGTGTCTTATTTTAATGCAAGATTTATATATACTTATAATATTTAATAAATTAATGCTCGTTATGGGCCTGGCCAATTTCCTCTTGACTTTATTAAGCCGTTACTCTACAAGATTAGACTTTTATCATCATAGCGTTTTACACATTGTAAATTGGGGTCAGTCACGCGATAGGTATCCGTATGTGCTTTGGTAATGTATGTTTTATCATATTCTTTAATAAGATATTTGTTTGTGTAAAGGACATGGCTAAACAACTGCCCTTAGCACGTCTAGAAATTTCTCACTAGCTCGTAACATTCAAATATTCATTAATGAATTATTACATTTTTATTATTCTTCTAGAACTTTCGTGAATTAATCAAATAATTAAAAGTTTTTTCATGTTTTTGTTTGACAAGAAGAACACAAGATTCCGTTCTACGAAAAATTGTAGTCAATAAACCTACTTTTAAATACATTTGCGTAAGTCGAACCGAACAGTATTCATTATTATTTAATATTGTACCTATCGCAATACATCTCAAATATTCATTAATGAATTATAACAGTTTTATTATTTTTCTAGAACTTTCGTGAATTAATCAAATAATTAAAAGATTTTTCATGTTTTTGTTTGAGAAGAAGAACATAAGATCCCGTTCTACAAAAATTGTAGTCAATAAACATACTTTTAAAGACATTTGCGTAAATCGAAACGAACAGTATTCATTATTATTTATTTTTGTACCTTTCGCAATACATCTTAAAACCTTAGAGATTATTTGATTTCTAGAAATTATTGGCAAAATCTGGAAAGCAACGGCGCTTAAATAGTGCTGACACTAAAAAGTTCGATTCGATTAGAACCAAATAAAAATAAACATGTTGGGGGTGTCATGGGAACTCACTTTGAACGAAGTACCTTTCGCTGGGTATTATGTATTAATACAGAGCCAACTAGTATGGTCTTAAGTTTCAATTGCGTATTGATTCATCATGAGATGCATAAACTGTGGTGTAGCAACAAATGAAAGATCTTGAAATGACAGCCGGGACCAACGGCTTAACTAGCTTTCCAAGACACGAAGGAAACTCGCTATGTAAAGATGGTACACGATGAAACCACGGAATGATCTCGGCTAGCGTTGCTTAACCTTGAAGATCGACCTGTGCGTCTGTTATTATTAAGCCACGAGCTCCTCTGAACGCCTTAATAAAGTATCATAGCAAAATCTTATTCTTTTACAAGTTTGTATACCTATTAATGTAGGCGTTTCTACGATTTTATTTTCAGGATTATGACGATATAAAAAGTGTCTGTAACTTTTTTCATACGAAATACTTATATTCAGCTATTCAGAATTACATATTACTAGTTAAAATGTCTATTCATTGCTAGGGCAGTCGTCCATACTTTATTTAGCCATGTCATTTTAATATTATGCTTACGTTTCTCTCACTGCAATGTTAATCTAAATAAATGTAATATATATATAGTACAAAAAATATTATTTGACAGTTTAGTTAGTGAATATCTGCTTTGGTGAACCAAAACAGTTATTTCGTTCGTCGTTTCGGTCAAGTTTTGCCAGTAAGTCCTAGGTTTTACCGTAGTTCAAGCTTTTATAGTAACATACACATTTTTGGACGTATTCCTTACCTATTAAGATTGGCATTTGTCACAAAAGCATTGAACTTTGTCTGAGCATCGGCTACACATCCTTCATGCCTCATCGTGTTGCAAGCGAAGGCGAGAACGTAGAACCTGTTCAAGGTCCTTGTGACATGCTCATTGGGAACCACGTTGTAACCAAGGTCAGCAATAACTGGCGCAAGGAATTCAGAAAGTATTCTCTGAAAACAAAAATAAACATGTTGAAACAACAAAATCTATAAGTGCAGAATAGTGTTTAGATAAAAAATGTCACTTCGGAGAAGGTAAATACTAATATGAAACATTTTATGGACATTCCTGATAGTGCCGATATCGTGCAAAGTGTTTTCCAAAAAATAAGTGCATATCAGACGAATAGCATCACATTGCGTCCATGTGAACATACTTACAATTTTGGTTAATAAAAAACCTATAATTATGGTATAAATCGAATCTCGTTGAGCCATCAACAGGTCACTAAGACTTACACAAACAGGAATTCAATCACTCGATTACTTATACTACGATTATTGTGATTGATACGTATACTGCACGTACCTGAGTTTCCAAATCAGCATGACAATATAACGTCAGTTATTATTAATACTAATACCTATATAATAATATCTCACTCTTCTTTCACTACCTTTTTTTTTTCTTTTTTCAACTACCTTTTTTTGGGCACAGTTAAGTCAAAAACGTGCCGTATTTAATGGTATACTTACATCAAAAGCAGTCAACCTCTCAGGGAGGTGTACGAGTCTGTTCCTAAGCCAGGAGAAGCCAGTAATGGCTGGGTACCACGAGTAGTAACTGGTGTCCTTCTTCAGGAACTCAAGAACACGGAAGCCAAGGGCATAAGTCATCTGCCCGGAACGCATGAACGCGAATACGTCGTCAACGATCTACAACCAAAAAATAAAATTTACTAATTTGCTTATAAGTAAAAAAAAAAAAATACAAAAAAATATCGGCTCAGTAATAAGAGAGAAATCAAAGCGAATAATTAAAAAACTCGGTGAATGTATAATCTCCTTTGTTTCTAATTTCATTTTATTAACGTGATTATTAAAATTCTAAAACTGGAGTTTCTTATATTTGTAATATCTTTAGCAATTCAAAAAAAATAAAAAAAATATTGTCGATACATACCTGAGCTCTGTTCAAATGATGGATAGCGGTATGATCGTTGTTAAGAGCATAAGCGAGCAGCCACCAGTTACGTTCATCGTAGTTCACACGGTAGATACCTAGAAAAATATATATTTATATTATTTATTATCAGATCACAGTACGCATATTCTATAGGATGACATTCGCCATTTAGGTTCCTATGTGATGTTATGAGTCAAGTAAAACAAGGCGAATCTTTTCAGAATTTCTGGTAAGAAAATCAATCTAATTAGGCACCAACCAAAATTTTTGATCGATTTGCTATGTTCACCAATGATATTTTGATTAATAAAAATATCGAAATATATGTTTTATTATTATATTACCTTTCTGTTGAACGTTGAATATGACCCATCCATTTCCTGCTGCGTTATCAATGAAGTCAGTCCTCGTTGTCATCACTTTGGAAGGCGTAAGGTTTTCGAAGTTAGGGTTAGATTGCGTCGTATAAGTGAGGGGCAGAGGCCAAACTTGTGAAGTTGGGGTAGCAGTGGCACTGATGAAGAACCGGTTCTGATGGTAGGAGAAAATTAAATTAATACGCATAGTTTAAGCACCAGAACAGATGATTTTCAAAACCTTATGTATCAAAAACTGTTTATTTGTTTCAAATTTTAAAAATTAAATCTGCTTAGCAGTTGCAAAACAGTGCAGAGATTTTTATAAATTTTTCCTTCGTATTTTTCGATTATTTTTTCCGGTCTTTAAAAACTTTTTTCTAAATGAACTGAATATAAATGTTGGTGACTGAACAGGCACCTGAACGATGATTACCTGTTCAAGCTCAATGCGACCAGTTGCCGGGTTAACAGTAACTTTAAGGACTGGGTATCCCTGCTCTTCTACCCAATATTTCATCAAAGAGGAAATATCGTAGGTCGCAGAAGGTGCATCTTCAGACACTGCTCTTGCGAAAGCACTGTAGAGATCGGCTGGGAATGCATGTTGGTAAGAGCTGAAAAACGTAATATTTTTTAAAATAAATTAAACACAAAAAATTTAAAAAAAGCATAAAATATGGTACCTAAATATGTTTTATGAACGAGCTATGAAATAATCAGTTTTAAACTTTTTATACGCCACTTGTATAGTGAAAGAGGACGATTTTTGGTCTACTTATTGGTACTTGTATCTTTCAGAGGGATAATTCTCTAAAATTATGTTTGTTAAATTTGTCTCATGGATATAAGAAAAGTAATCAATTACTTGTCCACCAAGAATCTGTTCAGAGCCTTCTTAAAAGTAGCTTCAGAGACGAGATGCTTCAACATGAGAAGTAGCGCAGCGCCCTTGGAGTAGCTGATGCCAGTGAAGTGTCCAGTGACCTCAGTGGGACTGTTGACAGCGTGCTGAAGAGCCCTGGTGGCCGCTGAAGAGTCAGCAGATAAGGCACTCTGCACGTACATAATATTGAACTGATCCGCCAACTGTAACTCTGGGTACACCTATGAATAACAGAATAAACCATTAGCATAAAATGATCCTTAAATAAATATAAACAACCTATTTTCGTATTCTTCTCAGCAAACCCTTGGATACCCATATCATGGCAGTGCACAAAAATAACTAGGCCGCCATCTTGGGCCGTCCACTATATTGGATTTAGAATGACGTCACTTTGATAACCATGCATTGTCATCCAAACTAAACATGTATGCAAAATTTCATCTTAATATGTGAAGGATAACTACTTTAAAATTCACTTGCAAGATTTGACTCAAACACACTTACGTACATACATACATTGCAAGTTAAACAAAAGCTTGAAAAATAGCATTAAAATATGTCAAATCATAATCGTGAATGTGAAGATCTAAAGTCTGCCTACAATATAGATGTCGAACATGATATAGATGAAAAATCAGTCTTACAATTTCGATTTTGGTTTTTGTCATTTTTGTTCAGTGTGATTGCTGGAAGTGGCCGGCAGAGACTAGTAATTTAATGAAAAATCATGACATAAACACCCGCATCTTTAAAAATCTCAGAGCTGGTTAACACATTTTAAATTCAAATTTTCTATAAATTATTTAAATAAAGTATCTGCTAATCAATTGCTAAACAGCTCAGATTTTTTATTTAATAAGGCCCGTAATATAGTAATTCAATTCAGCATTCATGCCTTGCTTATACTTACACCATCCATAGCGAAATATTCGAAATAGCTTGCGAAACCCTCGTTAATCCAGACGTTGTCCCACCATCTGCAAGTGATCAGGTTACCGAACCACTTGTGAGCGAGCTCGTGAGCAGTAATGGTACCGATGGATTGCTTGTCTGCAGCATTGGTTTCACCTTCTAGGTACAAGAGGCGAAGCTCCCTAGAATAAAATGAAATATGTATTTTTATTTAGTAAATAATCATGACATTGAATTCATATGGTCAGTTTCAGCTAGCATATCATGAAATAGTCGGCCACATGATGAAGTGATCAATTCTAAGATCTGGCTGCAACATATTCACTAGACCACACTTAAATTAAATATTGTAAAACACTTTTTTTTTAATAGAGTAAGTATGGAGTTTCTTGTGCTTACTTCTTCATAACAAGCTACTTTTCCGAATGCATGGTAGATTGTTTTTTTATTACTTGTAAATTTTTATTGTTGACGTTCAAAAGTGCCGCTTGGAGGCCTAGTTGAAATAAATATATTTGACTTTTGAAAAACTTTAGACGAAAGTAACTAATCTTCATCGCTGAGACTATCCAGCGGCTTGTAGCTAAATTAAAAATAAGTCGCTCGGGTCGATCTAAGTTTAAAATAAAATATATAAATGAAATCGTCCCGTGGTTGAGTGGCCGTCCAATACATATTAAAACCCATCCGTGCATCGAAAAGTACATTAAGGCCTTCGTTCTGGTTGTCATTGACTGTTGTTTGCTGGTTACTGTTGGTTGAATCTTTGTCAGTCGTTATGTAACGAGTTGTCAGAAGCTCAACACTCTAAATAACCAGTTTTACTAATGGGCATCGCATTACCCAGTTTTATAAGTCGGATATGCAGTCAGTCGGTATAAATATATGTAGGTATTAGATGCATCTAGTGGGGCTAGAAACAGACTGCACGATAGTTGAGAAAAGACTAGGCAGTTACTTTTTCTCAACTATAGAAGACAATGATCCAAAAAAATCGGGGTCTTTAAGTCAAGAGTGAATAGGTTACTTCTAGGCAAGCGTGTTACACCGTCGACCACATCATCGCTTACCATCAGGTGAGATAGTGGTCAAGCGCGAGCCTAACTAAAATAAAAAAAAAAAATAAAAAAAAATACCTGTAAGTAACTAATCCCCAGTTCTCTGTAGCTCCTGAAGCCCAGTAAGGTGACGCGATCTGATCGTTCTTGATGCCCTCTTCCATTTCATAATACTCAATACCGAAGTAGTCACTAAGCCAGTCTGTTAGAGGGGGTCCCACTTCTAAAGCGTAGGCACCTTGCCCTTGAGTGCCTGGTCTGGCCAGGATTCTATAGGGCTTTGCTGCATTTTCGTTATCGGCAATCACGGTGAAACCTTCGTGGATGTGGAAGGTAACCAAGTAGGCTGACATTCTTGGAGTAACTTGGAAAGTCTCTCTTTGGCGGCCATTAACGCTGAAACAATAAAATTGGAATACTTGATTTCTGTGCAAGTAGTAATTTAATGAATAATTAATATTGTTTTTCTAAGAATGAATCAAATCCTGACGTTTAAATATTGTTTATGTTTTTCGGTTAGAAAAATGAACTTGCTTTAGTTATCGTAAATAAGTTTTGCCCATTATCTAAAAACATTGTTAAGCACCTTCATTATCTTTCGAATATTAATATGTTTATCTGATATGTGGGAAGTCCCAGCTGCGCCTTTTTCCTACTTGGACATTAATCTATTGATTTCTGTCTATTCTGAACCAATACGGGTAAAAGTGGCGGTATTGTACTTATATTATTACTAGCTTTTGCATTTAGTTCACCATACCTACTTCCACTATTAATATAATATTTATTACGAAATAGGTTAACTTTTACAGTCAATCTTTTTTAGTCAATTTTTATTAGATGTGGCCGGTATTTAGTGGCTACTTTGATAAGAAATACTGAAAAAAAAAACCGGCCAAGTGCGAGTTGGACTCGCGCACGAAGGGTTCCGTACCATTATCGCAAAAAACGGCAAAAAAACACGTTTGAACCCCCTTAAATATTTATCTTATTCTGTTTTTAATATTTTTTGTTATAGCGGCAACAGAAATACATCATCTGTGAAAATTTCAACTGCCTAGTTATCACGGTTCATGAGATACAGCCTGGTGACAGACGGACAGACAGACAGACAGACGGATCGCGGAGTCTTAGTAATAGGGTCCCGTTTTTACCCTTTGGGTACGGAACCCAAAAACGCAGAGATCACAATCTCTTTGAAAGACCATACAATCAGTAATTGGTCAAATCAGATGAGAAGAAAGTAGTTGATGTTATTGAACTGTTAAAGACATATTTATTAAAAAAAAAAACATTTGGTCTCGGTCTTGACATGCATAATTTTATGAGTTTTCCCGATGGAAAAAGGCGTAAATCTAAGTACGTACGTGTATGTACATACATAAAAATAATGAGTAAATACTCACAGAACACTCGAAGCAATCCTCATGTTTGAGTAAGATTCAGCAAAGGTTGTTAATCTGTTGATAATGATTCTGAAGGTAGACTTGAAGCCAGGCTCATCGAAGCTGGGGAACGCCTGCCTTGAGTGAGTGGGCTGCAGGTGAGTGGCCGCGTACCAGCTGTGAAAGTAATAATATTAGAATTGTATTGATAAAAAACTCAAATATGATGATGACAAATTCATGACTTTACTGATCTTAGTTCACCGTTCTTTTGAATTTAGAGACTCAATATTAAAATAACGAACGGGTAAAATTTGATCATTGATCCTTGAGGCACTGTCTTTTGAATGTAATCTCTTTATTTTTGTTTATCGTCATCATCATCATCATCCGAAGCTTCGCCCACTGCTGGGCTAGGCCGCTCTTTTCTTGTATCAAGTCTTGTTGATTGTTTGTTTTTCTTTTTTAATCTTTATGTGAACCTGAGGTAAAAATATTATCCTCACCGCACTGTATTAGTGGCGTCCCTGTAGCTTCCTCTGAAGACACCTCGTGACAGAGGCGTTTCATTAATGTTGCCGATGTAGTTCACAGTCAGTATGTATCGAGCCCCATTTAACAAGGAAGTTCCAGGAAGCAAGTTGACTTTTAGGAACTGATATTGCTCAATTATTTCGAAAGGTGTTGTAGTATCCAGTGCTATAGTTCGGCCATTCTCGAAAGCTAGAGACACCGAACCAATACTTCTAACGTTTTGGTGAATAACGAAGGAAGTTATGCTATCTCTCCTTGCCTGTAAAATAAATTATTAAATAATTATGTTCTTGATTTATGCCCACAGTTATAAATTCGATAAATTTATTACATACTGGCTTCTGAAATATAGAATGAAGAGAAAATTATCCCAAGGGAACATATGCCTGGGATAAAAAGTATCCCATGTGCTATTCCTGTGCCAAATTTCATCCAGATCCATCCAGCCGTTTGAGCGTGAAGAAGTAACAAACATACAAACACATTCACATACATATATATACATATATATTTTCAAAGTTTGGCACGGTTAGCTCATCAACTGAATTGCTTACAGATTAGTTTTTCATTATAAAATGTTTTATTGACTGCTAAAGTTTTAATAAAATTATAATGGTTACTTACTTGCATGGTGATTGTGACTACACCTTCGAAAGTAAAGGCTTCATTAGTCCCACTAGCTGTGAAGTGAGGGGTAATTTCCACATCATAGTGTATGGGGTCCAGGTCTTCGGGGAGTCGGTAGGCATCAGAGGCAGCTGTGTTACGAGACTCGACTTCTTTGACATCCCATGGCAGAGGAACGTCAGCCGCAATGGAAGCGACTAACGCCAGGAGAACAACGCTGGTGTAACGCATGGTGCTGAAAATGTTGGTCCAAATTAATAAGGAATAAATAAGATCCATTTTCGCTTATACCTGAAATTTTTAAAGTAGAGTAAAGTTCTCATTTGTTTCTATTTTCAACTTAAAGAGGAACCAGACAGTTACATTGTATTAGTGGAAATGATTGTCAATTTGTTCAAAATGATACGTGGCCAATACCAACCATAGTTCTCGGTAATAGAGTCAAGAGCCCACGGACCTTAGCAAATAACATTTAATTTTTAATTTCTTGATGCAAGCAAGCATCTTAAAATACTGCACAAGATGAAAGAATTAAAACAATATATTTGGCTTGTTCCTCCGTTTCATTTAGCTTACGTGGCACATAATTTAATTTACATATTTTTAATATTATTATGTAAGTCTGATTGTTTTTATTTTTCTATCTGAACACTTCTATGCTAAAAATAATTAAGATTTAATATTATTATTTTGTTTGAACTAAATAATAATAAAATTCTGGTCAAAACGTACCTGCTCGACAGTTGCACCACGCGAAATGAATTCAATTGTAAAAATTTTTGGTGGTGATAATCGGTTATTGTAATTTACTTATATTGTAAATTTTATCAGGATTATAGACGGTACTGTCCAATATCAGCCAAAGTTTGATAAACCTTTTTATCCAAAAACAATTTTATCTTTCGATAAGTAATTAGATAAAACTATAGCAGGACAGCTAAATACTTGTCCTTCATGAGGAAAACCATGAGGAAACAAAAAAAAAAAAACTAAGGAATACAAAAATCTCACAGACGAATTCTATTAGTTTGGGACTTAATCAACTAGTTACTTCAGAGATTTTTTACAAAGAAATACACAATTTAGGATAATTTTATCATCCTACATTGCGTACCAAGGCAAAAGAGGGGGGCAAAGGCCTCTTCCTGATTGTCTCTGTTTTGGGCGATCTCTGGCAAAGTTTGCAAACATGATCAGTTCGTCACATCACTTTCGCCGCGGTCGAAGACGTCCGTGAGTGTCGATCTTCGCTCATCTCTCTTGGTGCATTAATGTATCAAATACAAAAATACAAGATTTAGTAGGGATCAGAGGACTAAGTGCAAAGTTGTTATGTTATAGTAAAATTAATTGCCAAACCAGTTCAACAAATTATATTCATATATAATTATATATATATTGTACTAATTTAGTTGATGATCTTATCAATAATATATCTACAAGTCACTCATTGGCTTGATGATGAATCATCTCTCATTAGGGACTTTTATTTTCTTTTCACGTTGACGTTGTGACTGACTATGTTGAAACAACAAATCTTTCCTCATGGCTTCGAGATCGGGATGATGCGACAATGATGAAGCACCACGTTGTCATGACATAACACCACGCCTGTTTCCCCCATCCCCGAAGGGTTAGTCAGAGGTGCACCTATTCTATTAGTACAGCCATTTGAATAGAATAGAATATAACATATAACATTTACACAGACACAACACAACAACTACAATCACAAAGTAACAGAACAATAGTAAAAAGTACAACAAAGGTTTAGGAATAGAGATGATGACGGGGTACGAAACAGTAAATTCTATTTAGTCCGTCGGTTAAATTATCAAAAACGTATTTTATATATATTTTTTTGATTATAAAAATCAATAAAAATTCACCAAGATAAAGCGCATCAAATTTCGGGAGTGGCTGCTTGTGACGTCACTTCTATGTAAAAAGTGTACCAATGCATGACGTCATGCGATATTTTAACACACTGTGTCATCGTCATATTTTTTTGTTAACTTGACAAAAGAAAAAATACGTGTCCAATATTTTTTGGAAATCTAACTGACGGACTAAAAATATGTTTTAGTCATCAGGCAAAAGGGCAATTACGTTTTAAGTCCCATGTATGATGGGGCGAGCCTATTGCCATCAACAGGACACAAGTCCAGAATTCGGGCTGTTACTGACAGTTGTTACTGGTGGTTAGGAGTTGGTAACGAACCATAAATCAACATAAACCATGTTTTTATTGCAGATATCCATGCTAATATTATAAAAACGAAAGTAACCCTGTCCGTCTGTTACCTTTTCACGCTTGACCGACTCAATGGATTTGTATACAGCTTGGCTCACTATTATAGACTCATAGGTTAGGAAAAAAAAAAAAAAACCCCACCGCCCGCCGTGCTCCAATGAACCCTAGTTCGGTGCCGGTAGATTCTACTTTGCCGTCACATGTTTAGGGCGAGAGGGAGACTAAGAGAGATACAATTCGCAGGGCAACTTTGTGGCGAGCTGGTGGGCAGTGACGTCCCCACGGACATGATCTCCAGGAAAAAGTCTTGTCCCTCGTCTCCGGCTTGCCTTTAGTGACTGGTTGGTGTAAACACTGACGGCGAACAGGTTCCCATCCTCTCTTGCCTTAATTGGCCTGTTTGAGTGGAGATTCGCAAGAGTAAACGTGCTCGGCGGAAGGAAGTTAACCCAGTTAGATGCTGGTAGGGATATTGACTGTACTGCCGGGATTGTTCTGATAGCCGTGGCATACCTCTCCAGTTCCACTCCTCAAGCACCTCCGTATAAGTTGCCCCCTTGGCGCTACGTCACTAAAGTGCTAGCGACTGTTTATGAGGGGGGGGGGGCATTAATTGACTGTGCAAGTCATCCCCTGCCATTTTATAGCCATGTAGATCCACAGTGCATTCAGGGGCCAATAGTCCTTCTATAGTTTTAGGTTATTGATCCACAAAACCTGCCAAACCCATAGCCCAATGTGTTTGGTCTCACCTTGGGTCCTCTTGCGTAGTGACTATACTCCATTTGAGATAACATTAGACATTTAAATAATCCCATTTTACAGCCCGTTTAACCAATTTTGACTTCTATTGCATTGGTGTTATGACAAATGGCAAATGTAGAGAACAGTAAGTTTTGGTAACAGATTTATGCTTTTTATGCTATCCTTATATTTCATCCTACAGGTCTAACAAGGCCTCTGCGACTTGTTTTTGATCCCTGGTACGCCTTTCAAAGGTCCGGGACTCGAGAATCTCAAAGATATGACAGATATGCTTGAGAGCCAGTTCCCTTCTAGGCTTTGTGTGCTTACCACCATCGGCCACATCATCACTGACCACGGTGAGATTGTGGTCAAACACAGGCCTATACATAGTAAAAAAAAAAAAAAAAAAAAAAAGGTATATAATTTTTTCTGTCTTAGGACATAGGATACATTTGATTCCAGTAGTAAGTTTTTTTATTGTCTATAGGCTCGCGCTTGATCTCTATCTCACCTGATGGTAAGCGAGTTTGTATTCCCTTGGGATGATAAAACACTTTTCACTCGGGCGAAGCCGCGGGCAGAAAGAAGCTAGTAGATAACTTAAGTTTGAATTCGCTAACTCGCATTGAGCAAGCGTGGTGATCAAAGCTGTAGAGGTTTGCCCTGCAGCAGTGGGACAGTTACAGGCTGGTGTCATTATAATATAATATTCAATACAACGGGTATAAGATTCAGGTTGAAGGTAAACAAACTAAAATTGAATTGATAATAAATAAATAAACCCGGCCAAGTGCGTGTCGGGCCACGCGCAGTAATAAGGTTCCGAAGTTGCATAATAATACGGGCTAAAAAGAGGGTTTTGTTGTTATTACATGAACATTAGAACGGTTTCAGCGGCTCACAAAGTCTAAAAACGGGCCCACATAGGATTTTTAAATCTATATTCTCGCGTTAGACCACTATCTCGCCTAGTGGTAAGCGATGATGTGGTCTACGGTGAAGCACGCTTGCCTAGATGTAATCTATTCACTCTTGACTTAAACTAAATAAGGACCAACTGGTAACTGAAGAAGGAGTTATAAAATCCAACTTCGCAACTGAAGTTAGAAAAATATTATCTATTTGAGTACCACCGCGGGTGCGAATTGCGAAAGGAGCCGATATAAGCGCGCGTTAGAGGCACGGGGAATGGTATAGTTCGTGCCTGGATCCTTGCGTGCACGCTCCTTGTTTATTTCTCTTTCGAAATTAGAAAAAAATCGTATGTATTCACCTCTAATCTCCTCTAATACCGCAGATTAGAGGTGAATCCTCTAATCTGCGGTATTCACTATTCACTATTTCATTCTGGAAAGTTTTACGCTACTCAATTAGTGATGAAGTCGGGTCGAATATTGACTTTATAGAAGGATATCGACAAAAGAAAATAAGTAATTTGCTTGGAAATCGAATCTAATTTGACTTTACTTTTACGTTTTAATTACAAAACGTCGAAAATACTTCTGCACTAACACAAAATAGACTCCACCGCGCGCATGCGCCGTATGGACTACGGACTGTTACTGCCAACGACTCCGGCCACTCCAATGCTTTATGTGAGCTTAAAAATTATTAATTTAGAAATCATTATTATTAAGGATGTTATGATTTTATTTTTGTATATTTTTACATGGTTAATAAGCATATATATACTATCTGCTTTACACAGCTAACAACGTTATTTAAGTAATTTTTCAATGGCATTTATACAAAAATTTTACTGTGCCAAGTACATTTTATAAGTTGGTCGACTATTACTCGTAAACTTGTAAAGCCTGTTATGATTTCATTTGTGTATATTTTTACATGGTTCGTAAGCATTATATTTACTCTGTTTTACACAACTATCAACTTTATTTAAATAATTTTTCAATGGCATTTGTACAAAATTTTTACTGTTCCAAGTACATTTTATAAGTTGGTCGACTATTACTCGTAAACTTGTAAAGCCTTGATATCCGTGATAATTTTCCTTTTAATTTCGTTATATTTACTACTGCCGTGATTTTTTTCACATAGCCAATAGCAACCAATTCGCTGGCAGGGGGGGGGGGGGACACTTGACTCTTACATAAATTTGCAACTTAAAGCTTAATTTTACGCAAACGAATCTCTGAATCGAAAAATGATTTTAACAAACCCATAATATTTTTGAATGGCCTATCCAACGATACCCCTCACCATGGGACAGATGAGAAAATAAAAAATACATCCCCACTTTACGTCTATGGGAGGTACCCGAAAAAAAAATATTTTTCATGATTTTATGTTACCACTTTGTCGGAATTATTAATATGTATATACATGCCAAATTATAGCTTTCTAGTACTTAGATTCTCTGAGCTAAGCTGCGGACGGACAGACGGACAGAGCGAAACTATAAGGGTTCCTTGTTGACTTCGGAACCCTAACTAGTACCCTCTTTTGTCATAATTCTCAGTTACTCTCTAGGGTTTGTTGCAAGAGAACTCAACATTGAGTTAAGCTCGTCTTTGCACATGTACTTTACTATCATATTGTATTGAATATTGTTTCTGGCGTACATTAAAGAATTAAGAATAGTTTGTCCTTCGATTTCATCCACATGGATTAACCCACAGAAACCGTGTATTCACGGGGATGAAAAATAGCCTAAAACACACAACGATAGCGTTACTTTCCATCAGTCAGTTTGTTTACCGGATCGGTACAACCAATCCAGTAAACAAATTTCTACATTATCTCCTACAAACAAAGATACACATACAGGAGTGTGTTGTATATTTTCTTCTCCCCCTAAATACATATCAATTCTATCATCCAGTATTCACCACACAGCACTGTATTTTGAGAGGTAAGAGGTTAATATTTTTTAATCGACTTCAAAAAAAGGAGGAGGTTCTCATTTTGTCGGAATCTTTCTTTTTGCTAGATAAGTGTCCTAAAACTCCGCTTCTCATAAAGTCCGACCAGATAAAGAAAAATGTGTAAACTTATAATTTTATATCATCATCATCATTTCCACCCGAAAGGCGTTCCACTGCTGGACATAGGCCTCCCACAAGCGTCCCATGTGTCTTTCAACCAGCGGATTCCCGCAATCTTAACCAGGTCATCGGTCTACCTAGAGCAGTGGTGGGCAAACTTTCTTGATGGGGGGCCATAAATTATAAGAAATTTCAGAGGAGGGCCAGAATTGTAGGAAAAATGCATTTTGTGTTTAAACTTTTATTCATATAAAAACATTACATTACACACTTGCCCTGAAGGCCCTTCTATGGTTACCGTGTGAGACATATGAAATTGTTTTTGATTTGCCAATATTTTCAAATGCAAGTTCGAGCTGTGACGAAGTAACTTTCAGCAGCGCGAAAAGGGCTTATAATCTACTAAGTAGAATCTACTTTATACTTCTGGACTGTCAAAATATAATTATCGCGGGCCATATCATGTCGAAGGACCGTCGTCGGGCCGGATTAAATGCTTTCGCGGGCCGTACTTTGCCCATCACTGACCTAGAGGGAGGCCTACCAAAGTTTATTTTTTTTTTCTCTGTATTTTTAATTAGGGACTTTTATACAAATGTATATGTCAGTCCCATCGGACCTTATAACGTAAAACGTAACAACACAAACTTAATTAAACTATATGCAGCTCTAGTAGTTAGGTGTCGATAAAATATGATGAAACATACCAACATCGTATATATTTGTCTCGAGCTCTCTTAGTAAAACCTCTCTCGCAGCCTGAAATCTGATACATTCCGTCAATAGGTGTATAACATCTTCTAGTGTGCCACACTCCACACAATTGGGGGAATTTTTTTTTTTCATTAAAAATCCAAAGTTATTGAGCGTTATAGTTATTGAGCTATTGTGTCCAGATCTCAATCTGTGAGCTGTTACTATAAGTTTTCTACTAAGGCTCCGAAACTATAGACCTATACCAAATTCCTTTTTCCTTAGATCTTTCATCGAAGTATTCTTTCCAAACTTTATAACTTTTATTTTTATATTTTGGCAATAATTCTATAAAATTAGTTTCTATATATTTTTCTATTCCCTCAACTATACCCAACTTTGCTAAACGGTCAGCTTCTCATTACCTTTTATGCCTATATGTGAAGGAACGATTTGTTCCTTGCAATTTCAGATCTATACCTCTTTTAGACAAATTGCATATTTTAGAAATAATTTCATAAGCTATCGGTGCACCTCTGCACCCAGAGGCGCATCGAGCTATATGTTGTAGTGCACTTTTGCTATCTACACAAATTAAAGTATTTATTTTAATATTAATGGTTAAAATAGGCCTTCCAAAGTTGCGTCTTTCGGTTGGCGGTCGCCTCACTAGAACTTTGTCGACCCCTCGACCATCCGTTCTGTAAGCAATAATAATATGCCCTGACCACTGCCAGTTTACTTTGGCAATTGTCCGGGCTAAGTTAAGATGTTAACAAAAAATATTAGATCGTTCAAATGATTGATGTTTGTTACACTCCACTTAAATATTTCGTGAGCAAGTTTCCGTAATTATTGTTATTGTTTTTTTACCTCCAAAATGAAAGCAATTTTGCATCCGCCGTTATCAGATACTAATGCAATAAGTTGTGATTTCATAGTTATTTTTGGGCGTGGCATTTCATTATTGATAAGGGACTTCCAAAAACAAGTTCTGTTTTCCTTATATGGATCAATAATTTTTTACTCGACTTACTAGATTATTACCGCAGCTTTCTTCACGCGTTATACTAAATCGGAAATCTTCATGAGCGAGTATCAAGAACAACTTGCCAAAATGTCATCATTCGTGTATGGAAAATAGAAATACATAGAAAGAAGGAATAATACTTGAATCACCAATGCTTCCTGGGCCGGTCTCTGGCCTCGGAATCGCCACCTCTTCCTGGGCCGGTCTCTGGCCTCGGAATCGCCACCTTTTCCTGAGCCGGTCTCTGGCCTCGGAATCGCCACCTCTTCTTGGGCCGGTCTCGGACCTCGGAATCGCCACCTCTTCCTTGGCCGGTCTCGGGCCTCGGAATTGTCACCTCTGCCTTAGCCGGTCTCGGGCCTAGGAATCGTCACCTCTTTCTTCCTGGGCCGGTCTCGGGCCTCGGAATCGCCACCTCTTTCTGGGCCGGTCTCGGACCTCGGAATCGCCACCTCCTCGGAATCGCCACCTCTTCCTGGGCCGGTCTCAGGCCTCAGCGGTGCCGTTCATCCTCAGGCACACTCTTTGTGGAGATAATTGCCCAGCGGTCTATGTCCACGCATCTGACGTGATCCACCCAATTCCATTTTAGCCAGGCAGTCGTTTTGCCTACGTCTATGATCCCCGTTTTTTAAGTACACCTTGGTGTTTTTCATTGTGGCAGCATTTTTACGCCAAAAATGCTGGCAGGACTGGCCAGCAAGAGGAGGTGAGACGACCTAGATGCCTTCTGCAGGTTTGTTCGCGGTGGCTCAGGAAAATAATACTTGAAAGGATTTGTGGGAGGCCTTTGCCCAGTAGAAAATTGACACTATTTGTTAGCCTACACATTCATGTTAGCTAATATAACAAATACAAATTAAGATATTTGACAAATCAACTTCTAAAAAAACATTGAATTTACTCATTTGAAAATAATAAAGAGACAGTTTATTAAATGTTTGTCCCTGGGTCTCCTACACCGTCTGCGACGGCATAGGCTAACGCAAAACTGTCTACAAAATATCATCATCTAATTGCCCGTCCTATATTACCTACTTGGGATCGACGAAACACGTTTTCTTCTCCCAAGGTTCCTTGTCAACCGTGACGCAATCATTTACGCAAATGTTTGTCTATCCTCACACAATCCACAATCTTTTCTTTTTCCTTAATTTTTCTTTCTATGGTCTACAAAATATGCGAACTCGCTTTAAATAAATTTCGTTTAGTAAAAATCGTTTATCGCTATCAGGAAAGTCGCTTTGTTTATACTCGTACTGACACGCCTAGCAGCAATTACATTAATGAAGCACAAACTTGGGACATTGTTCTTGATGCACATAAACGATCTGCTAAAACCACATAAAGGACGACAGCACTGTTACTGAGAGATACGTGCCAATCTGGTCAGGTTCATTGCTGCTAAGACCCAGGCGTGTCTTTGACTGTAGTTCGATCATGCATGGAGTTTTGCTCTCATCTCTGGGACGGATCTGCCAAATACCATCTGGATGCACTTGAGTCGGTCGAAAAATGGGCTAAGAGGCTCATCTACAATGAGACATTGGTCGAGTCTAGGCTCCAGAGCCTTGAACATCGGCGCCGAGTTGCCAAGCTGTCGGTTTTTATCATTTACATTTAGGGGAGTGTGCGTAGGAATTGGATGAACTGGTTCCTCCTAGCCCGTTCCATCATCGGACTACAAGACGTACGGCGATTCGTCATCGGTATATAGTGGACATCCCACCCATACGCACCAATCATTTTGGGAACTTTTATTATGCCTATAGTAAAAAAGTGGAATTACCTGCCGGTGTCTGTGTTTCCTGATAGCTATAACCTGGGAGTCTTTAAGTTAAGAGTGAATAGGTTTCTTCTAGGCGTGCTTCATCGTCAAACACATCACCGCTTACCATCAGGTGCGATAGTGGTCAAACACAAGCCAAGCAAGTATTATTAATAAATAAAAATAAAAAAAAGCTCTCGGGCTCAAGAAGAAAATCATACTGTGCAATCGGAGGATACATGCGAGCTAGCTGACCAAAATTAGATGTATCCTTCACATTTTGGTGGAGGGGCGGCTTCTATAGAATTGACAATCAAAGCCTAGCAAAAACATCTCGCCTAATCGCCGACCCAAAAGTCGCCATTTTTCTATTTTCCAATTTTAACGTGGCCTTTGACACTCGCAAGGTAAAGGCAAATCGATTGACGTAAGAGTCGTCAAAATCGGCCAACGCGTTTGGTCACTAGAACGTCGCATATGAACAAACTTACATACATACGTAGACTGATATACACAATTACATATTACCCTGCTTCGGCTGTCAGGTTAAAAAATAAAAAAAAAACTTATAATAACTATAAATACAGGTTGCCTCACGTTTTCCTTAATATAATTGAATATACTTGTGTTGTTTTTAAAAAATCAACAGAATCCAATTATGTGGTAAACACAAAACCACAGCTAACTATATTCGACTGACAAAATGTAGATTTCATTGAAAGTTACTGAAAATAAATGCTACAAAGATGGACAATGTAACAGATTTCAGAGAATTTAGAGCTCACCTTCTCTTACGTTCCGTGCGTTCATTGAACCAGACAAATTAAATAAAACCACAATAAAATCATCGTATAAATTTAAATTTTTACAATAACAACGAAGTTTAAATCTAAAACGATCAAACAATCAATAAGATGAAAGCCATCATAACTATCATGGCAAATGACGTCACAGCAATGGTTGCGCTACCTCTGGCTGCACGAAGGAGTGGCTCGGATAATTCATTGCCCAAAGCTATGTTGTTGCGGGCAGAGGTGATAGCACTGAGTGCAGAAGAGTATTGGGGGATGTTGGTTTGCGATGAGCGAAGCCATTCCTCGTACTGGAACAAAATAAATAGATAGTTAGTAAAACATATACCGGGTAAAATAACATAAACATAATATGGGGACAATCATCATCATCAGGCTTTTAATGTGCCTACTGCTAGGACACGGCCTCCTCCTCCTCTGTGAGAGAGGCAATAAGCCTTAATCCATCATGCAGGTCAAGTGCGGGTTGGTGGATTTGGATTTTTTGTTCTAGGACATGCCGGTTTCCTCACAATGTTTTCCTTTACCGTTTTTAGGCCAATGGTAATGAAATAATTTACATAAAGTAAAACGACCGCCTGGGATCCACGACCTACAACACGTAAATCGGACCACTGGGCCAGCCCTACTTAGTCATTACTTTGAATTCAACATTATTGGTTTCTATCTAAACTGCCGAGCAATGAAAAAGTTCCATCCACAAAATGGCGACAAACACCTTAATTTAATTTTTTCACATTTAATTTAAAATTTGAACACAATATTTACGTTTTTAGTAGGTAATATTCTGATGTTGTTAAATGTACTTCAATATTGCAGACGGCGTCATTAAGCTAGCCTTTCCCGTTTAGGAGTAATTTGGTGCTATGTCACTGGAACTTTTTCATTGCTCGTTAGTGTATATATATAAAAGCGAAAGGTCACTCATTCACCTATTACGAAATATCGAAAACCGCTTGACGTATAAAGATGAAATTTGGCATGAAAGTCCTTCATTTTTTCAGCTACGAACTTAAAATTTAGCAGGGAAGTAGGTTATAGTTAGTTGACGTCCACTAAGAATTTTGCGACAGGGTCGGATTAAGGAGGTTTAAGGGCTCTCGCAATTTTGTATAAAAGTCCTTAATTTTTTGTGATACAAACTTGAAATTAGGAATGGAAGTAGTTTACAGTTAGTTTGCCCTAATCTTACTTGTTTGGGGTTGGCACAAAATGCCTTGTTCTTCTATACCTGTCTATTGGTTGGTAAGCACAGTAGTCAGCCTTTTCCAGCCATTTCATATTCCACAAGGCTCATCCACCGCTACGTTTATATTCAAAGGAGATCAACCATTTTATTTGGAGCTTTGGTACCGACGTTGTACAGCAACAAAACTTAGTTCAATATAAACCTTAATGGACAAGAATACTCACAGTATTAAATTTCTTTTGATATCTAGTGGGATTGTCTAGATAACTTGATTCAAATGTTGATATAAAACTTAATTATATAATAAATATCAAGAAAAAATGCATTCCGTTACTTACTGGAAACAACTTACTGCAGAACCTATTTTTGTCGACAGAGATGAACTAATTAAGAAGATAGTGCAAAAATGTTATGAAAAAGAATATACAATGAAAAATAATGTACAACGCGGTGCCAATTTTGTTGTTCTCCTCACGTCATTTTCTTCATTCCTCTGCATCAATTCCTGTCCCATACCATGACAACAACTTTTCAGTCACTGAGTCCACTTCATCGCAGACTTGGTCTTTGATATAAATATTTTCATCATCACCCTTTGCCCCACCATTTTTTTTTTCGCTTTGTGCGAAATGCTTATGCATACTGCGCTACCACGGGGAGATAGCGCAGTTATGTGGGACTCCAACCCACTAACGGTGGTCCACGGTGTCCTCTTGAGCCGCTTATGGCGGGAACACGGGCAGGCTTTAGCACTCACCAAACCAGGACATGGGTGCCAGACGACCCAATGTATGGCACCCTTGGTCCCCTTGTGAGGGTCAAGGTCAATGGCCCCGCCACCAAAAATTTTTGGCCGCAGTGGATAGGGTGAGTGGCCAAAGCTATACCGACACTCCTCCTCCCCGGCGGCCCCACCGCGTCCGCCATCAGACGGTGGCGACCCCGTCCAGGTCGCGGAAGGTATAGATAGCTGCGCACCGCAATACCGGAACTCCTCTCCCGCCGCAGCCTCCAACCCTCAGCCGCGATATCGTATGGGTTTGGGAGGCCCAATACGACATCGCGGCCAGCCTCAGTTGCGATGTCGCCCAGGCAGCACCGCAACCAACATGTAGGCCGCGACGTCATTGGCTTATCGGCAAAAGCCCTGACGAGCGACCCCTCCTCGGGTTCCTCTTCGCTCACCATGGGTGACCAAGACACGGTTACTGAGCCCCCCCGCCTCGACAATGCGGGCACCCATCGGGGTGGACCCTTTGCCCTACCTGCTATGCTTGATAATTATAAGGACTAAGCATTTCATATGGCAACACTGCAAGATCTAAACTCACTGTAATTCCCGTGCAGCGGAAAGTAAAATCAACATGACCGAACGAAAAGAAGTTAAAAAAAAACATAGCTACCTATAGAAATTATTATGGTACAAGCAGTGGCACTATTTAATTTGTAAGAGTACTACATTATCGCATTGGGTCTAGCCTGTAAGGATATTGTATGTTTTGAGTGAATAAGTAAATAATAAATAAATAAATATTTGGCTTTTTGTAATGCCGTAAAGATGTAGACAAGAAAATTAATTTATCAAATAAATAAATTACTATCTAGGTACTACTATCATCAATTATGTCATGATCAGATTATAATTATTCTTTTAGGTACACGAGAACTTAAGATAAGATTTTAAATAGATAAATAATCATGATGTATCGGTATTCTATAAAGATAAACATAAACATTGTATTATTCACAAAGTCTGTGAGGTCTTAAATAAGTCATCAACATCCTTCTGAGGTATCCTTATCTAGAAAGGCAATCAGGATATTACTGAATTATCATAGATCCGTAAGCTTATGAGAGCTTATGTTTGTGACTCAACGTGTCACGACGCCACCGTCTGATGGCGGACGCGGTGGGGCCGCCGGGGAGGAGGAGTGTCGGTATAGCTTTGGCCACTCACCCTATCCACTGCGGCCAAAAATTATTGGTGGCGGGGCCATTGACCTTGACCCTCACAAGGGGACCAAGGGTGCCATACATTGGGTCGTCTGGCACCCAAGTCCTGGTTTGGTGAGTGCTAAAGCCTGCCCGTGTTCCCGCCATAAGCGGCTCAAGAGGACACCGTGGACCACCGTTAGTGGGTTGGAGTCCCACATAACTGCGCTATCTCCCCGTGGTAGCGCAGTATGCATAAGCATTTCGCACAAAGCGAAAAAAAAAATGGTGGGGCAAAGGGTGATGATGAAAATATTTATATCAAAGACCAAGTCTGCGATGAAGTGGACTCAGTTACTGAAAAGTTGTTGTCATGGTATGGGACAGGAATTGATGCAGAGGAATGAAGAAAATGACGTGAGGAGAACAACAAAATTGGCACCGCGTTGTACATTATTTTTCATTGTATATTCTTTTTCATAACATTTTTGCACTATCTTCTTAATTAGTTCATCTCTGTCGACAAAAATAGGTTCTGCAGTAAGTTGTTTCCAGTAAGTAACGGAATGCATTTTTTCTTGATATTTATTATATAATTAAGTTTTATATCAACATTTGAATCAAGTTATCTAGACAATCCCACTAGATATCAAAAGAAATTTAATACTGTGAGTATTCTTGTCCATTAAGGTTTATATTGAACTAAGTTTTGTTGCTGTACAACGTCGGTACCAAAGCTCCAAATAAAATGGTTGATCTCCTTTGAATATAAACGTAGCGGTGGATGAGCCTTGTGGAATATGAAATGGCTGGAAAAGGCTGACTACTGTGCTTACCAACCAATAGACAGGTATAGAAGAACAAGGCATTTTGTGCCAACCCCAAACAAGTAAGATTAGGGCAAGAAAATGATGATGATGATGAAGATGACGAATATCAAGAAGTGCTCGATGTACTTACTTCAACCAGTCCAGCTTCATCCAGATAGGCGGCAACGTTAGACAATGCGCTGTGCACTGGTCTGGGAGGGGCGTCTTCAACGTACCTGTTATTAAAATTAAACATTATATTTAATATAAGATATAAGAGAACACATAAAATGGTTTTCTACGAAGCTGTTCTAGCCACTTGGGGCCTTATTTATAAAAATGTCTAAAGTGTTTAGACATTTAAATTTAGAGATTATAATTTGATTTCAGAATGTGCTTGGCAGTTGCTAAACAATGTTTGGGTTATGGCAGATATGCAATTATCAATTTTCAGCTTTACTTTTGGCGCTTTTCTTAAGCTTCCAAAAAGATATGTTGCTAAACAATGTTAGGGCTATGGCAGACACGCAATTATCAATTTTCAGCATTTCTTTTGGCGCTTTTCTTAAACCTCCAAATAGATATTGAACCGCTCCCATTGAAAGCAATTTCGGCTTAAGCCTTTAACGAATGTAGAGAGATACACTGACGTAATTTCTACATACTATGACGTGTCATTTTAGCATCATAAGTCCGTAGTGAAAACGCTATATTGGTTTTCGCCCTGCCCTCTCTCTCACAACAGTATCATGATGACACAATAGTACATTGTGATACAAGGGTGGAAAGTACTCTCTACTACTAACTCGTGTCATTAAAAACCCTCGCCTTCGGCTCGGGCTTGTTAATGACAGCTCGTTTGCAATAACCTACACGCCCGTGTATCACACGATATTTTTCAATACAGTTGTGGGAAATAGTAAAAACAAATCAAAGAATTAGATTTGTTAATTCACAAAAAAAAAAATTTTCGCGCGTTTTTGCGACTGGTCATTTTTTTTACAACGAAAACATCCTACACAGCCTATTCGATTTTTGAGAAATGTTGATGTGAAAATAATTAAATTGAAACTGGTAATTAAATATATTAAACAACCATTTAAAAGACTTTTGAGATTTAAATGCTAAAACGCACGGAATCATTCATTTTTCCTCGTATAAAATCTATTCCATTTTATTCTATGTATGAAAACTCTTTGCTACTAAACTTTTTTAAATTGACTTATAACTAAAGGCGCGTTTTTGCAACTGGACATTTTTTACAACGAAAACAGTCTATACAGCCTATTCGATTATAGACAAATGTTGATGAGAAAATAATTAAATTAAAACTGGTAATAAATATATTAAACAATCATTAAAAAGACTTTTGAGAGTTCAATGCTAAAACGTACGGAATCATTCATTTTTCCTCGTATAAAATCTATCCCATTTTTATACTATGTATGAAAACTGTTTTCTACTAAACTTTTTAAATTGACTTATAAATTTAAAACTAAACTGCAAAACTAATGATCGAGCTCGTAAACAAAAGTCACGACCGCGTAACAGAAAGATGCCTATGCATAAGATTTAATTTTCGAATCATAATTATAGCCTCTGAAAGTACGCCATGTTTAACAACTGTATTGAAAATAAATAATTATTTCAATACTAACGCTTCTCTGATTTCAGAGACGTGGTTCTTAACAAACTCCATGACAGTGTTAACGTTCTCCTGGTTTCCGAGCAGAGCATAGTTGAAGGCGTTGAGTTTATCGTGCGACCTCACTTCTTTCGTTAGAGTCAGCTGTAAGTATCTGTAATGAAAAATTGGTAATACATAAAGTTACTTCATAATTATCATCCGCAGCCTGATTTTACACACAGCTGGGCCTCTCTTTTCTTATGCTGTGCAAGCCTCGTCAAGGTTCTACTCGCGGTGGTAATAATGTTATCAGCTTGTCTCGCCGCTGGATGACCTACCCCTCTTCCAGTCCTTGGACGCTACTCAATGTTACTTGGAAAGCAGAAAAATCTTAAATATCCAAGGCCTTTGCCCAGAAATGATGTAGGTTAAGCTGTAACCAATCATTTTTGGACATTACACAAAAAATCATTAAATGCGTATAACGTTAAAAATAGGTGATTCTGTCTGACATCTTCGAAACTTGTCTGAAATAGAACGATGTTTTAAGCACTTTTAGAGATAAACGTATTTAGTGCTTGTACCAATTCGGCTTTAAAGTGTTATATTGAAATATTTATTATTTTACAAGGGACAATTCTCTTCTATATCTGTTGTAAGTATTTTTATGACACTCTTATTAGAAAGCATATGATACTTTGCGTCTTCTTTCGGGTGGTCTACATCCTATTTGGATCCATTATTATGGTTTATTTTTTTCAATTAATGTACATACTTTTTACATTTTTAAATATTAGCATATAAAACTAAATTTAAAAAAAACATTTAAAGATATAAAAATAGTAGCCCACCGGTATCGGGAACAGGGTCCTAAGCTACCGGTGGTCAGGTGTACCATTATTTTTGTGATTATTAAGTTACCTAGTCAATAAGGCAGGGTCTCTTGTAGCGCCCATTGCTCGTAACATTTCAAGTTGATCATTGGCGTAGTTCGACTCTCTGAATCGCCTGAGCAAATACTCAAAGTCATTTGCATCTCCCTCTCTCATCGCTGTTACGTAGACGTTGCGACGAATGCGAGCGTTGATCCTGTAATTATTAAAAATATAACATCACGCTTTTATTCTGAGAAAGGTAAGAAAGAGTTGGAGTTATGGTACAACCATACATTGTCGGTTTTATTCAAGTACTACTACGTAATAGGGGTGAGCCTGTTGCCAAGACTCCGGCCTACTACAGTAAAATTCCAGAAGGAAAAACACAATAACATTTTTGTGACCCAGTAATCGAATTCAGGATCTCATGCTGATTGATTAGTCCAGTAAGGCTAGTTCTTATATTGTTAGATAAGATAAGAAATTTTATTTGCTCAAACATGTGTATACATACAGAATTAAAATAATACATGCATGCAAGATCTTAAATAACAGTGGCTCACCACATGTCTGCCATTTCTCATGGCGTGCAAATATTTTAGATAAAATTATTATTATTGAATTAATGATTTTAAAATTTTACAACTATACATTAAACATCATTCACACAAACAGATTTCTTATATTCTATATTATTTACACTATACAAATTATAATTAATTTAAATAATACATATTTTTTTTTTTTTTTTATTATTATTATTGTTTATTTCCCTTGTTGGAATTATCCCTATTACAGATTAAAATTATCACAATGAAGATTTACATCACTTTAACAGACATTCAATTATAATTAAATTTATTTTTCACCACTACTACATGACCATAATTATTACAATGTTAGTTATATTAAATATATATTGTTAGTTCTTATCTTAAATAAATATTTCATAGGCACTTTATTTACTTGTAGAAAATGAGAAACTAAAACACATAAGTAAGATGAACTCTAGTATAGTCGACTAACAAAAACCTAAACATATTTAGAATCTTTTCATAATATGATACGATGGAAACGGCAAAATTAAAAAAAAAAAGTTCATATTGATCCACGTTTTGGTAACAAGAATATCATACAGGATTGATAAAAACACTCACGGTGTACCATTGTCCCTCAAGTCAACAAAGCGGTCCCAGGAATCCTGGTTACATCCTCTATGCCCAAGAGTGCAGGCAAAGTGCAAAATGGACTGCCTTGCCATGCTTACGGTAGGAGTCTCGTTTTCAGTAGGCTCGTAACCTAGGGTAGTGATGGCGTGCTCCATCAGACCTAGGATGATTTCCTGAAATCAAGGTTTGTTTGTGAGAAGTTAGTTTTAGAAAATACAATAGACAACAATGATTGACAAACTATAACTGTCAATTTGATAATGCGAGTTGGAGGTAGTGACTTGGAATTTTGGCCTTAGACTGGAAGCCAAAACCAAAATAGTATGATAAAAACTAATAAGATTTGTTTTTAAAACCCTGTATTATACTAGGAATTTTTCCTGTATCGTGAGTGCGTTTACAAAGATATAAACTCACAAACACAAAAAGCCCAATACTAAAAACTATCTGTAAAGCATATAAATAATTGTTCTTTGCGGTAATCGAACCTGCGAGAGGCAATGCAGCAACAAATCTCTTAACCACTGCGCTGACCGTGCCGTCAAGACAAAAAGACGTGGACTTAGCAAATGTACAAAATGTGTCTGTAAAACTTACATCAAACTCAGCTTGGAGCTCAGGCAAGTGCCTCAGTCTGTTCCTGTACCAGGTGAAGCCACTGATAGCGGGGTCCCACACGTGCATGTTAGTCTCTCTGGCCAAGAACCTTAGGATGTCGAATCCGAAGCTTAATTGCATTCGTTCTGACCTCATGAGAGCGAACACATCGTCCACTACCTAAAATCATATAATTTGTTAAAGCTGCTGTTATACAAAAAAATACGTAGCAGAACATCAAAACAAACAAATAAATCAAATACTAGAGTAGTCAAATAGTACACAACTGTGAAAGCGTAATAAATAATTTAAGCAGAAATCTAGCTATGTTACACCCAAATTTCACCAGTTATGGCCCATTTAATAGCAGGCCATCCTGTTACCATACCATCAACCAAACACATATCTAGACTCCAGAAGAAATTGAAAAACTCCGATCTGAGAAGCTCAACCGTAACGCTTAATAAACGCAGGATAGGATAGATGGACCCTCTTTGCCGCACTTAGACTCCTATTTGATTCGTTGTGCGTGCAGACTGCCTCTCTGTGATAGGGAATGGGCCGTAATCCACCATGCGGGTCCAGTGCGGGTTGGTGGATGTCAAATGTCTTCGAATTTTTGGTTCTAAGACATACGAGTTTCCTCACGATGTTTTCTTTCACCGTTTTGAGAGCAGTGGTGATGAAATAAGTTACACAAAGTAAACCGCTTGCCTGAGCGAACCCGTGGGCTCGTAAACCCACGACCAACTTGTGAGTCACGGCCGTTACCACTGGGCAACCACTCTGTGCTCTACCACCACTCATATATATGGTTACATTATTGCTACTAGATGCAAGTAAGTATCCCGCAGCGTAATATATCACTAAGAGCAAGAAATAAACATGGTATAAATGCAACGTGCAAATACGAATTTAAATTGCGACGATAGGCGATATCAGGCATATATTTTCGAACAAAATTTAAAAAGTAAATTGATTGAATTTCATCGCATTGTATATATGTGAATGTACTTGCAATTTCACTTAGTTAGAATCGCTTAATTGAATCGCATCGAACCATCAGAAAGATCGCTAAACAACACTTTTATTTTGTTTTATATTATTGTCGTTTAATCTAAGTTTTCTTTTTTTATGTTTATGTTGTGTGGTCTGGCTTGTGTCAAATAAATGTGTTTTCTTTCTTTTCTTTCTTTTCTCTCTAAAGAGAATGTCATCAACATATCTTCAGCACTTACCTGAGCTCTGTTTAAGTAGTGGATTGTTTCTGGGTTGTTGTGCAGAGCTTCACTTATCAAAGACCAAGTTCTTTCATCATAATGTACTCTGTAGTGCCCTGAAACAAAAGTAACATTTAAACACAAAAAAAAAAAAAATTGTGAGCTATATAGGGCTATTTGTAAAACACTTGTAATCTTTCACGGCGTGCAAGCACCCTCAAACTATTACTATAAGACCAATTCTGAAATATTAAAAATAAATATAGACTGTTTCAAATTAAAAATCAAATATATACCCAGTGAATTTTTTTTACGAGTAAACAGCTGATTAAAAAAAACCAGGTTTGGTCTAACCGCTGCCTGTGATGGCCAGAAGCGTGCCGCATTATTGTTTCAATTGGCCATGGGTACTAGTAGTACAAGAGTAGTTGTCTGGCCTTGGATACCGGGATTACCCAAGCAGAAAAGATTCGGAGTGACTATAAATAATGCCTTGTTATACGAAATTACTACGATCACGAAGTTAGTGTCTTTTCATGCAAAATTTGCAAAGTTTGTTTACAACCTGTTTTATTAATTAGGACAATCATATTTTTAAACAATTTATACACCGTCCAAAAGGCCTATTCATTGGCATTATAAAAAATATCAAGTGTTAACAAAATACTCGCAGTCATAAATATAGTTTACAAAACGAGCCGGCGGCTCGCCGCGCGGTTTCGGTTGCGGCCAGGCAGCGGCCAAATGCGGCTCACTCCTGGCCAAATAAAGCTTGATAGACCAATGGTACCCATGGCCGGTTCACCGGCTTATACAGGGTGGGCCAGAAAGGCGTACGATTTTAAAAACACTCTTGCGGTTGAAGCTTTAGAGAGGGGACTGTGAGGGAGGTGGGGTTAAGTAGCTCGGTTCTCGGAAATTTTGTCGCGATGGATCACTTCACCGGAGCGCAACGTGCATTCTGCGTTAAACATTGTTACAAAAATCACGATTCGTGCGCGTGCGAGTTTGGATTTCATGACCTAAATCAGTGCCCGAAGGAAAGTGTGATTCAATCGTGGGTCAGAAAGTTCGAAGCAACTGGTTCGACTCTCAAACAGAAGCCTGCGGGACGCACAAGGTCAACAAGAATGGAAGACACAATTGAACAAGTTAGAGCTTCAGTTCAACGTAATCCTGCTCTATCGACTCGAAAGCGTTCAGCCGAACTTGTGGTATCCAGAACATCTTTGCGTCGCATTTTTTTGAAAGAGCAGAAATTGCACCCGTATAAAATTCAACTTGTGCAGGAATTACAGCCAAATGATCCAATTTTATTGAGATGTTTGCTGGGAAAATGATATCGCGCCGAGGTGACATTGCATGGCCTCCTAGAAGTCCGGATCTAACGCTACTGGACTTTTTTTTGAGAGGATACCTAAAAAGTAGAGTCTACTCCAATAACCCAGCCACGATTAACCAGTTGAAGACCAATATCTGGGCAGAAATGGCAGCTATTCTGCGTGCAACGTGCCAGCGAGTTTTTACCAATTTGAGGTTCAGATTCGAAGAATGTTTGCAGCGCGATGGTGCACACCTGGATGACGTTATTTTTAAGAAATGAATTGCCCAGATGTAAATTTTTATAGAAATAAAAATTTGTATGTGAATTATACTTAGTTTTTTTTTAATGATTTTTTCAAATTCGCAATTCTTTCTGGCCCACCCTGTAGAAAGCCTTGAGGCTAATATAAATTTTTACCGAATATTAGTAAAAGCGTCATAGATGCTTTATAATCTGCTCAATTACAATTATTTAATTATAATAATTTATCACATACTAGGTATAAGATGAAACTTTGATTTGAAGAACGAACCACGTGGAAGACCGCCCACACAGGTGAATAACAATGAATTGAAAGAGATGGTGGAAGCCGATCCGAGCCAAACTACCCAGGAATTAGCGGCATGGTTTAACGTTACCTTACCAACTATGTTGACACATTTGCGTCAAATCAATAAAATAAAAAAAAATAAAAAATTGGATATTGGATCGAATTGTGACATGTGATGAAAAGTGGATTCTTTACGATAACCGTAAGCGAAAAATGCAATGGCTGACCCCAGGTAAAACGCCGCAATAGTGTCCTAAAGCAAAGCTTACCAATAAAAAGGTAATGGTAACTCTTTGGTGGTCTCAGCATGGTGTTATTCACTATAGCTTTCTCCGATCTGGTCAAGCAATAACGGCAGATGCCTACTGTGCCGAACTCCGAAAAATGATAGCAAAACTAGCAGTGAAACAGCCCCGACTCATGAATCGGTCTTCACCATTATTGCTCAATGATAACGCGAGACCTCATACAGCACGAGAAACCGTTTTAACTCTACAGGAACTGCAATTAGAAACCATTCGTCACCCTCCGTATTCGCCAGACCTTGCTCCAACGGACTACCATTTTTTATTGGACAATTTTCTACGTGATAAAAAGTTTTCTTCTCAGGGGGCAGTACAAAATGCTTTCACACAGTTTGTCGAATCTAGATCACCAGAGTTCTATCGCAAAGGTATAAATGACCTTCCTATTAGATGGCAGCAATGTATAGATAATAATGGTAATTATTTTGATTAAATAAATATGTTAAATTAAAAAAAAAAACATTTTTTTAGTACATATTGGCAATTTCATACTTTAACCCCTAATAGTAAATAAAATATGTGACTCCAAAAGAAGCAAGTTATACTTAATGATTATAAGCTTCGCAGCTTTACCTTCTTTCAGCCTATTCCTCAACGGGTCACAGATTAGGCCAGCGCCACTAAAAGTGTGTTCGCTTGCTACTAAGCTTGGTGTCCACCGATCCTCCGATTTAAAAGTTTCGGAACCGAAATCGAAATCGGAGGTTTAAAAACAAACGGAAGATCCGACTTTTCAGAACCAGAATCGAACATCCATAGCATCCCTACACTAGACCAACGCAGTCGAAGCAGTTAGTAATTATATAAACCACATACCTTGTTGTTGGTTGTTAAATATAACCCACTCTTCACCAGGATTCTTCGTGATGGTCTCACTTGCCTGAGTCATGATGTGAACAGCGGTCAAATTGTTATAGATAATGTTACTTCTCGAATAATATGTGATGGGAATGGGATATATCCTTCCATCAGGGCTGTTGTTGGAGTTCAAAAAGAAACGTTCCTGAAACGTATAAAAAAATATAACCATATAATATGCAGCAGTATAGGAAAAGCTCCCTTTTTCCTATATGTATAATAATAAATTTAAAATACGTCGGTAATAAGCATCAAAAATCAAGCGCAATATAAATTTGACATTTTATTTTGGTTGGTTGACATGATGAATGGATTAAAATATTATTACCATTAATAAACAATGTTATATTTTGGTACAGACCTGCCTAAGTGCGATTTCTCCAGTAGAATGGTTAATATCAACCAACAGAATAGGATATCCAGGTTCATTGACCCAAATCCTGTAGTAATCCTCAAAACTGAAGTTGGGATACGCAACCAAGCTTTGGTCTTCTTCAATGGCCTGAAGCATGGCGTCCAAAAGATCTTGCTGATTGGTAGGCTCGAAACGACTGTAAAATACAACGATAATTACGGACTTATCTACTGGATTACAAATGATTAATTATTTATTTTTATTATAATATACCGGCAAACCAGGATAGACCATCCTGGCGTAAATGTACTAGGAGACCCGACTACAAATAAATTGGGAATTAAAAAAAATTGTTGCCTCAAAAAGGGGCAATCTCAAAATCAAATTTGATTATAATATATCAATTATATTTTTGTTGCCCCATAGTAGTGGAAAATAATTTTAAACCGAAGATTAAGCAAACTCACTTGTTCGTAAGGAAGATTGTACAAGACTTTTGGAAGGTGTCCAGTCCAATAATGTTAGCAGTCTGTCTGAGGAATGCAGCGGCTTTGGAGTAACTGATGGTTCCGAAGTGGCCAGTCACTTGAGCTGGAGTATTGACTTCGTGGTTCAAAGGAACTGTGCTGATACCAGAGTCAAATGCTAAGGACGTCTGGAGGTAACGACTGTTAAAGTGATCGGGGAATTCATACTCAGGGAACATCTGGAAGTCAAGAAAGGATATTACGGCAAATTCTTAGGAAAAGTTAATTTTACACAAGTTACGAGTTTTGTGACTATGCAAAAGTGTTTCACCATTCTTGATGAATTATCCCAAAACAAACTATCTACCCATTAGACTTGATACCTTATATTATTAAGACACTCAAACCTTATACCATAATAAGTAATTTTTGAGTGAGTTACAAAAATCCCAAAACTTGTATTCAGTTTGTGATGCCAAAACTTGATAATCACCTTACTAAGCTAACAATCAGGTAAAAAATTATAGCTTACCGCATTAGTAGCAATATAACCGAAATAGCTGGCATAGCCTTCGTTAATCCAGGTGTTACTCCACCAATAACAGGTGATGAGGTTACCGAACCACTTGTGGGCAAGCTCATGGGATACCAGGGTTGCAGCGTAGTGCTCGATTGACATGATCGTCTCTGTCTGATTTATAATCATGTAAAGCTCTCTGGAATATTAAAATTTATTAAGTATTCTCAATTATTATTTCTATACTATTTATAGTATTTTTATTTTCTTGTTGTACATAGCGTATACAATTTTAGAATAAGTTAAATTTATAGTGCATCGTTTCTGTTATTACCTTATTAATTCAAAATAAAATTCTCTTATTATGTTATCCATAAAGATATAAGACAATTTAATTTTACAAAACGTACAGATAACAAAACCTACTAGTCTATATTTTTCACTGATTGTGTTTCTACAATGTTATAGTCTAGCATGATTAATTTTAATGGAGCTTTAATACTCGTATGTAAATGGTAAATAAAAAAGATTAATTTTTCACTAACCTGTAGCTAACCATACCCCAATTCTCGGTACCAGCCGAAGCCCAGTCAGGAGACGAAATGTGGTCATTCAATAAATTAGGGTGTAGAGTCTCGTATGGAATGCCGAAGTAATCGTCGAAGAATTCTGTCATTTTGACCGCTAGCTCCAAAGCGTGGTCGGCAAGACCAACCGTGTTGGATCTACCAATGATCCTGATCGGAGGTTTGAAAGTCGTGTCTTCGGCAAGAACGGTGAATGTCTCGCTGACGAGGAAGGTCACAAGGTAAGATGACATAATAGGAGTAGCAGCAAAGTCAGTGCGAATGCGATTGTTGGTCAACCTGAAATTTAAGGTTACATTAAAAATATTAATTAGCACACCTATTTTAGTTCGTTACACAAAGTATTTGGTTTTTTACTATTTTAAAATGATTTAGCTAACATTAAAAATAAAACGGTCTCCAACAATTACAGTAAGACACTGTTAAACCATCTCCAGATAAAATTTAAAAATATTAGAAATTATTCTACTTATCAATTAAAAGAGATTGTATCAAGTATATATAGTAAAATAAATAGAAATACTGTTACGGTAAAGGTTCTTAAATTAAGAGTATATCAACAATAGAATACGTACAGAACGTCAAAATCAACGGCAGTGTTGGAGAAGGTGCCAATGTAACCAGCAGGCTTGCTTATGTGCAGCTTGAAGACAGCTTTGAAGAGTGGCTCGTCCCAGCAAGGGAACGCCTGTCTGGCGTTGTAAGGTTGAAAGTGGGTGGTGGCGTAAATCCTGAAAAAAAAATTAAACATCGTGTCAAGATTGAAAAAATATTTCAAAAAGTTTATTTTGTTATTGCGCTAGATGTAGTAAATATCGACTCAGATATCATGCAGTACTATTATGATAAATAAAATAAATTAAACGTAAAACAAATTTTACAGCTGCTTCTTTCTACATTGGTCTATTATAAAACTTCTGTTTTTGCAAATCCTGCAATAGTTCTTCCAAATGCAAATAAACAAATAAGATGATCAAAACATCTCTTAGACATTGATAATACCAATTCATCAAATCCTATAAATTTGGTCTAGTTGCACTGTTTCAAAAAAATCTAATACGTACCTTTCAGTACCTTCCTCATCGGTATACCACCCTCGCCATATACCTCTCTTCATTGGACCTTCGTTCATAGTGCTCCAGTACTCAATGTTCAGTGTATAGTTTACGTTGCTTGTCAATGGGTTGACAAGATTCACTTTCAAGAAATGGTACAATTCTTCAGTTTCGTGAGGATTTGCAGCATCCAGTGCAACTACAGCGCCTGTGTTATCTCGCAGAGAAACGTACTTTATTTCGTCCAAATTCGCGTGGAGAATTATTTGTCTGACGTCGTTTTCTTTGGGCTGTCAGTAAAGCATAATTATCATCAAAACAAAAAAAATATATGATAATCATCATATCAGCCGAAAGACGTCCACTGCTGGACATAGGCCTTCCACAAGCGTTGCCACACTGATCGGTCCGGTGCGTCTCGCATCCATAGGATTCCCGCAACCTTAACCAGGTCACCGGTCCACCTAACTAAAATGAGGCCTTCCGACTCTGCGTCTTCCGGTTCGCAGTCGCCTCTCCAGAACTTTTCGGCCTTAACTATTTATACAATACCATACAATCACAACAACTTATCATAAAAACGTAATCGGATACGTATCGATACGATCTTATTTCGTATTTATAACCAAAAAGAAAAGAAAGAACGAAAGAGTATTAAATTGCCACAAAACGACATAAAAACATTACAAGAACAAGAACAGTGGTAGTAGATTTTGCAAACTAAATGATATTGTTTGATCTAATACACTGACCGAGGAGTTTACTACCTCGTATTTCTAATCAGTGGTTCAAAAAGCATTAGTATGATATCTCATCAAGACCATTTGCCACATAGAAAACAGGCATACGATCTGGACCAGGCTTTTAGACATACGATCAGAAAACATGAACCAATAAAATTATGTGATCTATCAAATTACATCACTTGACAGGTATTGACAAAAAAAATATTTCTGGGAGATCTGGAGTCTAAAAAATTTACATACCCCATCGGGTATTGTTATTGTTGTATTGTATTGGGTTATTGTTGTTTAATGCTAACGGAGTATATAAATACTGTATTAATTGTTTTGAAAAATATTATAAAACAAAGGAATGAGAAGCCACCAAAGTCAGACCATTTTGCAAAATTTTGTTTCGAAGAATTTTTAACTTCCCATAGAGCTATGAACTTGTAATGTGGTGACAATGTTATTATTTCATTTATTCAATTTTGTACACATTTAATAATAAACAATATACCAATAGATTTTTCCTTTGAAATTGCCTCTTTTTTCCTATTACAACCAACTTGATTTTACGGTTTGGTACGGAACCCTAAATGTGGGAAGTCCGACACGCACTTGGCCGGTTTTTTCCAACCGCTGTCGCAACTTTTTTGTTACTAGAATGACACTTGTCTAGCAAGAGCCTCAGTTCAACTCTTTCGGTGGATATTTTAACTATTCGATAGCGCTATTGATTTGTTATTGCGTTTCTAATCTTTGGTAAGGGGGGAGATAAGTTTGTGAAACAATATCTAAATTGAAAGTTTATCTCGCTATTAGCGATAAGACCGCACATTGCCTGACCCTATGAAATGGTTTCTGTATACACTGTTAAATGAATAGTGTATCTGCAAAAACAAATTAATAATAACCTATCTATCTGAGAATCTTGAGAAGCTGACTTTTTTTTTCTAATTAAGTAGATCCGGATAAACATGTGAGTAATTTCTGGCGAAATTTGGCAATACACAAGTTGTGCCACGCAAAGATCAATTTGTATAGAATACTCGGTAAATATAGTCTAACGGAGAGCAGTGGTGACAATTAGGTATTTACAGTGTCTTTATGACAAAGCCTTAAGGGTGTACCAACGCGTATGTAAATTTCATCACGTACCGTAAGAGTAATGCTGACTGAGCCATCAAAACTGTAGGGATTTTCAGTATTCTCATCGAAGTAGAGATCGAGATAAATATCGTAGTCTAAAGGGACCACATTTTCGGGCAATCTGTAAACACGCTCTGCTTCTCTTGTGGCGGGCGTTTCATTAAAGGAGTCAACGTCAAAGTCCTGGAACTCCTTATACCAAGACACGGGGTTGTCACCCGTGGCGAATGCCAAGAGCGTGAAGCTCAAGGCAACTAATAGTAGTTTGGACATTTCTGTAAAGAAAATCAAGATTTGAATACCACTGGGAAAATACCAATATGTTCAATAGAATTGAATGGAATGGAATGGAATACAATGGAATTGAACAGAATGGAATACAATAGAATTGAAAACATTTATTCGACACAGACACAACACTGCAACAATCACAAATTACTACTGCTTGAACATCCCTGGGGATTACCAGGCATATTCGAGTACCATGAAACAGAGACGATCTTATTGCCAATAATCCAGCACAAATCCAGACTCCGAACTAGGAAACACTTACTAAAAAGCTTCAGATGGAAAAACCCAATAACACATTGCTCGACACGGGAATTGAACCTTGGACTAGCAGTAGTTCTTTACCAACGAAGCAGACAATAATGCTACCAATCTACTGCTTATTAAAAAAAAATAGTTTTTGATGAACGAAAAAAATAGTTTATAAAAACAAAATGATATAAAATAATTATAGGTTAGTTACGTACCTGATATCAAGAAATGTCCTTTATACAATACCGATTGCGATAAACTGTAGGTCCAACAAAAACTGATGAAGTCAATAAAAAGTTAATGATTATTATATTTTTTTATCATCAGTCACTGATAATTGATATAATCCGCATATCGGTTCAATATATCGCATTATTGCAGGCTGATAAGTTAGGAAATATTTTGGCTATAAATTAAGTTGTGCAATAAATTCTTCTTGTATAATATTTGCTCTATTATCAAAAGTCGAAATGCTCAAATGACGTAATAGTGTTGACTTCATCTAACGAAACTTAACAATATTTTAATTTAATATAACGTTCAGTTTGCTTTAATTTAACATATTTCCTAGAACGTTAGTTTAGAATATTATCATCCATATCCATCCATACTAATCCTACTATTATAAAAATTGAAGTTTGTGAGGGTGGATAGATGGATGTTTGTTACTCTTTCACGTAACAACTACTAAACGGATTTTGATGAAACTATATAAATATAGGTTATACACCAGAATAACACATAGGCTATAATTTTTATAGTTTAGAGAAGTACTCATTCTACGTGCTAGTATTATAAATGCTAAAAAAGTAACTCTGCCGATCTAGATCTTTTCACGCTTAAACCGCTAGGCTGATTTAGATGGTATTTGGTATAGACGATAGTTTGAGACCCTGGAAAGGACAAAGGGCACACCGGTACGTATACGGTTTCTTTAAACACTGCACCCTGAAAAATGGCCAAAGATTAAAAGCCAACCTATAGAAAGGATTTATAATTTTTGTCTTTCATTAATTTTATTTCTCCCTTCATGCATGCAATTTAATACTTACGCAATAAAACGAAATATCTCATTTATTAAATCTACTCGTTTACGTTTTTATTTACAAAAAAGTTGAAAATTAGTGTTATCGCTATAAAAAATGAGCAGCGGGGGTATATTTTCTTATAATTGACTAGCTGTTCCCCGCGGCTTCGCTCCCGTGGGCCAGCACACAGGACCCGTTTTCGGGATTAAAAAACCTTTAACCTTTTAAAAAATTAGCCTTTGTTACTCAGGAATAACGTAGCTTTCTATTGGTGAAAGAATTTTTTAAATCGTTACAGTAGTTTCGGAGCCTATTCGGTACAAACAAACAAAAACATATTTCCTCTTTATAATATTAGTATAGATATAATATAGATTATATTATATAATATTAGTATTAGTATAGAAGTATAGATTAACTTTATCTTTATTCGAATACATATACATATAACATATGAAAATCGCTCCGTTTGGATTCCGTTTTGTTTGGATGTTTGTTAGTTAATAACCCTCAATGACTAAACGAGTCACGCTCCAGATAAGTGACATTCTTCAGGCACCAGTCTCTTACAATGGTGGAATATAGCATTAACCAAAAACATTGTTAATTTTAAGTTTACCTATGTTATTGTAAAGAGAGAACAAATAAGAATAAATGAATTGAATCGAATTCTATTAACGAAAGCGTCGCGATAGCGATCGGATAAAATGTCAGAAATGTATGGGATTGCCAAGCGCTATCGAAAAGTTACGTGATCAATCCCTAACATTTTGGCATTGCAATCATCGCTTCCACTTCTAGAATGACACGGAATGGATTGGAATGAAATAGAATATAATAGTATGGAATATATTGGGTTAGAATGGAATAGAACAAAGCAGAATAGAAATGTATAGGATGGAATCGTAAATAATAGTTTATAACAGAAAATAACAGAATAGAATAGAATGGATAGAATAGAATAGAGTAGATTAGAGTAGAGAAGAGTAGTGTAGAGTAGTGTAGAGTAGTGTAGAGTAGAGTAGTGTAGAGTAGAGTAAAGTAGAGTATAGTATAGTAGAGTAGAGAAGAGTAGAGTAGAGTAGAATAGACAAGAATAGAATAGAAAATAATAGAATGGAACAGAATAGAATAGAATAGCATAGAATAGAATAGAGTGGAATAGAGTAGAGCAGAGTAGGACAGAGTAGGGTAAAGTAGAGTAGAGTAGAATAGAATAGAATGGAATAGAATAGAATAGAATAGAATAGAATAGAATAGAATATAATGGAATAGAATGGAATAGAATGGAATAGAATGGAATAGAATGGAATAGAATGGAATATAATAGAATAGCATAGAATAGAATAGAATAGAATAGAATGGAATAGAATAAATACTTTATTATACACCAAAAAAGTTACAATTTACAAGATAACTTATGTATACGGGTACAATTGCGATCTTATTGCTGACAGTGATATCTACTAGACAACCTTTGGATGCACTGAAAGATACGATTGGGATGAAGATAGGATCGGGATAACTTTAATATTTCACGTGCGTGCAGCCACGGGCAAAATCTATATACACATATCTAGATTTATACTTTTTCTCATTCTAAGACACGATGCACACTGATGTCCAGTCGTCTCTATGGATACAGTATCATTCGTTAATATTTTGAGGACTAGCATTGGATCATCTTCCTTGTCTCATCTGTGGCTGTTGTCTTTATGCTTTATGCCATATCTTAAATGTAATTACTCTTTCTGGTCTGATAACTGCGTCTTTCGTAACGTTTATTGAATACTTTGAGTCCAAAAATTTTTTTTCTCTCATTTTTATTTTCCAATAGCTCCTGTCAGCGGCTTCGCCCACGTGAAAATGATTCCAAGGCAACACGTTAAACTCCCTGCTTAAAAAGACATAGGAGTCCTGATCCAGGGTACGGTTTACTCATTTGTTAAGTTTTATCCAAATCCGTTGAGCCGTTTATATGTAATATGTAAGTTCTAACAGACAGAGTTTTACAGCTTTTGTTTTAGTAGCTGTTGTTTCCTAAACATTTTCTTCGTTTCTTTTATCTGTAAATACCTATACTATCTGTAGGCTCAGTTCTTATATCGCGATAACCTTTGTTAAGCCAAAACCGACTGACGTAGCATTTTATCTGGCTTCTTAGTAGCTTAAACGTATAAATTCTTTATCACAAAAGTAAATTATATTAATCATACTTGATCATACAATCAATCAATTGCAACCCACCTTAAAAACTGAAATTTTAGATGCGGATTCAACGTCATCAGATATTGCATTATAATTTCTGCCGTTCGTGCTATTTATCACACTTTTATTATTGCAGTACTTTCTACTGTCCCACAGCTGAGCAGTTAACATTTCCATCAATCACGGTTCTGTGCCACTTCCTAAAGAATTGGTGGATATTGTTCCAAAAGTATTTAATTAGTTTTCGTACGAGTATGCTATGGTAAAAGTATTTGCCAGCTTGAGGATTGTCAATGTTGGAGATTATCTAGTATGACTATGGGCCGATTTTTGATTTGAGTATTTGGAGTTAATAACGTCTCAAACCTCACTTTGGTGTTTTAACAGGTTTTTAGGCTAAAGTATAGTTTGACAAATATTCAACTTCAAATGCTTAATTCTGAAATCAGGGGTATAACTACGGTTTACGGTTTAAGACATTTATTTCACTCAAAAAGAATACAATTATTCACTCCTATGAGGAAAAAAAAGATACATTATAATTAAAATAAGCGACGGTTTCACTTGGTAATAAAAAAGGTGAAGTTATAAAAAACTGTAAAACTTACAATTTATACAATATTCAGGTGGTGCTTTAATAGCCTTTTAAAAGTTGGAAGTGATTTCGATTCTTTGATTACTTTAGGTATAGAGTTATAGAGTTCAGCCCCTTCATATACGATAGTCCTTTTACCGTAGTTTGTTCTCGGTGCTCTTAAAATTATGTGATTAGCCTGCCTCGTCATACGCTTTTGAATTTGCATTCTTTTTGTAAATGTTATTTGTGTATGTATATCTCTATTCATTATCTTGCGTACAAGTATGCAGGTGTTATATTTATAAATTTGATCAATATTCATTAATTTTGTTTCTTGTAAAACCTTTCGAGAAGATGTTAAATAATCATAATTGAATAAGACTTTAATAATTTTATTTTGAGATGTTTGTAGCTTTATAAGGTGAGTTTTGGCAGCACTGCCCCATATTTCGATTAAGTAATCGAGATGTGGTTTAACCATCGAATTATAAATAATATATCTGACTTGTAGTGGGAGACATCGGACAATTCCTCTAAGTGCACCAGTCAGTGATGATATCTTTTTTCTTACTTTCTCGATGTGAGGTCTCATTGTAAGTTTATCATCAAGAGTAAGACCTAAGTATTTCTCAGTATTTGTCTTCAATAATGGTTGACCATTTATATTTAAATCAAAATGTGTATTAAGTCTTTTATTTTTGGCACTAAATATCATGTATTTGGTTTTGCTAGCATTTATAGTAAGCAGATTACATTGGAACCAGATAGATAGTCTATTAAGATCACTCTGAGCTTGCTTAACAATCTCCTCCATATTACTGCCGAAGTAAAAGAGACTAGTATCATCGGCATACAGTGAAATAACTCCATTAAGTCCAATTTCATTAATATTGTTGATGTAGATAAGGAATAATAGAGGCCCTAATATAGAACCTTGAGGTACTCCACAGGTAATGAGTTTGGGTTCACTTTGATATTCACCAATACCGACTACTTGGTACCTATTAGTAAGATAAGAATTTAATATATTTAATGCAGAACCAGTAATACCTATCAATAAAATCCTTGTAAGTATCTTGTAGTTGGTCATTTGGTTAGAAATGGACTGTCGACATTGTTTCCATCGAGGATAGCCAGGATGAGGTTGCCACAGGAGCGTGTGAATTGGCAAAAAAAGAGTGGCCTCTCTTGTATTAGGACATTACATATGAAATTGGCGTTTTGTAAGGGAGGAACATAAAGTCATTTTTTTTAACATAATATATTTATTTAATCAAAGTATGTACCATTGCTATCACTTTTGCTATCTCATAGGTAGTTCATTGATCCCTTTGCTAAAAAAACCATTCGGACGGGAATCAATAAAATCTTTAAAGGCGCTTTGGACTGCCCCATCGGAATTGAATTTTTTCCCTTGCAAGAAGTTATCCAAATTTCGAAAAAAATGGTAATCTGTTGGAGCAAGGTCCGGGGAGTACGGTGGATGTCTTAGACATTCCAATTGAAGCTCCTCTAATTTGGTAGCCGTCTGTTGTGCAGTGTGTGGTCTAGCGTTGTCCTGAAGCAGCAGTGGCCTAGAGCGATCGACTAGCCTTCTTTATTTGAGAAAAGTACTATACAAGCCTTGGCCACAACTAGGCATTGATGGACTTACTTATGTGTGCCTCGGCTTCACCTCGGCCCACATTTATACGTTCGTCCATCAATGCCTCTTTTGCTGGCCGCTACAGTAATGTACTATATGACTAACACCGCAGCCTGCAACTAACTCGGACGTGGTTTGCGATGGATCCGCTTCCACAATAACCTCGAATTCTTCATTATCAACTTTGGCCTCCGGCCGTCCACGGGGCTTGTTCTGCAGGTCGAAATTTCCAGAACGAAAACGTTGGAACCAAAAACGCACTGTGTTTTCTTTTGCGACACTGTCGCCATACACATCATTAATCCTTCGAGCCGTTTCTGCAGCATTGGTGCCACGATGGAACTCGTACTCTTAAATAACGCGATATTTCAAGTTATCCATTTTGTAAACTGACTGGCGCAAAGAAAAAACCAAAAGAGGAAAAAACAAATCAATTACGGTTTTCCAAACACAAAAGCATGAGTAAATAGGTGTATAAATTTAAAATAGGAATTCCAAACCAAAGAGGAGATATTTGAGATCAAAGTAACAAGTACGACAAAACGCGAATTTCATAGGTAAGAACCAAATGGTCACGAATACTTAATTCTGCAGAAGCTCTATCATGATTGGGTGCTAAGTTATTAAGGTTTTTGGCACCCAGAGATTTTCTCCAATACTTAGTTGTCAAATATAGTGAACTTACTTCTTGAAAAAGCTCTATTAACCTTAATTAAAAAAAAAAATAATTAAAAAAATTATGCTGTGCAGTCGAAGGATACATCTGGTTTTAGTCAGCCGGCTCGCGAATATGTATCCTCCGACTGCACAGCATGATTTTCTTCTGATTTATGTCTTTTTAGTTCGGTAAGAAGCGAACTAAAAAGACGAAGCAGTCGGTTTTTTTATTTTTTGAATTAACTCATTATATTTATAAGTTTTTAATTAAAAATTTATTCTTAAGAATTAATGGCCCCACAATATGGCGCTAAAAATCCGCTTTTAATCTATTTTCCAATTTTAATGTAGCCAGCGTTAAAAAGAATCGGTTGACGTAATAATCATCAAAAGTGGCCAACGCGTTTGGTATCTAGATCGCCACATAGGAACAAACATACATATATACATAGACAGGTAAACATATTACCCTTCTTCAACAGTTGGGTAAAAAGGTGTTGACGTGAAGGCATATTTTTTTCAGTCTCAACGATCCAGGTAAAAATAAATCACTGTTTTTTACTTACAAAAATATTTTATTATAAATATGTATTATTATTATACAATCATTATCATTAAACAATTTTCTAGATTGTACGTGAACTCGACTTTCTTATATTTAAATTGTGTTAAATTATTTAATTTCTACTTAAAATTAAATAAATTAACGAAACATTTGAAGGAACATCGCTGCTAATAGGAGCACAGAAGATGCAAGGATGGTGGAGGAAGCACCCCTCGGTGCAACAAACTCGAAGATTTCTACGGCAGCGCTATTACCCCAGTTCTGGTTGGCCAAAGCTGCGTTTATTACTGAAAGACCAGAGTTGAAAGAAGAACTTGCCAAATTGTATTGTTCGCTATACAACCAGGTTTGGAACTGAAATAAAAAAAAAAAAAATATTAGCAAAATCATGTAAAAAGTGATGGCTCTGAAACTTTTGTGGTGTAAGGGACCTATCTCATGACGCGACGCAGTTTAAATAACGTCGATTGCTGGTATCACAATTATCTAAGAAAATTTAAAGTACAAATTGCGTCGCATTGGGTCCACGTGAAAGTTCTTATTTCTACTGCTTATTTCCACATGTATTCATAAAATTTCACTTAATAAAAATTGTATATCGGCGTGGTATAAACTGAATGGCAACGAGCTATCAGGGAGGTCGCCAAGTGTTGTTTCAACTAATATACATAAAAAAAGATGATTTATCATTATCATTTACCAAAGAAACGATACAGTCAATTCAGTCAACGATACAGTCAATCACATGCAAAATTCACTGTTTTTTTTGTCCCGGGATGTACACAAGAAAAAGGATTTATCATGACATCGATGAAATTTATCGAAAAGAGCAGATTTATACAACACTTACCGTTTCGATGTTCTGGAAATCAGTCAAATGTGCAGCGAGGGCGTTGATACAAAGGTTGAGGCGATCCACACCACCATAACTGTCAAAAACAATGATCCGTGTAAATAACATGACACATTTTATTATAAAAAAAAGTTTTTTTTAAGTTGTATTAAAATCGAAATCTGAAAATGGAATTCGGTATTCAAATTTAATTTTAAAAAAATGGGATAGGTGCAACTATAATACACTGACATTTCGCCAGTTTATGTCCTATGTAAAAGAGGGGGTGAGCTATTGGCATTCACCGGGCACAAGTCCAAACTCCGGACTGTTACGGATAAATTCCATATGGAAAAACCTAATCTTAAAAAAATCCGACTCAGTAGTTCATGCTTTGCAGGAGAGCTTGCGACCAGTAGACGAACGAGATTAAATGTTCATCATCATCATCATTTCAGCCGAAGGACATCCACTGCTGCACATAGGCCTCTCCCAAGTGTCGCTACCTTTATCGGTCCTGTGTGATCCAGTGGTTTCCCGCAGCCCTGACCAGTTCATCGCTCAACCCAGAGGGAGGCCTTCGAACACAGCTCTTCAGGCACGCGGTCATCAATCCAAAACTCTTCGGCCACATCGACCATCCGTTCTGCGAGCAATGTGCCTTATCCACAAAATTGTTTCAAAATTGTTAGATAAACAATACTTACGTGGTTGTAAGCGCTTGTAAGTTATTGCGCAGGAAGTTCAGAACGACTGGTACGTTCTCGGGGTTGCCTTGCAGGGCAAAAGAGAATGCGTTGGTACGGTCGTGGATACGGATTCTGTCATTGTACATACTCTGCGTCAGGTAGCTGTAATGCAATACAATAATTAATTAATACAAACTTGAAAAAAAGAGCTATTTAATAATAAATAATAATTGGTCCGCCAACTTTGGGAGTCCGCCATTTTGGGTTTAGTATGATGTCACTTAGAACCATGCAATGTCATCATAACTAAACGTGTATGAAGTTTAGAACCAATTGGTTGAAGATAACTGTTTTAAAATTCAGTAACAAGATTTGACCCGTACACTAACAAACCAATAGATGGTTAATCAAATCAATTATAAAAGTCGAAATAAAAAAATATTATTCATAAGTGCTGTTTAACGTATATATAATAATCAATCTTAGTTTTTTCACGTATTATTCAATTATCTACTTTAAAGTTATGATTTTTGATTGACAGTTTGTTAAAAAAGATTCTAAATTGTATATCCTAAGATACGATCCTAATTTTAATTATGTTGTTAATTTGTTTCCTAAACTGAATAACAGATTCGTATTCGAAAAATAGACATTATGTAAAAAATACACTCGCATATGTTCATATGAATAATGATGAAGACATAAACTTACTGTTGAAGAGAAGCCTGGTCTCTGGTGCAAGCGAGAGCACGAAGCATCACCACCATATCAGCAGTGTTCTCAGAGGCGTTGTATCTGCTGAACAGGAACTGGTAGTCCGTCTCGTTACCCTCACGGAGTCCCACGCAGTAAACGTGACGACGGAGGTTCACTGGGACTCTGCAAAAAGAGTCATGTCATTAATATCTTGAAAATACATTTATTTTTAACACCAACTTTTTCCAGTGGCTTCGCTCACATGAAAGTTGAAAATTAACAGGAATTACATGAAAGGGAATATAATGTACTAGCACCATAAATGTCCACTTTTCTCCATATCAAGCAGGAGACAGGACAAACAAGGCCAATAGACCCAAAGGGTCGTTTACAACTGGGATAAGTCCAGTTGCCTAGCACCACGGATAAAAATTAGGATTAATTTTAATGGGTCCTAATATTTGATTCCAATAATAGGTATGGCAAAAACGCTTGAACGCACGGAAATTTGTTCTAGTTTCCGCAAGGTCCGTATAGCAAACAACTCTTGATGCAGCCTGTACATTATTCAACATAATATTGCGTTAATTCTGCCAAAGAATACACTCCCATAAGATATGATGTGCAGATTGTACATGTTCGTAGTCAGATGTAGAACCTTTGAGGCCTATATATGTATAGTTAGTAGCCAAACTTGACCACGTAGCTAATTAGCTACCTGCTTCTTGTCTCATCTCATCATAATTTAACTTGAAATTGCATGCCAATACTTACTCGATAGATGAATTTGCAACGTGAGCTCTCCATTTAGCCAAGCTATCTTCAACACAGCCGGTGTGGCCGAGGGTGCAGGCGACGTTCAAGATCTGCATCCTGTTGAGGATCGTGGAGGTGGAGTCGGTAGCGCGCTCGTTGTAGCCGAGGTGGTTGATAACGTTGGCCAAGAGGCCACGCATATAACTCTGTGTAGCGAGAAATACATGAAAATCTAGTCTAAAGTAATATTAAAAAAGTAAAACTTTAAATGTATTTTTTTCATAAACCGATTATCATTATTTTTGTCATAAACCGATTATCATTATTTTTTTTCAACCTAGTATACAGCTTTACATGCTAGGTTGATTTTTTACTATTTTTTTATTTCCAGAAATTACCTTTTACGTTTGTAAAAGGTACTTCCTGGAAGTACCAATGATCCAATCACAAAAAAATACGTTTCATTATCGTTGAGTCTATCAGGCTATTTTATTCTAGTTTTTCGTCCAGGAAAAAGGACTTTTTTTTATTTTTTTTTTTTTGATATAGGTTTGCGCTAAACAACCCTGACTGACTTCAAACATCTACTTGTAATATGTCTCGGAGAAGGAGTAAGTATAATTATGTGATTAAACGAACTTACCTTAAGTGAAGTTCTATCATAATTATACGCAGCTCCTTCTCCGAGACAGGTCTCCCATCCCATCCCTACTGAAGTTTTTCCCTAAATAGGGTTGTTTAAAACTTCCGACTTAAATTGATTGTAACACTACTTATATTGTGAGTCTAAACTTGAATTAATTTGCACACCATTCGGTTATTATTATAACCTAATGGTGTGCAAATTAATCTAGCAGTGTATCTATTGAAAATATTATTTGTAACACCTTACTAACCTGTATTATGCAAATAAATTATTTGATTTGATTTGAACAATGATTTTCAATGCATCGCACGAAATCCACTATAAATGTTAGCATTTTGAATTCCAAATTAATTTTTGAGCGACATTTTACAAAGGCCCTCAAAGGTATTGGTTGTGTAGTGGCAACCGTGGCCGCGTCGGGTAGTTGCCCGGACCAGATACAACGGTGTCAGCGCAAAAATCCAAATTCGCGATTTTGCATATTATTAATATTACGAATTATTTAAAATACGCAACATTATTTTTCCTAATTCTTATATTTCCGAATTTTTAGATTTCTTAATTGTTTTTTTTTCGTATTGTAGTATCATAGCAATTTTGTTTCAAAATGTTATTATAGTTATACTTACAGAGAAAGCTTCATGAGCTCTGGGCATATGTGCCAGACGACGATGGATCCAGTCGAGCTGGGTAAGAGCACCGTTCCATACGTAGTAGTCGGTCTCGTCCCTCAGGAAGTCAAGCACGTCAAAGGCGAGGCTCCTATTGAGGGTTTCGGAACGCACGAAGTACAAGACGTCGTTGACGATCTAGTAACATATGAGAGATATATTTTAGAAGTTACTTTTATAATAATAATAAATAATTGTTTATTTGTCCTCACACAACAGACATTATAAGTTACTTAAGTATCTACATAAATAGAAGTGCATTTCAACCATCTAGAATATATGAGGATCTGGTGTCTGAGTTAGGCATAGCCTGTATTACAGATCGCCGGGCATATGGTAAATGAATAATTATATTTTTAACGACATGTGAGCTAAGGGAAGTAATATTTTATCAGCTTTAGTGGTTTTTGAGATGGTAAAATGTAAGATATTGACCACGTGATATATTTGTAGTAAATGTACCCTTAATTAACCACCCACCACACCACCACACCAACAACCATCCATCGTCCATCATGAACTTTTTGAAAATCGTTTTCGTTGATAGATTTTACTTCGGTTAGGCTCCAAAGTTTACTTAAGTTGACTTTGTTGTATTGTGTTATTATTTTTAACAGAATCAGTACGATGTTTTATTTTACTGGGTTAGTACTAAAAAGCATGAGAAGATTGAAGAGATATATACCTGTGCCCTGTTCAGCTTGTGAATGTTCTCCCTGTTGTTGCTCTTCAGGTAAGTGGCGATGAGTCTCCAGTTATTCTCATCGTAATTGACACGGTACAGACCTAGAATAAAAGTATTTTTGTAAAGATCTCCACTTGTATTCCTGAGTCAAAAGTACCTTTTTGAAATCAGAATAATTGTGTTAAATAATGCCACTGCAGGACAAAGTCCTCTTCTCATACTATTACAAAGAAGGCACGAGCAATGAAAAATGTCAATCGGAACGCTTGCATAGTGCGGGATTAATATTTTTTTTTATCTAACTACCTTTGCCGATCCAAATAAACTTCCTCCTTACATTATACAGACTTTAATCTTTCCTTTAATCGACTATGGTGACGTGTGCTACTTTGACCTGAACGTGGTATTCCTGGATAATCTAGATAGACTCCTAAACAACTGCATCCGGTTCATATTCAACCTCCGGAAATATGACCATGTGTCGAGCTGCAGATCTGCGTTCAAATGGATGCCAGTTCGGCAGAGGAGAAATTGCCGGGCCTTGACCACGCTTTTCTCTCTTCTCAACTCTCCCAGTCATACCTCACTTTCAATATCTGTGTACTTCACACGCTAGGAATCTGCATTCATCTAACAATCTTCTCTTGTTTTCCGTCTCATACTTCTGATTTTATTCATTCTTCCTTTCACATTCAGTCCATTCTTCCGGAATGCGCTTCCTCTCGATATCAGGAAGGCCACCAGTCAGTATGTATTTAAGCGGAAGTTGCGGAAATATTTTCTACACCATTAGCAGAGTCGTTTTAATAAAACACCTTTCTATTACTTGATTTATATGTATATATATATTTATAGGTATTTATTATAGTAAATAAGTAAGTATGTTTATTTTAGCTATATATATATATATATATATCTACTATTGTACCCATTTTACTATATTTTTATTTATGCACCTGCCATGTTATCTCTCCACCACCCTTGGTTGACTGGTAGAGAATGCCTCAGGCATTGAGTCCGCCTATGTACCTTTATGTTGCATGAAGTTTTAATAAATAAATAAATATACATAAAAAATAGGAATATAAAAAAGCCGTTTACGGTTTTTTACGTACCAGACTGAGCAATGTTGAAAATAACAAAGTTGTCTCCTGAAGTGCTGGTGAGGGTTGCAGTCTGGCCAGTGAGCACATGCCTAGGTCTGGTGCTGTTGAAGTTAAGTTGGCCCGCTTGAGTCCAAGTGAGAGGAATCTGCCAAATCTGCGCGCCCGGAGTGCCAGAAAGCAAATAACGGCTCTGAAAGTAGAATAACGAAGAATAATAAACTAATGATCCGATAATTGTACAGTTAAGGGTTAGAAGTGCTCTCGCACTCTACCTAAATCTTATTTGTAGACGAAGGATTATAATCCACAACCAGTTCAATCTACACTTTAGATTCTATGCTATAGATTAAATCAGTCATTGTACATCTCTATAATTAAAAAATTACTCATTAGTTTTGATAGAGTGCTACTGCACTTCTTAGCCCTCAGTGTGCAAGCACATTATTTTATTACATGCTTAGATATGTACTTGTTTTCTCATTCTGAAATACTCAGATTACACGAATCTATTTTTAGAAACATGGGAAAGCATTAATGATTTCCTGGCTTATTATTACCCTGAGTCGTCAGGAACAAAAAATAATATAGACCTACTCTTTACACGAGGCCAGTGACTAACCTGCCAGCTTACTAATACTATACTGCTATCCTAACTTCGTACAACCCGTGAAATATAAAAGTTGAAAGAATGCTAGATATTAAAACACAAAATCAACACAAAAATAAACTAAAGCAGTAAATTGAAACTAACCTGAACGACGGTTATCGCACCACTTGCAGCGTTTCTGGTGACGGTGATGAGGGGCGAGCCTGGGTTCTGGACCCAGGTGTCGAACAATGCTTCGATATCGATGTTGGGGAAATCACGCGCGTACGTGAAGTCCTCATCAACCGCCTGCTTGAAAGCCGCATACATGTCCTTGGGAGTACCGATGTCGTAAGCGCTAGGAAAAAAATAAACGAACTTTGTAACTGGTTCTAAACACAATAATTTTTATAATTAAAAGAATTGGAAATAAGGTTTAAGTTGGTTAATAATTGAACTAGAATTAGTAGCGGTTACTTGTATATAAAAACATGAATATAATTTTAAGATTTACTTCATCATTCAAAAACTATGTAAATTTTTAGGCTAGACAAAACTGATGCAGATCCAGTCTAGCCAAGGAGTAGGTTTTAGGTATTTTACTTACTTGTCTCTCAAGTAATATCTGAGGGCATTTCTGAAAGTCCTCCAACCAACAAAGTGCTCCAACATCTTAAGGACGGAAGCTCCCTTGGCGTAGCTGGTGACACTGAAGTGGGCACTGATGGAGGGGTTGCTGGAGACTCCGGTCCAGTTCATGGGCTGAGCACCTGAGCCGGAGTCGTGGTTGAGAGCGCTGTGTACGTAGTCTACAACGAACTGGTCATCTAGTTCTAGGCTGGGATCAGCCTGAAATCAAATAAATTGTACCGTATTAATAAAAAAAAACGTATGTATGATAAATATAAAATTAATTAATATCAAATATGAAAATATTAACATAAATCATGTGTTATTATTTTTATATTTGTTAAGCTACCCAATCGGTGACATTTTTTGACTCTACAAAATATTCTTTATACGTACCCAGTGAGCAGCCCAATATTCGAAGAAGCTAGCGAAAGACTCGTTAAGCCAGAGGTTACTCCACCAGAAGCAGGTGACGAGGTTACCGAACCATTTGTGTCCTAATTCGTGAGCCATGATAGTAGCAATGAAGATCTTGTTGTTCAAGTTGGTGTTTGCTGGGTCATACAACAGGTACGCCTCTCTAAAACAAAACGAAGATGAACATTTTGTTATGTTGTATTACAAGTGAAACAAAATTAATCATAATTATTAATAGTTACAAAAGTGTGAACAATATAATTATTATTAATTATAACGGATTTATATTTTCAACCAAAATCTAAATAAACATGGTAAATATCCCGAAACAAATATTAATTCTAATGATTGTGACCATTTCAGCTTAAAAACTTATATAATTATTTTATCGTTGAATCTAGACTGAGCACGTAATACAAAACGGCTTGTACGGCTTGTAATACATTGCACTTAAACTAGTATATAATTCGTCATAAACATACCTGTAGTTCACCATTCCCCAGTTTTCCATAGCACCGGAGGGGAAGTCGGGAAGAGCAATATGATCGTTCTTCATCAAGTTTTCGCCTCCCATCTCGTGATACTGGATGCCAAAGTAATCGTCCAATTCGTTGGTGATCTGAAGACCGATTTCGGCAGCGTATTGGTGCTGGGCGGTGACTCCTTGGCGGGAGATGATCTTGAAGGGTTTGGCAGCGGTGCTAGTTAATTCAGTAGCGACGAAGTCACTCACGTGGAAAGCGACCAGGTAAGCAGAGATGAGTGGAGTAGGCAGGAAAGTTTCGGTGATACGGTCGCCTTGTCTGTTAAAAACAAAATTGAATTTGAATATGGCACAATATTAAGCAGCACTTTTAGAAAATGGTTTTAGAAAAGGAATTACCGTGCGATGAACGAAATCTGTAAAGTTTTTATATCCGACTGCCGAAGGAGGGTAATGTGTTTATCAGTCTATGTATGTATGTATGTATGTATGTATGTATGTATGTTTGTTCCTATGTGGCGTTCCAGAGACCTAACGCGTTAGCTGATTTTGATGATTCATACGTCAATCGATTCGTCTTAACCTTGCGAGTGTCATAGGCTACATTAAAATTGGAAAATAGAAAAATGGCGGCTTTTGGGCGCCATATTGTGGGGGGCCAATTTTATTTTTTCTTCCAAATTAATCGTGTGGGGTATCAAAATAAAGGGTTTTAAGAGGTGATTTCAAAAATATAAAACACTTATATATTTAAATGTACCTAATTCGAAAAAAATGTTAACTAAAAAGTTATAAATAAAAAAGTTAATTAAAAAAATCAAAATACCCGACTGCTTAAAAAGCAAACTAAAAAGACGTAAACAAGAAGAAAATCATACTGTGCAGTCGGAGGATACATCTGATTTTGGTCATCCAGCTCGCGAATATGTAGCCTCCGACTGCACAGCATGATTTTCTTCTTGTTTAGTTCGCATTTTAAGCAGTCTGGTATTTTGATTTTTTTAATTAGATTTTTTAATTTTTTGTTTTAGCGTAAGATTTTACTTACTGTTTTCATATCTTGATTTTCTGATTTCTGTTTAGGTGCAACAGGTTTTTGTTTTGAAATATCCTGAACTCTATCATTTTATAACAACACGGTTCAGCTTCAAAATCATTGATTAATTTCCATGCAGGCGTTACAACACCATTTAATTTTTTATTTGTTCTAATATTAGAAGTCATCAACATAAAAAAATGTACTAGAAGGTCAATTTAACTGTGCACCTCGCTGGAATGTGACCCCATACCCGCCTGCATTCACCTCTCTTGCCAATAGTGAGAGTGGAACATACAGCGGTAGGTGCGCAATAATTTTGACTGAGTAGTAAAACACATTTAGCACACTTACTCTGTTGTACTGGCAATGTCCATGTTGGAGTAAGACTGGCTAAGGCTGCGGTCTCGGGTGATGGAGATTACGAAACGGGATTTGAATTGGGGCTCATCGAAGCACGGGAAAGCTTTCCTGGCATGGTACGGCTGGAACTGAGTGGTCGCGTACAGCCTGCAAAAGGTTTCAAAAGTAAATGATAAATCGGTTATTACGGTATGTATGTATATAGACCGGTGTCTTATTTGAGCCTGCTTTGTCTTTTACTCTAAATTTCTAGAGTCTTCTTTGTACATCATAACATAACATTAGGTCTGTATTTTTAGGGTTTCTATAATTTTAGGTTTGCACCAATAGCACATCCAATCTGATGAAGAAGTTTGGAGATAAAGAACAGAACTCTTCAATATGTGACGGAAAATCTCTCGGGATTGTTGCAATCGCATGTCTGTTTATTGCTAACAGCATTTCATAACATAACTTCACGCCGGTATGCTCTAAAGGGGTACGCAGATGTGTACAGTTCACCCTGGTACACTTTCATTTCACCGGTTATGTTCAAGCTTCATGTTATTCGAATTATCTATTCTGGCATCACTGTGGGCATTAAAGATACGTACCACAAATAAAAAGTAAAAATAAAAACGTCTTTACAATAAAAATAACCGACTTCCAAAACAAAACACAACAAAGCGAAAAATTACTTTATTTTCGGTAATCGGTGTCAAAACGAAAAAAAAGGTTTGGTAATGATAATCGTAAAATATTCTGTCATAATTAACATTGGCATAACTTATTAAGTTATTTCTATTGATAACGAAAATCAGTATAATGATCATTACGCATAATCTTATTAGGCATAAATGTTTTGCCATAATGTTTATTGCCATAAATACTGTTGGCATAATAATAATGAAGCAACATTTTATTAAGAATAATGTTACAAACGCATAATGATATTTAAATATACGGTACCTAATCTTTTAAATTTTTACTGTTTGCGTTGTTATAACTCATATAAAAACAAACATATTCACGCCTCAAGGGTGGCCCAAGAGCAACTCCCGCCGCACCTTAACCTAATCCAATAGAATAATTCCCAAATTATAATAAATAATGTAAGTACACCTATTTTTTTATTTATCATTCAGTAGAAGAATAAATATTATGCCTTAAATATTTATTCAACTCCTAATAATGCCAAAACAAATTAAACCCAATGACAGTTATGCTAACCTTTTGAATTATGCTAAAGTATTATAATGCTACAGAAATAATTCCCAAAAAAATTGGTATCAAAGACACCGATTTCCGAAAAGAAAATAATTTTTCGCATTGTAGTGTTTTGTCTTAGAAGTCGATTTTTATACTTTAAAGTAAATGGCAGGACATGTAATTTTGAAATAGTGTTTTAAATCTCACCTCAGTTGATTCCCAACGTAGTAGTAACCCCTGTAGAAGCCTCGATCAAGCGGATTCGTGTTAATCCTTCCATTGTAGTGGACGGTGATGGAGTAATTACCCCTTTGAATAGGTGCGCCCAAGTTGATGTTTAAGAGCTCTAAGTAAGAGTCAATGGAGAAGGGTTCTTGGGCCTGAAGATTCACACGCTCATTATTAGCGCTGTTGATAACGTCAACACCTGTGATTAAAACCACATTCTGGTGGAAAACAATCTGCTGGAGGTTGTCTTCATTTACCTGGTGAGAAAAAAAAACATTAATATTAGAATAACTTGGTTTTTTATTTGCAAAGGCATCTGCTTGAGGTCGAAGGGAAATCCAGGCAAGTACCAATGTGGCTTCATTACCTTCTTCGTTTATTTCTACCGATATCCAATATCGCTGACATCGGTGAACGAAGATACCGTGGGAGTGGCTACGTTTTGTGCTAAAGAAATTTTGAACGACTGTTCTGCCAGCGACATGAAAAAGGAAAGGACCGAAAGGAGTATGTAGGGGTCTTTGGTCAACTGGACCCACTCGAAATGGACCCGCGGGATCACTCAACCCAATCACATTTTGAATAGGTCGACTGGCCTCACTGCTCAATTTCTTTATTAGTACAGTCACGGAGTTAAGCCGAATATTTTAGTTTTATTTTTATGACTTAAAATATATACACATTATAATAAAATTGTAGAGACATCAAAACTTTACCATCGTCCTGACATATATGAATTTATTAATGTATGTACTTATGTAAATATTATAAAACACTTATTTTCTTAAAAGAGTAAGCATGGAGTTTCTTGTACGTTCTTCTCCATAACAAGCTACTTTTCCAAATGGACGGTAGAATCAATTGTTATTACTTCTAAATTTGAATGGTTGACGTTCAAAAGTGCCGCTTAATGGCCTAGTTGAAATAAATACATTAGACTTTGACTTTATTTTTCTTGAGCACCTACTCTGATCTCGTCTTTAATTTGTTAAGTGTATACACAACTGTATCATTTTCACGAGCATTACAATGTAATGTAACGTTCTTACAAATGGTACAATACAGACAAACGCTCAGTTACCTAACCCATTCCCATGTAATGTAACGTTCTTGGGAATGTTCGACGCTGGGTTCGACGTAATGCTCACGATGTGTGAGTCCCCGTCACCCACGCTCTTGCCTTTGCTCGATAAAATGTTACACCAAAAATTTTAACAGCGAATGCTCCATGTTCTGTTACAAGTAAATGCTTCTGTTGCAAAAGATGGAACGAGCGTTTATTAAAAACGCAATTGAGATGCCAATCCCAAGCATCTTTTATCTTTTTGACAATCGTTCATCATCATCATCAACATCAGCCTTTTAATGTTCCCACTGCTGGGACACAGACAATCGTTATAGCTGACAGAATAAAAAAATGCCCTATTTCAATCAACCGGAAACAATTCAAGACTCCGGACTGCTACTAAGAAATTCCAGATGGAAAAACCTACACACTTTGCTCGATCTGGGTATCGATCCCGGCACTTTATGCTCAACAGTAACTCTTGCAACCACTAGACCAGGGATGGCGAACCTACGGCACGCGTGCCTGTGGTGGCACACGACAAAACTATTTTAGGAACGCCAAAATGAGGTTATTTAGAATCTACGTAATTTGCTACAGCAGAAATGACAACAACTCCTAATTTTATTCAAATACAACATAACACTGTAAATGTATTAAGATTGCTGTAAGAATTTCTGGGTGCAAATAAAGAATTAATTAATTTATAGCATTTAGAGTTTTATTTTTTGTCAATTAAGACAAATTCAAAATTTTTGTGGCACTTCATTGTCAAATAAAAAATATATAATTTAAATAGCACGTATTCTATTAAAGGTTCGCCATCCCTGCACTAGAACAATAAAGCACATAAGAGTACCTATAAATTTCGGTATGTAGAAAATAAAGTTATCAACTATATTGTGAAACACTAATGCATCACGGATTTAGATATAAACGCCATCAAATGTTATAAAAAATATTACTTAGTCACGAATAATTGTGTCTAGGTTAGTTTAGATATATATTATCGTTAATTACGATGGCACACATTTATCACTAGATAACGATAATCAGCACAGTGCTGTAAAAATTTGATAATATTTTTTATTGAAACCTTTTCCAGATCGATAGAGAAATATTTTATTTAGTTGCTTCAAATGCTGTCAATTAATGATGACGTGATGCTATATTATTGCACTTATTATAATTATCTATCATAATTAATAATTCAAATAATATGTACAACTGACTATTCCTAATCTTATGACTAATAACAAAACAAACTTACATACAAAAGGGAGAGGGAAAAGGGCTCATAGCGCATCAAAAAATTCGTCCACATCGATGTCAATGGGAAACGTGCCCAGAACGCTGGCAGCATTGCCACGTTGAATGGCAATGCTGATTCTCTGGCTGAAGAAAAGGCCAGCCCTCTGGTCACGTGAACAGTCGACTAACAGTTTACTTATGTCTCGAAACACTCGATGAGCTCTCGGACCCCATGGACCTAATGTCTCAACTCTAAACGGCTCAAAAGGATGATAGGTAGATAATTATGTTAGGGTCAAAACTAAATAAATTATAATATAAATTACCAGTAGCCCGGCCCGGCATTGCCTAGGTCATAATAATGTATAGCCTATTTCCATCTGGAGTAATGTATCTTTTAAATGGTGAAACATTTTTTCAAATAGGTGTGGTGGTTCTAGAAATTACCTCTGAACAAACTCACAAAAGCCGCGTTTATAATATTAGTTAAGATAATTATTACTACTTTTAGATTTCATCTTTAACTATTCAGAATTAAAAGTCTTTTATAACTCGTTGATATCTGCAAACCCTGCAAGGCTTAAACTGAGTTGTATCCATAATCACATTTCGCTGATTACGTAATAAAAAAAATATCATCTAGTGAGAAGCAATTTTCAATAACTGAACCCAAAACTAAATGATCACGCGAATGAGTACTACCTAAGGAGAAAACCCAGTAACACCGAGGAGATTCAAAAACACCATGGCCATATTGGACATTAGTTCGCAAGTGGAACCACTTAAAGAAACTGTTTCATTTTCAAAATGGTTATTTCTTTATTATCATCATTTCAGCCAGAAGATTTCCACTGTACACAGACTTCCCTTCATGAGCATTAAAAAATTAGCTCTTCTTTCGTCAACCATTAAAAACTCTTTGGAGTACTTATATAACAGAATTATCTAATAGAAGACAAAACTACAGTACAAGTAAATGAAAAAAATATACTTACAATAACATTCATCTGAACTATTCCAGTGAATAAGGCTGTGTTGAGGTTCACGTCAAGGGCAACATTAACATCAGTAGGGTACACGACGTCACGCAGACGGTATCTATCTAGTTCTAACTCAGAGTCAAGGAACTCCAAATTAGACCTGAAGTCCTCCTGGGGGATGGCGGCGATAGACCCCAGAAGGAAACAGAGGACTGTCGGAAGCAACATGTTGGTACCTACGGATTGAATAATGGTCATGTATAGGTTGGTCAAAAGTCAAGTGAAGGTAGGAGTAGTAATTGTAATAATAGAGAAAATGTAAAAAGCGCCGTCTTTGGTTATAAATTTTGAAGAAGATTCGTGAAGTGTTAAAATAATCCACAAAATGAGTGGGTACAAAGTTCAAGGACAAGATTTTATAAGTTTTTGTTTTTGATCTCATAATAACCTAAAAAATAAATGCATCTAAATCATTCAACGATATAAGTAAAAAATCCAAAACTGATACTTAAGGAAAAAAATAATATCACTTCAATTCATTGCAACTATGTATCGTATCTCGCTCGCTTAATCAAAAAGGCTGGGCTTATGTACTTTATCAATTATTGTACTAAAATATGACTTACCCATAGCTGCCTCGACGGTACCAAACGAGCGACTAGAGAGGCATAGTTAAAATATTATATATTTATCAATAATTATTTACTTATCTTTATGTACCTACCATTAATATTTTCGATGAACAGCGTTTAATCAAAAGCATGTCTGAAATCCACAGCTATCGTGTAATCAGTAGATAAGATACTAAACTTTTTGTTTTTCGTGAATATTTCTATGTAATTATTCACTACTGCTTACTCATTTCAGTAAATGAGTCGTTTTATATATCCTGAAGTAAAGTATGTTCACTAAAAAAACACGCACCACTCACTTACCACCACAGCAAAGTAGTTCCAGGCTGGCTCCTCGCTTATGAACTACGATCACTCTCTTGGTCAGTCCTTCATGTCTGAGGATCATCATCAGCCTATTAATGTGCCCACTGCTGGGACACAGGCCTCCTCTTTGTGAGAGGGTATGGGCCGTAATCCACTACGCGGGCCCAGTACGGGTTGGTGGATGTCACATGTCTTCGAATTTTTGGTTCTAGGACATGTCGGTTTCCTCACGATGTTTTCCTTCACCGTTTTTGAGAGCATTGGTGATAAAAATAATTTACACAAAGTAAAGCGCCTGTCTGGGCTCGAACCCACGACCTACAACTTGTAAGTCGCGGCCGATACCAATGGGCCACCACTGCTCTCTGTCTGAGGATGGTGGTTAGCATCTCGGATCTGCATCCACCAGTTGCTGTCCAGCGCATCCTTTACGACCGTGTAGAATTTGGAGGACGACGAGTCTTTCACTAGATCGGTCCATCTTGTTGGTGAACGACCGTCCGACCTTTTGCCTTCGGTGTTCCCAACCACAATCAGCTTTTCCAAATTCTCGTCGTCTCTGCGCATTGTGTGACCGAAATACGCAAGAATGCGTTTTTTGGCATATAGTGGAAGCGAGTTTTTATTTGGGTCTGGGTCTGGATCGATGCATTGGTGATTTTAAATAAAAAAACTTGTATAGATTTTTTACATCAGTATCAGAGTAGTAGTAGGAGTAGAGCATCATTATCTACTTACCACGATTTGAATAATTATCTAACCCTACTTTAGCCTGAAAAAATGTCAAACATTGGCATTAAATAACATTTGTCACGTTTTTATTCAAAATACTCAAAACAAAAATAATCTTTATGTCAATATATATCATTGCACTCCTGGTCAATCGTGTTCTGTGATCTTATCACCATCAGGGTCTAACCTGCCGTGGTCTACCTAGAAGTCACTGAACCGCCTCAGAACTCAAGTAGAAAGGTGTACCTCCAACTTCGCAAAATGGTGCTACCACCAGGGGGTATGCCACCGTGTGGTGCCGAGACGCAAACCATGCAACACCTCTGTTCTGTCCTCTATACTCCAAAACATGCAACAAAGGTGATCTATGGGCTGCCACCGATGACGCCGTGGAAGTGGCTAAGTTTTGGGCCAAACAAGTTTGAACGACTTTCAAGCCAGCGATACAAAGAATAGTATTAGCAATATTGAACAAGAACAGTGTTACAAATTTGTTGTACAAAACATATATTGTTAGAGGGTTGGTGGTGGTGGTGGTGGTGGTAGGGACTCCCTTTTCCGCACTTAGACTCCCATTTGGTCCGTTGTGCGTGGGGGCTATGCTGGCTAACATAGCCAGCCTAGCTCCGCCCAAAAGCACAGAAGCTTCCTGGGAGCTTCACAGGCTTCACGGAGCGACCTCACTGTTCCGAGGATTTCTTCACGTTGTGATGCCACGGCCTCGCATTCCAGGACTACGTGGGCGGCTGTTTCTTCAGCGTTAAAACAGCCCCTGCAAAGTGGACTGTCCGTGACGCCTAAGTTGAATAAATGTTTGTTAAGAAGGGTGTGGCCCGTTATTGTCCCTATAATTATTTTAAGGTTATTTCTACTCAGGCTGAGAAGTTTTTTTAGTAAGACGCGGGTGTACGCTGGCAAAGCCATTTTCGACTGTCTACAGTCCGTTGTCCGTGCCCGTCTGTTATTTTGCAGTTCTATTGATCTTTGACGAATCCACGCACGAAATTGCGAGAAGGGCAAGGGAATAAGTGGGTACGGGCCTAGCACTAACATCTCGGAGCCCCTTTTCGCAAGTTCGTCTGCGGCATCATTGCCTAGGGATCCACTATGCCCCCTGATCCACTGGAGGGTAATTCGATTGGATATCGATATACTTTCCAGGGCGAGGTGGCACTCAAAGATAAGTTTGTTGTTAGTTAGTTTGTTTTCTAAAGCTTTGAGCACGGCCAGACTATCAGATAGGAATTTGACACCGTAGTTCTGGATGCCCAAACTCTTTACGGTTTTTGCAGCTTGTGTTAAGGCAACACATTCACATTGAAATATCTAACTGTGTGTGCCTAGCGGTATGTGAAAGTTGATGTTGAGGTCAAGGGAGTGTACGCCAGCACCTGAGCCGTTATTTGTTTTCGAGCCATCTGTGTAAATTCGTACTTCATTGGCTCCTGACTCATCCCTTTCTTCCTCTATTGTTTGTATGTTATAGTTTTTGTTGAACATAGGTTGTTTTTGAAATCTATCACACGGGGCCGCGATGAGAGGTTGATACTCAATCGCCCGGTCCAGGATTTTAGCGTGTGGACTCGTGAGGTTATTGCCCCATATGCCTAGATGTATTAGCCTGATGGCAGCTAGCGCCGCCTCTTGCTGTATGTACAGGTCCAGGGGTGTTATTTGTAGGGCTATCTCCATGGCTGCTGTTGGTGTGGTTCTCATGCAGCCAGTGATAGCTGAACAGGCCTGTCGCTGAAAACGTTTGAGTCGGGTGATGGTGGTCGAGAGTTCAGTCCTCGTCCACCAAACCAGAGCACCATAAGCCAACATTGGCCTGATCACCGCTGTGTATAGCCACAGAGTAATCTTTGGAGAGAGCCCCCACGTTTTTCCTAACATTTTTTTACACTGGTAGAGTGCAATTGTGCATTTGTTGAGTTTGTAGTCAAGATGCTTGTTCCAGAGCAATTTGCTATCAAGGATCACCCCCAAGTACTTGACCTCTTCTTTAAGTGTTAATTCTGTGTTGAAAACTTTTGGGAGCCTATGTGGTCCAAGACTTCGTTTGTTAGTGAACATTATTAGTTCCGTTTTTGAGGGGTTAACCGATAATTCGTGCTGTGTGCACCAGTTCTCGATTATTTTGAAGGCCTTTCTCATGAGATCACATAAGATGCTCTCAAATTGCCCCGAAATTAGAATTGCTATGTCATCTGCGTATCCTACCGAGTATAGTCTGCTGGCGTTGAGCTCTGCAATGAGCTCATTTACGACCAAATTCCACAAAAGTGGTGACAGCACCCCACCTTGTGGGCAGCCCCTACTCACAATTCCTAGTGTGGTAGTGTTCACAGTGAATTGAATAGCACGGTTTTTTAGCATGTTGTTAATCCATTCTACGAGCGTCGGTGCAACACCGTGCATGGCGAGAGCTTGCCCGATGCTAGTGAAATTAGTTTTGTCAAAAGCACCCTCAATATCAATGAAAGCGGCTAAGGTTGGGTTTTTGTTTTGTAGAGCACAGCCCACGCGTGAGACTACGCTGTGGAGTGCTGATTCAGTTGATTTGCCTGCCTGGTAGGCGTGTTGGTTTGGGTGCAACGGTTTTTGTACCGAAATCTGGTTTCTGATCCTTCTGTCCCCCAGCCTCTCCAGTGTCTTCAACAAGAACGAAGAGAGGCTTATGGGTCTAAAAGATTTAGGCTGGGTGTAATCACCCTTACCTGGTTTCGGAATAAAGATTATTTTTACTTCGCGCCATTTCAAGGGGATGTAGCGGTGGGCCAGACTGGCTCGAAATACCTTAACGAGGTATTCCGCCAGCATATCACCGCTCCACCTGAGCAGGGCTGGAAAGATTCCTTCCATACCCGCTGCCTTGAAAGGTAGGAATGTGTTGATTGCCCACGTTATTTTATCTTTGTCAATGACTTCTAGCGCCTCCTCCCAATCTAGGCTACTTGTGGCCCTTTCCCTGTACGGTTCCCAGCTTTGCTGGGTGGCGATCTGGCAGCCCGGGAAGTGCGTCGTTAGAAGTAATTCGCTTGTTTCTGCATCGTTTATTGTAAAGGTGTTGTCTGATTTTTTCAGGCACCCTATAGAAAGGTCAGTCTCTTGAGCAAGACAGGTTTTGACCCTTAATGCCTGGTTGTTATTTTCAATGTTAGTGCAAAAACACCTCCAACTGGTTGTTAGAGGGTTTTGTGCAAGCATAAAAATTTATCAAGTTTTCAAAGTCGTCAGATTTAGCCCACAATTTCTTTAACAAATTATTTGCCTATTTATGTCATTTTGCGTCCAGCCACAACCGATCCAATGAAAATAAACGTCCCTGCACGTTAAGTGTTTTTTTTTGGAAATTTGAAAGTGGACCCGTGAATATAGGGCTCGCATCTGAAACTTTTCTGATAATACACCGTGGCATTTTAATCGTCTTACAAAAGCAGCCCACTTCTTATGAACAACTTTCTACATGGAAATCATAAACAACTCTCAAAAAAAAATTGGTTCTCTTTGGTAAACCCAATAAAATGTTTGGGAAGTCTCTTCCTTGGAAACGTTTTTAATACTAAAAACGTTTCCAAGGAAGACTTCCCTTGACTTGTACTTTTGTATATAGGTTTATAACGGGCAGATGAAGTGGGCTGCTTTTTTTAAAGAAAGAATTTTATTGCCAACTGTAACAGAACATGAACAAAAAAAATTAGCTCTGAGGCACAATATTATTTATAAGACGATTAAAATGCTACGCTATATATTCTCGGTGTTCTCTCAGAATGCTACACATACTCTGCTATCAACTTTACGCCCTGTATACTGCAGCTGCTAATAAATCCTGCCAGTTCCGCCTATATTGTATCAACTATCCATCGTACAGTACAAACATTTTATTAATGTCCCTCGGCAAACTTCGTGTTTCTATCATTTGCCCTTTGCACTTGGTGCAGTCCGGATGCTCTCAATCAACTTGGAAGTATATAGAGTTATTAATACTCTTTTAACATCAAGCAATGTACCTAGCCTTTTTCCCAACTATATTAGGGTCGGCTTCCAGTCTTACCGGATTCAGCTGAGTACCAGTGTTTTCACATGGAGCGATTGCGTATCGGACCTCCACAACCCAGTAACTGGGTAACACGGTACCCCTTGGCAAGACAGGTGTCACATCTCAAGCTTCTGACTACCCGTAACGACTGTCAAAGATAACTCGTTTCCCGGCTACTCTGCGAAAATGGTCACTCTAGCTGTGGATATCCTTACAATTTCCCTTAAGTCATCAGTTCTACGGCTAATATGACCGGCCAACCACCATTTTTACAAGCTTTTATTTAACTTGCAATGTGACCCGAACACACTTACATGTTCGGGTCAAGTCTTGCAACTGAATTTTAAAGCAGTTATTCTCCACCGATTAAGATGAAATTTTGCATACACGTTTAGTTTGGATGACAATGCATGGTTTTCAAAGTGACGTCATTCTAAATCCATATGGCGGACGGCCCAAGATGGCAGACTATTTATTTTTTGTGCACTGCAATGATTAATTTATGAGATAAAAGGATTTGCTGAGAAGAAAACAAACAAGCTATTTTAATGAATATTTTTATTATTATTACTACTTGGTTTTATTTGCCTTGCTTTCGTTTGTATGTCCGGCATCGAGTAATACATTTTTAAGCCCTTTTTAGGCATCTGATTAAGCTGAAACTCTGCGTACTTATGTAACTTTGGAAACATTGAAATAATGGTTCTATAGAGCTAGTCTCATGATGGAGCCGAAAGGTGGCTATAACAACTCCTCTACCAGACAAGATGTGTTGGAAAAGTGATATTAGGTACAATTAGTATTTTTCAGTACAAAAAGCTTGTTTTAAAACAAATAGCTTTATTAAAACATATAAAAAATATTATTTTATTTAACAACAATTCTTACAAAAATACACTATGTTTAAATATTACCTATTTATATTATTTTTAATAATTTAAATAAAAATAATTACGCCATATTTATGACAAGTGTCACGATCAAGGTGACGATGCTCAGAGAAGCAAGATTTGCCGAATCAGGTACGGGGGTAGTTGTTGCTTCGGTAGTTGTAGGCGCTTCTGTTGGCGTAGTGGTTGGCGCTTCTGTCGTAGTGGTCGTAGTTGTAGTAGTAGTGGTAGTTGTTGATGTTGTTGTTGTAGTAGTACTAGTTGTAGTCGGTTCTGTCGGTGTGGTAGGGGCTGCGGTTGTAGTAGGTTCTAAGGAATCTACGAATCCCGTATCGAAGTACCCATTCAATTCTTCTACCCTTTGTTCATAAAACACGATGTTGGCACGGGAAGCCGCGATGCCATTTCTAGCGGCATTGACGCCTGATTCTTCGAGAATTACTTGGTTTGCAGTCACCCATGCATCAACCTAGAAATAATAAAGTACAATTAATTTTTTTTTCAACCTATTTTTACTCGTTTTGAGAGTGAAGGAATACGTGAGGAAACCGGCATGTCCTAGAACCAAAAATTCGAAGACATGTGACATCCACCAACCCGCACTGGGGCCCGCGTGGTGGATTACGGCCCATCCCCTCTCACAGAGAGGAGGCCTATGTCCCAGCAGTGGGAACATTAATAGGCTGATGATGTGATGTGATTTTTACTCGTGGTTAGGTCAAAATAATCTGTTTCATTAATAAGATTATAGGTTTCTCATCCTTCTATTTTATTGTAGGTCTACTGAAAAAAGTCTATTGAAATAAACAATGTGTAAGTGTGCTCTATTTAGTGTTTTGTTGTTTCTAAGTGTTATGTGTCTTCATAAATAAAATAAGGTTGGCTAAGAGTGTCAAAGTAGTAGCAAAAAAATTACCGCTTGGATATTTTCCGCAGTCAACAAACGGCTGGTGATCGAAGTCAACATGGTGTTGAGAATGCCGGGTCTGTAATACAAAACAATTGAAATAAGTTATCACGACAGTAATATTAAAAATGTAGGTAGAATAGATATAAAAGTAATGCTTAAGTGCTCAAATAGAAACGTAGAAATATTTTTTATTTATGATGAAAAAACTTTTTAACATAAAATTCAACCGACGAAATAATGAAGTGTAAAGCAAAAATTATAAAACTAACTCTCATACTAATAAACGCGGCATAAAGTTATCCAGGAATAACAAAGGAATAACCATACATTTTCATTGGTTTATACTTGCTATAACCTTATTCTGTGTTTATTAGTAAAAGGGTAAGAGTTTTTTCATTTCGTTATTTCGTCGATTTAAATTTTTGTTTAAATGTTTTCACTTTTCAGTTTACTTAATTTCAACAGAATCAAAATGAGCAAAAATAACTTTCGTTCCGGCAGGCGGTGTCACAAAACGACAAAAAAATATAAGAGGTAACAAACCCACCGACTTCCGAATCGTAAGTTTTTTTTGCTTTGGAAGTTGGTTTATTATTTGTGAAAATGTTTTTTTTTTCTAGTAGGTTAAAATCTTAGAAGTTGCGAATAATTTTCTTATCTAAACCATTCCCTTAAAAAGAAAATAGTATATTAACACAGCATTTTACTTACGTTGCCTTAGCTCTGGCGAGATTATCCTGCAGCCAGTGGAAGGCCCTCATAGTGTTATCTTCGTTGCTAGTGACAGCTGAACTAATTGCCGTGCTATAGTCTTGAGGTCTGACAATAAAGTTCTCATCTTGTCCATTAACGACACTAGCGAGGAATCTGTTGAAGCTGGGCTGGTGTTGAGTGCAGCCAGCCGCTTGAAGCATCACGACCTGCTCGTTGGCTAGGTCAGTATTGAGGTATTGGTTCCAGAAGAAGTCGTAATCTTCAGCAGTTCCGTAACGGAGACCATTGCAGTATACCCAAGGACGCATGTTAGGTGGGATGCTATTGAAAAATAAATATAGGATATTAGGTATCAAGATATAACGCATAAGTATCTACAAGTTTGTTATTATTTTAAGTTGCTTCTGCTTACCGTGTACCAGTGTTCCTCCAGGCGCGGAAGCTTGTTGTGGCCGCAGCGATACATTCTTGATGCCCAACGTTGCAGAGGAAGGTCATTACATGCATGCGCAGGAGATCATCCATAAAAGTACCACCATTTACTGGTTCGTTGTACCCCAGGCGGGCAACAACGGCTGTGCTCAAATTAATGATTTCAGCCTAAAAGTAGATTTAGCAGAAAATAAGTAATGTTGAAAAATAAGTAATGTTGAAGCAGGAAAAATAAACAGGGAAATTATGAAATTCTAAGATCAAGATCAACATTGTACTACACGTTCAAAATAACTGTGCATTTGGCGCTGTCATTGCCATGTTCACTTCGACTCTTAACTATTTTCGCACGAGACGAACGCGGGGCGCCGCGCGGGTAGGTGGGAGTTTAGTCGATAACATTCGATATGCACAGTTATTTTAATCGTGTTGTAAAATCTTATAAGAAGTTTGCGAAATACAATTTATATTTAAAATAAGTTTACCCTCAATCTGCTAGTAGGCAAAGTGCCGTGAGCTACTCTCCGGAGAGCGAAGTTGAATCCAGTTATGGCAGCTAACCAGGGAGCGTACTGGTCTTCGAATTGCAGGAAAGAAAGGATGTTGAACGCTCTTCCGTAGTTTATAATGTTAGCTCTGGCTAGCGAGAATACGTCATCGACGATCTAGAAAGAAAACAAAAATGATAAAAAAAGTTTGATGAGTATGGTAAAAGTATGATATGTAGGGATGAGCAAATGAAAAAAGTGAAAGACTAAAAATAATATAGAGTTACTAAATAATAAAACTTCGTGACATTTAGTATGGGCACGTCCATATATCACTGTATTTTTCTAATTAAATCATAGACAATAGTGTGGGTTACTAAAAAAAGGCGATTTTCTGTACATTTTATCGAGTTAAACGAACACAAAATGACTGTATGGTACAATTTCCTTATTTTTTGCAATTTTGTGTTGATTCCATAGTAAAATCTGATCATAATAATGAGTACCATAACTTCTATTATGGATGAGTACCAAAACATTTACTAGCATATAACTCACATACACAAAAAGACAGACTTGAAACAACTACTGTAGCCTATACAAATATTTGTTCCGAGCGGGCATCGAACCTGCGATACGCAGCGTAGCAGCCAATCACTTAGCCGTACCGACTGACACCCTTAAGGGGATTGAGTTTCACCTTGTATTTATAACTATTACTAGCTGCCCACGTGAAAGTAGAAAATTATCTCGAAAGAATATATTCCTGGGATCAAAAGTATCCTATGTGATATTCCTGACTATAATCTATCTCTGTGCCGTTTGAGCGTGAAGACGTTACAAACACACTCACAAACTTTTGCCTTTATAATATTAGTGTAATGATAGTGTCATTGTATAACAGTTGTTTACGTACCTGAGCGCGATTGTATTCGTGTATTGCTACTCTGTCGGTACCCCTAAGAGCCCGAGTAATAAGAGCCCACGTGGTATCATCGTAATTCACCCTGTAGAAACCTAAAAATATACACCAGGATGAAACTAAACTTTCAAATTATTCAATATCTAAGCCAGACTTTTGCAACGCAATATAAATTTTATCTAAGGAATAATTTTGAGTTTTTGACATTACTTTCCTATAAATACGACAGACGTAATTTTTATCCCACAGAACAAAGGTCAGATAACTTTAATGTTATCAATACATAAAGCGGTTTAACATATTTTTGATACAATAGTCGTTTGAAATCAAATTAATTAAAACATTGGCTTTCAAGTAATGAAAATTAATAGGTACTGTTGATATAAAAATAAATTACCAGACTGTTGTTTGTTGAAAATAACCCATTCATTTCCAATGGTTCCCCTGGGGATGACGAGCTGTGTAGTGGTCATGATCTGAGTAGGTTTCAGATTGTCGAAGTCAGGAGCTCCGCCTCTAGTCCAAGTAATAGGAATGTGCCATTGACCAGCCCCAGTCTGACCAGCGTCGCGGAAGAAGCGGGACTAAAAGCAAAAACTTATCTTGTAACCAGGCATAAAACATATATGTATTATAATATACTTATATATAATATAAATACATATATATATATATATAAATATATGCATTTTAAACAAAAATGCTTTTAGCGTGTAAAAAATCAAACCAAACCATTTCAACTCAATTGGTTGGGGATAGTTGTTTTAAAATTCAATAGCAAGATTTCACCCATAACCATACCTCACAAGAGAAGTTAAATTCTGGAAACCCCAATACTTGCTGTGCAATAAACAACAAAGTACAATCAAATATAAGAACATATATCACTATACTACGCCCGATTCGTACAACGGAAATCAATATTTAGCTAGAGTGGCGCATCGATTATTTTCTTTACAGGAGCCGGGTTTTAACCTGTCAAGTTTTAACGCATATATGAATGCCATATTATTTCTCAACCAACGGTAGAAACTAAAATTTAAAGAATTTACTTTTCATCTCGTAAAAAGGTTGTTTAAATTTTAAACCTACTTGTTGAAGAGCCATGTCTCCAGTCGTGTGATCGATGATCACATTCAACAGAGGATGTCCAGCTTGCGTAACCCAGGAACTGAAGTACTGGGTGACGGTGATGCCACCATAATTAGCCATAGCATTGGTAGCGGTGGCAGCAGTGGTCAAAGCAGTATATAAATGGTCAGGAGTGGCGGTATCGTATTGCCTGATAAAAAAAAGGTTGTATTAAAATTACATAGAAGCAAAAGCTGCAACTGCAAAGGTCTAAATATAGTTTAAAATCTCATAGCAATTTAAAATCGATAGAATTTTGTCTAGCATCAAAGAATAACAAAATTAGGAAGAGTTTATACCTAGCTTGCAAATAGCGTCTAAGGCCGTCCACATAAGTATCATTGCCGAGCAAGTGTTGCGTCATTCTGAGGACAGCGGCTCCTTTTCCGTAGGTGATTTGTGAGAAGTGACTACTGACCGATGCTGGGTTACCCACACCAGCGTCAGTGAGTGCGTGAGCAGCATTAGCAGCGTCAGAGAGAAAGGACACATGCACCTGCTCTGTGATAAAACGAGTTGGGAAACCCATCTCTGGTTCAACCTAGTAAATAGCAAAGATTAAAAAATTAAAGCAAAGATGAAAATAAATAAGCATTCAAACAGTTTCTATGTAGGTAAAATTATTTGTAAAAAAAACGTGTAGCTCTCCTACTTAGTAAACAAATAAAAACAAATAAATTTGGAATCCGTCAAAAAAAAAATATTTTATCATTATTAGTGTGAGAAAAGATATATCAAGTAGCCGGGAAAATATTTTAAGGGTCTTTGTAAGTTCCCCAAACAAAAGGTAAATAAATATATCTTACTACGTTGGTCAAGTAGTACTGGTAGAATCTGGCGAATCCTTCGTTTAGCCAGAGATTGTCCCACCAAGCGCAAGTTACGAGGTTACCGAACCACATGTGGGCGATTTCGTGAGAAATGATATTCGCTATACGCTGTTTGTAAAAATTGTTAGAATTTTCAGGGTCGTAGATAATAAGAGCCTCCCTGTGGACAATAATAAAATTTAAATTAATAGAATTCGGTGAAATGAAATCAAAAAAACAATTGATTATATTTAAAAAACAAATCCGAGTAAGCGACGGTCCTGATGGCTCGACGCGATTCGATTTGCATCGCATCAATAAGCGATTTTTACTATGCGGAATTGCAAGTACGCTCACATAGACGCAGTGCAATGCAATTCGACTGATTTGTTCTTGAAAAAAGCTGTAATATAGTTGATTTAATTTTACCTGTAAGTCAAAAGTCCCCAGTTTTCCATAGCACCAGCTGAGAAATCTGGGATAGCAGCCTGTTTCATGTTCATGGAAGTAGCCATTGAGTAGTAAGGGATAGCAGTATACCGTTCCATTACTTCCAGAAGAGGTATACCAACCCTCAAGGAATAAGCTCCGCTACCGGGAACAATATTGCGTCGAGCGTAAATGTGGAAAGGTCTCAAATCTGCGCCGTTAGTCGCAACTTGTTCGTAGTCAGACACGATGAAGGCCAGCAAATACGTGGAAGTAACAGGTGTAGTATGGAAAGTCTCCTTTATTTTTCCGTTAGTGAGGCTAAAAATATATTCAGGTATTGTATTAAGTTAATTGAAAAGTTATCATTTGGAAAAGCAAATAAAGTAGATCATTATATTTTACTGAATGTTTTTGATAACGTTCAAGATTAAATTTCCTTGTAAATTCTTACGTTTCAGTGGTTCTTATCGGCATGTTTGATATGGTAGGGCTGAAACCTTCGGCGTCTCTGGTTATTGATATATCGAAGGTTGCCTTGAATCCAGGCTCGTCGTAACACGGGAAGGCTTGACGAGCATGACCGGGCTGGAACTGGGTGGTAGCTATCCATCTAAAAAAGATTTTCACGTTACATTTTTGTTAAACCCTGAGAAATTTGTAAAAACGGAGAACTTGATATTCTTCAATCAATGTAATTTGCAAGGCTAAGCGGCACTTTTACCATTTCTTATCAATGTTTCACAAACTAATGACGAAATCAGATATTATAGATGATTCACTATTTAATATCTAGTTGTTTTTCATCCAATGTTTCTTTGTTTTTTTCAATATATGTATGTAAGATCGACTGACTCACAAGTGCTGTTAATTTATTAGTTTTTAATTAATCAGCCTACAGCCATCGAATATTTTAAAAGTTTTGGCAACGGCATTGATGCTAACATATTGCCTTTTTATTTACATTTTAGTCTGCATTGATACTACCTTTAGTTGCATTGTTTTAAACCTTGTTTATTAATTAAATATGTTCAATTAAATTAAAAAAGCCGCTTACTTAATATTGCCATTTGCGTCTCTATACCAACTTCTGTAAAAACCTCTCATGGTATCTGTCAACCTGCCTGTGAACGACATTGTCACGATGTAATCTACGTTCTGTTGTAATGCTGACTGAGTATTAATCCTCAAAAAACCTCGTTGGTCATTGCATGGGAAGACCTGACCGGCCGTAACTATGTTGACGGTAGGGGTAGTAGCAAGCGCGACGCTCACAGAAGTTTGGGCGATAGTTAAATTACTGCAATGAAGGTGAAGTTGTTGGACGTTGGCTGCAGTTGCCCGAACCGTCATGGTTACTCGGCCTTCAAGCGCAAATTGATTTTCGCCAGGTGCCAAGTATGGTGTCAGTTCAACATCATAGTGCCTCGGTGCTTGATTAGTTGACAGACGGTAAGTGGCATCCCTCAGCAAGTTCCTGTATTCGATCCATTCTTCGTTCGTATCGTCGATAGGACCAAAGGATAAAACGCCCTGGAGTAGAGCTACCCCCAGGAGGAGGTTTAACCAGCGATTCGCCTAGAAAAATCAAAAAGATATATTTTTATTTTTTTTAATGATGATGATGAAAGATGTTAGAAGGTGTGTGTAAAGTTCTTATATCTTCTGGTTTGGTTTTTTGGACATGCTATAGGTGCTAACCAAATAAAAAGAGATCGTCGAACAAATCAATAATTGTGGTTCAGTAAACCGAACGCGCCCTCTGGTGGTTGCCAAGTAAATGATTACGAGTATCGTGCATTCGCGTGACGATTGTTTTTAATAAGGTACCCGGTTAAAGTTTTTTTTTTATAATTAACAATTAAAATTAGCTTATTTATTTTAATCCATGTTTTACTTTAATAATAAAGGGAAAAGAATATTGGAAAATGCTAATTTAGGTTAGGCCTTCGCAGAAGACAGGGCAAGGTGGGTGAAGGGCCCCGTTGGCCTTGCAAAAGGATATTACAAGCTCATTATAAAATAGAAGATTGGGCCTCCAGCGCATGATGTGGCAGAGCTACACGGCCTTGGCCGCAGCAACGAGTATTTTAAAAAGGTACGGGGCGCTATGCACAGTCCGCCGTGGCCACAACATTATGTGGTCATTATTATGTGCCTTGCAAAAATAGTGAGAAAAAAGCTATTCCAATACGTTATTTTAATTCTTCATAAACTTTTTGTATGTATATGCCCACACAACAACAGTACTGCCACATATTATTTAAAAATAAATCTATAAGATAATACTGAAGGGGACAGTATCTATAACTCCAGAATAAAAAGGTCTAAAGAACATAGCGTGACGTTTGTAAAGCATTTATCAAAACGATTACGCAACTATTTAATCTCACTACAACGTAAATCAAATAATTTTAGTATCTTTAGTTTTACAGAATAAAATCATTATTAAAATTAACTGATCCAAATTTTGCAAAAATATATAAAAAAACTTTTAATTTGATAACAAATAAAAAAAACATACCATTGTCGCGCTGGTTCGAAACAGGAATAACCGAAGCCTCAAATAATAATTTATCTATGTCTATATAAGCTGGACTATCTTATCCAAATTACAATTTACTTAATCACATGATAATAAATATTTAGATAGCGAGCGTTTAATATTTTTTGTTTTCAAAATGCTGAAACGGATTTGGTGCCGAGTAGGTAGTTAGGGACTTTTTATGATTCGATCATTTATATTACTCAACATTTATCAGAAAAATTTACCTCTTACTTTGGCTTAGTAAGCAAGTCCTGCAAATATGTTTCTTTTTCTTATCGACCTTGACCATGATACCATGTAAGTTTTCATCTAGAATTTGAAATTTAGGGTTCACTATTTTTATATGTACTTTATTGTACACCTAAAAACATATAACGAGAGGCAATTACATCTTATCTACAAAACAAACAAAGGCCGGCCGGCCGCATCGCTTTCCGCGAACTTTTTCAGACAACCTGGTTGAACTGTTCAGTTTGTGTTTTTCATACAACCTGGTTGAACTGTTCAGTTTGTGTTTTTCAGTAGTTTATCGTGCTTATCATTCTCCTTTTTACAATTTATTTGGGGTCAGCACAACAGGCTTCCATACTTTTTTTATTGACTATATACATGTTGGTTAGTAGAAAAATACCAATAAGAGTCAATGGAGATCCACTGAAATACACGGAACAGTATATATATTTGGGAAAAACGATCAGTTTTGACAGAAAAATCAACGAAATAGAAATAGACAGGAGAGTGCAACAAACATGGAACAAATACTGGAGTCTCAAGGAGACTTTTAAGAGTAACATGCCTATTAGCCTGAAAACTAGGATCATGAACTCGAGCCTCATAACGTGTTTGACGTACGGATGCCAGACGTGGAAATTCACTGCCAAAATAAAGCACAAAATTACCACCTGCCAACGAGGAATGGAGCGAAGCATGCTCAAGGTAAGGAAAATAGATAAAATACGACACACAAAAATAAGATCTATTACAAAATCTAAAAATGCCTTGACCTATGCACAAAAGCTAAAATGGAAATGGGCAGGACACGTCGCGAGGCTTACAGACCAACGATGGACCATAAGAGGAACCTTATGGAAGGGTCCACAGGGGAAGAGAAACAGAGGCAGACCACTGACACGATGGGAGGACGAGATCATAAGAACAGCCGGCTCAAATTGGAGCCAAATAGCAAAAGACAGACACACTTGGGCATCTTTGGAGGAGGCCTTTACCCAATCTGGGGTTCTTGCAAAATAAGAAAACTAATAAACTAACCAATACATTTAATACAAGAAACTAACCCACTAACATATTATACCTGATAGAAATTAAGTTAACATTGTACATACATTCGCAAGGAATAAAAGGCGTTTTTATTTTTTATTTTTATTTTTTATTTTTATTTATTTATACATGTTGGTCCCGCTCAATAGGGCAATCTTTAGTGTGGACAAAATCAAATTTGCTAATTTATATTCCTATTCATAGTTATTGTATTCTTATTTTTACAGAATTTGACTCACATACTGTTCCGTTTTTGTTGAATTAGGTATTTTACCTATGTTTGCAATATTTGTAAGTATGTGAGAACCATGTTCCTATTTATAAAATTAATGAATTTACCTGTTAGTGCTTTTATTACTTTATACCTGTACGTAGTATAGTGTGTAGTGCTATTGTTGGGTGCATCGTCCTCACATATATGAATTTATTAATGTATGTACATAAGTAAACATTGTAAAACACCAATTTTTTTAAAAATAGTAAGTATGGAGTTTCTTGTGCGTTCTTCTCCATAACAAGCTACTTTTCCGAATGCACGGTAGAATCATTTTTTATAACTTGTACATTTTTAATTTAGATTTATTATTGTTTGACGTTCAAAAGTGCCGCTTATTGGCCTAGTTGAAATAAATATATTTGACTTTGACTTTATAGACTCGCGCTTGAACACTATCTCACCGGATGATAAGCGATGAAGAGGTCAACGGTGAAGCACACTTGCCTAGAAGAAACCTATTCACTCTTGACTTAAATAACCTTAGATTGTAGCTATCGGGAAACACAGATTCCGGCAGGGATTGCCACTCCTAGTTGTACGCACAATAAAAGTATTAGCAAAAGCCTTTGTGCGTATGGGTTCCATGTCCAACATGTACCGATGGCGCATCGCCGTACTTCTTGTAGAATCAAATTGTACATCAGCCTTTTTAATGTCCCCACTGCTGGGAAACAGGCGTTCTCTCTGTGAGAGGGAATGGGCCGTAATCCACCACGCGGCTCAATGCGGGTTGGTGGATGTCACATGTATTCGAATTAGAGTTTCTAGGACATGCCGGTTTTCTCACGATGTTTTCCTTCACCATTTTAAGAGCAGTGGTGGTGAAATAATTTACACAAAGTAAAGCGCCTGCCTGGGTTTGAACCCATGACTTACAACTTATAAGTCGCGGCCGAGACCACTAAGCCACTACTGCACTGCAACTCTCCGAAATGTAACCGATAAAAAACCGACAGGCTGGCAACTCGGCGTCGATATTCGAAGCTAGTAGTATTTTTTTGGAAATAATATATGTTACATTAGACCATTTTCTTAATAATTTGATTTAAGAAAATCTTGATTTTTATTCGTAAAACATAGTGTAATTAATTTGTAAAGTTATGTCTAAAACGGTCAAAAACAAGACAATCGCACCAAAACCGCTAGGCGTATTTTAATGAAATCGACACCATCTCAAAGACAATTTAATTAACTATATTTTGATCTGAGGCTTTTTTTATTGTCATAGAATAATAAGGAAAGTACAAAACGGCAGCACTCCCTGTCACAAAAAGTGCACCTCAGCAACATAAGAGGGCTGCACTCAAATCTCGAAGCAGTCCATCACCACCTGGAGACTGATAGACCAGCTCTTCTTTTCCTTTCGGAGACGCAGATCGGATGTACGTCAGACGTGTCGTACTTATCATACCCAGGGTTTACCCTGGAGCACAATTTTAAACCACGCGCGGATGTATGCTTGTACGCCCGAGACGACATTTGTTATCGGCGTCTCCGAAACCTTGAGGACTCAAGGTTTTGCGTGCTCTGGGATCTGGTGGACACAGGCCTGGATAAAATTATCTACGCCTGTGTCTACCGAACGCACAGTGGAGATCAGGAGACAACCAGGCTTACGGAGCATCTGTGTGAGGCGGCTGATGCGGCACAGCAGCGGTACCCTTCTGCCCAATTAGTGATACTGGGGGATTTCAATGCCCACCACCAGAAGTGGCTCTTCCCATACCAGTGCACTGATCATGCTGGAGAGACGCGAAAGCTTGCGCTTGCGTTAAATCTCGCCCAGCTGGTCCAGGGTGCAACGAGGGTGCCGGATGTTGATTCGCACACTGCCAATTGCTTGGACTTTTGCTGACAACAGATCCAGACCGCTACTCTGTGTCGGTATCTTCACCTTTGGGTAGCTCCGACCATTGTCTTGTGAATTCTGTATCCGTCTACTCCCCGCCCGATCCCAGCCCAAGAGGCACTCGGCGGGTTTGGCGGTACAGGTCAGCAGATTGGGACGGGATGCATTCGTTTTTCGCTTCTTATCCTTGGCGGCCCACTTGCTTTTCTTCAGCTGATCCCTCGTCATGTGCGGACGCCGTGACCGATGTGTTGCGTCGGGGAATGGAGTACTACATTCTATTCTCTGACGTCGCAATGTCTAGCGTTGACCGGCCATGGTTTGGCGCCGAGTGCAATCGCGACAACACGCTTAAACATGAGGCGTACCTGGCAAGGGTCGACGCTCGGACGCGCAAGGCTAGCGACGTGGGTCAGCGGAAGAGAGCCTTTAATAGGGCTGCCCAGTCCTGCAAGAGGGTATTGCGAAGGGCTCGGTTTGACCACATAAGCCGTATTAGGACCAAACTTGCTTCCTACCCAGCCGGTAGTAAAGCGTTCTGGTCCCTGGCTAAGTCGGTTGAATCAAATTTCTGGCGTCCCTCACTACCACCACTGCTGAAACCCGACGGAACACTGGCCCACTCCGCTGAGGAGAAGGCAAATTTATTTGCCTCTCTTTTTGCGGAATCGTCACGTCTGAATCCTGGTGACGCGCGCCTCCCTCGATTTGACTTAACCAAGCACTGGTTAAGTCAAAGCTCCAGAGCCTTGAACATCGTCGCCGAGTTACCAGCTTATCGGCTTTTTATCGATTACATTTCGGGGAGTGTGCGATGGAATTGCAAGATCTAATTCCGCCCAGCCCGTTTCATCATCGGACTACCAGACGTTTGGCGATGCGCCATCAGTACATGGTGGACATCCCACCCATACGCAACTAAACGTTTTGAGAATACTTTTATTATGCGTACAGCTAAGGAGTGGAATTCCCTGCCGGAGTCTGTGTTTCCCGATAGCTACAATCTAGGGGCCTTTAAGTCAGTGAATAGGTTACTTCTAGGCAAGCGTGATCCATCGTCGACCACATCATCGCTTACCATCAGGTGAGATGGTGGTCAAGCGCGAGCCTATATAAAATAAAAATAAAACTACTAGATTTTGGGTCGCACGGGTGTGAGTCGAGTGCTCGTTTTGTTCGCTCAAGGTCGTTGGCTACAGTCGTCGTCTTAAGCTGGTATTTGGCAGATCCGCTCCAGAGGTGAAAGCAGTACTCCATGCATGACCGAACCTGCGCTATCCTTGTCCCGATTTATTTAGGGTCGACACAATGTCTTCTTCTTCTGTACTTATTTTATTAGACGTCATCTCAATCGTCTCTCCCATCCATCACTTCAGTTTTCATACATTACATCTATCATTTAGTTCTTCTCGTACATTACGAAACCATACCCAATGACAATCTTCATCAGATCTTCACCAAATTTATATGAGACCACCTCGGAAAAGTACTCTTTCAAACACAACAAGATTTTTTTTAATTGGTTCACAATTGACGGTGAAATTGGTAAACAAACAATCGTAGTTTCGTGAAGCCCGACTTTTTGGAAAATCGATTCAAATTAGTTCATTGTAAAAATGACACAAATAATAATAGATTGTTTCTATATTCTAGTAATGCCGTCGCCTGTCCATGGATGAAATGCATGGGATAGGAAATGCTATACCGACCGCAAATAAATTGGGATGAGACCTGTTGGATGCTTGGGTGGTCTATGTTCAGCAGTGGACGAATTTCGGCTGAAATGATGATGATTAAGACCTGTTTAGCTGTACCGAACTCAAACTAAATTGGGATAAGAACGCAAGGGTGATGATTTTGATGATATGGTATGATCAGAATATCGAAAGACCGAACTGATCTAACTTCATAACAGCGGTATTATTCAACAGTTGTGGTGATTTAGAACATATTCGCTCCATGTATTATTATGGTAATTTAATTTTGCATGATGTGCTTGCCTGTAAGTCAGCCTATATGTATATTGGATGTGTCTCATATCTTTGTATGAGTGTATTCAATTGTCGGTGAGTCAAATAAAAAACAAAATAAATTAATGATTAATGATAAGTAAATGTTTAAAATGTATGAGATTGACCACGTGTCATTTCACTAGCGTTTTGCAAGTTTTCACAATCTTTCGTCGCATATTAGCTCACATCCTAAGAAGCGAAAAGTTATGCAAGCTTCTCTGTATTTTCTAGTTCTAACTTTTGATTTTGTTTCATATTATAATTATTTATTTTAAAAATCAAACTTTATGAAAACATGTTTTTTTTACCCGACTGTCGAAGGAGGGTAATGTGTTTATCAGTCTATGTACGTATGTATGTATGTATGTTTGTTCCTATGTGGCATTCTAGAGACCAAACGCGTTGGCCAATTTTGATGATTCTTACGTCAATCAGCAACATTAAAATTGGACAATTGTAAAATGGCGGATTTTGGGCGCCATATTGTCGGGGCCCAATGTTTTTTTTCATCGTGTGTAATATCAAAATAAAGGGTTTTAAGAGGTGATTTCAAAAGTATATAACACTTACATGTTTAAAAGTACCTAATTCGAAAAAAAAAACTTAATAAAAAAAATAAAAAAACCCTTCTGCTTAAGAACAATTAGGGGGGCCGAGTCAACCACGTCCGTAGGAGTGTACCCTTTGATTCCCTACACGTGGTCCCCGGGTGGTGCAAATCAGGTGACAATAACTGGTGGTAGGTTTCGGCCGAAGGCTTGCGACCACCCACCGGGCAAAGACGTACCGCCAAGCGGCCTAGCCGTGTTCCGGTTACGATGCTCGGTGTAGCCAACTAGAGGAGTTGGGTCGAGACAGCAGTTCTACTGCTGGCAGATCAGCCTGACGCGCGCTGTTATAGACGTATCGGGAGACTAGTCGCGGAGGGTAGCGGGATCCGAGGCACGGTGCGCCGCTGGCCGACCGCAGGTAGTTGGGGGCCCAAGTAGTGTGCCAGCCACACATGAAAGGCTGCCCCGCCAACTGTCGAAAAATCCCGGAATGCACCATCGTGCTGGTTGGCGACCAGATGGGGAGGGCCCGATGGACATTCCGGGGGGGCTCGGGCGTCCCCGCAGTCTCCGGACTAGTGCCCCAATGATGTCGTCTTTTCAGTGCGTGTCTGTAGGTTGGCAGCGTAGAACCTCGTCTCACTTCCTTCTCCTCACCTCCATTCACTCTTCTACAATAATGCCAAAGAAAAAGAATATTATTAGAATTAAACAGCGGCTGCACCCCCTCCCCCACAAAGTGCACCTCACCAACATTCGAGGTCTGCACTCAAAACTCTCTGCAGTCCACTACCACCTGGAGGCTGAGAAACCAGCGCTGTTTTTCCTTACGGAGACGCAGATAGCGAGTCCGTCAGACGTGTCGTACTTATCTTACCCAGGGTTTACCCTGGAGCACAATTTTAAACCGCGCGCGGGTGTGTGTATGTACGCCCGTGACGATACTTGCTATCGGCGTCTCCGTAACCTTGAGGACTCAGATTCTCAACGCTGTGGGCTTTAGTGGACACAGGTCTGGATAAAATTATCTACGCCTGTGTCTACCGTTCGCACAGCGGAGATCAGGAGACAACCAGGCTCACAGAGCACATCAGTGAGGTGGCTGATGCGGCACAGCAGCGGTACCCTTCCGCCCAATTAGTGTTACTGGGGGACTTTAATGCCCACCACCAGGAGTGGCTCTTCCCATACCAGTACACTGATCATGCTGGACGGGAGATGCGTAAGCTTTCGCTAGCGCTAAACCTCACCCAGCTGGTCCAGGGGGCAACGAGGGTACCGGATGTTGATTCACACACAGCCAATTGCTTGGACCTTCTGCTGACAACAGATCCAGACAGATACTCCGTGTCAATAGCTTCACCATTGGGAAGTTCCGACCACTGTCTGGTGAAGTCTGTGTCCGTCTATTCCCCGCCCGATCCCAGCCCAAGAGGCACCCGGCGGGTTTGGCGGTACAAGTCAGCAGATTGGGATGGTATGCGATCTTTCTTCGCATGCTATCCTTGGCAGCCTACTTGCTTTTCTTCGACTGATCCATCGTCGTGCGCGGACGCCGTGACGGATGTGTTGCGTCAGGGAATGGAGTACTACATTCCGTTCTCTGACGTACCAATGTCTAGCGAAGACCGGCCATGGTTTGGCGCCGAATGTAAGCGCGCCGATGCGCTTAAACATGGGGCGTACCTGGCTTGGGTCGACGCTCGATCGCGTAAGGCGAGTGACGTGGGTCAGAAGAAGAGAGCCTTCAACAGGGCTGCCAAGTCCTGCAAGATGGTGTTGCGAAGGGCTCGGTTCGACCACATCGGCCGACTAGGGACCAAACTTGCTTCTTACCCAGCAGGTAGTAAAGCGTTTTGGTCTCTGGCTAAGTCGGTCGAATCGAACTTCTGCCGTCCCTCACTACCACCACTGCTGAAACCCGACGGGTCGCTGGCCCACTACGCTGAGGAGAAGGCAAATTTATTTGCCTCTCTTTTTGCGGAATCTTCACGTCTGAATCCTGGTAACGCGCGGCCCCCTCCTTCTCCTGATGGATGCGAGACGAGTATGTCTGACATTCGTATCCATCAAAAGGACGTCCGTAGGGTGCTGCGCAACCTTGACGTGAACAAGGCTAGCGGCCCGGACGGCATACCAGCTATAGTTCTAAGAACCTGTGCGCCTGAACTGTCTCCAATCTTGACACGCCTATTCCGCCTTTCATATGAGACTGGAAAAGTGCCGAATGCTTGGAAGCAAGCCAACGTACAGCCCGTGCCCAAGAAGGGCAGTCGAGCTGACCCGGCTAACTACAGACCCATCTCTGTAACGTCCATGCTCTGTAAGAGTATGGAGCGTGTACTAAACACTAAGCTCCTGGCATACCTAGAAGCAAACGAAATCCTAAGTGACCGCCAATACGGCTTCCGCCGAAATCGGTCTACTGGGGATCTTCTAGCGTATGCCATTCACATCTGGAGTGAGGCCATCGAGAGGCACGGGGAAGCGCTTGCTGTCTCCCTAGACATATCGAAGGCATTTGATAGGGTCTGGCACGAAAGCCTTATTGGTAAGCTTCCTTCATTCGGTTTGCCCGGTGGTCTGTGTGATTGGATTGCAGATTTCCTGAGAGATCGGTCCATTCGAGTGGTTATCGATGGCTGCTCGTCGGACCACTTGGATATTAATGCCGGGGTCCCTCAGGGGTCGGTTCTCTCAGCAACTTTATTCTTGCTGCACATTAACGATCTGCTAAAACCCGGCACCTTTGGGTATGCAGACGACAGCACTGTTGCTGGGAGATACATGTCCAACGCTCGTGCTACCGGGCCTCAGATCCAGTCTCTCCGGGAGGCCATAGTGGAGCGCTTGAACCTGTCCTTGCAGGCAGTCTCCGAATGGGGCGATGCCAATCTGGTCAAGTTTAATGCTGCTAAAACCCAGGCGTGTCTTTTTTCCGCTAAAAAGAGCCAATTTCACCCGGTCCAACTTTCCGCGATGTGACCGTGCTGATAACTGACCATCTTGAGCTTCTTGGCGTTACGTTGACATCGACTCTCAATTTTGGCCCATACATTGAGGCAAAGGCTCAGCTGGCTGCCAAAAAGTTGGGGATCCTTGCGAAGGTGAGAAGGTACTTCACGCCAGAGCAGCTGCTCAGCTTGTATCAAGCGCAAGTTCGATCATGCATGGAGTACTGTTCTCATCTCTGGGACGGATCTGCCAAATACCAGCATGATGCACTAGAGTCGATCGAAAAGCGGGCCAAGAGGATCATCGGCGATGAGGCACTGGTTAAGTCAAAGCTCCAGAGCCTTGAACATCGTCGCCGAGTTGCCAGCTTGTCGGTTTTTTATCGGTTACATTTCGGGGAGTGTGCGAAGGAATTGCATGATCTAATCCCACCCAGCCATTCATCATCGGACTACCAGACGTACGGCGATGCGCCATCGGTACATGGTGGACATCCCACCCATACGCACTAAGCGTTTTGAGAATACTTTTATTGTGCGTACAGCTAAGGAGTGGAATTCCCTGCCGGAGTCTGTGTTTCCCGATAGCTACAATCTAGGGGTCTTTAAATCAAGAGTGAATAGGTTACTTCTAGGCAAGCGTGCACCATCGTGGACCACATCATCGCTTACCGTCAGGTGAGATAGTGGTCAAGCGCAAGCCTATAACAGATAAAAAAAAAAAAAAAAAAAAAAGAACAAAACACGAACGAACGAACACGAACTAAAAAGACGTTAACAAGATGAAAATCATGCTGTGCAGTCGGAGGATACATCTAGTTTTGATCAGCCAGCACGCGAATATGTTTAGAAGCCCATATAGAGGTAACATATGTGAATATTGTGCAATTCCAACAATATTACATACCGTATGTATGTATGTATCGAATTGAATACCTCCTTTTTTGAAACCGGTAAAAAGAGAGGACTTTGTTCAGCAGTGGGTAAAGTCAAGCTGTGGATGATAATGGAGACGCTGACTTAACTATATAACCCCATCCGTCTCGGGGACGGTATTGTCAAGAATTATAGCAATTGCAATAGGTACCTTTATTTCGCACACAAATAACTTGGTATGGTTCATACTCGGAGTTATCAAAACTGCAGCTTAATTGAAACGTATTTTTTGATAAATAGGAAATTATGTTTTGAATTTGGAATTAACGGTCGTCCAGCATTTTATGGATAGAGAAAGAAATATACAACAATATTCTATTTCATAAATATATACGAAGTATTTCTATAACAGAAGCATTTATTTTTTAAATATAAAGAAAAATGCTAAATAATTAAACGTCAACTGGAATCAAACTAATTGTCACTGTCTTATTAAATAGGTAACTGTGTTGCTAAGGCAATAATTACATTTAACAAAATTCGATGCAATTGTATCAGAACGTCCGTAGAAAAAATAGCTGATGGTGGATCATGAATTCACATAGTCGAATGTAAATATCATTGAGCAGTTAATGATATTGTTCAATATGCTTAATTTGTAAAATGTGTCTTTAACGACAAAAAAACTAGATCCCACGACACAGGGTTTCTTAGTGTGGCGTCTAGGGTTACTTTAATGCACTACAACATATTATATTGTATCTTCTTGTGTTGTTATGCTACGATTTATGATTTTGTTTGTTGTGATTAATGTATCAAAGAAAGGTATCTCAATAATTTTTTCTTTATCTTTGTACCGGATTTAAAACTTTAATTTTTTGGTAGATAGCCAAGTAAGTATCTTTGTACTTACTTAACATACATCAGTATTTTTATAATACATATAATTATATAAGTGGAATACGTATAAAATCATATAATTAGCATTTATTGTTATTGTTTGCTGTTTTTACTACATGGTGGACATCCTACCCATTCGCACCAAACGTTTTGAGAATCATTTTATATGCGTAAAGCAAAGGAGTGGAATTCCCTGCTGGAGTCTCTATTTCCTGATAGCTACAACCTGCGAGTCTTTAAGTCAAGACTGAATAGGTTTCTTTTAGGCAAGTGTATTTTATCTTCGACTACATCAACGTTTACCATCAGATGAGATAGTGGTCAAGCGCAAGCTTACAAATATTAAAAAAAAAATGCAGATTAAAGCATAAACAAATATCTTATCACAAGTGTCGTAATCTGTTATAATATATTATCATTATTAGGGCTATAATCCAAATTTTATAATAATCCTTATCTTTACAATCACGCCTATATTCCCCGAAAATACCTAAATGCAGAGATGCAACCATAGTACCCTTATCATTTCCGTCACATTTTCCTTTTAAATAAAGATTAAAATAAAAACGCAAAAATATTTATAAATATATCTTTAATAATTTATAAAAGCCTATTTACAATACAGAGGAATCTTTATAAGGCTATAACAATTTACCTATCTAAGCTAAATCCGTATTTATGAAAAAAATATACGTTTTAATTCATCACAAATATGTATTTAACATTCTTACTGTAAACATTTATTAAACACGTACAGTTTTTTGCACGCCGAGAGTTGACTCACTTATTGACTATGTTTGGGATTCTACAGAAATTCCCTTGATCCCTAAGGTTTAAAGATAGGTGCTTATAGAACAATGTGAGCGACAGCAGCAAGCGCTAACATGAAGATAGATACGAAGGTAGAGGCTGCTGAGTCAGGGAGTACAGGAGTCGTGGGCTCCACCAAGTTTGGTCGAGAACTGGTTACTGGCAGACCCGTGGTGGGAGCGGCAGTGGTGGTGGTGAATTCTATTAGACCGTTCTCGAAGAAACCGTCCAAGTCGGTAGCGATGGTGGATGCTAATCCGAGGCTCTGACGAGTCGACTCGGCGTTAGAGTATACGCTATTGTAGGCAGTACCCAAGATTGATTGGGTGTTGTTTGCCCATGTTTGGAACTGTAGAAAATAAAGGAAAACGTGTAAAATATAAATTATATCATTAAATCAGAGTGAACAATTATATTACGGCTATATTGCCCGAAAGACTAGAAAAAGTTTTTTAACACTTTTAACGTGTATAAAGTTGTATTTAAATGTTTAAATCCCATGCAACTATCCGAGCCTGATGTAATTAACCAGGCACAGATCAAGACATCTATGAAATTCTTAATGGAAAATTCGATAACACTTTCTGAACTGGGCATCGAACCCAACACCAGCATTTGCAATCTTTTGAACAGAAAACCTTAGAACAGCGGGCGAAAGAAAAAATATACAAAGTATCTTACAGCAAAAACTTCCTCTTCAGTTCTCAGCCTAGCCGAGACGTAGGACAGAGGTGTCGCTGGACTGCCAAAGCTAGAAAAAAAACAACAGTAGTTTATGCAACGGTAATATAACACTCGGCTTCGTCTCGTTTGATAAACCCACACTCGTGTTTTAATACTTAATTATATACCGTTGCATACACTATTGTATCTTCGCTCATACAGTAGAAATATAAAACAAAAGTGGAAACTAAAAACATAATATGTGGTATGGCGGAAATTTAGATTCTCATTGCGCAAGACTACGCAGCGCGTATATCCATAGACAATGACACTATTTTTCTACATTAAGTCAATAAATACGTGCTAATAAATTACAAATTAAAAGTGTGCAATAAAAATTAAAAAGTTATCTTATGATGCAGTTGTTTGAAAATCGAAGGAAAATGCTGCACTGTGAGGCAATGGTTTTTTTTAAATTATACCCATCCATGAAAAAAAGTACGTGTTTTTAGAATTCATATATGGAACATTACGTTGTGAGTATAAAAATGAGATAAATATTTTTATGAATCCACATTAAATATTAGGATTTAAAATATTTATCTTTGTTTGTTGTATTGTCTTGTTGAAGATAATACTTATCATTTTACAAACAATATATTTTTTTAAACATCGGTATGATTTTTTACTTTTTATCCCCCGACGGAAATAGAGGAGGGAGGAGACGGAATGTTATAAGTTTGACTTGTGTACCTGTGTGTTTGTCTATCTGTCTGTGGCATCATAGCTCCTAAACGGATAAACCTATTTTGACTTCGTTTTTTTTTTATTTGAAAGGTGACTTTATCGAGAGTGTTCTGAGCTGTATGAGATGAAAATCGGCTCAACACTTCTAAAGTTACGGGCGTTTCACTGTTTGAATCGGGGTGTTTTCGCGAGATATCGTGTCATAAATTTTGTTTTTTCATTAGTACTTACGCAAGGGTAACAGCGGCCAGATTCTGCTGAATGTATTGGAAGGCTCTCTGTGTATTTTCTTCGTTGCCCGATACGGCAGTGTTGAAGGCGGTAGTGTAATCTTGACGACGGATTATATTGTTAGGCTGGACAATTGCGTCCATGAACCTGAAAACGAATAACCGAGTTTAGGAGACGTAAGACTATTAACTGGCTCAAATTATAAAATATTGTTGAATAAATTACTCCAAGCTTAAAATTGTATTCCTCAATAGTAACGCGTTGAATAGTCATGGTTCACACATAAATTTATCATAAAGATTTCACATTTAAACACATTAATAATATGAATTACCAAAACGATTCATAATTCTGATAGCGTGGATGAATCTTTTTTAGATGTATTTGATCATTTGTCTCGATTTGTAAATTAATGAATACAGTCGCAGGAATTTATGAGTTACTTATTAAAATAATTTCGATTCGGACTTACGTTCTAAGAGAAGCATCATCAGAGGTGCAGCCAAGAGTTTGGAGAAGCAAGATCTTTTCTGTGTAGACATTGTGTGTGAGGAACCTGTTCCACAAGAAGTTGAAGTCTTCTGCGTTGCCTCTTCGAAGAGCGTTGCAGTATACCCAGTTGCGGCTGTCAACTGGCACCCTATATAACAATAGTCATGTGATTTGAAAATAAACTTTAACGTCTTTATCCGAAGTTTGGTTTCTGCTTTTATTTCAATAGGTGTCACATTTTTCATGCTTTAATAGATCCCATGCCGATTTCTGCTACGGGGTCAAGTATATATGTTTTTGTGCGTATGTGGGTTGCGAGCATAAGAAAGATCACATGCATGCCTGTGATCTTTCTCATGCTTACGTCACCGCATTGTGCACGTACCTTACGTGCACAATGCGGTGACGTTACCTACGATTATGATAAAGGTATTAAATGTTGGCACTTGAAAGTTTGAGCAATTATATTTAATATAAACTTACGGTACTCCATTATTTCGCAGTTGATCAAACTGGGTGTGGGCAGCAGTGAGGCAGGCATCAACACCAAGGTTACAAAGCATAGGCGCCAGTTGGTAACGCAAATACGATCTCATGAAATCTTCACCCGCAATTGGAGAATAAGTGAGCCCGGTAATCGCCAAATTGGACCATTGGACAATCCTCGCCTGTTGAAGATTTAATAAGCGATTAAGTAAAAAAACATGGTTCCAAAAAGCTTTTTCACCAAAAGATAACAATCGACTTCATTAAAAATACTAACGTTAAGTTGGGTCAACTCAGGGGTCCCATGGAGCCTGGCTCTGAGCCAGTTGAAACCGGTTATGGCAGCAACCCAAGGGGTGTAGGCAGTTTCAAACTCTAGGAAGGAGAGGATATTCATGGCTCGTTCATAGGTCATGATGCCGGAGCGAGCAAATTGGAAAACATCGTTGACAATCTGGAAATAGTTCAATATAATGAAGTTTTCATATATATACCCAAACACCGTTACCTAGTTATATTGATCCGGGTGTTCATGTCAGACTCAGAATCAAAAACACACATCGTTCACCAAATGACAAAGCAATAACGACAAACAGGTTGTCAACACTTTGAAATGTTGCAAACAATAAAACAACTACAAACAAGTTTGAAGCATCTCGTTTCTTCTTTGAAGATTTTTATATTATCATACCTGAGCTCGGTTGTATTCATGAATGTACTGTCTATCATTTCCTCTAAGAGCCCTAATGATTAAGTCCCAGGTGTAGTCGTCGTAGTTAACTCTATAGAAACCTGTAAAAAAACATATCATCTGTATCTTATTGAAAAAGTCAAGAGTTAATGAAGATAATTATCTTATGGTTGGTCCACACTACACAGATTTTGCACTCACTTGGTACATTGACACCGACATTTGTCTGTACTGCTGTGATGCACAGACAAAATTCTATAGAAGTTGATGAAAGTCTATGTAGTGTGGACCCACCATTATAATCATCGATAAAATCTTTTATTGTAACTCGACCAACAGCTGATTCTTATATTTAATTAGATTATAAATGTCTAAAATATGCAATTAAAACATATATATTAATTTATAAGTATATTTTTTTTACACTTCATGTACAAAGGTACAATGGTCGCCTTAGGCTTTTCTACCAATCAACCAAGGGCGGTAAAGAGATAACGAGGCAGGTATATATTTAAATTAAATAAATTGCATATATTTCAATTATTTACCAGTTTGTTGAGTGTTGAAGATAGTCCAGTGATCACCGTAAGCGTCTCGGTCAATAACAGTAACCGCCTTAGTGAGGACATGAGATGGTTTCGTGTTCTCGAAGTCGAAGTTAGGTGCAGAATTAAAGGTGATAGGGATAATGTATTTCGTGTTTGCAGTAGAGTAGCCAGTGTTGATATTGAAACGACGCTGCAAGAATTAATTGAGATTACGTACGCATGAATTCATTAAAGGGTTAGGTAAATATGCACCTTAACAGCCAAATTTCGCCGGTTATATTTAAGTGTAATAGAGATTAGCACTGAAAATATTTAAAGAGAAGAAAAAAACTGCTAAGGCGTAATGATCAACTAAGACTACATTGCATTATAATTACAAAATAAATAGTATGTTCAACAGTTTCGCCTGCGTTAGGAACGGATATTATTCCACCGGGATATAAAGTATCCTATTTCCTTACATCTATATATGGTAGGTATACTTGTGTAAAAAATATTTCATTTAAATTATTTAAACCTTTAAGGCGTGATTGATTGACAAACATCTAGAATCACTTTTATGTTATTAATATAAGTTGGGAGGATAAATAATGTTCCATTAATAAATCTTGAAAAAAATTGTACCTGGTAGATGGTCATTTGTCCGGTGCGGTGGTTTATTTGGACTTGAAGCACGGGGTGTCCAGGCTGTTCAGTCCAGCTCTTGTAATAGTCTATGAAATTGAAGTCAGCTCCATACGCACTGAACGCTCCGTTCGAGCGACCAGCTAGGTCGAGGGCATTGAACAGGTCAATGGGATGGGCTGTACGGAAATCCCTGCGAATATTTTACCAAGTCTTATTTTCTATTTTAAATCATAAACATGAATGTGTTGGTTTTATTATTATTCATAGCTGCAACACAAGCTAGATGCCGATAAACGACAATCACTATATAATATGAATCAACTAAAAGGTAGGTTAGAGAGTTGGAACAGCTTTTTCAAGTCTATGACAACAACAACAAACAAGATAACAAACGACAACAGCCCAATTAAATCAACAACACAAGGGCAAAACCGTTGTTGCTCAAACATCCGCCTCCGACTCTGTTGTTGTATGTATAAATTGCAAAAACCACATGCACAATTAAAGATTTCTGCGAGGCCATTGTAAACGCAGTCGACGTGCCTAAACTCTAGTCAAAGCCTATAAAAACACGAAAAACAAGAAGAATAGATACATTAAATGCTTATAGTTTCACTTTAGCTTATCCATAATACTCGTATTTTGTTTAAAACAATCAAACTGTCAACCTTACCTCGCTCTCAGATAGTTCCTCAGTCCTTGTCTATGAATATCGGAGCCAAGAAGATGCTCAGTCATTCTAATGATAGCTGCTCCCTTGTTGTAAGTGAGGGTAGAGAACATGGCGCTGACGGCAGCAGGGCTACCGACACCAGGGTTAGTCAGAGGGTGAGGATTGTTGGCCGAGTCACTAAGCAGTGAAGTGTGCACTTGCTCCGGGATGAAACGAGATTGAAGACCCATGCCTACAACCTGAAATCAAGAAAACATTTAAAAATCTCTTTTATGCATCTACTACCTTTATTAAACATTATTTTACTAAATCTAAATTAATCGTAGCAAGACCTTGTTCGAAGTATTTTGCCTTATAACTTATGATTTAATTATGACTTCCTTCCGGTCACGTTCCATCCATAAAGTTTTGTTTTCTGATGAAAAAGGTATAGATAGTTCAACACATCTTTGCTCGCGGCGCTATGTGTGGGTAAGCATTTGTGGGTGGTTGTTTGCTAGGACGATGACTGCCGCATCATTACAAGCGACATTTTTTATGTTTGAAGTGATCATTACATTGATAGTAAAAAAATCGCATTAAAATTAGGGATAGATATATAAACAAAATTCTTACATTGTCAGTCAAGAAGTACTGGTAGTATCTGGCAAAGCCTTCGTTGAGCCAGAGTACATCCCACCAGTCATTGGTGACTAGGTTACCGAACCACATATGGGCGATCTCGTGAGAAAGAATGTATGCTATGAGCTGCTTGAAATAGCTGTTGGTATCCGCTTCATCGTACAACAGATACGCTTCCCTAAAAGCAAAATACGATTACTGTTGCTTTTTACTCGCTTTTGTCAACCAGGTTAATAATTTGAACTAATCTGTTGTGTTTCATGTACAATAATTTAGTGTAAAGTGTACCCACCTATAAGTTAGCAAACCCCAGTTCTCCATAGCGCCGGCTCCGAAATCGGGGATAGCAGCTTGAGTCATCTTAAGGTTAGCGTTTTGTGAATAGAAGTCGTATGCAGTGTGGTCGTTCATCCAATCCAAAAGTGCCATCCCGGTTTCCTGGGCAAAGTCTCCTTGACCATTGGAAATCGCACCAGGCCTTGCAATAACTTCATGTCTGACTACACCGGTTGTAGGGTACTGAACAGCAACATACTCAGCGACAATTAAAGCGAGAAGATACGTAGACATTATTGGAGTCCTGTGGTAAATATCGTCTTGGTAACCACTGCAAAATTAACAGAAAATAAAGATTAATACAAATTGGCAAGTGTAGACTTAAATCAAAAGGAAATTATTTGTCATCTTACGCCAAGTCTGCGGAGTCTTGGACGTTCTGACGCGTAGTGCAAAACCAACTCTGGAAGTTCTGGGCACGTGTGATGGTTACATCGAAAGTAGCCTTGAAGCTGGGCTCATCATAACAAGGGAACGCATAGCGAGCAGCGGTAGCTTGGAACTGTGTTGTGGCCATCCATCTGAAAATGAAACGGTTGAGAACTTGTAAATTCTATCAACGTTATAATTCGTTGCATTCTAGATTTATAAAAGTTTTGTCGCAAGACATTGTTTATATTTAACTCTTTACCTTATTGCCGTGTCAGTACCGAGGTTCCTGTACCAGCTGTGATAGATACCGTACATATCATCACGCATATTTGCGTTAAATTGAATAGTTAAGGTGTATTGAACAGGCACTGCCGCATTGTAGTTAAGGACGCCATCGGTGACCGCAACCCTTAAGAATTGGTACTCGCTCTGGAATGAGTGAGTTGACGGAATTACTGTAGTTCCTTGTCTCAGAACAACGGAGGTCAATGTTGTATGGTCACTGTGAATGACGATCTCAGTAACGTTCTGTTGTGTTGCATGTAGAGTTATGACGACTTGTCCATAATAACGAAGTGTTGAGAGGTCGATCGTCCAATGCACTCTGTAGTTCGAGGGAGCGGTGGTGGTGGGTAGTCTGTACGGCGACACAGTGCCAGTGGTGAGCTCTATGTTATCGAAGGCATCGACATTCTCGAACACCCCGCCTTCGAAGCGTTCGTCTGCGAAGATGGTGTTCCTTGTCACTTGCACTGGTGCAACATCAGATTCTGCGGTTGCGCAGACGTAAGCCAAGGATAAAACTAAGAGTTTTATCGCCACCATCTAAAAGAGAATTTTAGTGTTAAAGAGTGTTTCGGTGTAGTGGTAATATCATGGTGGCTAAGACCTCGCCTCTCGTGGTTGACGTTGCGGGTTCAAATCCGGGCAAAGACTAATGTGACTCTTTCAAATTCATATGTACTTTCTAAGCTTATCTTGAACATCACTGACAATTTTGAAGGTAAACAATAATAACGTTAATATAAGTCTGAAATCAAACTGCCTCAATGATCAATGCTCGTTCCTAATCTGTATGAGAAGAGGCCTCTGCCCTGCAGTGAGACAGGCTGGTATTGTTTTGAGGTTCCAGATGCTCATGCTCAACTCAACTCAAACTGGCAATGGACAGTTGTGATTGGTTGGCTTGTTTTTTTAACATTAATGTGCTCAAGTCCAATATCTATACGTCCCAAACGTTACCGAACTCTTTTAACACAAAACAAATGGAGTTGAGTAGTGTTACCATGTACTTGGAATGAACTCGTGGTTGCAAACTTGGACTTTTATTTGCATTCAATACCGCACATTTTAAGAAATAATTCAGTAATTAATTTCTGGGGCGTCTGGACTCTTGCTCAATTGAGTACACATATTATGTATGTCAAGCTGAATAATCATATGCCAAACTCAAGAGTTGTGATTGGGTGGCAGTTGAGTAGGTAGATGTAGGCAATTTTGAGTTTGAGTCGAGTATAAGCATCCGGAATACGGGCCTTAAAGTACCTTTACAATTACAAACTGTTTAAAAGCTTTACATAATTTTAGTAAGGACTATTCAAGTTAGTTATAAAAATGGTAATTAGCATCTAAGTTGAGGATCAAGTTATTAAAAAATTATTTATTCTGATGATTCGTGAAATTTTTATCTTCTATCTTCCATATCTCAATGTTATTAACTGATAAGGTTTATTAATCATTTTAATAACAACGTTATCGAAATACCTTTATCTTAAAGAAATAAATGGAACAAAATTTTCATGTATGTAGGTCTTATAGCAATTTGATAAATTGTAGGTATATATAGATAAATGAATGTGTATGATTCCTATAATTTTAAATATCACGTAAGTTTTGTATGTAGGAACGAGTATATCTAAATATTTTATATTAAAAAATCACCCAATAATCCAAATTCATGTTTACTTATTTCATATATATCAGTTCTAGAAAATTAAAAACTAATGATGACACGACTTGCTAAATTAATTTCAGTAGCCTTATCTTATGAATATATGACGTCACCAACATACAATCAATAAAAATGTGGGCACGAAGTAAACCTACTATTTTGAAAATTCTCACAAAACTATTCCTAATTATTTTCTGATGGTCATCTATCAAAATTCTTGGAGTATTAGTAAACTTAATAGCATAATTCTTTAAGAGCATAACAGGTACATATTACATTTCGTGGGCAGTTAGGAAATCTTTAGACAGAAGCAATTACATAATAACATTCAAAACAGACTTTGCATAGAGTTTTTTTTTTGTTTTAATTATATCTTACTTGAGGTAACTCAAACTTAACATTAAACCTACCAAAGGAAAAGTAAAAAGCATGGGAAAGTTTTGAAAAGATTTGACTATATATTTGAAACTGTTTATTTTTAAATAAAATTCTTCTTTTGCTCTAACCAACAATATATATTTCAAGACATGGGCTTGAAACATGACTTCTACTTAATCATATTTGTGTTATCTTTGACCTTATTACTATCGTCTCTATTTTCATCCTATGTATTAAAATATCAACAATCACATAGATGCTCTTTTCCACAGTTATTTTAGTACAAAAGACGTAATTTTACTTTATTTCACTTTGATATATATACCCATAAATTAAGCTTACCTTGGATGACACCAGCGACCACTGAAGCGGGCACTAAACCCGCAACTGGATTATTGTAATCAAATTATTGAAATATACACATCAATGCGTAATCACCAACGATATAGTATCAAGAATTATCAACAATATCATAATACGGTGATATTTTTTCGACAATTATCGCCATATCTTATAATATGCGAGTTGATTAGGCCGGTGTAAATCCGGCATTTTTTAATGAAACTACTACCTACACAAAAGTCTGACGTAGTTTTGTCATAAACCATAGGTATACACTTAATTATTTAAACTGCACGAACAAAGACACAAAGGCGAACTTAGGCGTTCTCCACCGATCATCAAAGGGTGGTGGAGATATAACATGGTAGGTGCATTTGTACATTCTAGTGTAGAATGTAGAAGAGTCTTTATGTAGGTTTCAAAATTTAGATTCAAGAGTTTACAACAATGTCTGAACGCTTTCTGTGCTTTTTCATGGAGTTTGATTATAGGAATGCACAAAATACAGTACTAAACTTATATCATTTCTTGTAACATAAAATTAAACAGGCTTTTATATTAAAAACAAGAAGTCAATTATTGGTTTTTCTTTCTTTTCAAGTGCATTGTAACGACCACGAGACACAAACGTGTAGGTATACATTTCAGCTCAGTCAAACCCCTAGATTGTAGCTATAGGGGAACACAGATTCCGGCAGGGAATTCCACTCCGTATTATCATCATCATATCAGCCAAAAGACGTTCACGGCTGGACATAGGCCTCCCCCATGCCACTTTGACCGGTTCCGTGCGTCCCGCAACTAGCAGATCCCCGCAACCATCACCAGGTCCACCTGGTGGGAGGCCTTCCAACGCAACGTCTTCCGGTTCGCGGTCGCCACTCCAGAACCTTTCTGCCCCATCAGCCATCCGTTCTACGACCAATGTGCCCTGCCCACTGCCACTTAAGTTTGGCAATTTTTCGGGCTATGTTGGTAACCCTGGTTCTCTTGCGGATCTCTACATTTCTGGTTCGATCACGCAAGGAAACTTCGAGCATAGCCCTCTCCATTGCCCTTTGAGTGACTGTAAGCTTTCTGATGAGGCCCATTGTAAGCGACCACGTCTCATACCCATAAATGTCATCACTGGCAACACACACTGGTCATAGACTTTTGTCTTGAGACAATGTGGTAATTTGGACGAGAAGATACCACGCAACTTCCCGAACGCTGCCCAGCCAAGTCGGATTCGTTGGTTGACCTCTTTCTCGAAGTTGGCCCTACCCAACTGGATCACCACTCCGTAGCTTTTCGCATAATAAATGTATTTCCAAAACTTTTAGTGCGTATGGGTGGATTGTCCACCATGTATTGATGGCTAATCGCCGTATTTCTGGTAAACCGATGATAAAACGGGCTAGGTGGAATAAGATCCTGCAATTCCATCGCACACTCCCCGAAATGTAACTGATAAAAAACTGACAAGCTGGCAACTCGGCGACGATGTTCTAGGCGCTTTGACTTGAACAGTGCCTCATTGCCGTTGAGCCTCTTGGCCCGCTTTTTGGTCGACTCTAGTGCATCAAGCTAGTATTTGGCAGATCCGTACCAGAGACGAGAATAGTACTCCATGCATGATCGGACTTGCGCTTGATACACAAATTGAACAGCTGTTCTGGCGTTTCTGGTAAATCTAAATACAAGCTTGTAAAACAGAACTTCTAAACTTCTGACCGTAATGACTGACAAAAGGGAGACATTTATAGTTGACCTTGTAATTGCTTTTGCTGGTTAAGTTGTCAATCGATTAATCTGCCTTGTCTTCTCCCAAAAATTATGGGTAAACTTGTTAAAAATTGTTTATATTTTACTCCCTGAGAATGCCAATAAATTGAAAGTCGCCCCGTCCGGGACACAGCACTGCCTCAGCACTTGTGCATATTACGGACAACATTCAGTCACGCATGGAAATGGGAAAGTTAACTGTACTTGCTCTACATGACTTCTGCAATTCTTTCAATAGGGTTGACTTCGACATTTTACAGGATGTTCTTTGCTCTTTTATAATTTCTCCTTCGGTTTTTGTTTGGTTTCATAGCTACCTTTAGCCACCGGCAGAGTATTTTCATTGAGGAATCTTTCTCTTCTTGGTGTCATACCTATAGTGTGTTGTGTCGCAGGGTGGCGTTTTATCTCCTCTACTTTTCGCAGTCCACTCAACGACTATAATCTTTCTACCACCTGTATGCTAATAATGATCTCCAAATTTATTCTCAAGCTTCTTCAGAGAGTTTACTGACGCTATTCAGACTATTAATACGGACCTGGCTCAAATAGGTGACTGGAGCACTGAGTTTGGGCTGAAGATCAATCCGACTAAAACTCAAGTGGCTGTTGTTGGTAGTTGCCGAACTGCCTCATGGATTGATTGGGCGACACTTCACTAGCATTCTTTCAACAACACCTTTGTTCCTATAACTCACATTGTGAATAACCTGGAGATTTATATCGCCATCACCTTTTCCTGGACCAAAAAAATGCAGGAGGTCAGTCGTAAGCTGATTGCTTCTGTGGGTTCCCTGAGTCGCCTTCGAAATTTTCTTCCCATCACCACTTTTAATTAAAATTTCGATAGCACAATCTCTTTTTCTCCCTATCCTGGATTATGCTGATGCCAGCTATCTTGATCTCACCCAAGACCAATTGGGCAAGCTTGAGCGACTTCAAAATCTCTGTATCAGGTTCTTATTTGGCTTGCACAAGGTCATACTTCTGAACTACCGTTTCTGAATTTCGAACCAAGCTCAAATGGCTTAAAATTTGCCTTCCCCGGAATGTCTATATACTTTCTTTGCTGTCTATATAATGTGCTCTTTAATTCTTCTAGTCCTTTTTATCTTAAAGAACGCTTTCAGTTCCTCTATGACACACATTATTGGTCCTTGAGATCATCGGAAAACCTAAAATTAAGTATTCGTAGGCATTCCACATCCTTCTTCGACAAATCGTTCACAGTACAAGCAGCTCGTTTGTGGAATGCATAACCTATTGAAATAAGGCGTGCTCAAACATTACCAACATTTAAAAAAAATGGTGAAGAGAAGCATTTCCTTTCACTGTTATTATTCTTCTCCTGTCTCTGTCATAATATTCATGATATTTATTATTTTGTATTGTATGTATTTATTTTATGTAATTATGTATAATTTATATTATATAAGATGTTTTGTACACTGACTGTTCTATGTCTATAACTTCATTATCTATATCATCATAGGATGAATCGATTTAGACTAAGATAAATTATGTAGGGATCCAACGAAAATAAATCAGTTTAGCGTAAAATCAGGTTGGGTTGGTAACAAATACAAGGGAGATTTCAAGGGTTATTTCTAAATTCAACCCCTAAATGAATGCAAACGAGTGAAAAACATCATTCATCTTTAAACAAAACGCCACTGTTGGCGCATTTCATGCTAACTCTCTGTCGAGAGACTCCTATTTCGTTCCGTGACCACCACCTCCTCCTTCTATATAATGAATCTCGTAGAGCAGCGAAGCTCCTGTGTCTTCCTTTTTTCCTTTTATAAACAATTTTTAACGACTTCAAAAAAACGAGGAGGTTCTCATTTCGTCGGCTTTGCGTTATTTATTTAAATCCCGGAATGAAGATTCCTGATGTAGCCGGAAGGTAGGCACTAGAACTCCGAAATAAAACAAAGTATCTTAATCGTGTTTGGGCTTATTGGAATCGTCAACACATGTACTTTGGCTATACATGATTTTCATAGTAATTGGAAGAACCCATCAGAACTAAAAAGAGATAAATTAAAAGCCTTTAAACAAAAAAATCAAACCAAGTTCCAAAACAAAACACTACAAAGCGAAAAATATTTTTATTTTCCGAAGTCGGTGTCTTTTTTACCTATTGTTTTACGCTTTTCGTAACCGACTTCTTAAAACAAAGTAATTTTTCGGTTTATAGTTTTTTGTTTTGGAAGTCGGTTTGTTTTTTTTGTTAAAAAGCTTTTTATTGGGAATACTTTCACTGTGCGTACAGCTATGGAGTGGAATTATCTACCAGAGCTCTGTTTCTTCTCGTATATACAACCTGAGAGTATTTAAGTCAAGAGTGAATAGATTATTTCAAGGCAAGCGTGCTTCACCATCGAACTTATCATCGCTTATTACCATCAGGCAAGATGTAGGTTAAACGCGAGACTATCAATAATAAAAAACTTATTCGAGGAAATGCCATTCCATTTAAAGCAGGGTTCCCAAATGCTAGAACATCTAGTACCTATGTATAGAGATAAAGAACTTTAAACAAAAGTAACTTAAATACATAATTCTGATACAAAATGTGAGTCATTGTCAAAGTAACTTTATTTAAAGCAAGACGGCGGTCGCAAATAATCAGTGTACGATCCGCAAGTAATATACGAAGAAATCGTCATCAATAAATGATTAAAAGTCATGCCAAATAACTAACTACCAGCGCCATCTATTATTAAAATAATGAACAATTTTTGCTGATATCAATAAGCAGATATGTGCCTTATGTTTACAGGAAAAAACTGAGTACCTATCGACATATGCTTTATCACAATTTATGATCTAATAGATGATTAATCGGGCTAGGTAGACTGATAGTCAGCTTAATGCCTAAAACTCGGACATGATAAGTAAATAACTATGTTACAGGATCAAACATTATTGAGTTATGCTTTGCCGCGTTGTTGTTCGAAGCATATATCTTCTTCTTCTTCTCGTGTCGATGGAATACTCTTTAAAACTCTTTCTTTCTTTTCTATTTTTTTATATTTTGGGCCCAGCAGGTGGCCACGTCGATTGTGGAGTCACTGCCGACCACAAGAGGTTTGATAGACTCGCCTGATATTCAGTGTGAGTGCGGTGCCCCTTTGCAGTATATAACTCACATGCTGGAGTGCCCCAAGTGCACATACACCTAAACTTTGGAAGCTTCGTTATTGGAGATGGATTGGTCAAAAGTTTCTGAGGCATTCCGATCATATTCCTAAAGAGGTCATGGATAGGAGTCTTCAAGGGAACGGAAAACGTGACCGTTCCAGCCAAACCTGGTGACGCACCGTGTTGGCAGAAGCGACGAGCATGGCACGGAATGACATGGAGCGAGGCAAACGTAATGCACAAGACCACTCGAGATGGAGGACTACTGTGGACGCCCTCTACCGCAGCTAGGGCATATAAAACCTTAAGAGCGGCCAACCCGTCATACTTTTCATACAAACGCTCGTACGTGATTATGCCGTTCTAACACACATCTTTGAACTGATAAACTATATCTATGTTTCCATGAAAGCAAAAAAAAAGTTTGGTGTTTATCCAATTTTTTTTCAAATTCAGTATAAGCCTCCAAAAATCAGCTGTTTTGCACAAATTTTACCTAAGCTTTGGCCATTATGCACTTACTTATAAATTGTAAAAGTAAAGAAAACATCTGATAAAAACCTAGCACATGTAATGGAGATTCTAAATGACATATATTTATTTCACAAACTTGTAAGGGTTATTCAAAAATACGTATTTTATGGAACATGTTTTTCAACGAACACTAGTTTTTCTATCTATTAATTTTTTTGAATTATTTATGAAATTTTCGAACACAATTTTTCACTATCTCTCTCTTTTCGCTTTGAATCTTTTTCAAACATTGCACTGGGTGAAACAACAAGCTTTTCGACCGTACTCGCGTTGATTATAGACGGGTCGGGAAAGGCCCTCTTAAGTCAGATTTTCTGGTTTCTATGTATCCCATATCCCGTATCGACTGTAAGAAATATGCATTCAGAGGGAAGAGTCTCGGTATGTGATTGTTCACCCATCCAATGTCCGACCTCGGGACGCTTTGCTTAATTAAGCTTGAGGATCCGCCCGTGCAGCTGTTATTATTTAGGTACGGTTCGGCCTTCTGGAAATTCTGTATAAAAAATATTTACAGTATACAAGCAAAAAGCCCGCGACAATTCTGTCATTAAATTATTATCTAACTTGGCCATGTCCTTATCATTTTATCGGGATGATTAGTTATTTTTTGGCCCAGATAAGTATGACTTACTAACTGATATTGTGCTTATGATAATTTAGTATCGGTTTAGCGTCATTTTTAAATGACTAATTATTTTATATTACATTTATATCTTCTGTAGATTAATTGTTTTGGTGGTAAAGTGTGGTAGGCAATCTTTCTGTTTTCAAACAGTTTTACAGTTGAGTATTACAATTAGCTCTTATAGTGCTATCCTAATAGTTTTTATATAATGTTATATTCCGTATATTCATCTATGTTCTTACTATATTACATTTATAATTATTTTTCAAAAAAACAAAAAAAAAAGTCAAACGATATATAATATATATATTATTATTAGCTTTTGCCTACATTAAACGTTTTTTATCCCAAGGGAATGAAGTATTACTAAGATTAAAGTATCTTAGACTAGGAGGGCCTGAGTCCCAGTAGTGGGAATATTTAAATGCTGATGATTTCAAGCTAAATGCATATCATGGTCTGTTCGCGTGCATATTTTTATCCAGAACCGTTCTACCGTTGAGGCATGTTTGATAACTGCCTTACATCCAAACATACTTTAAAAATATACATAATTACATACAATATTGGTGCAATTAGAAGGAGGATCTTGCTACAGTTAAAGTATACCTACCCTTTAGCTCCTTTCACTACCAAGCCGATATGCGAATTCCAGCCGCTAATCAGTGTGTCTGTATCCCGATACAAAATATGTAGGCACTGTTTCTTTATGTCCTTTAAAAAAGAGTTATCAATGGAGAACCATACAGCTGATCACAGGGTTAACGGCCTAGGTATTTTTCTTCTTTAGATATCGATAAACATGACATTTGCGGCGTTAGCAGCTTACTTAAGTTGACCCTGTGTACCACTAATGTAATATACTTTATCCAGATAATCCCGAACACGATCACGCGTATCAAACAATGCGCAATGACTGGCAATCAATCCCCGCGTGATAAACAGCACTTTTCTGTATATTTTTTGCATTGTTTTGTAACCTAATTTCTGATAAATAAATAAAGATGCCCATAATTAATTAAATAAAGTTGGAGTCCCACCCACAGTATACAAGAAAATGTAAGCAAGAAGAACCGATTCAGTATGAAGAATAAAAGTACGAGAGGCATGAAAGAGGAATAGTATGGATGAGTTTGCACAGAATAGGCGCCAACTACGGGATTAGTATAAAGTATTAAAAAAAAACAATCCCCGCACACAACACATCAAACTTACATCTTCCCAAAATTGTACAAAGGTAGGAGTGTAGAATTACAGGTGAAATACAGTTTATTAATGATGTTTTTCAGAAGAACCATGAGTATGTTGGTACCTAAGGATCGTAACAGGTGGTGTTCAGTAGTTTCTGCTTTCGCTCATGAAAAATGGCTTGAGTTTATATGCATGTTTTATAGGAACAGGGGAAGGGACTGATAGCACGGTTGACAGGGATTAATTGAAGATAGTTGCGCTGGTCCCCTCTGACATGGTATAAGGGCAGGAACGTGATGATGAGGTGTTATAACAAGTGCACTTCAATCTATAAGGGATTTACTCTGCTATTGAAGCGCTAATGCGAGGTGTATGTCGACTGTTTGTTTGCAAACTAATAAAAACTGAACTGACAACCAGCAGCCTTATTGCGTAAAATAATTCGGCAAAGCAAAGGGTTTGACCGCTATCAATCGACCAGTCACACAGAAGGAAATTCACATCGCGTCATTCATCTCGCATGTGATTGTTCGATTTGATGGTCAAACCCTTCGCCTTGCCGAATTCACTTGCGCAATTCGGCTGCAGGACTTAATAATGCGACAATTCGTCTTCATAAACATTGTTGCATATCCATAACCTTAACCACGGGGTCTCATTGCTAAGAAAGAAAATTTGGTTCAAATAAATCTCACTAGATAGCGCGATATGCACCTCCATCTGTTATTGGATGTGTGTAAAATTAACATTTTCTGGAATTGAACACAAAAATTGTATGTTCTTGTTTAGTCAACTCTCCTAAGTACAAAATTATGGAATATTGGGCTCTTAATTCACATTTCAAAGATGACAGATCATTTAAAATTGATGCCATAGATGGCGCATTTTTAAATTTCTGAGGCATTCCACTCGATTGTTAAAGTTTGCATTTTAACACATTATGGTGCAAAAAAAAACTGTAAAAAAGTGCAAATAAATACTAGAAAACAAACCTTCACTGTATTAAAAGAAAATAATATTCACGAACCTAGTAAACCCTTTTACTTGCAAGTCGCTGCTAAAACCATCTATCTATCACCGTGAAACAGAACCGAATTCGTTCGATGTACAAAAAATTACCAGATTAAGCAGACGAAAAACGCTAGTTACGTCGGCACGGTTTCTTTGTATGGGATGAGGTATCTGTATGCTAGTATTATATTATCTGTGCCTTAACATAAAGTAAACAAGAAGTATGATATACATCAGTATCACAGATAAATATAACGATATATAAAAATAAAACACCATTTTTATAAACCACATATTTTATAAACTTTAATTTACGAAAGTTATTATAAGAAATAGAGCTAAATAGTACAAAGTTTAGGTTTTATTTACATACAATTAACTATCTAAGATAAGTTAATACAATAGTTTTCTTTTAAATATTAATTTATATTATAAATTATTGTAAAAGCTGTCGCAAGAAACGAGGTTGAAAAAATAAATGTGCAATTTTTTTCAAAGTGCTCCGTCAGCCATTAAACATGAATTTAGCGCAAAATGTTGCAATAATAATGAGTGATAAACAAGATTTAAATTTTCAAAATGTTATTAATTATTTCACCGGAGATCAATATGTCAAAAAGTCCATATTATATAAGATTTACAAGCGCAAGCGAAACAGATGGAATTCCATCTATTTGAGCGGTGGTAGAATGGCGATTTTTTCAAAACCCAAGGGTAATACGAACACGCTAAAAAAAACTTGGTAGGCAAAGCTTCTCAGTAACTGACTGAATACTTATTTTCAGTAGAAACAGCCTTTATTATTGTTTTATCTACCGCCCACATAGTTGAAAAACAAAAACAATAATATTCCTTTATGAATTATGATACAGCAACGATAAATTTATCGTATCTATCCGGAATTCTTATCTCTTGGTGGCTACTATGGCTATGCTATAAAAACACATTTTTCCGGTATGGATAGATGTTTTCATGTTCATTTATGATACATGTTCAACATGATAGAGGGCCAAAGCAACCGCTTATATTAAGACCTTTCCACCACTCGACTTAATTAAATTGACAGTTATTATTTGTTAATTATTGACATAAATTGAAGGTAACATCAGTTGTCATGGCGACTAAGTCAATTAAACTCGCATGCGCTACCATGCGTTATTTTACTAACTCACCACGAGTTAGTAGAAAACCCGCAGCCTAATTGCGTAAGTGAATTCTGCAAAGCAAACAAGTTGGAACCTTGCCAAAAACGACTTTTCGTATTGCATATTACACTCTGAAACGGAAAGGTTATGCTCCTTTCATTACCAATATTTTAACGAAGAATTGATTGTAAAAGAATGAATGAAAGCGGAAGAATCGAGATAAAACTTCACTATTGGTATTGTGTAATGCAAATGTCATATATCTTCAACTCCGTAGTATCTCTAAGTAGTCTGTGTTCAACTCAAAGGAGGATTTGGAAAGCTAACGCTAGCTTTCCAAATTAGTTTCGCAATACCGAAAAAGTTGAAAGAAATGATTCTGATTCTTTGAAAGAATCGACTTGTTTCCTTTGCAGAATTCACTTACGCAATTAGGCTGCCGGAACCTTTATGTATGACACAATCAATTTAACCTCGCGTTGGGCTCTAGAGTGGAGGAAGTTTCCTTTAAACGGTCTTAGAATATAGGTGTAAGGCTTGGGCTAAAGTTAAATCTCGTTTTATAAAAGACGGTTTAGATTTGCAGAGATAAACCACTATTTGCCCTTGAGAAACACAATACGATTTATCAGTAGGTAGTATAAAACAAAAACAAGCAAACAAGAATGCAGTTTTAGATAAAATTGTAATCAGTGAAGAATTAAGCTGATTTGCGATCGCTATCAACGTTAATACTGATGTATTGAAGATGCGTAAAGATCTAGAAAAAAGACTGAGAGAGTCTATGAAAAGAGAACTAGAGCTCTTAATTCTGAATTGAGAATGTGCAGTTGAGAACTTGTCAAACTCTATTTTAGCTTTGAAAGCAAGCAATAAAAACAAAATGATAGTTGAAAATTGACAAAGATAAGCTTGAAAGTTCAGGAGTGGAGGCTTGTGACGTTACTATGTCAGTATAATATAAAGTGTACTAACGGCGTGACGTCACACGATATGTCACCGCATTATATCGTCACTTTATGAATATGAGAATGTGCAGTTGAGAACTTGTCAAACTCTATTTTAGCTTTAATATCTATTTTAGAAAGCAAGCAATAAAAAAACATAGCATGTTCTTAAGATAGTTGAAAAAAGAGGCTTGTTCGATCTCGTTTTGTCTTCGTTCGAATGTAGCAGATACTAATTTTAAATACAATTGCGTTTCAAAGCTTAATAAACGCATATCAGATCTATTGCATATTTTTCGAGTACGAAATACGAGTATCTTAAGATAAATATTTCATAATAATATTGACATTATTAGTCAATAACTTGACTTAGTCCATACCTAAAAAACCCATAATAAGATCATAATGCCACTGGTCAGTGGTCACTGTCCAAATGCAGAGGTACATAGACACAAAACTTATGTTCCGTTGCAAATACCGTTCTTGCAATAAATTTTTCACTTAAGAAATAATAATAATTAAATTAAAAATCATGATTCAAACACAAAACTGATACATACATAGATTTGACTATACAATTATTTAGAAATGGCTCTTCATTACTCTATGGTAAATTTCAGAGAAAGATCACGCTATGCATCATGTCATGCGTTAGAAAGAGACATCTATCATAAATAAATACATGTTCCTGTAGGAAAACTAATGCCCGATTCCTATTTCAAAAACGATACATTTACCATAGGCAATGGTAAGGTAAAAATGGCTAAAGAGATTCTTAAGGTAACTTTTAAACGTATGAAAGGTTTCTCTAGGCCCATGGAAACTACACTCAGATCCGGCGAAGATTCAATAAGTCCCTGGCTAACCATGGTAAAAAAAGTAATCAGGCATATTACAGTTCGCATCATGTAGGTTTAACGCAGCAAACGTAAGTGTACTTAACTGTTCTGTACTTTAATTCTGTCATGATATTGACTATTTCAATCTAGAATATACTAAGTCTACTTTAACTAGCTGCTTTGTCTGCTGCCCTCAGCCAGTCAACAATGGTGTGATAGTTTCGATCTCTCCATTGCACGTTGGAAGAGATGGTCTCCAGAACTTGCTGAACTGGTCGGCCCAAGTCGCTGCAGGATTCAGTGACGAATCTCTTCAGCTGTGGAGAAAATTTAATATTATTCATAGTCAGAAATGATTTAGATATACAGGAAAAAAAAGAAGTCTTTGCACTAAAGAAGATCAATAAGATTACACTATCAGCATAAATGGGTAGCTTTTAACTAACTATTTTAGAATCGGCTACATTTGTTCTATCTCACGACGGCGGGTTGGTCTTAGTCGTGTGTGTAACACTGTGTGATGCACATGCACATTCTTTCTGTGTGCGTCAGCTTGGGAGCACTCAGCATCACCTGAACACACAGAAACATTGTGCATGTGCATCACACACACGACTAAGACTAATCCGCCGTCGTGAGACAGAACAACTGTACCAGTCTCACCAGATGCAGCTAAATATAAGAATTTTAGGACCCAATTAAGAGATAACACGACAAGAATTGGCAAGATTGGTTTTTCACCCCCTCTTCTTAGTAGTGTGTCGATGGCAAATATAGTTTAAGATATTTTTAAATGTTATGTTTGGCCCAAAATTCAGTTTCGGCACGCTACGGTAACACAATTCGCTGACGCAAACAGAAACCTGGACTTAAGTTAGTATAATTCTGAGCTCTATTGGTCTAATTGCTGCAAGGCGTTCCAGTGCGAGGATAGACGAATAAATATCTAAATACATAAGACCCCCTTTAAGATTGCCAATAAATTAAAACTCACCCTGAGTTGGCACAAAATATTTTACCTACTTACCAGTCATAATTGGATGACTCAGTTGTGCAATACGGATATGTAAGTCAATCCTGTTCATATTTATTAGGATTTGTATGACACATCAATCATAAATAACGATTGATTTCATGCCACTGATCTGAATCAGCTTTTGATGTGATTTGCAAAACATAGATAACAAACATTAATGACTCTTAAGGTCTATCCACACATATCAGGGCCGTGCCCGGGACGTGCACGGGACGTGAACAGACCGTGTCCCGTCAGGGGCTCAAAAAAATACTGTTGTGTACATTTTATATGAACACGTTCACACACGTCAGTGCACGGGACGTGCACGGGCCAGTGACGAAGCTTCAATAATTGGGCCCGGCCCTGTCACGTCCCGGGCACGTCCCTGATATGTGTGGATAGATCTTTAATAAATATGCCGGGACAATGAAAGTTATCTCCGTTAAAACTATATCATCGAAATTGTTTCATGATCGATGATTAATTGGCTGTTGTAGGCTTAAAGCCTACTTGAGATCCTGTTACACTGGCTTAATGAGATCACTTTGAATGACACAAAGCCTAGTAAAAGATATTTATATATAGATATAGCTTGAATCGCTTTCAAGAACAGAGAAAAGTGATATTTCCTGGGTAGAAAAATGATAATTCTATATTGTCCGTCAGGCGTCAGTGAGGTTATCAAATAATATTGGACACGCATTTTTTTAAACATTACTCTATCAATATAATAACATGGAACTTAAACAATCTGGCGAAATGTGAGTATACTATAGGAGCAGCCCTGCCTGACGTTTCGGGGATTTTAAAAACAAAACTTACCTCATCATATTCATGCTGCTGATTCAATCGCCTGGTCACAAGCTTCACAATCAAGTTGATGGTTGATAGTGACCCAACACTGAAATAATTACAAAATGCATTTTAAGTATTTTTAACTGCCGAAGACAATGAGACACAATGGAAAATGTATTGTTTGTCGTTCACCTGTAAGTTAAGGTATAAAGAATAAGAAATGGCGACGGGAATCTTATCTATATTAATAAAAAGAAAAGTCCTGAATGACTGACTCATCAACGCCCAGCCCAAATCCTTGGACCTAGAAAGCTGAAATTGTGCACAGAGGTTCCCTTTATAATATAGACAAGGAATAAGGAAGGATTTTTCGAAATTCAATCCCTAAGGAAGTTAAATAGAGGATGAAAGTTTGTATAAAACTCTGTCATTTTTAATTTGAAATATATATTAATAAAAAGAAAAGTCCTGACTGACTGACTGACTCATCAACGCCCAGCCCAAATCCTTGGACCTAGAAAGCTGAAATTTTGCACAGAGGTTTCTATAAATTGTTTATCATCAAAATTACTTGAAACTTAGTATTTCTGCTCTTCAATACAATTAAAAAAAACGAACTTAAGCATTTTTTGAATTTCATCCTTTAAATGGGTAAAAAGAGGTGTTAAAGTTTGTATGAATGATTACCTACTGGATGTTCTGGGGGGGGATCAGTTTTCATACCTCGAATACCACTGATTCCCTCTGAGTGTGTTTGTCGTGTCGGTAGAATTCAGAAATTGAAAGCAAAGTGGTATTTCACTACTTGTTGGAAATCGATCCCACGAGACAGCCAAAATGGAAGTCCATGGCTCTAGCTATAAGAACATGACGGCAGTTCAGTTGATGCTCATTTTATATCAATTAATGTGTATTTTTTATAATTCGATAAAATAATAAAGTAGAGCGAATTTTGTAGTATACACGAACAAAGGCGGGGTTGGAAAGCTATGTTTAGATAATAATTTGCATTATCCCGCCAGAAAAGCAAAAAACGAAACAATCAAAATCGTGTAGTCCACGCAGGCGAAGCTAGTAGGATATAAAGAAAGATGTTATGAAATCAAACACAAAATCTATGACACACAGTGTCCCAATAGTGAGTGAATGTGAGTGAATGGATCATAACTGTTCAACGATTATAACGGTACTTCGCTTTCCTTCACAATTTTTAACGGTGGTCTGGGAAAGCAAGAAGTGTCCCCACCTTTGGATATGCTGGCGGTTCTAAAAGTCCGAGTTTTTGTTTCATGGTTCAGTGGCAGGTGACAAACACGCAAAATTTGTTTTTGTTTGTAGCCCTTCTATATTATTCATACCAAGATCGAACTATTCTTTGAAAAAAAAATCTTTTATTCTATCCACCACGGTCTTCCCACCTCTTTATGGCCTCCTTTACATTCCTAGTTATAACCTCACCTCTTCCTGCCCTTGCCCCAGGTTACTTGGGGCCGCAACACGCTTTCTTCTTCCATACCATCCTATCAACCATTACGCTATCACTGATTCCCTTTTCTTTCATATCACTCCTCACACAGACCATCCATCTTTTCTTTGGCGTTCTCATAACCTACCAAGTATAAAAGAACTTGCAATCCATTTTCCAATAAGCTAACCTGTGAGGATTAACTTTGAAAAAACATACCTAGTTCATTATTGTAGGCAATCAAATGATTATGATAGCTCACTAATGACAGTATATCTAAATGAAATATATTATGATTATCTAAACATATAAAAGAAGAAAGTGACTGACTGACTGACTGACTCACTCACTGACCATCAACGCACAGGCCAAACGGCTGAAGCTTAAATCATGAATCTTGGCACGTAGGCTTCTTTGGTAGTGTAGGTGAGGAATAAGAAAGGATTTTTGGAAATTCCACCCCTAAGGGCGTGAAATAGGGGATGAAAGTTTGTATGAAAATCCGTCAGTTTTAAAGTCAGGATCTTCATATTTTGGGTTTTGGCTGAAGATTATAAAATAATTTACACGTGTCTCAGCGATTTTAATGATTCCACCCCCATGAGGGTGAAATTGTCTAGAGACTTGAAATTTTGCAAATAGATACTTTATGCTGTGCAGGCATCCACTAAGAAATAATTTTTGTGAATTCCACCCCTAAGGCGGTGAAATAGGGAATGAAAGTTTGTATGAAAGTCGGCCAGTTTTGAAGTTAGGATCTTCGAATATTGGGTTTGGGCTGAAGATTAAAATCTAACGCAAATTAAGGTGTTTTGGGAATTCCATCCTTAGGGGGGTGGATCATGGGGGATGAAATGTTGTGTACAAAAGTCCTTCTTTTACAAAGAAAAAAATATTAAAAATACTTTCAATACTTTAAAGTCTCTTGGTAACTATAAAATGGCTCAACGCATAAATATAGGAATTAAATAGGGACGGGAAAATCTGCTTCGCCATGACAATTAATAAGGCTCAAGGACAAACTCTGAAGTATGCTGGTGTAGATTTGAGGGCAAATTGCTTTTTCCATGGACAGTTCTATATAGCGTGTTCACGTGTTATCTCATCAAATAGTCTGCTGATATTGGCGTCAACATCCAAAATGGTTTAAAATATTGTTTATAAGGAAATACTTTAATTTAATTACTTACTTATGCTTATGATTTCTTATTATTAGTCATGGATAAACACAGAAATAGTGTAGGCATACGCAACGGGACAAGGATAGAGCGTATTGATGATAGAGTAGGTAAGTATAAGTCTGTCCTAAGAAACACTTTCGATTTACATTATTTTTTACTTTTCTCTACATACTGTTAAAATATGATAAGGAGAAGCATGTAGTCTACGCGTGCGAAGCCGCGGGCTAAAGCTAGTTATCAATATGAATTCCGCTATCCTAACAGATGGGCAATATGTTTTATGAACTCATCTGATAAGCCAACATATTTGTGCAATAAGATCAAACTGATAAATAATTAATTGACTGTCTTGCTATCAAAATCTTACTGTATCCTCCTCGTACCCCACAGCTTTAGGGCGATGTCACATGTCATAAGCCTTTAGAGAGAATTTACTAAAATTCTAGGATTTTAGTTATTCTAATGGTTGCTGGAGATCATTAAACGATGGGCCTGGAAGCTGAGCCTCCCGCTCTATTGCTCGATCAAGAGAAGGCGCGCTATTGTTCAATAAACGGAAAAGCGGTCGCTGGATCGCAATAGGTGAATGAGCCCGCTAGCAAAGGCGCGCCGGGTGCGCGAGATATTAACAGTATCCCGGGCCCTTCGACTCATGGTAGCGGCCAGAACTGCGAGGTTTTAGTTGGTTAGAATGCGATAAAACCCTCTGTTCCTCAGAAGGAAGGTCCCGTCCATGATAATTTTCCCACAAAAAAGGGCTTTAATTGTTTTTTCTCCAACCTATTTTATTCGCTTTTTTATTTTGGATGGTGAGTTTGAATAATCATGACGTATAATTATATATAACTTATATATAACATAATTTCATAGCAATTTAATTTTTATCATAAATCTGTTACACAGTGTCTTGATGAAAATAAATAATACAGGAAAGGGAATGCTCCTTTACCATTTCCTTCTAAGTTGATAGTGTTGTGTAACTTTTTTTTCATGAAACAAATTTTTGCCATAGCTTATTTTTGTGGACAACTCACCCCAGACCATAAAATATTATAAAAAATACAAAATTTTATATAGAAATGAGCACTTGATTCTTTAGCCCGTTTTCCCGTAAGTCTTAAACGGATGTCTTTATACAGAGAGAAAAAATAAACTCTACTCTAAATCTGCTTAGTCAGTTCATGATAATGCTGCCAAATTAAAATTTAATACTTACAAAGATCGAAGCCGTTGCCAATTGGCTCTGATATAGTTGAACGCGATCGGCTGTCCTATGGCAGTGCCAGCGACTGCTGAGAACACTCGTACGATGTCCTGCTTTCTGATGCCGCTGTCGTTGCGCAGTGACATTTCTAAGTACCTGAGAAGTAGAGAGAGAAAATAATGATGATTCAATGCTCAAGTCTTTTCATAATTTCGGTGATGATTTATTTTTTATATTTTATAGGCTCACGCTTGACCACTATCTCACCTGTTGGTAAGCGATGATGTGGTCGACGGTGAGAGACGCTTGCCTAGAAATAACTTTTTCACTATTGACTTAAAGACTCCTAGATTGTAGCTGTCGGGAAACACAGACTCCGGCAGGGAATTCCAATTTCATTTTCATTATTAAATGCAACGAAGTGGAACGGAAACCACAAACATAATAAAATTTATACTAATATTATAAAGCTGAAGAGTTTGTTTGTTTGAACGCGCTAATTTCAGGAGCTACTGGTTGGAATTGAAAAAATATTTTTATGTTGGAAAGTCTATTTACCGAGGAAGGTTATAGATTAAATAACATCACGGTACAACCAATAGGAGCGGAGCATAAACGAAAAATGTTGCAAAAACGGGCAAAAATATTCCTTTTTGAGAGCTTCCGTTGGGTGCGCTGCATACGCGGTTTAGTTACGCAACATTCATGCATGTAGGGTAGGTAGGTTAGGATAGGTAGGTAGCCAGTTGACGGGAGCGAAGCCCCGTGGGTCAGCTAGTTATCAATAAGCTAACTAACCAATTACGTGGTCTACGATTTCGCGCTGTCAGTGTCCAGGTAAACTTATTATCCAATGGTTGAAAGCAAACTCAAGTTGAAACTAATGGCTACTGCAAATTATCTAACAGGAAAACTTTCTGATCAAACTGAAAGTCGTAGCAAAGGCTGTTGAGCTTACATTCACACCTTTGCTATCACTTCATCAATCAAGGTGTATAAGCACAACGTGGATATCTTTATAAGTTACAGTATATGACGTGTTATTCTGTATATACCAGAATAACAAAGTTACATTACTGTACAGTTTCATCAAAATCCGTTCAGTAGTTTTTACGTGAAAGAGTTGCAAACATCCATTCTCACAAACTTTCACAATTATTAGGATAGACCTACCTATGCAGCAACGAAGGAGACCTAGTGCATCCAAGCACAGAAAGCAGTCGGTGTCTTTCGGAAGGCGCTGTTGCCACTCTGAACCTCTCCCATGCGAAGGTCCATTCTCTGACGCCGCCAGCTCGCACTCCCACGCAGTAAACTATACCGCGCAGGTCGACGTGGATCCTGAAATAGAGAAAGTCTTTGGTAGATATCTTTTATATACCTACTTATTTATTTATCATGGAAGACTTACAGCTAAAACAAACAGACCAGTAACAGTAGATTTGACAGTCAGTTCAGATATTGAATAATACTTCATTTCTATGGATATTTACACATCGATAAAAACAGATCACCAAGTGCATAATCACTCAATAACTCATGCACCAGTGATACTGATACTTCGCTCGCACTGTATAACCATATACACGCTGCAATGAACTAGGTGAAGAAGTTACGGCTTAAGCACTTCCTGGCTGATGGCAAACTAGTTAAGAATGGGTCAATATCATGCTGCTTACACAACTCATTAAAGTTCCTGCTTGACTCCATCAAGTTGTCTCCTTGCTACTTCTGCCACAGAACATTATTGCTGGATTTTTGTTTAGAGGATATGAGCACCTAGGTAATTATAGGCTCATGAGACACTTATGTCTTATCTTTGGAATGCCAATATATCTGCTATGCTGCTTGTATTGCAGATGTCGATTAGTGGTGGTAGCCACTCGCTGCCAGATATACTGCCTGCTTGTTTGTAATCCGGTAATATGAAAACACTTCTACGGCCATTCCTAATAATGCTTGGCACATTTTGCCTAGTCAACCTAGCTATGAAGTAGTTTTATTATACAATACAAGTTTTCTATTCCATCATCTATTACGGTGTCATCTCTATTAATCTTATCTTACATTTCGAGGAGCCTGCAATAGATTAACTTAATTTAAAATATAAACTGTACTTACTCATTGCTTGCATCAGGGTTCGGCGCCAGCATCCAGTTGGTGTACATCCTGACAGCATTCTCCAGGCAGTCAGGGTGCTCGAAGTGACAGGCAGACGCTAGCAGGTCCACTCGGTACTGAGATGTGATAACGCTCTCGTTCGGGGACACCTTCCATCCAATCTCTTTCACTGCATCGTTCAGGAGACGGAGGACGTAATGCTGGAAGAAGAAGAAATTTGTTAGGGACTGGCCAGTCAGAAAATAATAGATATTGTTTACTGAAGTTGCTACAGGTTGTATAAGAAATCAGAAGAGTCGCACAGGCTCTAAGATCACGTAGCGCGGCAAATATTTATTAGGTTTTCCCAATTAGGGATATTCTCAGTAGAAACTCGGAGACTGGACTGATGGCAATAGATTTGCCTCCTACTACATGAGATTTTAACATAAAAAGCGAAATGTGGTTGTACTAAGTAGTAATAATATACCTTTAAGCCTAAAATAACCCTTAAGAACTCTATCAGTACAAAGTTGTCAATAATAGTAAATAAAAAAACTTTTAAGCAATCTAGGTGAAAGAAAGAAAGAAAGAAAAAGTGTTTATTTGTCACAAAACGACATACAATATAGGAACATACTTAAGCTAAACCCTTAAAATAGTATTAGTAGTACTTAAATTAAGTTAGTAAAAACGAGAAATAAACAAATAATAATAACATATACTACCCACATTTTGATTAAAAAGAAATAGGGTGAAAAATATGTAGGCAGATGCATGTCGTGATTGTGACAATAAGGCTTCCACTCAGCATAATGCTGTACCGTGGGGGACCCACAGCACGGCGCTGATTTTCAGTGGTCGCCTAGACCGTGACGTACGGAAATCAAATCTTGTGTATGTTAAAATAGATACAAAGAACATAAAATAAATACAGTAAAAAATAAACAAAAATAAACTACCCAAAATTCTAATGTGACCAAAACCAAAAGCATAATTATCTAGAATTCCTGACGCAAACGTAAAAAGTAATAGGTGTGCGGTCATGCGTGTGTGTGGTCTGCGTGGTACGACCCTCGATGCCTGACAGCAACAACAATGGAAGAAGAAAAAGTGAAAGTTTGATGCCTAATGAAAGAATGCCCCACATCGCTGCCCGCTAAAGGACCTCATGTCGCCGACTCGAACCGCCTGGATACGCTGCCAATGTATCATGAACCTTAAGTGAGTAATTTTAAAGCCTAAAAAGATTCTATTTATAAAATATACGTTGCTCAACCTTCTGTTCTTCTAATAGTTTTTTTTTTAAATTAAATTTAAAACTTTGTTTTGTTTTCAGCGATCTTATGGGAGGTGGCAAATCATTCCAGCAGCGAGTGGCGGCATACTTAAAGCATCCTCTGAAGGCTGCGGTCCCACGACGAGGCAACGAGAGTGGTTTGGAGGTGGAACGGGCGGAGTAGCTGTAGTGCTCGTGTCTCCAGCTAAGCTTTTTATACAGGTATTCCGGTTTGTGTGTTTGAATAACGCCGAACATTAAGACGGCTAAATGTAATTTCCGTCGAGCAGCCATTTTCAACATGTTATGCTCATTTAAATGCGGTGTTATATGATGCCTCCGGGGTATACTGAAGCAGTAACGCGCACACGCATTTTGTACCCGCTGTATTAGACGCTCTGTGCGAGAAAGGAGACACGGTCCGTACACAGTGTCACAATAATTCAGTTTGGACAGTACCAGGCTGTCCACCAATCTCTTCCTCATTGCAACACTAAGGAAGTCTTTCACCCGGTACAGAACCTTTAGCCTATAAAAACAGTTTTTCACAACACCATTGATATGTGCCTCAAAACGAAGTTCTGGGTCAGTGACTAGACCCAGGTTGCAAGCGGTTTCTACCCTTTCAATGTTTTCTCCATTGATTTTAACTTCGGGTTTCGCAGAAAGAATTGATTTTATTTGATTTCTGCTGCCCATGACCATAAACTTAGATTTTTTGGGGTTCAGCACAAGTGAGTTGCCTGTAGACCACGACGCAATTCTGTCTAGTTCATCATTTAGGGCAAGCACGCCGGCTGTTGTGTTACCAGTGTTGAACGAGGTATACAACTGAGTATCATCCGCGTATACGTGGTACTTACAGTTTTTAATACACGCAGTTAGGTCGGCACTATAAAGTATATAGAGTAAAGGCCCGAGCAACGATCCCTGGGGAACACCCCTTGTGATTGTCTTTGGGGAAGAAGATACCGTGGAACCGTCTTTCTTGCGCAACTCGACCCGCTGCGACCTACCCGTTAAATAACTCTCAAACCAACCCGTTGTCTGGCTGTCAAAACCGTAATATCTCAATTTGGACAATAATAGACGAATATTAATTGAGTCAAATGCCCGCGAGTAGTCCAGCAGTACCATTATGGAACCCTCACCACGGTCCCGCGCCTCAAGGAGGTTACCAATGACGTCGGCTAAAGCAGTCGCGGTTCCGCGTCCCTTCCTGAAACCTGACTGCAGTTCAGGCAGCATATCATTCTCCTCGAGAAACTCTGTAACCTGCAGATACACCACTCTCTCCAACACCTTGGACAAACATGGCAAAATACTTATGGGCCGAAGATCTTTGTAGCTTTGTGGGTTATTATTTTTCGGAATAGGCCGTACTATTGCATTACGCCACAGTTCAGGAAATACTTTGCTAGTAATAGATCTGTTAACTATCTCGGTTATCGTAGTCAATGATTGTGGTAGCGTAAGAATTAACATGTCTTTCGATATACCGTCAATCCCTTGCGCATTTGTAGATATGCCTTGTAATATTTTTAAAATTGTTTTAGCGTCTGTTGGCATCAAAGTGAATTTTGCGGCACCGAATTTGTTATTTTGAAAGAAGCTTAGCTGGGAAGTGTTTACATTAGAGTCACCCGGAACATCTAGAAAGGCTGAATTTATCCTATCTGGGTCGTCAAAAAGTTCAGTAAGCACACCATCGTCCTTAGTCACTGGCAGCACATGTTTTTTTAAATTATACCATAGTGATTTAGAGTCGCTAATATTGTCGTTTATATATTTAGTAAAAAATGCTTTTTTCTCATTTAGTAAACCAACTACTGCTTGGTGCTTAAGATCTAAATAGTAACGTTTGTGTGCTTCCAGTTTTGTTTGACGATATTTAAGGCGCGCATCATTTCTCAGTTTAAACATTAATTTTATAATGTCTGTTATCCAAGGCGTCGGTTGAGCATTAAGTGTTCTGGTTTTCATAGGTGCGTGAGCGTCGAAAAGGCTTATGACGTGAGAATTAAAGGAACGAATCATGTCATTTACATCCTCTAGTTCGCGGATTGAGTCCCACGGGATCGCCTCCAGATCTCTCCTAAAATCATCAGCCTTTATGTCCCTAAACGCGCGATACACTACCCGTTTGCGTAATGATTTTTCTTTTTTAAAAACTATTTCACATGAGACAAACGAGTGATGACCGAGCTCCGCGACGTGGTCCACAGTAGCATTCCGATACTGTGCATCCATACAGATCACGTCAATTAATGTGGCACTGTCTCCCACAAAGTGCGTAGGCGACGGTACGATCTGGTCCATGCCACAGTAATCAAGGAATTCTGTAAGGTTTTTGGTTTTTCCATTGTTTGTGTCCAGCATATTTATGTTAAAATCGCCTAACAGAATAACATTATCATACGGAGCCAATGCACACATGCTGTCCGTGATCGCGTCCAAGAAAATGTTGATATCTAACCAGGGAGGCCGGTATGCTGTCCCTATAAGTAGCTTTTTCCTCTTGGCAGTTATATTCATCCACATTTGTTCTACCTGCGGATGATGTGGATGGGCCCTTATTTGAGTGCTGATTCCAGATTTAATGTAAAACGCGACACCCCCCCCGCGCCCCCCTCTTATCGCCACCGGGCGCGGTCTGTGTCGCAATTGATATCCAGGAACCACTGGCGCCCTGCCCTCTTCCCCCTCCCTCAACCATGTCTCATTAATTGCCATAATATCGACTGAATGGTGATCCATAGCAATAATAAACTCATCATGATTTGTTGATAATGAGCCCGCGGAGGTGGACCTTTTGTTTCTACGTACTTTAGAATTCGGACTCCAATCTTTGAATTGGGAAGAATACAATACCGGATCTGATTACTCTAGTTGTATTACTCATATAACCTTAGAACGATAGATTATAATCTGACTGACTAATAATATAATTCTATGGAATTTCGAATCCGAACTTTAAACTGTGTATGTAAGACGCATCACGCATTCCCGGATCCGATAATCCTAGCTGTCTTACTTACTCATTTAACCTTTGAATGCTCGATTAAAATCACTGTCTGACTCATAATATTTTTGTTTTAATCAAAATCGGATTAAAGTATTATCAACTTTATTTGAATGAACAACTGATATCCATGAAGAAATCATTTACTTACGAAACTTCTAGCGCCATCTATCGGGCGATGTAATTCATCGTCAACATAATCATGCTAATTACATCACCGCCATCCCCGTGGATGATAATGATGCGGGGATGGGGGTAATGGCATTGTTGTTCCGAAAAAGTGTAGGTTTTATACACAATAATTTGAAAACATTGTAAACAATTATTTTAAAGGAGAAACCGTGATCTTTCTTCCCGTTCTTCTCCACAGGAAACGAACAATTGGAACGCCATTACTTGGTCTGTGTAAACTGGAAATAAATAAAATACCTCAAGTGCTTCAGTACGGGTTTTATTAAGAACACACGACGAAATATCCCATCTTTTTGCCCCGGTCAACTATAGACTTAGTAGGAGGCACAGATTGTTCGCCGTACCGGGGAGTCTAACCGTCGCTCGAGCCCAGTCTCCCATCCCTCGTACTCTCTCCGCGCTCAACGCTCTCTTGGATGCTAAGCCCGATTGTGATGTGTTCGCGGATGAATGGAAGAAGATTTTGTCTGTATGTCTGGAGTAATGTGAGATGAGCGTATGACTGCCGGGTAATTATAGATATTATCATTGTTCTTTATTTTTGTTTTTATTATTTTTATTTTCATGCATTTTTCTTTTTGTAAACATGTCTTTAACTAATGTAATTGGCCTTTGGCCGTGTTATGTTAAAGTAAATAAATAAATAAATAATAAATAAATAAACATATAATACACCATGCACCTATAAATAGCTTCTAACGTTTCAGAAATGCCTTTGTAAAATAAAATACTTTGAAAATTTTTAATTAGAATTGGCATGTCTGATTCCCTGGCTGGCTTAATCTATCTCTGTGCCAAATTTCATCCAGATCTGTTTAGCCGTTCTGGCGTGATTGAGTAACAAACATACATCCACACATCCACACACACTTCCATCCAAACTTTCATATTTATAATATATTAGTAAGAAAAGGTTATCAGTTTTGTTATTCACTCTTTCGAGAAACGCGAATGTCTAACGGACTCATTTGATTTCACAAATTTGTGCAATAGTAAAAGGTATCGCTTGTTTCTTTGCGCACGATTTACGATCTAATTACCTAATTAAATATGTATTAATCAACATCTTATCTGTTTAATTAAAATACCTAGACAATGTATCAGAATCAATAATAGTTAAGATCAGATTGAACTACTTATCAAAGTCATTATGCATTTAATTGATTTTATATTTTCAATTTCACAAACATTATAATTTTAAGTACAGTAAACAAGAAAGTTCAAAGTTCAGTAAAAGTTTAAAATTTTTGAAGCCCAGAATTATTACTCACGATCATAATTCTGAATTTCAGAGGAGGTATACACACTACTATGTTACTTCCGGTACTTAAGTTTTGGTATATAAATACTCTAACTATTGCTATCCCTGGTGATCACTTTATATGGGTGAATATTGCTCAAATAAATGCCAATCCCAAAAAATGCCCTTACGCATCTTTAAAACCCCGGTGACAGTTGATTTTATTACTAGCTACAACGCCTTCAACTAGTTTACAAGGTGACATCTCGGTCACCCGATATTTTCCCGTGTGCAATCCGCCAAATTTTCCATGATTTTTATCGTTTAATCATAGGCCGTATTAATACTATCTTGTCATATTACTCGCCTATACGTGTTTCTTTAAAATTATATAATTATAAATATATATTTTTCTATTTCATAGAGTGCGATTCAGGGAGGCCTTATCGTCAAGGGACAAACTTTAGTTTGATTATGTTTGCTTAAGCATGTAATACTTGGGTGACCGAGCTTTGCTCGGGTGAAAATAGACAAAACGACGTTTTCTAAAAATTAATCCTAGCTAGATCGATTTATCGCCCCTGAAATCACCTGAATACTAAATTTAATGAAAATCGGAGCCGTTTCCGAGATTCAGATTATATATATAGTACATATATACAAGAATTGCTCGTTTAAAGTTATTAGATAGAATAAGTATTCATCAGTGTAAACTCAGCGTGACTTTTGATCAGTTAACTTATTTTCACCACGTGACGTACACATTTCAAAGGGACCGATAAAAAATCGATAATTATCGGTATTTGCCAAATGCATACTAATTCATAATAATAAAACGTGATAACAACGGCAACGCATAAACAAGTCGTTAAAATTCTTTAAGGCTAATTCTTTTATGAAAGAATTAGATAATATTCAGGCATGGGCTAGCAACAGACAGATATAATTTCAGATATAATTTTTTCTTGCTATATTCTGTCAAATATTCCCCTGGACAATCAAGAGATAATCTAGTCTTCATCACCTATTTACAAATGTTTGATATACCCATAGATTCCACATGTCGGTAGCAACAAACCACGTCTATCAATTTCGATATAATACCATTTTACCAGACTTTGGATGAGAGGACTTTGGACGAGACATTAAATCTCAATGGCTGTTATCATAATGTAGGCATGTGAAATAGTCTGTTAGTTACCTGCCAACTACTAACAACAACTTAGACTACAAATACTACAATTGCACCGATTTTAACAAATGGTTTGTCTCGATCCCAAGAGACCTAAAATATTTTGTAAATGAAGAGACATCCAATAAGTTAACAGTGAATGAATTAATTGGGAATTGGAGAGGCCTATGTCAAGCAGTGGAAGTCTTTCGGCTGAAATGATGATGATGAATGAATGAATAGGATATTTATGAATGTCAAACTACTAGCGCCATCTAGTGAACGTGAATGTACTTAAAGTATAAAATGATGTGTCGCTGTGTCCCTGTGGATTTATTTATTTATATATATTTTATGCTATGAAATGTTAGGAGAAGAGTTTTGAGGAATAATTTGGACGTCTATGAAAGAGAGGAAGATCAACCAAAAGAAGGATAGACTGCTTTAAAGATGATAAATAGCTAGAAACAGGTGGTGAATATTAAGATGGTGACTGGCAGAGATGACCATGGAAAAATTCCTACTATGGCTTTAATACAAGGACAGGAGCATGATGTTTACAAAATATTGTATACCTATTCCTTTATCACAAATTACCTGAAACCTAATCATTACTAGCACATTTACCTCCTACTATATCAAGATATCTTCAATCAGCATTGTAATTCTAACTGTTATCCTTATCAACAGCTGATATGACCTAATGTCATTATTTTAATCTTTATTGAACACATTATAACTATCCACTTTTCTTGTAACAGATAGATATAATCTAAAACCAATGTAATATACGGATTTGCCTAATTGACGTCAGTAGATATAATGGGTGTCAAAGTGCAGTTGCACTGATGTTGACCTAGATCTTAGATCAAGATGGATAAGTCAAGCATATCTTTATCCACATATCTTAAAAAAGACAAATTAGTTCGTCTATGGATAATTAAAAATGAGTGAATGAGGAATGGTGTAGGTACGTATGGGTTTTCTTATCGCACAAATTAAACTGGAAATTGATGTTATATTTAACAAAAACGTAAAAAGTTACTTAACAGTACATCCTGTTTAAGTAAAATCAATTTAGGTTTATTGTAATAGATAATATCTTTTAAATGCTAACGCCATCTCTTTTCAATAACTATGTTGTGTATTAAGTTTCTGTTGAATTTATGAACTGGTAACGCCATCTATGATTTTATTTGCGATATTAAAATCCAATTGGTGTGACAAAAATGTTGCCATTTAGAACACATAAAATAAACGAACTTCTGGGTGTTATGACATCAAACCTCAATTTCGATCGATTCATTGAGGTGAAAGCTCAGTTGGTTGCAAAAAAGTTGGGGTACTTGTAAAGGTGTGACTGTACGCCTGCCTGAACAGCTGTCCAACTTGTGTAAAGCTCAGGTTCGGTCATGCTTGGAGTACTGCTCTCACCTCTGGGATGGATTGGCCAAACACCAGCCATCATCAGACTATAAGACGTACGGCAATGAGCTATTGGTACATGGTGGACATCCCACCCATACGAACAAAGCGGTTATGCAAAAATTTTCATTGTGCACACAGCTAAGGAGTGGCATTCCTTTTTTATTTTTATTATTGATAGTCTCGCGTTCGACCACTATTCTCTCCTGATGGTAAGACATGATGTGGTCGACGATGAAGCACTCCTTTTCAGAGTTTTTGTTGCCTGATAGCTAAAACCTTGGGTTCTTTAAGTCAAAAGTGAATAGGTTACTTCTAGGCAAGCGTGCTTCAACATAGACCACATCATCACTTACCATCAGGCGAGATAGTGGTCAAACGCGAGCCAGCTGTTAATAAAAATATAAACCCTTCGTAGGTTTATTTAAGTAGCTTAATTGAACAAAAGTTATTTTCAATATCACTCACCCCATATTCCAAATAATGCGCTCCCTTCGACAACATCGTATCAATGTATCCCAAAGCAGACAACCCAGCTTTCCAGGGCACATAGCTTCTCTCATGAGCAAGATAGCTGGTAACATCTAACGCAGTTCTATAGTCCAGCCAACCAGTGAGTGCCAGATTCATAGCATCATCAACCATTTGCGCTCTGTTGATGATATGGATCTCTTGGAAACGAGACGGGTCCTTGAGAATTTTGATAAGGAGTTTCCAGTTTTGTAGATCGTAGTTGACGCGGTAGAAACCTGAAAATTAATTGATTAGCGGATTTTTATGAATTTGTTAGTTGTTGTTAAGTAAATTGGAAAAATGATTGTATCTATCGTAAATGGATTATTAACATGGACATTATTGCATTGCTTAGGCATAAGTAAAGAATACCGCTGTCTTATCTAGGTAGCTTAGCATAACAATTTAAGTTAAAAACTTTATTGAAATTGAACTTTGACTTCTAAAGATGGGTACTGAGGCTCTAGACAAGTGAAATTCTATCAACAAAAGTGTTCACTGCTGTGAAAAGATTTCTCTTAGTATTTGCAACCGTAGGAACATGCCAATTCTTAAGGAAAACTTTCGTATTTTCCCACCAGTTTAGGCAGTTTTTCTTAATTTTAATATGGATCAAAAGCAATACCTGTTTGTTGCACATTAGCAATGAACCATTCATCGGGTTTCATAGTAATATTGCTGACTGTCAAAGACTTCTCTCCTTTCAGCCATAATTTCGGTTGTGTACTCTCAAAGTCTTTCTCCGTAGCCGTCGTGTATGACACCGGGATCCACCATATTGGTGACTTTTGAGTTTCAAACGTGTCGTTGATTAAGACGAAGCGTTCCTGCAAAATGAGAAGCATGTCGTAAGTTATGGTGGACCCAAAAACGTGTTTTAGGAAAGAGATTGAAAGTTAAAAGGAAAATTACACCCCAAGCTCTTAAGATCTCTTGAAAAGCTTACTGATGCTAAAATACATCATGGCATTCTTATGGACAGTATGAGACCTAACCTATATAATGCAGCTGCCTATGGGCATTCAACGGTAAAGTTTTAAGGTTGCTAAAGACAGAGACGGAATGGATTTTCTATAATGATTTGACGTTTTATTATCGTGACGATTTTATGGCACCAATTGTGATAAATACTAATTTGCAGTTACCTAACTGATTACAGCATACGTACTTGCAAATCTCATCTAGGTTTAGATTCCAGCGTGATGCTTGCACACAACAGTTATTTATTAAATCGCTAGTCATGCTCAACGTGACGTCTTTCACGTTTAATAGGCGTTTGTCTGAGAGATAAAATGAATGGCCTACTCGTACAACAAAATATTTACTGTGGATGATACTTTGAAGAATAGTATGCTGAGAAAATTGTGGTTAAATTCGAATTTAAAATATTCAGTAACTGCACATTATAATGTTAAAAAACTGGCCAAGTATGAGTCGTCCTGTACAAACAGCTACATTCAACAAAATAATTAAATTACATTACTCAAGTTCATGAGCACTCATAGGCACCGAATATTGCTCTAATGTTAACATAAACAGAATCGAGGGACAAAATTAATTTGCTGTTGGAAGTCTGTAGCCTCCATACAGCTACATAAATCGCAGTTAGTTTACCAACTGAAAATAAGTTAATAATCTTTTTTTTTCTAAAGGTACAAATTTACGGTTTTCGGATTGTTGCCTTTACTTGTGCTTATAAGATATTGCTTCTTCCCAAATTTCATGATTCTAGGTTAACGGGAAGTATCCTGTAGATTTTGATTCCACGCGAGTGAAGAATATCCGTCATTAACGGCTGTATTTCTTGATTGCGTTGATCTAGAAGTTTGATTTTTCACAGCTGCAAGAGGTTGCAAACTTGAGTATACGATATAAATGTCAACTCGATACCTCCACGCGTTCCCAAGATAAAGGGTCTTGACAGACAGATGGACAGTCAGACAGACAGGTAAGGGTTCCGTTTCCATTCGAGGAGACCATTTCACCTCGTGGAGGGCACAAGCGGCCGCGGCTTGATCAGTCCGGGCAGGCTGGTGCGATGAGCTATGCCCGAGTTGCCGGTGCCCACCTGTGCGTCGCGGTTACTTGTGCCCGCACGGGGATTATCAGCCAAGAGGTGTCAAACCAAGTCCACGACGAGATCCAAAGGCTGATAATCGAAGAGGCTTGATCCCCCGAGAGGGAGACTTCTGAACGGCAGATACCGTCCTTTGTCGCCAGGCCGAAGTTCGGCAATGGGGCGCTCAAGCTTTGGTGAAGCGACGGTTACACCTTAGCTTGGCTTGAGAGGACGGTCTCCAACATGGCTCTCCCGGCTAGCACTCAGCTAGTCGTCAAGAGACAATCTGAGCTTCAGAAGCAGGTTAGATGCGGTATCGCAATCCCGGACGACAGAGGGGTCTACAAGGAAGTGACCATGGTGGGTAGGACCTTATGGTACCAGAAACCCTTTGTCGACATCAAGAAGTGGGCACTACTGCGATCTGAAAGACAGAAGGCGGGCTGGTTCGTCGTGCTGGGGGTTCCCGAGGACTACATCCCGGCCTTGATGTGCGCCGAGCGCAGACTGTCATTCGGTCTGGGCTCGGTCTACATCAAGTTCGAGGGAACGAATGGTCGTTTCGGGTGTGTCCCTCGGGGATGGGACCCGGTTACGAAGCAGCTCACTAATACAGGGGAGAGTGATCCCCCGCTTATCAACCCGGAAGCGCCTACGGCCGTAGCTACAGCTGCAGAGCCGGTTTCCCCCACCGCCACCGTCATCACGGTCATCGTCCCTTCGTCGGGCCGGGAGCTGGACGACAGCATACTGTCGCCGGCTGCCGGAACGATGAAGGATGACGAGGTGGGTGACGCTTTTGCGGGTCTACAACTGGAGGAAGACGAGGAGGACTCCGTCAGCGATGGCGATCCCTTCGTTGGCCTGTAAAGTTGTGCAGGCGAACCTCCACCACAGCCAGACAGCGACGGCCCAATTACGTAAGTGGCTGGAGGTTCAACACACGGCCATTGCCCTGATCCAGGAGCCGTGGATTAGGGGCGGCCAGATACGAGGACTGTCCAATCTTGGCGGTAAGATCCTTGTTACCTCAACTCATGATCACCCGAGATCTTGTATATATATCACAGGTAACCTTAGAGCACAGCTATTAATTGATTTCTGTTGCAGAGATGTCTCTGCAGCTAGGCTGTCTATACAGCGTGGTACCACGATGATGACGTGTGTCATCGCCTCGGTCTACATGCCTGAGGCGGAGGCACCAGCCCCGCATGACCTTGTCCGCCTTGTAACACAGTGCGAAACCAGCGGAGAGGAGATCATCATCGGGACCGACGCGAATGCACATCACCCCTTGTCGGGAATGGACACGCAAAACGAAAGGGGTAAGGCATTAGTAGAATACTTGTTCACAACTAACCTTTCCCTACTAAACACAGGCACGGTACCGACGTTTGTAACCAGACGCAGTCGGACAATAATAGACCTGACCTTGGCGACAGAAGACGCAGCGGAAATCATTACTGGGTGGCAGGTCTCCAATGAGGCCTCCTGCTCGGACCACAGATGGATCCGCTACGACATTCAGGTCTGCGTAGCACCTACACCACCTCGGCGTAATCCGCGCAACACAGACAGAGCTGTCTACATACGCACCCTCGCCTATAAACTGCCACCCATATGCGAGGAGTTGGCAAATATGGACACAACGCAAATAGATACGCAGGTAAACCAACTTACGGAATCTATGTTAAGCAGCTATCATACCGCGTGCCCAGTAACCACTCCGCGCAGTACACCAGGCAAACCACCTTGGTGGGAATAGAATAGAATAGAATAGAAAGATGTTTATTTCCCTAGTTCATATGTTACATTATGTCCACAGGTCGATGGTGTATTCGGCCTGTGGGTGTGTCAGCTACTTACAGTCTACCTATGCTTGTCTGAGAGAGATCTTTATAAGTGTCGTGTAGTGTGTGCTGTGAGCTTGTTAGTTTGTACGGAATAAATTTATATAAATTTATAATGTTCTTCTATGTTGTCCTATCCTATTTACAGCTAATTACAATTAGTGGGGTTGGTGGGGAGCGGATCTGGAACGCAAGCGCGGTAAGGTAAGGAAGGCCCTGAATAGAGCCATGAACACATGCGCGGATGAGGACTGGGACGCCTACTACGCAGCCAAATCCAGCTACAAAATGCATCAGATTCAGGCGTACCACGGGATGGCGTAAATACTGTGGGAACATTGAATCTTGCCAACAAGCAAACAGGGTAAGGAAAATACTGACACAACAGAGTGCACCTGGACCCGCCTCACTCCGAAAACCTGACAACACACTCACCACGTCGCTTGAAGAAACGAGACGCGTCCTAGTAGAAACACACTTCCCAGGTAGCGTCTTCGTCCAGGTAACTGACTGGCAAGATACTATCCAAACACCAACAATTGATGATTGGCTCTATGCAAGAAGGATGATCACGCTGGAGAAACTCCAATGGGCCATTCAAAGCTTCCATCCTTTTAAGGCGCCCGGTCCAGATGGGATTTTTCCCGCGCTACTACAGTGGGGAGGTGTGTCCGTAGTAGGAAGACTGGTGCCACTGTTGAGGGCGTGCCTGGCCTTTAGATACGTTCCTAAAGGATGGAGGGAAGTGAAAGCGATATTCATTCCAAAGCCAGGTAAGAGTGACTATACAAACGCCAAGTCGTACAGGCCCATCAGCCTGACCTCGTTCTTGCTTAAGACAATGGAAAGACTGTGCGAAAGGGAGCTCCGGGACGGCGCTCTACTAACATTACCTCTACATGGTAACCAACATGCTTACAGCTCGGGTAAATCTACTGAATCTGCCCTTCACTTGGTGGTAAGCCAAATAGAGGAAGCAATTCATCAGAAAGGTACCTGCCTGGGCACTTTTATTGACATCGAAGGTGCGTTCGACAAGACAAATTTCTCCAGCATCGGTGCTACCCTCTCCAAACATGGTGTGGAGCAGGTGCTGATTGACTGGATCACTAATATGCTGAGCAAACGAGCAGTTCGTCTAGAGGGTGAGCAGCAGCTGGCTTTGATAGCCAAGGGCTGCCCTCAAGGAGGAGTGCTATCCCCCCACCTATGGAATCTGGTAATTAACGACCTCATCACCAGGCTCAACGAACACCGTTACTATACAATAGGTTATGCAGACGACCTCGCAATCCTCGTACCTGGGAAGGTGACTGGAACGATTTGCAAGCTTACACAGCAAGCGCTACGCATAGTGGAGCGTTGGTGCAGGGAGTATGATCTATCAGTAAATCCCACTAAAACTGAATTGGTCATGTTCACCCAGAAAAGAGCACTAGGCCCCTTCCGCCTGCCCAAGCTGTTCAATACAGAACTCCAGCTCTCCAACGAGGTCAAGTATTTGGGAGTCATCCTTGCCAGTAAGTTGAACTGGAGCAGTCATTTAGACAATAAGATAGACAGGGCCTGCTTCACCTTCTGGCAATGCAGGAAAATTATAGGTAAGAAGTGGGGCCTATCCCCCAAAATTATCCTCTGGCTGTACAGCGCGGTCATTCGACCCATGATCACTTATGGGGCCGTGGTTTGGTGGCCTCGCACCAAACTAACTACAGCCGTGAACAAGCTACAGCGAATGCAGAGACTGGCCTGCATGGCGATAACGGGCTGCATGAGGACTACCCCAACCGCTGCGCTCGAGGCCATGCTTGGGCTCCCCCCTCTGCATCTGTTTATACAGCAGGAAGCGACGATGGCATCTGTACGTCTAAAAACACTGGATCTCTGGGGTAAGAGAGATACACAACACACCGCTCTGCTCAAGGGTCTCTACCATGAGTTCCCCATAACTAGAGCCATTAATGACCGGATACCCAAGCAATTCATTTTCGATAAGAAATATAGAATCCAATTGCACGAGGATAACCGCTGCGAGGGACTACGCCCCGAAGAGCTGCAGATCTTCACAGACGGATCCAAAACAGATACTGGCACGGGTGCAAAAGTCTTCTCAGAGGACCTGAACATCCAATTAGCCACACCACTGGGGATCCACAACACGGTATTCCAGGCCGAATTCTTGGGCATTTCCATGGCGGCCTCAGCTGTCCTAGCTAGGGAGGTAAAGGATTTCCCTATACGTATACTTTCGGACAGCATGGCCGTCCTGCAAGCACTAAACAGCCACACGGTCAATTCCGGGCTGATTTACGAGTGTCACTGTCGACTGAATCAGGTCGGTATGCACAATAAAGTAACCATTCAATGGATCAAGGGACACAGCAATTCCCGAGGGAACGATGCTGCAGATGAGCTCGCCCGAAGGGGCTCTAGTATGGCACCGGTGGGCCCGGAGCCCATTGTGCCGCTACCTTTCGGGTACCTACGCGGTCTGGTAAGGCAACGCACCAGGGACCAACACAGTAAGCTTTGGGTTGACCTTAGCGACTGTAGGCAGGCCAAAGAGGCACTGCCCTCCATCAACGGCCGTTTCACGAAAAAGGCCCTAAGACTGACCAAGACACAGTTGCATGCTGTCACAGCCGTAACGACTGGACACGGGACCTTTAATAAGCACCTTTTTGTCATAGGGATCACGGACAGCCCACTATGTAGAGCATGCATGGTGGAGAATGAGACAGCAGCACATCTGCTCCTAAGCTGCCCTGTAATCGCAAGCTACAGGGCCAAATACTTCGGTGACCCAGGTACCCTGCAGGAGATAGTCAGCAACACCAAGGCGCTGCTAGCCTTCCTCGAGGAGCTGGGGTGGATCGAGTAAAGCAATTGAATCCCACCCATACGCAAAATACGCGCTAGTCGTGGAGTTGCGGAAACAGCCCGTCGAAACAATAAAATAAGGGTTCCGTTTTTTTCTTGTTAGGTACGGAACTTTAAAAATGTGTGGCAAAACGGTTAAAGTTTTTTATAAACAAGGTTAAAATATTGGCGGTAGATAGTGTGAAATTGGGATAATTACCAATCATCAATTATGATATTAAACCGATGTCGTCGGTTCAAGTAAGTAGGTATGATAATCATATTTCTCGCAAACCTTTTGATAATCACTTACGGGAAATTTAATTTTATATTATTATAAAGACACAGTTTAAAGGTATCTAAAATATTTCAAGGTCAAAAACGTGATCCTATCGTGAAGATAAAATTCAAACGCTAAAACGTTTGAATTTTATCTCTGCATAACATAAATTATGTATCTAAGTACTCATATTACATAGTATTTAATAGGAATGATTAAATCAAATCGTAGATTAGGGCCTAATGATCCATAAATGAAAAGATAATCAACTAGAATTAGGTGACGATTAGATTATTTAGTCTGTAAAATATCAGTATCAAGTATTATCGCGATCTTTAAATCCGTTTATGAATTACCATTATCGTTAGGCACGAGGGCAATTTAATCGTTTTATTGACTAGTGTCGCGTGGCATTAATACATAATGAATTGCTGAATTAGAATTAATAGATGTTCATAGTAGCGACATCTAGTGAGCCTTGTGATATTCCAGCGTCACGTGGCATTCCAGTTCCATATTTGACACAAATACATACATAACATCACGCCTGTATTCCTTGAAGGGTAAGGCAGTGATGGACTTGTAGTAGATAGACTCGCATTTGGTCCTTTGTACGTGCAGGCCTCCTCTCTGTGAAAGGGAAAGGACCATAATCCACCACACGGACCGAGTGCATTTTGGTGGGTGTCACATTCGAATGTTTGGTTCTAAGACATGCCGGTTTCCTCACGACGTTTTCCTTCCCCGTGCAGTGGTGATGTAATAATTTACACAAAGTAAAACGCCTGCCTGGGTTTGAACCCACGACGACTTATAAGTCGCGGAAGTCTCATTTAAATGGAGGCGAGTTTAATTGCCAGTAACCGGGCATTCATCTAGATTCCGGGCTGCTACTGTGAGATTTGAGATAGACTAACCCAATATCCCTTTGCCTGACTAGGGAGTCAAACCCAGGACCTCGTGCTCAGCAGTATCGTTTGCAACCTAGACCAACGAATCGGTTCATATTAATTTGAAATAAACATAATAACAGATGGTCATAGTAGCGACATCTAATAAGCGTCGAAGTAGTTAAAGTTATTTTGTTTTGGGGTTTTGTAAAGTTTAGAACTAGATGACATTACACAGGTCCCGTCACGTAAAAAGAACGCTGGCCTTGAATCTGCGCAGTGAGCGATTTATCGATCAAACTGGTGGTATGAAAAGGGCGCGACGGGGGAATGCTCCGCCAGTGTTTCTGTGCGCGCACGCTATTGGTTCGTCAGTTGACCCATGCTTCCCGCGCAGAGATCACGCTTCGTTCACTGCCAAAATACAGTCGCACACACAACTTTCTTTGCACGACGATTGTTTTAAAAAATGAAGGAATGAAAATTGATTAATTGAATTTTTGATTTTATTTATTATTGATGATAGTATCTATTATTTTATGAAGAAAGAAGTTGAGAAAGGAGCAGTTGATAATTTATAATGATAAGATATTTATAATAATAAGATCGAAATAAAAAATAATGCTCAAGTAAACATTATCTAATTTCCATCCAACCTCTTTTAAAGTACTAAGTAGCTAGAAAGTACCTATTATGATTCTACAATAAAACAATTACTCTTATATTATAAAACAATATCCTAGTATTTTAGAACGCGACAGTACCCATGCGCAGACACATCCCCTCCACTGTCGCTCAGCGTTCTTTTTACGTGACGGGACCTGTAACTATTATCTTGAGTGTCATTTTGTCAAGGTGTTTTTCCCAGTTGGTAATTAGGTAATGCAGTCTGTAAAATACTAGTTTTAGTAAAATCGTGATCGTCAAATCTGTTTATGGATTCCGATTGTCGTTAGTCTCGAGGGCAATATATTTGTAATACAAATGAGTGTCGCGTGGTTTTCAAATCAGACCGTATTTGAAATTACAGATGTTCATAGTAGCGACATCTAGCGAGCGTTGTGATAGGTTTCTTAAGTTCAGAACTAGATGGCGCTGTAAAATAGACCAGTCTTTATTGAACGTCACCTCATCAATCGAAAAACTATTTGTGATTGTCTCCCAATATCTGAATAAAAATATACATGGTAAATATCCCGAAACAAATATTAATCCCAATATCTGGTTATGCTTTACCTTATTATACCAATCTGTTTTGAAGTGATTAATAGCTAATAATGTGACCTCAATCATCAAAATCAACGCACCTGTTTAAAGTACAATGTCCCATTCTCATAATTTCTCGTCACAGTCAGCACTGGGAAACCAGTCTGCAATGTCCAAGAGTCCATGACCACTGCCACATCAGCATCGAAGTCTCCAGACTTCCTGGCAGCACTGGTGAGTGCACTCCATAGGTCTCTTTGTTCAGCATTGCCGTACATTTTGGAGTTCAGGTAGTTTGTAACTCCAGCATTGAAGACGTCGCTTGTTAGAACGTGGTTCAACATGCGGAGCAGGGCAGATCCTGTTTGAAAAGAAATAATATTAGAGATATTTTAAAACACGGTTTTTTACAATGCAAAAAAGCGTATGTAATGCTCATTGAAGTTTTCAAGGAAACCATATTTTCTGTACAAGATTCTTCCTGATTGATTTTCCCGATTTTATTCTTGATGTTTCTTTCTGTGGAATCTTGCCAACAAAATATTTCTGTGATTTTTATAATTTTTAAGTAAACAAACATCAACTATGGTGCTGGCTGGAGGCTCTAGTTTAGTCTCCACAGGATCATCCGGTTAGGCAGTAGCCAATCACTCTGATTGAACTGCGAGAGGTACAACAAAAATAAATATGTACTAAGGGACATGTGAACGTATTCCCACAAATATTTGTTCGACATTAATCTATGCTAAAACCATAACATAACGTGCAGAACTTGAGAAATGTAAATTACCTTTTCCATAGGAAATCTTGTCAAATATAGCGTCAGCTTCTTCAGAAGCGCTAACTTCTACAGACAGTTGGTGTGAGGAATTGAGAGCATCCAGCTGGAACACGTTGTGGACTATGTCCAGGACGCACAACTCTGTTATGTTCCAGGACTTCTCCACCTTAAATAGAAAGAACACATTTATAAAAGGAATGTCATTTGATACAAAACATTACAAGAATTTCCTAATCATATATCTCAAATTATTTTACTTCACAAAAAAAAACTTGATTATTCAAGTTATTTTTTATATCACACTGGCAATAAAGTTTGGCGGACCGCGAAATAACACTCCGTGGTTGACGATTTAAAAGAAAACAAGTTCGATGAAAGGCCACTAATTGTATCTGCGATCACAAATCTCGATCCAAAATCCAGAATCAGTTTAGACTGATGGTGTGGTGATGACTGATGACAAGAGAGACTTAGATAGCGGTCCTCGTAATCCAAGAGATAAGGCACCTATATACGGTAGATCATCAATAACATATTTTACTCACAGCATTAACAGCAACATACTCCACATAAGTAGCAAAGCCCTCATTGAGCCATAGGTCCCTCCACCAGATGGGAGTCACAAGGTTGCCGAACCACTGGTGAGCAATTTCATGGGCCACTACCGTCGCCACGTGGACTTTGTCGGTACTGGCTGATACGCCTTCTTCGTAGAGCATTGATATTTCCCTGAAATATTTAGTTTAAGATATAAGTGATGCATACGAAGCAAATGCTAACACTATCGATGTGACTGAATTCTGGTCAAAACAAATTTAATTTGGAATCATCAATACGACGAAGAAGAATAAGCATCCCATAGAATCCATATACTACGAGTCCGACTTATGATTATAATATAAATAATAGTAACCTTGTCTGCCTGTCTGTTCGTTACGTTTTTTTTGTCTTAACGGCTGCACGAATTTGAAGGAAACCTAGCACACGGGTAAAATAGTCCTCTATGTCCTAGGATAAAGACACTATACCTAGATTACATTCCCTAGGGTACTTTATAAATTTCACGCGGGTGAAGCTGCTGGCAGAAGCTAGTATACTGATAAAACTGTCAACAGACGCAACTTAGCATAAAGCAGCTAAACGTAATCCTGTGAGCCGATTTGTTGACGTGTTTATATATCTAACCATTGAATGGGATTGTGTACGGAGTCGGAAGGCCAACAAAACGGCAAATATAAATAAAACATGAAGCCTTTGCCAATTTATTTGCGGCATTTTATTTCCTACTTTTATTTCATATTCCTGAATTAAATATTCACAAAGAAAGAAGCAACATAATTATAATGACAGTCATCCCACGCAATTGAATAAACATTTCCATCTTCCACTCGCTAAATTTTACCACAAAATCGTCCCAAATTAGTCCATTTATTTAACAAGAATAAAAGGAAACAAATTCGCCAACACTCAGAACCAGTATTGTGTGAAACTCTTCGGTCGCGGACACAATATGTGCGAACGCCCGACGAGTCCTGCTACTAGGGTTACTATCCTTCTGGATTCGTCGGGACATTTGGCGTCCTGTCGGGCTTTGTCCGGCCTTCTTTGGCTTTCTATGTATGAATTTTTCGTTTGGATGGCTTTTTTTATTATTTTTGCAGTTAAAAGGCGTTTATTTAGCTACATTACAAACCTTATGATACAAAGTATGTATATAGCCGACATCTCTTCCTATAATAATAATTAGGTATAAACAAATGTATTATTCCATTTTGTCATTAAATATCCGGCTTTTTGTCAGGACTTCACTTTTCGAAATGGTAACCCTACCTGCGACCCTCTCCCCAAATCAAACGGATGATAGATGGTTAGTCCCCAGCCGATAATGAAGTGTTGCGATTCATTCATCCATCAAAGGCCTCACCCCTGTACCAGATTTAACGGTGCTGATGTTATTTACCGGTTCGGGTTTAGTTTTATTATTGTTATTGGGGTGCGTGTCTTTTTAGTCTGTATCGATTTTGTTTTTAGCGGGGAAACGATTGCTAATTTATGTTAAACGTGGATAGCTGAGTTTAATCTTCATGCTTGTATGAAGATGACAAACTATGGTAACTAAGTTATGTAAGTTTAAAAAATTATCTCAGCAATGTTAACTAACCTAAACTAACTCTTGGTCGGCAACCAATATTGGAGGTTGGTATTTAAGTATTTTGACTTTTAAAATTGCATCGTCTACTTAACGATCATTAGCAAACAAAAAAACATCAAACAAATAACATTAATTGTAATGTCTTTCATTATTGGCAAACAGAAAAATAAATCAGTTAAATTCATAGCGACAATCCTAAAAATTATATTGCTTAGCAACTTCATAACAGGCTCCCAACTAATTGCCAATTAGATTGACATCAAAGCCCACAATAAAACTTTCTGAATTTATCGAATCATGTAGCCCAAGAAACAGACGTTTATAAAATACTAGCTGTTGCCCACGACTTCGTCCGCGTGGTTATGAAGATATAAAGTTTAATGATGTTTAACGCAAACTATTTTTATATTTCAGTCAACAGAAAATGCCTTTCACACCAAGCATAATTTTTTAAAGCACCAATTAGAAAAAATATAGAGTATCACAAAATTCTTTCTTAGCTTATGTCTCCTACTTATAAATTCTAGACTTGCTAAATTTCAGGACGGTAGTACAAAAAAATACGAACTTTCATACAAGCGAGAATGCTTAGACCTCTTTAATCCGGCCCTGACATAAAATCCGTTCTTAGTGACTACTAACTATTAAACTCAGCAACTTCCCTGCTATATTTAAAGTTTGTAGCGCAATAAATTCAGGAGTTTCATACAAACTTGCGAGAGCACTTAGACCTCCTTAATCCGGCCCTGTCGCAAAATCCGTTCTTAGCGGACGTCTACCAACCATTAAATACGTCACTGCCAAATTTTAAGTTGGTAGCTCAAAAAATGAAGGACTTTCATACAAACTTGCGAGAGCCCTTAGACCTCCTAAATCCGGCCCTGTCTCAAAAATCCGTTCTTAGCGGAGGTCTACTAACTATAAACTACCTCCCTGTCAAATTTCATCTTTATAAGTCTAGCGATTTTCGATATTTCGTGATAGATGAATGAGTAACCTTTCGCTTTTATAAACTGCCGAGCAATTAAAAAGTTCCACCCACAAAATGCCGACAAACACCTTAATTAATTTTTTTCACATTTAATTTAAAATTTGAACACTATATTTACGTTTTTAGTTGGTAATATTCTGATGCGCTGTTAAATGTACTTCAATATTGCAGACCGCGTCATTAAGCTAGCCTTTCCCGTTTAGGAGTAATTTGGTGCTATGTCACTGGAACTTTTTCATTGCTCGCGAGTATATATATTTTTATTCTTACCTAAAAGTTAGCAAACCCCAATTCTCCATAGCACCATTCTTGAAATCTGGCAAAGCGATCATATCTATCTTTGGTAAAGGGAACTTTATCTTGTAATACTCCTCCAAGTACTTCAGTATCTTCGGACCTATCTCAAGAGCAAATGCAGCCGACTTGATTGCCTCACTTCTTGCCCAAACAGAGAATTTATCGTTCGTCATGTTTTTGAAATCTGTTACTGCGAATGCTACAAGGTAGGTTGACATCGGTAGAGATTCTGCGTAGTGGTCCCATGTGTAGTCTGGTAGAGTTTCGCTGCAAAGAAAATCATTATTGAAAAATAAATTATAGTGTAAAAGTGCTTATTTATTAAGCATATGACACAGAAGAGTAATTGCACAAAAGTTTAATCATTTGAATTGTAACTACAGAATAGACTTGAGAAAGAAGATAAAAACGATGTATTTATGAATGAACGAGAACATCTTTTTCAACAGTGTTTGTGTTGGATCTATTCATAATGTTGTACACAGTTGACTGCATAGTTCAAAGTATTCACCAGTTTGGTCCACTTTGCAATAAATAAACTTCTGTGTCGGTTCACAAATAATTAAAAAAATCTTTTATTACGTTTGTTACTTATAATCGTGACAATCTAACATCATATGAATCAAGGTCTGAATAATTAAAGTTTTTTTCATTCCTTCTATTTGTCTGAATTTGCTTGAAATAATCAACACTTCTATACTCACTGTTTATTCTTTCTAACAATGTTCATATTAGAAAGAGACGTCATGTTGTTTGGTCTTGCGATGTTGATGGTAAACCTCGCCTTCAGGGCAGGTTCGTCCCAACAAGGGAACGCACGGCGGGCGTCCATAGCTTGGAACTGAGTGACTGCTATCCATCTGTTAACCAAACAGTCAAAGAGGTATTGTCAATCATAAAGACCAAGAGAAGGACTAGGGAAAAAAGGACTTATAAGGCGTTTTCTAAAAATCAAAGTGTCGAAAATTACTGGCTTGAAATATTTGAGGTGTGGTGTAAATCTTTGTAATACCACTATATACAAGTTAAAAGTAGTGCTGCTACTGCAAATAGCTAATAATTATCCACAAGACAGTCATTTTCTGCTTTATGTGTCGAATAAGTAAATTTAAGTCATTAATCGTCAGACTAATATTTAATAAATTGTACAATTCTATCATTGGCCTCGTTAAGATAATGAGAGGTGCAAGGTTGTGCACGACGGACAGCAAAAGAGCATATTATGCCTGTCTTGCAAAGCGGCTACATAATGGCACTGTGCTTGGGATCGATGGAAGATGCCCCATTTGGCCAGATTATTTGACAAGACAGTGATGTTGCAAAAAATACTTCCAATTTTAAAGATCTAAATAATTTATAACCTCTCAGACCTGACCAAAATAATAGTTATAGTTGTCGCATTGTATCTCCAAAGTTAACAGCTGTGACATATATACCATTTTAGCTCATTATTAAGATGAAATTATGCACACCTGAAGTACTACATTATTCATTGTCTGGCACGGAAATAAAGGTCTATTTCCTTCGCGTTGAGTCTGCTGTTCCAAAATGCAGCTACGACATTGGCTGCCTATTATTGCCGGCCACGAGCAAAAGAGAGTATCGAATATTTAATTTTAGGATGAGTTATATTCTCCATATCAGCGAATTCACTTCCAGTCTTCCATAGAGTGGAACGTTTTAATTATCCGGCTTGAAAATAAATCATTATTTCACGTCCGAATATTTAGACCAGAATCCTATTCTTGATCATAAATGATTCAAATTGGTTTGTGTGTTAATAGTAAAAGCATTAATTTTAACAAATCTATAATACGGTAAAGTTTTATTATTATTTTTTGTATTTCATCATCATTCTCATAATAATACCAATTTATTTGTGGTTGGGGCAAATATGTTTTTTTTTTAATTTAATATCATTGCCTTGTCTTGCGCTTTAACACTAAGTAAAAAAACCGGCCAATTGCGTGTCGGACTTGACAAATTTAAGGTTCCGTACCAAATATAGAATATATTAGTATTTGTTAGTAAAATATACGCAATAATAAACATTATCACAAAATTAAAGTAAATAGGTCATTAGGAAGTTAAAAAATTCTTCGGAAGAAATTTTGTGATAGACTACGGACGGACAGAAGGGCATATGAGTGACATCAATAGGGCTCCGTTTAGAAACTTTGGGTACGAAACCCTAAAAACCAGCCAAGTGCGTGCCGCATATTTAGGATTCCGACTTTGCACATTTAGTGTTCCGTACCGAAGAAAAATGAGACCTCAAACCACCTGATTTATCAATATATTGATATTTGTTAGTAAAATATACGTAATAATAAACATTATTACCAAATTTCAAGTTCATAGGTCAATGAGAAGTTAAAACTTCTTCGGAACAAAAATGTGTGACAGACGGCAGAAAGACGGACACTTGAATGACAGCAGTAAGGCTCCGTTTGCCCCTTTCGGATACGCAATTTTAAAAACCAATGTCTTCTTCTTCCGTACTTTCTAACTTAATCGTCTTCTTTTACTTGATTCATAATTGTAATTGTTTTATATATATAATAATATATATTAATTATTTTATTTAGGACAACAAAGGAACCACTTTTGTTAGAACACAAAATGTGCCCTGCCCAGTGCCACTTAAGTTTGGCAATTCTTCGGGATATGTCGGTAACCCTGGTTCTCTTGCGGATCTCTACATTTCTTATTCGATCACGCAAGGAAACGCCGAGCATAGCCCTCTCCATTGCCCTTTGAGTGACTGTAAGCTTTCTGATGAAGCCCATTGTAACCCGTATGGCCCGTCTCAGAGCCATATGTCATCACTGGCAACACACAGTGGACATAGACTTTTGTGTTGAGACACTGTGGTAAGTGGATTATTATTATATTACATTATTATTATTATTAATAACCACCCATTTCAAGCCATATCATCTTAAAAACACTACATCCCAAAGTGTCTTTGGTTTGCCCGCATTCTTATCCAAATTATCGATCTATATTAATTTAAGCATATCACTAGTTTAGTAATCGAATTCAAACTTATCATTCCGCAATAAACAATGACCATGCCATTCAAAATTCGCTGACAATAAGCAAGGAAAGCAATTAGGACCTTCTTTGTACCAGAGGAACATATTAAAGTATATTTTTATAGCTGCTAATCCGTCGTTCGTATTCAATGCAACGCGCGTGTATTGAAGTGACGAGTCGAGATGTCTCGAGGTACGTGCCTCCTAGTTAATAGACGTGTGTGAGATATTATAGGACATAGTTTTGTGTTCCGGAGACTTTATTTTCTTATAGCTACAACCTGGAAGTCTTTAAATCGTGGCATTCAATGTCAGCTAAGTCGATAGTCGAAATGTCAAAATGTAAGAGATTACGTGATTTTCGATATCAAAGTAAGAAGTTTACAACTTGTTTTCTAATGATAATTTTGTCACAAATAAAAATATCTGATATTTTTCCAATAAAACTTTATAGAATAAAACTTGATTTTAGTTTTATTATCATAAGGTAATATTCAAAAATGTAAAAACTATGTACATAAATTGAATAAAGGACATAATACATATCAATTTACGTTACAATAACAAGTCGTTAATTCAATTTTTTTATCTTAAAATTCTTTAATGTCTAGCGGTCTAGGTGATAAACAAAAAGTGCTTATTACGCTAAACAAATGCATGATTTGATAGTAATTATTGTGCATTAACACTAAACTAGAATACCGTTTTAAATGTAGGTATTACTATTACACTAGAATACCTACCAAACTTGTTTGCCAAAGTGGTTATAGAACTGAACTTGACAGTTGGACCTTTTCTTTTTTTTTTTTTTTTGCGTGGAGAAATGCTCATGCATACTGCGCTACCACGGGGAGATAGCGCAGTTATGTGGGACTCTAACCCACTAAAACTCCACGGTGTCCTCCTGTGCCGCTTATGGCGGGGCGGGAACACGGGTACGCGTTAGCACTCACCGCGAACCCGCCGCGGCTGTCCGTCACCGGACCCTCCTCTGGGGATTACCCCCCAATGACCAAACCATACATGGGTGCCAGACGACCCCGTGTATGGCACCCTTGGTCCCCTTGTGACGGGTCAAGGTCAATGGCCCCGCCACCTACCATGTTTCGGCCGCAGGGGATAGGGAGAGCGGCCAATGCTATACCGACACTCCTCTTCCCCTGCGGCCCCACCGCGTCCGCCATCAGACGGTGGCGACCCCGTCCAGGCCGCGGAAGGTAGGGAGAGCGGCGCACCGCAATACCGGCACTCCTCTCCCGCCGCGGCCTCCAACCCTCAGCCGTGATATCGTATGGGTTTGGGAGACCCCATACGACATCACGGCCCGCCTCAGTTGCGATGTTGCCCAGGCAGCACCGCAACCTACATGTTGGCCGCTACGTCGTCGGCTTATCAGCAAAAGCCCTGACGAGCGGCCCCTCCTCGGGTTCCTCTTCGCTTCACCGTGGGTGACCAAGCCACGGTTACTGAGCCCCCCCGCCTCGACAATGCGGGAACCCACCGGGGGGGTGACAGTTGGACCTAGATCTTTAATAACTAGTCTTTACCATGACGCAAATAAACTACCATATTATTATAAGGAAAATGTATTCCTACTTTTATTTTCGATTTTATACCACTAAAATTGAAAACATTTTTTTTTATCAATGATAGGTTCGCGCTTGACCACTTTCTCACCTTACCAATGGTAAGCGATGATGTGGTCGACGGTGAAGCATGCTTGCCTAGAAGAAACACATTCACTCTTGACTTAAAGACTCCCAGGTTGTAGCTATCAGGAAATAAAGACTCCGGAAGAAAAATAAAGAAGAATAGAAAGAATTAGTTTTATATTCTTCTTAGTCGGGCACTCTTGGCAGAATGGTGGTGGTGGTGGGCCCTGATACATGGTGGCTCTTGCCATGCGTCTCCATTCGGTTCTATTGAAAGCAATGTGGGAACAGTCGGTTATCATACTTTGGTAATGTTTTTAATAAGATCTGCCCATCTGGTCGGAGAGCGATCCCGGGATCTCTTGGCCTCCATTCTTCCTTGGATTACAAGACGCTCCATTGAGTCTTCATTGCTAGTTATATGCCCAAAGAACTTTAGTATTCGTATTTGTACAATCGACGATAATCTCTCTTTGATGTGAAGTTCTTAAAGGATTTTAAATATATAGGAGTTTTATATAGTTCTCGCCAAGCTTCTTGGCCGCCCTGAAGTTCGCAACTATGTGCAATGGCTGCGCTGTAGTAAATGACATGCAAAAACAGCACCGATTCGTGCCTTGCGCATCGGAAAGCCAACTTCAGGGCGGCTAGGAGTTTGGCGAGAACTATACAAGGTGACTTTGCTTGTTGTGATTCGAAAAGCGAAAATACTCATAGGTATTTCAAAGTCTGTCTCATAGTAAATGATGTATTAATTCTTGAGTTATTTTGTGCCCAATGATTTAATGCCAAATGAGATAAAAATCAACATGTATATGTAGGAAGGTGGTTACCTCATTTGATATTATCGTGGATACTTGAGATACCTGCTAATACCTTTTTTTTTGGGGTGGGAAATCATTCTATGACTTCTTCCGCTCTGGGTGAAGCGGAAAGGCGTGTCAGACTTTTACTGATTAACACCCACCCGTGTTCAGTTGCTTGTGCCAGGGCCGCGGTAACTCTCTTTCAAATTTATCCGCGACCCACACAGGCAACGGCCCTAGTGGACCCCGTCAGTTCTTGCTGACATCTCTTTAAGGCGCGCGTGGAACACTACGCGCCGTTGACTCTAGCATGGTCCTTATCGGATGGCGAGCTGTCCATTACTCGCCGTCCGCAAGCCCGCGCCTACGGTGGCTGGGAATCGGCTTGCGACTCCCGACGCCAAGGGCTAGGTTCTTAAATTGGATAGCTATATATATCGGTAAACTCTTAAATTTGCGGTTGACATTGAAAGCTTTTTATAAAATTGCCTTGCGAAGAGTAACTACCCATAAAACTGCTCACATTTATACATATGCCTACATTACATTCGTATCATGATTCAATCAACTAGAAGGGCCATAAATATAAGGTAACAAGTACCTTCGCATAAAAATATATCTATCCATCACCGTTGCCAGGCATATTGCCAATTCAAATAAATACCTTTGGTAACCTTGTGCTCTAATAATCATTATAATTTATATTCTTCGTTCGTTTCATACGGTTCAAAGAATATATCGAAAACGTATATGAACATCAATATCTTTGCTACTATGTGATGTATTGGATATGTTATATTATATTTGTGTAGTTATGTGTGATTGTGTATATTGCTATATCATTATCGAGTCTGATATTTTAAGAAATAAATTGCAATGCAATTCCATTGCGTTTCTTTATTTTTTTAAAGCTGGTTACAGACCAACAGCAAAGCTAAGTTTGTTTAAGCTTAGCTAGCATAACTATGGAATTTATTCATTTATGTGTGCAGGCCGCAAAATATCTCAACGAAGAAAAAGTATCTACCGCAGCTATGCTAACTAATATATATTGTAATAACTTAGTTTAGCTTAGGGTCTGCAACCGGATTGATGACTAATGAATTCGTGTCAATACTCACTTTTTTACACCTTTCTCTTCATAAGAGCTTCTGTAGAATCCATGTAGATTATCGTTCAACAATCCAGTATATTTGATGGACAGAATGTACTGCCTTCCAACCAATAACGTGGTACCTAGCGTTATGATGTAGAAATTTCTAGGCGCGTCCTCCTGCATTCTGATGATATAAATCGAATGATCATCATCTTTCTCATGTATTTTAATATCATGTATCGTCAATTCAACTCCATGGAAAGTAATTTCTTTTGTTTCTCGATGCACTGCAAGAAATATGGTGACTTCTCCATCGAAGGTGAAGTTCCCTTCATAAATATATGGCGTAATATTGAGAAAATATTTCTCGGGCTTCACATGACTTGGAAGCCAGAGGTTCGTCACGTTTGGAACTGAGGAATGAGTCGTAGTTTCTAAAGGTATGACTGATCTACTGCTTTCTGTCGTCAGTGGTTGAACTAAGAGTTTTGACTGGTCACAGTGGCACAGTTCATATTTCGTGACGTTCGCTAACTGATCTTCTTTAGGGCAGGCTGCGTAGTTGTAGACTAGAAGAGAGGCCGTGACGAGGGACAGCGCGAAGACCACGAGGATGATGAAGGCAAGGGTCTTGGAGAGGTAGAAACCTCGCTTGGTCTTAGTGGAGTAATCAGCTTGTGTACCGTCCATTATGTTTAGAGGCTCGTGGGCTTGGGTCATTACGTCACCGTTTACTCGACCTGGAACAAATAAAACTTTATTATTATGTGCCGCAAAATAAAAGTTTGTACGATTTACGTTATATTAGATCATAAGATCAGAAGGCGAAGTTTTGAAAATGTAAGAAGATTCACAAACTGCAAAAAATTCTTTAAAAGCTATTGTTTATGCAGTACATGATTGACGAGCACAGAAAGGGCCAATAGCAAGTCGACCAACCGACAAATTTTAAGATTTCTATCATCATACTCATGACTTAAATCTGCGTCATCCTCGAACATTGTAATTGAGATCCTCATCGACTACACAGAAGTATAGTCATCGGCACGTAACTTGGCAAGGTTTTGGCGTAGTGGGGGTAAACTTGCGCATAGTGCGCGAACTGACCAACCACCATATAGAGCGAACGGGACGTGGACGCGACTTGATTGGTCAGTCGATCCTTGTGTCAACTGACCAACCAATCGCGCGCTCGGAACGGTGCTAAACGTACCCCGCGTCCCGCTTGGTAACCAAAGAGACCTAAAAAATGACTTGTGCGCATCTAACGACTCTTGCCAAGTTACGTGCCGATGACTATACGTATATCTACCGAAATAATGGTGATAATATCTTCTTTTTTTTTGTACTTTATTAGTAAGAACAAAATTCTTAATAATTAATTACGATCTAGCCTAAAACACTAATCAGCAATTTAACTCTAATTTAATATGTGACGTGATAGATTATAATAGATAATATCTAATATTTTACTGATGTACATAGACCTTCACTAAACGTCGCCACGCCAACTGGTACCGTATTTCTCGCAAATAAATGCATGAAAATAAACCCCAATGCAAAACATACAAAACCTTGCAACAAAAAGTATTCCAGAACTATAAATTGGAGCATTCATATGGAGTCACGTGCCACAGAGCAGCCACACGCAACTCCAGCGAATGTTTGCGGAGAACGTGGCTAAAAGCAATTTCGACGAAAACAAACTCATCAAAATGTTGGTTTGTTTGTGAACTAAACCGCTTGTTACGGAGTGTAGTTGTTTACCTAGCCCTACGGACAGATGATTAGGGAGAAAAGTATTAGAAACGTAATTTTTGAGTTAATTTGTTAATGAAGTTTCGAAATAATTTAACTCTTAGCATATGCCTCAAATATCTATATTGGGAATTGGCTAAGTTGGTAAATAAATATTTTCATTAATCTGTAAAGTGTCAAGTCTTCAAGATTCTGTTCACCATTCTGCGCAGATGTAACCAAAAAGCATATCGTAAAGATATTATAGTCTTATGCATAAATATCTCTAAACTGCTAAGCACCTGCTAAACATCTGCAAATATAAATCATCTTCATAGAATTAAAATAAAAAAATCTACTTAGGCCGCGAAAAACTTAACACAGAACACAGTTGCTAACACGAGGTTAAATTACTGATATATTATACATAGGTAATTAGCCGTGTACTAACTCTGAGTTAGTAAGATAACATGGGATAGCGTCAACGAGCATTTTATGTATAAGACTGACTGTCTGAGCATACATCAGTTGAGAAGTAATATAATTATGACTCTGAACTATAGGTACGTTTAGAAAAATGCTCATAGGTTCTATGTTTGTAAAGAGTCTTGCCCTCCAGTGAGTTAATAAATACGGTGACCTTTTCATAGGATACATCGTTGTATAGTCAAGGGTCAAAAGTGCAATCTTACTCTCCCAAAACTCAACTGGCTAGTTTTTGTAGAAGAACAGAATAACTTTTTTTTTTAAAGAAAAAGAAAATGTGTTTATTTGTCACAAAACGACATACAATATAAGAACATACTTAAGCTAAACCCTTAAAATAGTATTAGTAGCACTTAAATTAAGTTAGTAAAGACGAGAAATAAATCAAACAATAATAACATATACTACCCACATTTTGTTTATAACAGAAGAGAAATAGGGTGAAAAATATGTAGGCAGAAGCATGTCGCATACAGCTAAGGAATGGAATTCCCTGCCAGAGTCTGTGTTGCCAGTACTTGCCAGGTAGCTACAACCTCGGGGTCTTTAAGTCAAGAGTGAATAGGTTACTTCTAGGCAAGCGTGTTACACCGTTGACCACATCATTACCATCAGGTGAGATAGTGGTCAAGCGCAAGCCTATCTATAATAAAACAAAGAAGTTAAATGAACCACAACTGATTTAATGTTTACCTATGTTGTGTAGAAATTAAAGTCTAGAGTAACCGTGAAAAGTTGAAATTCTTCCTATGCCCCTGTCTAAAAATAAATTGCCGCTGCTGTTTTGGCAGAGTGTTACTGAATTTTTGACCCTGGTATAAAGATGTATAAAAGGTGTTTTACCATTTCTTTTATTACGGCAGCATGGCAGTTCATAAGCGACACGTGGTTAGGATTCACGTGGATTATTCTCAGATTATCTCTGCATTGTCAATTGACCCGCCAAGCCCGCAGAGGTCTGTCCATTGTTAGGGAATGTAACCAATTTGCAGCGGCACTAGTATACTATGTTATTGTAGACATAGTAAATGTTTAGTAGCGTTTAGCGTAGTAATATAGTGAGTGAGTGAAACTATACATGATCATCAAGAGTATAATTCCTTGTTTGAAGCCTGCGTTTTCTGAGCGCAGAGGTACTGCTTGAATAGGTTATTTCTGGGGTATCAGTCTGGCCGAGGGGTATCGTGGTACCCATTAACTGGGTTGTGAAAGTCAAATAGGCAGTTACTCTATGTAAAAAACTGGTATTTCCCTGTATGTACAACTCACCAGTATCTAGACAAGGCAGCAAACCGCCTTCAGCAAATAAGTATATACAAATTTAGCAACAACTTCAAGAAATCGAACTTATTCCACAAGTTAAATACATTTCTGCTGAGAGTTTCAAGTTGGTAAGTAAAAGTCGCGCGAATCCATTCGTCTTAACTTTTTAAACGACACAAGTTGCTTGCGGAAGTCAACTTGCACAATTAAAGTTACTCATGGACTTAGCGCGTTTGAATATCGAGTACTTCGAATTTCGAATCATCGAACAACTTTTTATGCCAGTTAAAAAAAAGTATTAAGGTTAAGTTTGTGGTTCCTATATTTGGTAAACCAACGTTGCATAAGCTTATTAAGCATAACAAGCATATTAAGTAACATTCCCATCAGTGGGACACAAACTTCCTCTTTATGAGGTATATGAGGTGGGCTGTGTAATCTACCTTGCAAGCCCAGTTCGGATTAGTATCTACTATCTTAGTATCTACTTGGGATATCTATCCCCAAGGGTTCCCTCTATCTGGCAGAATCTTGATACTCCGAAATTTATTTGGCATAACACACTTGGCATAATCTTCTTTAAACGAATATTCTTAAGGCATAAAAATATTTAATATAATTATTGTTTGTATGAATGTTTCTATATCCGAATTTACAATGGCTTACTTTTAAGTTGGCAGAATTTTATTTGGCATAATTTCACTTGGCATATTATGAAGATGGCAGAAATTCATTTGGAATAATTTTACCAAGCATTTCTATAAAATAGCATTTTTAATCTTAAATTAATTTTAAAATACTGTCTTAAAAAGTCAGACAAAAGTTAGTGACAGAAACGAATCGCTGCAAAACCGACTCCACGTAGTCTTGTCTGCCCTACCCCTAGAGTGTAATTTAAGCCCGCGTAGGCGCGTAGGGGCGATGCGGCCTGCGAGCTGAGGAGCAGGTGGATTAATAACGGTCGTCGCCGCGGCTGAGGCTGGCCGGTGAAGCCATCCAGCAAGCCGAAGCTGCGGTGGTGAGCGTTAGAACCATCAAACAGTATATGCTTGTTTGAATGCTGCATGCTTGCTGCATAATATGGATGCCAAAAGACGATTCTGACTTTGAACTTTCTGCGATATGATGTTTCTGCCATTTAATGACTATCGATATGAAATTTATGCCTAAAGATGATTCTGACTTACAAAATTATGAGTTTGAATGAAATGAGTGTATGCCAAACGATTTTCTGCGAAATGATGTTTATGCTATCCGATATTATGCATAATAATATTATGACATAAAAAGTTCTGCTTTAAAAGGTAGACCCCTATCCCAAGTGTTCGAATTTTTAGTTCTAGGACAATTCATTTTTAATTCGAACCCACGTCCTTCAACTCGTAAGTTGCTCTCTGTTTTCTCAATAACTAAGTACGGGTATATTTTGTATTAAGATCATCTAACAAACTAAAATTCATACCCTGTTGTTAATATTTTAGCAATGCGGTTTGTTTAGTGATAATATGAAAAATACGGAAGGTAAATTCTGATTCTTTTTATGTTACTTACCTATGTTCTACAAATAAAATTATTTGAATTTGAATTTGAATTTGAAAATTCTATGAGAAATTCCAAAATATTTGAATAAGCAATATTATCTAACTTGAAGAATATGAATAGAGATTATAAGAATTTAGATGATTAGAATGTAGATGGAGTGGAAATTATAAAAATATAATATGAATCGCATAAGCCCTAATATTTAATAAAATACTCTTTAATAAAAATATTCATTTGGTACATCATTCGTTATTAAAACTTTACATAGGAGCTTGACATGGGCTGCGCTTGATTCGTAGAATTTTATAGGTCTAAACAGATTATATCAGGGGTTCCCAAAGTGTGCGCCATGGCGCACCGCGTTAGGGCGCTGAGACAAAAAAATGTTAATTCTAAATATCAAAAAACCCGACTGCTTAAAAAGCGAACTAAAAAGCCGTAAACAAGAAGAAAATCATGCTGTGCAGTCGGAGTCAGAGGATACATCTGGTTTTGGTAAGCCAGCTCGCGAATACGTATCCTCCGACTGCACAGCATGATTTTCTTCTTGTTTACGGCTTTTTAAATCGCTTTTTTAGCAGTCGGGTTTTTTAATTTTTTTAATTAACATTTTTTATTTATAACTTTTTAGTAATTTTTTTAAGATTTAGGTAAATTTAAACATATAAATGTTATATATTTTTGAAATCACCTCTTAAAACCCTTTATTTTGATACCCCACAAGAGAGGTGTGGAAGGGAAAAAATAATTTGTCCCCCACAATATGGCGCCCAAAATCCGCCATTTTCCTATTTTCCAATTTTTATGTAGCCAGTGACTCTTGCAGGTTAAGACAAATCGATTGACGTTTGAAATGACGTTTCATCAAAATCCGCCAACGCGTTTAGTCTCTAGAACGCCACATAGGAACAAACAAACATACATGCATACATACATACATACTTACATACATACATAGACTGATAAACACATTACCCTCCTTCGGCAGTCAGGTAAATAGCAAGCATGTATGTGCGCCGCGGACTGAAAAAGATTGGGAACCCCTGCATTATATTTTAATGAAGATTATTCACTGCAAATGATTGGATCTTCTGCTCTACACCTGTGTATCGACCAGTACCACTCCTTAACGCACGCCACGAACAGGTGAGGTTATCTTTATAAACACTAATTTATAAGCTGATGACATAAATTTAATATGTCCGACGTCCTTACAAGCTATGTGTACGTAGTTTAGTATTCAAAGGGCAGCGGATACTGCTCAATGTACTTTGTGATTCATTGAGGTGGGTCAAAATAGACAAATCTAAACAATTTATAGTATAAATTTGCTTAAGGAGTTGAAAGTTAGTATATAGTTTGAACAGGAGTCCTCGATTTCAAAGTCAAGGTCTAGAAGTGGTCTTATTTACTGATAAACACAATAAAGTAACTGTCTCACAAACATAATATAGTATATCATTTAAGGTTTTTTTTTTGAGTTTTTCAATTAATATTTTCTTATTTATAAATTTTTAATTAATTTATTTATTTTCTAAATTCAGATAATTTACGGTCCATTACATGTGAGTAACAAATACTTATATAACTAGTGTTAGTAAAAGGTAACATTTGGATTTGTTTTGTTTTAAGATAATATTTTTTTTCGAATTAGGTACATATAAAAATATAAGTAATATATATCTTTGAAATCTATTCTTAAAACCTTTTATTTTGATCCCCACACGATGAAAATGGAAGAAAAAAATTGGGCTCCCACTATATGGCGCCCAAAAGCCGCCATCTATTTTCCAATTTGAATGTAGCCAGTGACACTCGCAGTGTCAGACGAAATAGGAACAAACAAACATACATAGACTGATAAACATATTACCCTCCTTCGGCAGGTAAAAATGCTCACTACTCACAAAAACACTTAATCACTCTGGCAGAGAGAGCAACAACCAATTGCGGGCTCAGGTTGGTCGCTGCAGAGATAACCTGGTGAAATGGGGTATCCCTGACCCCCTGGAGCTCCTTCACAGGATATGCACCATCTCCTTTTCTGCCCAGCAACCTGCACTCTCCAAGACCTGAACGAAGTCAATGACAGAGCTATCCAGGTGGCCACACTTTGGTCGGACATTTGAGTCAAATTGACACGCAAATTAGAAGAAGACTAATCACATAAACTCACAGAATTCAATCTTACTAACCTTAATAATATTATAAATGCGACAGTTTGGATGAATATAATAGGGATGTTTCCTACGTAGAAAAATTATAATTCTATTTAGTCCGTCAGTGAGATTATCAAATTATATTGGACCCGTATTTTTTGCTTTATCACATAAATAAAAATTGGCAAAGATACAGCGCATCAAAGTTCAGAAGTGGGGGCTTGTGACGTCACTTTGTCAGTATAAAGTTTAGCACACCGCACCGTGATGTCACACGATATTAAAAGAAAAAAAAAATACGTGTCCTATATTTTTAGATTATCTGACTGATGGGCTAAATAGATCTTTTTAGGGTTCCGTACCCAAAGGGTAAAAACGGGACCCTATTACTAAGACTTCGCGATCCGTCTGTCTGTCTGTCTGTCTGTCCGTCTGTCTCCAGGCTGTATCTCATGAACCGTGATAGCTAGACAGTTGAAATTTTCACAGATGATGTATTTCTGTTGCCGCTATAACATCATCACACATCATCAGCCTATTAATGTTCCCACTGCTGGGACGCAGGCCTCCTCTCTGTGAGAGGGAATGGGCCGTAATCCACCACGCGGGCCCAGTGCGGGTTGGTGGATGTCACATGTCTTCGATTTTTTGGTTCTAGGACATGCCGGTTTCCTCACGATGTTTTCCTTCACCGTTTTGAGAGCAGTGGTGATGAAATAATTTACACAAAGTAAAGCGCCTGCCTGGGCTCGAACCCACGACCTACAACTTGTAAGTCGCGGCCGATACCACTGCGCCACCACTGCTCGTAATATAACAACAAATAACAACAACAAATACTAAAAACAGTATAAAATTAATATTAAAGGGGGGCTCCCATACAACAAACGTGATTTTTATGCAGTGTTTTGCGTTAATGGTACGGAACCCTTCGTGTGCGAGTCTGACTCGCACTTGGTCGGTTTTTTTGTAAAATAACCTCATTATGTTTGTTACAGGGCAAGCATTGAAAATCAGCGCCGTGCTGTTTCTCCCCAAGGCACAGCATTATGCTGAGTGGAAGCCTTCTTGCCAAAATCACGACATTCATCTGCCTGGCATCTTGTACACCCTATTTCTTTTGTTTTATACAAAATATAGGTATATTGTTTTATTTATTTCGAGGCTTTACTAACTTAACTAAACTGATAGGTTAAGGGTTTATAATAAGCATTTATTTATATATGTATGTCGTTTTGTGACAATTAAACACTTTTTCTTTCTTTCTTACTCAATCACGCCAGAACGGCTGAACGGATCTGGATGAAATTTGGCACGGAGAAAGATTATAGTCTGGAATAGCACATTGGCTACTTTTTATCCTGGGAAAATGTTCGGTTCCTATCTGGCAACTTCTGTCATTCAGGCGGGCGATGCCGCTGGCAGAAGCTAGTATTATATATGTGAAAATTTGGATGGATGTGTGTGTGGAAGTGTGGATGTATGTTTGTTACTCAATCACGCCCGAACGGCTGAATGGATCTGGATGAAATTAGGCACAGAGATAGATTATAGTCTGAAATACTAAAGTATAATATTCCCTTGGGATAAGAAAACACTATTCACGCGGGCGAAGCCGCTGGCAGAAGTTTTCATTCATACACATAGTTTAATATCGGAAGAACGATAAAACCTCTCTTATACATGATTTTATAAATGTTTGTCCTGTGCTTATTATATTGTGTACGATCAAGTAAAATAAATAAACATGTTCCACTTTATAATCACGTAACATAGAAAGATTTTTTTTTAATACATGTCTTTCTTCACTGTAAAGGAAAACTCTAGCAATAAATAAAAACCGGCCAACTGCGAGTCGGACTCGCGCACGAATGGTTTCGTACCATTGTATCAAAACACGGCAAAAAGACACGTTCGTTGTATGTGAGCCCCACTTAAATATAAATTTTATTCTATTTTTAGTATTTGTTGTTATAGCGGCAACAGAAATACATAATCTGTGAAAATTTCAACTGTCTTGCTATCACGGTTCATGAGATACAACCTGGAGACAGACGGACAGACAGACAGATAGACAGACGGACCGCGGAGTCTTATTAATAGGGTCCCGTTTTTACCCTTTAGGTACGGAACCCTAAAAACGCGGCTGGAAAGACCATTCTGTAGAAAGCTCTAGGAGCGAGCGATGACAACATGCCATGTTTTTCTAGATTAAGATAGAGCACGTCTCGTCTACACGATTGTGCAATGAAGAGATCTTCAAGATCCAATGAAAGACAAATGTTTATAACACAATCAGTTTCATACCTTGGCAAAAAGAAATGGAAGACAAATAACATAACACTTTGTATTCTTCAAAAGATTAAGCAGAGGTAAACCTACAACAACCATTATTTTTTTGTAATTTCCCCGATTTCTCCGTCAATGGTGGACCGATTTTGAAAATTCTTTTGCTCGAAAGATTACATTCCCAAATTGGTCCATTTGAATTTGGTGAAGTTCTGATGAAGAACTTGAGAGAAAAAAAAAAGAAGAAGAAAGAAGAAGTGTTTATTTGTCACAAAACGACATACAATATAAGAACATACTTAAGCTAAACCCTTAAAATAGTATTAGTAGTACTTAAATTAAGTTAGTAAAGACGAGAAATAAATCAAACAATAACATATACTACCCACATTTTGTTTAAAACAGAAAAGAAATAGGGTGAAAAATATGTAGACAGAAGCATGTCGTGATTTTGGCAAGAAGCACTCAGCATGCTGTACCATGGGGGACCCACAGCACGGCGCTGATTTTCAGTGGTCGCCTTGGGAGATAGACAACAGCAGCCTAATTGTGTAAGTGAATTCTGCAAAGCAAACAAGTTGGAACCTTCCCAAAAACGATGTTTCGTATTGCATATTATACTCTGAAACGGAAAGGTTATGCTTCTTTCATTACCAATATTTTGACGTAGAATTGATTGTAAAAGAATGAATGAAAGCGGAAGAATCAAGATAAAACTTCACTATTGGTATTGTGTAATGCAAATGTCATATATTTGACAAGCGTTAAACATACGTAGTATCTCTAAGTAGTCTGTGTTCAACTCAAAGGAGGATTTGGAAAGCTAACGCTAGCTTTCCAAATTAGTTTCGCATTACCGAAAAAGTTGAAAGAAATGATTCTGATTCTTTGAAAGAATCGACTTGTTTCCTTTGCATAATTCACTTACGCAATTAGGCTGCATAACTCTTTAATAAATGACGGCAAATCTCTCGGGTTTGCTGCAATCGCATGTCTGTTTATTTCACCGGTTATGTTCAAGTTTCATGCTATTCGGGTAATCTATTCTACCGTTATAGGTACCTTACTAAAGAACTTGCATATAAGAATAAAAGTTTTTTGCCGGTTATGCTTCTATCCTAATACAGAGGGAGACTTTGCCAATCACCGGGCACAAAAGCCAGTATCTTGGCTGCAACTGATAAATGCCAGATGGAATAACTCAGTACCTCATCCTCTGCCGTAACGGTTGCAATCATTAGACCAACGAATCAGTCACAACAAATAGGTATTTTTTTAAATACGTCTATGAAATCTAATATTTCTTGATTAAACTGTGACTTACATACATGTGTTAACGGTAAGTTATGCGTATGTTATAACATAGGTTATACATAAGATAAGGTATGATAAATACATAATATAACATAGGTTAACATAGGTTACACATACGCATAACTTCCCATTCCACACACAGTTAAACATTGCAGAATAATATGTGTTGACTAAGCGTATATTGTAATTTAAAATCCAAAATCCCGTATACAAAACGGATTTGTTTAATATCCTTTTATTTACAACTTAAATCCAGAATAAATAACAGGATCGGGGTTTCTCACCCCGCTTGCCCATATTCTGACACTTCATAAATCATTTCAACGGTTGCTTTACAAAACGAGAGCCGGTCCTTCTGGTTTTCATTTATTTACATTAATAAATGCCAGAATAATGCATAACATTTGAGGATGGTAATTAATTCTAAGTGATTCTGAGGTTTTTGATGAGTAATGTGAATAATAATTCTATAAACGAGAGCGTCACGATAGAAATTAGAAAAACCGGCCAAGTGCGTGACGGACTTCGCACATTTAGGGTTCCGTAACTAACCGCAAAAACAAGTTGGTTGTACCTAATAGGAAAAATGAAATTTCAAAGAAATATCTAATTTATCAATATATTGGTATTCGTTATTAAAATAGACTTAATAACAAACATATCACCAAATTTGAAGTTCATAGGTCAACGGCAAGTTAAAAAATTCTTTGGAAAAAAAATACAGCATTTATCTACTCAACGAGCAATTTCCAATTTCAAGAACATTTCCAATTTCACGATCGACTTGATACGCCCATTAATTTTCCATCAAAAGCTCTGAGCTAGTCAAAAGGATCGTTACAGCTCGAATTTGTCCAATATTCAATCCCTTTTTCAACGAATGGGTTGAAAAAGGGATAGACGGTTGGATTGGATATCGAGGAATAAGATACTACTAGCTAATACCATACTGTAAAACTAAGGGTTAGTTTCATACTTTCTGTATTGACAGGTACTATCAACCACTTAAATACAAAACGGAAAAAGTTGTATCAAATAAGCCTTTTTAGTTTTTTTTTATTAACGACTAGCTGTTGCCCGCGGCTTCGCTCCCGTGGACCCCCCCACAGGACCCGTTTTCGGGATAAAAAAATAGCCTATGTCACTCAGGAATAATGTAGCTTTCTATTGGTGAAAGAATTTTTCAAATCGGTCCAGTAGTTTTGGAGCCTATTCGGTACAAACAAACAAACAAACAAACAAAAAAATCTTACCTCTTTATAATATTATATTATAGTATAGACTAGCTGTTGCCCGCGGCTTCGCTCCCGTGGGCCACCCCACAGGACCCGTTTTCGGGATAAAAAAATAGCCTATGTCACTCAGGAATAATGTAGCTTTCAATTGGTGAAAGAATTTTTCAAATCGGTCCAGTAGTTTTGGAGCCTATTCGGTACAAACAAACAAACAAACAAACAAAAAAATCTTTCCTCTATAATATTATTAGTATTAGTATAGATAAGCTTGCGTTGACCACTATCCCACCTGGCGGTAAGTGATGATGTGGACTCCGACAGGGAAGTTACTCCTTGGTTGTATGCACAATGAAAGTATTCCCGAAACGTTTAGTGCATATCGGTGGGATGTCTAAAATGTGCTATCAGATAACTTTACTGATATTTATCCGGCGGTGGTTAAATAGGCCACAAGATGTTCTAATTATGAACAGTGAATAGTATTTCTTAGGCATAAAATAAAAAAAGAATATCAAGTTACTGGCACACTGAAACTCATAGCCGCACAACAAAAAGATTTTAAATATCAATGAGCTATAGATAATAAAGGGGGACGCATACTAGTAACACGTACCCGGTCGTAAAACGAAGAAGCGGCTCAATCGGGCGCCCTCATTCGACGACACACAATCAACATTGTTCGGGCCCTGATTGAAATCTGTACAAGTAATCACTATAAACTTGGTATGGGGTGCAAGTGAGCAGATGAGTCAGCTTATGAAAAATGAAAATTCTAGGTCTGACAAAAATAATTTTACCGTGTATATTTCAAAGTAACGAATCATGGAAAACACTAGAGGTATGTTCTTGGATTTGTATTGAGAGCACAGTTTATGGCCGTGATAAAGACAACTAAACCTTTTCTTATTGCTTTGTGATTTTCGGATTGATGCTGTTATTAGCTAGTTTGAAGCTATGATTTCTCCAACACAAACCAAAGCTACAGAGCAACAAGCAAAAAAGAAACATATAACATAGTCTTGTAAAAAATATAATCAGATACCCATAATGCAATTATTATAAGACAAAGTGTTAAAAAAAATATGCTGGAATGCATAAACAGCATAAATTCCTTATTCTGTTTTTAAACTTCGAGAATGTGCGTGATCTTATCTAAATTGATTCTTATTAACAAGCAATGAGTATAATAATATCTTAAGTGTTCCCTACCATCTTACAATCTTCACTGTTCACTTCAAAATCGCTCTTCGCTTGTACCACGTACCACACCCCCAAGCCATACCCTTCCAGCACATCGCGTAGATGCAACTTAATACCCACGTCGTGATGAAACTAACAGATCCCAGGATTGTGCCAACGGGTTAAAGTTTAACTGGAGTTTTAAATCAACGAGTTCTAACTGACGTTATATTTGTATTAATTTAAGTTAGTTGAATGAGGTTGAGGTTCGTTTTAATAAAGCGTTGGGTTGTTTTATGATTTTAGCAGTCTATGTATGTATGTTTGTATTCACGTATGTGCCTCCGTAGCACATAAACTATTCATCCAATTTTGATGAATAAGGTGTCAATCGATTCGTTATTACGGCACGGGTAATATAGGCTAAAAAAACCGTCGTCGGGTTTCAGTTTTTCAACTTTTTTAAGATTGGCTTTAGAAGTTTGTTTATTTTTTATGAAAAAGTTTTTTATAAGAAATGTTTGTCTTTGGTAGACTAAGCGATTTAATATTGAAATGCAAAAGTATTTTAGGTTATGATATATTTTGTAGTATTTTTTGCTTTCAGATGCTCATGTTTAGATGGTAGGACGGAGGTTTCGGTGGTTGTTGGTAGGTTGTATAATAGTAGTCTATGGTTGGTTGGTTTGGATGGTGGGTGGATGGTGGGATTTGCTTTTAATTTAAATTTTTCATTTATTGTAAAAAAATTATGCACTATTTATTTGTAATTGTTTGTTGTTCGATGAATAAATAAATTAAATCAAATTAAATATGCTCCGAGAAAAGAAAAGCAAATGAACAAAAAACATACAAGTATGGACACCTAGATATCAAATGAAACAAAAAAGAGTAAGACAAAGAAAGCACTGGTCTGAAGACACAAAGGATAGCGGGTCCACTATGGCAACGAACAGAAAAAAATTGAAGGAGCGAAAAATGCTCGCGTGTCCACATCATATTTCGAGTATGAATGTAGATGACTATAAGGGCAGTGGAAGATGAATAAAACGATGGATGGACTATGTGAAAAATGATATGTCTTGAAAGGCGGTGGACTACTGAGGTGATAATTATATAATAGAGATATGAAGAAAGACAATAATCATGATGAAGATTTTTTAAGAAAGTCTGCTTAGTATGATTCCCTCTAGTGAAGAATATTTTGTTTAACAACAACGACAAGTCAAAGAAATAAAGATGAGATTATATTATTAATCCAGAAAAGTCGTCAGAATTTTTTAATTTGGCTTGTATGTGTATGAATTATGAAATGTGTGTAGTTGGATTGGATATTTGATTATCTTCTATTTTATTTTTTTTCTTTTTAAGTATACTTTGCCATAATAAATCAATCACGCCTCTACGGCTGTACGGATTTGGATAAATTTTCGAACACGATGGCGAATCAAAAGCTATTTATAGTATAACAGAAGAGAAAATAATTATGAAAGAATTATTTCATAATGGGCGATACCACATTTGCCGACCATTTTTCATATCAATTTGTCCGTGATCCATCAATAATGACATATTGATGCTAATGGAAAACGAAAAGCTATGTATAGTTAAATGGCACATACAGTACATTTTGTTTACGATATACAGGGTGGGCCAAAAATCGTCAATCAAACAAAATAGAACGATAGTTGGGGCTACATAAAGAAAAAAAAAATTTTTTCTTTATGACCAACTGCAAATATCGCCAAATATCGGCCTTTTTCGTTTGATCCACGATTTTTGGCCCACCCTGTATATTATTACACAGCTATACATGCTGTAACGGAGAGGTGTCATATCTTAGGAACTGCTTCTGGCAACTTCCTCAATTCACAGACAATTCCCAAAAAAAAACTTTTTCCGTACATATTTATCATATGCTGAATAAAATTTTTTTGGAAGGCAATCGTTTTTTTGGGATTTGAAGACTTCCTTCTAGAAAGGAGTTCAATGGGCAGAAGCAGTTCCTAAAATATGACCACACTTTTCCGTACCAGCCTGTATAGACATGACCAAATGCACGTAGGTCTTTCACGGAGCACAGGTAATTAAAAAAAGTTTACATAAATGCACATCACATCACATCACATCATCAGCCTATTAATGTTCCCACTGCTGGGACACAGGCCTCCTCTCTGTGAGAGGGAATGGGCCGTAATCCACCACGCGGGCCCAGTGCGGGTTGGTGGATGTCACATGTCTTCGAATTTTTAGTTCTAGGACATGCCGGTTTCCTCACGATGTTTTCCTTCACCGTTTTGAGAGCAGTGGTGATGAAATAATTTATACAAAGTAAAGCGCCTGCCTGGGCTCGAACCCACGACCTACAACTTGTAAGTCGCGGCCGATACCACTGGGCCACCACTGCTACATAAATGCATGGAATTAAAAATAGAATTCAACAAATCATCCTAGATTCCTACCTTCGGATTCACACCTTGAATAATAAGAAAGGAGAAAAATACAAAAAAGGAGGGAAAAAATTATATTAAGAAATGGTTCAATTACAATAAATAATAATTAATAATTCCAGACGTACGGCGATCCGCCATCGGTACATGGTAGACATCCCAGATATGTTTTCAAAATGTTTTGTGCATATCGCTTACCAACGGGTGATATAGACAAAAAAAAATGGTAATTAACCCGTATATTACCACAGGTTTCTGAATATCCACTTACTCCAACGGCCACTCGTAGTAAGCCCACATTCGTGTTACTGAATGTCAACCTACTGTAATTCGGTCACTCGCCAAGCTAATTACAAAGGCAGTGCAATTGCGCCATAACAACAGTTGCAAACCAACTTACAACAGTTAGTCCCTTGATGAATCTAACATAATAATAGAGGCTTGTATCTCTGAGAGCATAGCATAACTGACAATACTAGTTCGTAAAGTAATTCCTACGAGAGTCGTTATAGTCATAAACCCGAGTACCTGACGACCAGTTTAAACTTGGATAGGCCAAAGGGTGCTTTTGTTTTAACAACCTCGCGACCTAGCCGTTGACCACATCAATAAGACCAGATGTACACGGGTAGAGTTATAGGTATAGCAGTGATATAAGTGTAGTAGTAGTCGGGTAGTAATATAATTGTTAGTACTTTTCAGTGATACTATACCGTTAAAGGTTTATCAATACATATCAGGGCCGTGCCAGGGACGTGGACGAACCGTGCCCCGTCAGGGGCTCAAATATCGTTCGATATTTTTTTGAGCTCCTGACGGGGCACGGTCTGTCCACGTCCCGTGCACGTCCCGGTCATGGCCTTGATATGTGTGGATAGACCTTAACTCTATCTGTGTACACCATGCTTTAGTGATCAACAGCTAAATTGAAGTATCAGTATATGACAGATTATTTGGGTTTATATGTAACTACAATTATTTCTATTACAGTCGTTATTTTGATGATCAGAAGTCGAAAAATCTTAGGTAGGTCAGTAGCTTTTGAATTAATACCTCACACTGTGGCTGTTAGCCACCTATACAAGACGATTCAGAGTCTGATCCAGATATATATGTTTGCATAAACATGTGTATACATATAACAAATAATAATAATAAGTGCTTGCAGGATAACAAAATAAGAAAAGGTTCAAACATGTTTGCCACATTCTATGGCAGGCAAATCTTGAATAAAATTAATGAATACAATAATAATAGTAAATGAAATGATGAATGATTAAAAATAATGAATGAAATGAATCTACAGGCAAAATTATTACAAATATCAACAAAACAAAGTAAAACAATCTGCCTAGCCTTTTCCCAACTATATTGGCGTCGGCTGCCAGTCTAACCGGATTTAGCTGAGTACCAGTGTTTAACATGGAGTTTTTTTTACAACAAAACAAAGTAAAACATTAAAAATAATTAAAATTAGAAATATGAAGCAAATTTCAAACAACAATAATTTTTGTCAATTTTATGTGTATAAATTAGCGTCAAATATCAATAATGTCTCAAATCTTTCAAAGTGCGGAAACCAAACCCCCTAACATAGAACATATCAATAATGTAGGGATTTCAAATCCATAAAATATAAATATAAAATATATATGGAGTAAAAACATTTATCACAGAGCCAGCTATAAAGTTTGGAATTAAAAGCTTTTGTATGTTATCTAAATTCTTTAGGTAACTTGATATAAATTCGTGCCATATTAAAACAATTTTTATCGCAAATTTTGAGCTTGTTTCTTGGAACTACTAGTGATAGTGGATTCTGGTTGATAACCTGAACTGTCAGTCATTCCTATAGCAGTTGTTACTAATAGTCATTAGCCCAAAAATCTGGCAACCAATGTTACTTTAGGCAGGTCAGGTGCATTCAAAGGAACACCTCACACTTTGACATCGACCACATTATTTATAAAAGACAATTCTGGTTGATAAGTAACTTCAGTAATCTCTATGACAGTCTTCATTGGTAGGCAGAAACCTGACAGTCTGCCGGCTCATTTAATCATAGCTATATTAGATGCTACCGAAAAAAAAAATGCTCCATGTAAAACACTGGTACTCAGCTGAATCCGGTAAGACTGGAAGCCGACCCCAACAATAATTGGGAAAAAGGCTAGGCAGATGATGATATTAGATGCTACCGAATTAACACCTCACAATGTCACACCAGTGAGCAGTGGTGGCCCAGTCGTAACGGCCCCGACTAATAGGCAGGCGCTTTACTTTATTTCATTACCACTGCTCTAAAAACGGTGAAGGAAAACATCGTGAGGAAACCGGCATGTCCTAGAACCAAAAATTCGAAGACATGTGACATCCAACAACTATACTGGGCCCGCGTGATGGATTAAGGCCCATTCCCTCTCTCAAAAGGCCTGTGTCCCAGCAGTGGGAATATTAAAAGGATAATGATGATGATGAATGTCGTTTTTAGGGTTCCGTACCCAAAGGGTAAAAACGGGACCCTATTACTAAGACTTCGCGATCCGTCTGTCTGTCTGTTTGTCTGTCTGTCTGTCTGTCTGTCCGTCTGTGTCCAGGCTGTATCTCATGAACCGTGATAGCTAGACAGTTGAAATTTTCACAGATGATGTATTTCTGTTGCCGCTATAACAACAAATACTAAAAACAGTATAAAATAAATATTAAAGGGGCCTCCCATACAACAAACGTGATATTTTTGCCGTTTTTTGCTCGATATTAATAACGGCAACAGGTAGACACTTGAAATATTCACAGAATGTTTAGTTGTATATTTACTTCAAAAATTAATAATTAATAAATTAAAATAAAATAAATTAAGGGGGCTCCCATAATATAGCTCCCATAGTGGTACGGAACCCTTCGTGTGCGAGTCCGACTCGCACTTGGCCGGTTTTTTAAGTCACAGAGATGCTTTGTGAGATGTAACAAAACAGGACTGTGACCTAATAAAGGTTTCATGTCTACTAGCAGTACTAGCACGTTCCGTTTACATAAATCTTGTGCTAAGCTTAGTACGCTGCACAAGACATCTGAATTAACTGCGCAAACAGAACGTCAGTACACTTGGCAAATAACTTATGTTTGCAGGCAATTTATGTCTTTTTTATTGGTTTATAGCAATAGAATTAATAATATAATATTTATTCGCAGAAAATAGAAGTTTGACTCATATTATGGGACCTTTCTGTATTTCCTCAGTATGGATCGTAGCACAAACAGTTGCCTGACAGTAAGTACATTTGTATCTTTGTATAGTTGTGTGGTCGGATACATAAAGTGCTTCTTAGATATCACCTTCAGAACAGCTCTTTGTGCTCGTTCCAACTTGAGAGACTTTGTCTGAGCAGCGCCTCCCCATACTGTGATGCAATAGGTGATAACGGACTGACAGATAGCAATATATACCATTCGAATAGAATTCGTGTTGAAATCAGCAGAAGATCTTAGCAGCTTGAATACATAAATCTTTCTTCTGTGCCTTGTGCCTTGTGTAGTATTCAAGTGCGAGTACCCGTTGAGTCCGCTATCAATAACTACAACCAAATACTTAAGATGGTTTACATCACGAAGAGAAAAGCATGTACAGGTTATATGGAATTAGATTAAAACTAAACTTTGATTTACGGTTTGCAGTACTCGTAGGGTCCACTTTCCAAGTATAAACATCACTCAAAATTCTAAAAGCATGACCGGTTGGTTAAAGAAGACGGCCGATGACACAATATTATAAATAAGTTTGAGTGAAAGCTTGTTGAACGGTTTTGGAAACATGGCACACGGGTAGACCACGCCTAAGATTAGGTCATAGGTCTTTTTATCGCAGTAGTATGATTGTTTGGGATAATTTCCGACTTTGTCAGCCGCTGGCAGATGCTATTATAGGTAACCCTTTCGGTATGGGCACGCTCAGCGCAATTTGTGATTGTACTTTTTCTAGAGTATTCTTCTCTTTTAGTCTGGGTTTGTTGTCTGTATCGAATAAATGTTTTCTATTTTATTATATCTATACTAATATAATAAAGTAGAAGAGTTTGATTATTTGTTTCTTTGTTTGAACGCGCTAGTCTCTGGAACTGCCAGACGGATTAGAAAAATTGTTTTTGTATATGATAGCTACATTCATGAGGAAGGATATACCTTGTATAGCATTACGCTAAAGATCTTGGTTAGCCTTAAATATTGATATTTGTAAAGTAAGTCGGAAGAAAAAGCGCTATTGAACTGCATTATCCGCGTGCGCTGGGTTAGTGGCTAGTTATACGTAAGTACCGTGTACTAGAAAAATATTGCTTTTTAGTAGATCTAAAATAAGTCCACGGCACTATATATCTATATCTTATAAATATGCCACATTAAGGCATTTTGGGTCAAATAATTTATCCTAATACAAAACCAAAAAGAATTCTACCTATATCCGAAGACTTTGGAATCATCAAACCGATGTGCCGCAAATCGGTTTCATCAGAAAAGCATTAATGCAAAGGTGGTTTTACAACAAAAAAAAATGAATGTTTTGGTAGGTAGGTAAGTAGGTATGGTAGGGTAGGTAAGTAGGGTGGGTAAGTAGGGTAGGGTATGTAGGTATGTAGGATAGGATAGTGTACGTACCCTATCCTACCTACCTACCCGCCTACCTAAGGTGGGTAGGTAGGTAGGTAAGATAGGGTATGTAGGTAGGTAGCAAGTTGACGGGAGCGAAGCCGCGGAGGACAGCTAGTTTATAATAAAACAGACTTTCATAAACCAGGTTGAATTACACACTCAACTAAAAGCGTACGTACAAACTTGGCCCAAACACTTATAACTCCTTCACTCACAGTACCAAGTAATCTCCAAAGCACGTACAAGCTTTCCTCACTGAAAGCTTTAAAGCTTAATGAGCATGTAGCTGTGGACGCCTTTGTGCAATCTGAGGCTGAATACAGCCTGAATTTACTGAAGAAAGCCGGGTTTGTGTCAAAGGACTGAACTGGCCTAGAAAGCCTGGCGGTGTGTTTGTTTGGCCAAATGGATAGTGTAGTGAATGCGGTCGTTGCTTTTAAGATAGGAGTCTGTGGTATTTCATTTAGTACGGTAGATTTTGGAGTTTGCAAGAGATAAAAATCTTGCATATAAGTCATTTCTATTCTACTTACGTTCTTCCCGCGGCTATCGTTCTCGTGACCGACCTCACAAGACCCGTTATTTTTTTCGGATAAAAAGAAGACGGGCCCATACTCGACTCAAATTAAAAATCAACTGCCAACTAATCACAACTCTCGAATTTGGCGATTCTTCAACTTGACAAATGTGTACTCAATAGAACAAGAGCCCAGACGCCCCAGACGATACCGAAAACTTTAAACATAAAATGTGTGGCAGGTATTGAATGAAAATTTAAGTCCAAGTTAGCAAGTACGAGTACATTCCAAATAAATGCTAACACTACACAATTCTACTGATTTTGTATTAAAAAAGCTCGGTAACGTTTGTCTATGATCTTGGACTTAAGTACGTTAATGTCAATCACAACTTTACATTGTCAGTTTGAGTTGAGTTAAGCATGAGCATGAGAATCTGGAATACCGACCTTAGATTGCTGTCAGTGAAAGACTTTCAATACTTCCAGAGATATCCTATTACATACAAACATACAATTTTACCTCTTTATATATATATAGTTAAGATTCACATCCTACTCCTATTATAAACGAAAAAAATGTGAGGAAGGATGGATGGATGTTATTTGCACATTCACACGAGAAGGGCTGAACGGATCTGGATTAAATTTGGCACAGAGATAGATTATAGTCTGGAATAGCATTAATTGCTGGCAGAAGCTAGTTTCACCATAATTAAAAAAAAAGACGTTCATTACTATTGGCTTAGCCTTGAGCTCGACCTACACTCCCTAATTGTATTTATTATACTTTAGATGCTACGTTAATAAAAGAGAGAGAGAGAGAGAGTTTTTAAAAGGGGATTATCCACAAAACATTCTGGAAAAAAGAAAAATACTGCAAAAACATGTGCAGGAAGAGCGAGAGAAGGGCAACACTGCGATAATCAAATATGATAAAGTCGTAGTAATCACTAAGAACAAGAATACAACAAGCACCAATAAAATAATGCTTTCTGCTTCACCCGAAATTCCCTCTTCTCATTCCCGCACTCAAGATGAGAAAAAGATTCAAGCAAGCAAGAAAAATAAAACACAAGCTCCGATACAAAGATCATCTAGTCTAACGGAGGGTGTTTTGAAACCGGCCATGTTCAACTTCCTCACTATCAAAAATACTAACAACACACTGATTAAACAGAACAACCAAAACAAGAACATATAGCCACTACCGCCCCCCTCCCACAAGAAAATCAAGCAAAATACACAAGAAAAACATCTTCCAATCCGGCTGGTCCCCGTAGAAGATTATGACAAAACCCTCCAAAGAATCAAGAAAACCTTCAAAAGAAATTCTACATACTGACATACATATGGATGCCAAACATGGAAGTTCAGCAACAACTTATAAAATAAATTAGTCACATGTCAAAGAGGAATGGAGCGTAGCATGCTTAATTTAAAGAAAATGCAGAAAAGCCGACACTTAAAAATCAGAGAAACTACCAAAGCAACTGATGTATTGGTTCAAGCCTTAACTTTAAAATGGAAATGGGCTGGACATGTAGCACGCCTTCAGGACCAGAGATGGACAAAAAAATTTACAATGTGGAAGGGCCCACTAGGAAAAAGAAAAAAGGGAAGACTATATACTAGATGGGAAGAAGATATAAAGAAAGTAGCAACTACAAATTGGGTTAAAATCGCCCAATCTAGAGAAGATTGGCTATCTTTGGAGGAGGCCTTTACCCGAGGAGGGGTTCTTGCAAGTGGAAATAATACCTAAAACTATAACAACAAACATTATTTGTTCACATAAATCCAATTTAGATTCAATTTTGTTTTGTAAGATTCTTGCATGAAATAAAAGGCTTTATTATTTATTTATTAGTTGCTACGTAAAAATAGTACATTTTGATGCGAGTGGGCGAAGTTTGTCACTGCAGCGACAGAATTGACGCCCGGGGCGAAGGTGTTTTGTCGCCGAAAGTGTGAGACAAGCGCTCATGTGTATCAAACGACTTTTTAAACATACTTGCGAAGAAAAAATAAAGAGAAAATCCTAATCTTTTGTAACAAACATTTATAATAAATGGTTCGCGGATTTTTGTTTTCGTTCGTCGTATTTAAAAAAATTATCCCAAGGGAACGTACTCCAGGAATAAAAGTATCTAAGGTCCTATTCCAGGACATGGTCTTCCCATGTTCCAAATCCGTTCAGTCTTTGGGGCGTGATTGATTAATAAACATCCATAGGAAGTAGGAATCATTATTTAACAAGCCTCGAGCATCTCTACTCCCTCGAATCGAATTAATGTTGCTTCAGTTACCGTGTAAAAAATAGGTACTGGAGTAGTAAAACAATTCTTGAGTCTTCTGAAGAATTATTTATTCCCAGCTAGTCGAGTATTTCTTAAAAATATTTTTTTCTTTTTTACGGCACGCGCTGGGAAATCATTTCCGTAGCCAGGATATTACAGGCAACGAATACATACAAAGACAGAATTTTAATTAAATTCTTATATGGGTTTTTCTTTTAAATTGTTTTAATACCCGGTGGATATGAAGAAAAGATCGTCCTTTTTATTTAAAGAAATATTTTTCTCGAGCTACATAATTTTATTGAGTCAGCAGCTGGAACTTAGGTAAATCATAAAGAAATAGCGTGGCTTCTTTTGGGACAATCCACTGCAACTCCTGAAAGCCAGTATCAATAGTGGCGACCACCAGAAAAGCGCCGAGGCAATGAAGCTCGACGAAGTCCCGGAGAAAGAATTTAACTGTTTTGGAGCCCGCAACCAAATTAATCTGAAAAGAATAACGGAGGAGTAGGAAAAAATATAAATTTCCACTTCCCTTCATATCAAGCAGGAGACAGAACAAACAAGGTCAATAGGCACAAAGGGTCGTTTACAAATGGGATAAGCTCAGTTGTCTAGCACCACGGATAAACACTATCATTAATATTAATGGGTCCTGACATTGTGAGCTATATTTGATTCCAATAATAGGTATGACAAAAACGCTTGAACGCACTCAAATTTGTTCTAGTTTCCACAAGGTCCGTATAGTAAATAACTCCTGATGCAGCCTGTACATTATCCAACATAATATTGCGTCCATTCTGCCAAAGAATACACTCCCATAAGATAAGAAGTGTAGATTGTACATAGTCAGATGTAGAACACTGACATAAAGGCGAGGCAACGAGCTTGAAGGAAAATAATTTACTTTTAAAGTTACCATGTCCTGTGAGAAATTGGGCAACACAGCGCGAATAGCGCAGCTGTAAACATTGCCATTCTCACCATGATACATATTGACCATAAATTACAGTAGAGATAAAGGAACAACATAATATCACGTCTATATTCGCCAAAGAGTTTATGCCGAGGTATATCTACATATTCAAGGGTTCACTGGCTAATTGTATTAAGCGGCATCCTGGCCGATATTGAGTTATATAAATATTCTGAATAGCCAGGTTTCATGGCGATCTGAGGCTCTAGATAAGTGGCATTCGATGTCAGCAATGGCGATAGTTGAAATGTCAAAATGTAAGGGATTGATCACGTGATTTTTCGATATCGCTTGTCAATCCCGTACAATTTTGCCTTTTTGAGAATCGCTATCGCCACACTTTCAATGATGTAATGTCACTTGACTAGTGCCTGGAGCCCTTTTTTGTCGCATAAAAACATCAGTAAATTTTACAAAAGATGGACTTCGTACATACAAAATATTTAATGATTTCGACTTAAGTTACGCTGTTTGTCCTGACATAAATTTCGTAACATAGGGCGTTTGAATCGTTTTGCACGTTTCTAAATTAAAGTGATTTATGGTAATTTTGTATCAAACGACATTATATTTCAGGTAAACAGCATTAAAAAAATGAAATGTAAATAGACAAAATTGTGCGGTTTTTGTAAAGGAAAACAACATATACCACTTTTTCGTTAAAATATTAATATTTTTTTTATCGTGTTTTTTTATATTATAAAGGCGAAACTTGTGAGTGTGTGTGTGTTTGTATGATTTTTACTCTTCCACGCAAAAACTACTGAACGGATCTGAATGAAACTTGGCACAGAGATAGATTATAGTCTGGAATAGCACATAGGATACTTTTTATCCCAGGAATTGTTCCCTTGTGTGATGTGTGTTGTTTTGCAAAACAATGCTCATCACAAATCTGCCTCATTGGTCACAATACCAATTTTGTAATAATCATAACACTCCTATCTTAAAATATAGAATCATTCCAATCTTCATATTTTCAAGGTGAAAACAAGAGGAAACAAGATGTTTTATGGTTGGTTATTCATAGAATATTGCATAACATTGTCCCACATGACTATATAAACTATAATCTATTTAAACATCACCTCTCAATAACATGTATGGGAAAAGAAAATATTGATGCAGCACTAACAACTCCAGTATTTGATCATTCAAGTGACACAGTATAAATTGTGTTAGGACTAGTTCAGATCGGTGTGAAGCTTGGGTCAATATTTGAGATAACAAGGATTCATAACATTCGTAATTTTGCTGTTGTATCAGCTAATTTAGCAAGTTATTTCAATTATAATAAATGCAGCATGTTTCGAATTTATATAAATTGTTAAATGTCAGCAAAGTTTTAAATTTAATGTTGGCAACTATGTTCTCATTAAAATATATTTTCTTTATAATTTTCCGATACTTAGTGTTAAGGGCCTACATACGCTTTAGTGCTGTAAAACGGTATCTAGAAAGATACCGTTAAGCATAATCCTTAGTAACGGCTGGATTAAAAGGTTTGAATAAAATATATATTTATTATTGATTCATGTGTATAATTTTGAACACAAGGTTTTTTCTACTGTAACTAATAGTTTTGCTTTAAAAAAATAATTAACAACACGATATTTTTTCGCAACTTTTGGAAACCCCTCCAAAACGACTTGGATGTTTAAAAATATTTTTACACAGAAAAATTGATAGCTGCAATTTCTTCATAACTAACTTAGCATATGTAAATCAAATAATATTTTGCAAACAAAACTGTTCAGAAGGAGGTTCAATATTGATATTTTGGCATCGAGCGGGCGCACGGCCTGTACTGCGTTAACATTGGAGAGTATATATCGCCTTAAGGTAAACCAACGGGCCGCGACAATTCGACAACGCGTTTTGCAGTAATTATCCTATAGGAATTCATTCTACGGATGTATTAATCTATAGGATAATTTCTGGTAAAGAGATTGTTGCATCGTTTTGTCGCATTATCACGTCACGCCTGACTGTCTGCAGGAGCCTTTACAAACAATAAATACTAACCTATAAGATCTTAGAAAAACATTTTTGTATCTTCTATCACATGGTTTGAGAGTACATATCTATATAAATATCTTCGAAGCAAAACGCTGCAATTTACTATGTAATAAGAAATTGCCATAATGACTACGTTTGTAAAACAGGTTTGCAATTTCATTTAATAATTACAACCAGCCAGTATGACGCTACTGCCTCCTTTATAATTATATGGTTAATATCGAAGTAGCTGTAAAAGGTTCGTAGTGAAATAGGTATTTTCTAGAATGAAAAAGAAAGAAATGAAGGCCAAAACTCGTGCTTAAAAAATGTTCTAATTCAAGTCACAGTATGCAGTGTCATCTTAGCTAGAATCGATGTCAGACATTAGAAGATTTTGTAGTAGCTGAGGCTGAGTTAGATGCCGAAATTTCCTTAAACAAAGTTTATGTGAAATCTATAAGAATCGAACTAAAAAGATGCAAACAAGCAAAACGGAAAACACTTTTTTTATGTATATAAATATAAGACATATAGGAAAGTGATATATATTTCTATAATCACCTTTTAAAACCCTTCATTTTGAAACACCACACGCTGGAGTTGGAAGAAAAAAAATGGGGCTTCTCAAAATGGCGCCCAAAACCCGCCATTTTTCTTTTTTTTAGGGTTCCGTACCCAAAGGGTAAAAACGGGACCCTATTACTAAGACTTCAGTGTCCGTCTGTCTGTCTGTCTGTCTGTCACCAGGCTGTATCTCATGAACCGTGATAGCTAGACAGTTGAAATTTTCACAGATGATGTTCTGCTGCCGCTATAACAACAAATACTAAAAACAGAACAAAATAAATATTTAAGTGCGGCTCCCAAACAACAAAAGTGGTTTTTGCCGTTTTTTGCAATAACGGTACGGAACCCTTCGTGCGCGACTTCGACTCACACATGGCCGGTTTTCTATTTTAATGTAGCCAGTGACACTTGAAGTATTAAAACAAATCAATTGCCGTAAGAATCATCAAAATCGGACTACGCATTAGATATCTAGAACGCCACAAAGGAACAAATAAACATACATAGACTGATAAACACATTACCCTCCTTTGCGTCACGCAGTTGGGTAAAACCTCAAACATAACGTTTTAAGAAACTGAAAGTAATGTAGGACTTACATATAAATACCATTGCATAAGCAGCCTGCCTACGTTCTAATCTAACATTCCCTCTTCTCATAGCCTCTTCTCTGTTAAAAGAAAACATTGGAAAACTACCAAATACTAAAAGAAACTCTTTTGCCGTTTATACGATATTCCTCAATGCTAAACACAGCTTAACCCCGTTCACCTTCACCGAGTAATAACAGATTATGGACAGCCCTACATTGACTTAATTCATTTCTATCTAGTTTTTTATCGCCTGGGCTTTATTAGCGTACTATCTAGAATTATAGCACGTGACCTCCTTTTTATTGTGCTCTGTTAGGTTAGGTCTTTTTAGCACACTGCAGTGTCTCTTGTAATGTTATCCTAACTAAATAGATATCGCGCAGAAACACTCCAAAGTAGCCCAAATCTTTAAATTTTAAGGCTTCAAAAAAATGATGTTGATCTTGAATATATTGCTGAGTTGTTTCCAAAACGCATTTTAGGTGTCGTGGGACATCTATTTGGAACGAAGTTCTCGCCATATAATAACGGACACAATAATTTTTTTTTTTGAAAATAGTCAGTCATGGAGACTGCCGAAAGGCTGCTGCGCGATCTGTTTATTTATAGCGGCCAGTTAATTAATCAAAGTTTTAAGTTTTCACTGGTGCAACACGTCACATTAGCATGTCAGTGACGCGAAGAAGATTTATAACGACCAAAAATCGTTCAACGTGGCTAAAGAATGTTTAATATTTTTTTTTTTATATAACTGATGGATGATATTCTCGTTCGCTACAACGCCAAAATTTCAAATATCAAACTAACACGAAATAACGTACTACAACTAAAATGTCGATCGGACACTTTTTCCCGTGTTGCTCCCAACCAAAAGCACTATTAGAAACTTAGTTCCAAAAATCTCTGTAAAAATAAAAGGGTAAGTTTGGCTTTCATTACTATTCTCTATGTGCCTCTAACTTTGACCCTTTAAAGTTTTTGTCAGTATTACTAGCCAACGTAAGTCTGTGTCACGGCCTTAAGTTAGGTCGTTACGTCACCCTTAAGTGTCTTTTATAATTTTATTCTAGCTAGATAGTTGGTTATGGCGCACGTTGTCGCCATTAAGGGTGATAAGCTTGTCTTATATCATAATGGTGAGGATTTTTGTTAAAGAGATAGGGAAGAATACATATTCTAAATAAATAATAAATAAATATAAATACATATATTAAAGTACATACTTTTGAGGGTTAAAACAATAGCAATATAATTATGTATAGTTTACTTATGAAAGATGTCGCCAGTGACAACAAAGTTGAAAAGAAATTACTGGACATTTTGGCATGCAATGAGAAAGGATGAAACGTACGTTTGACAGCAATAAAAGAGATAGATGAATGTGAGAGAAAAATAAAAAGAAAGAAAACAGAGTGAACGATGGCGTCACGGTCGATACGGGCAATGGAAGAATAAAACGTGTTGCACCGACCCTAAGTAAAATGGGACAAGGATAGGAAAATGATGAAAGGTTTCGTAAATATTAATTAGTAAAACGACGCACTGTTAGATAATTGATGAGTAAGATACAGATTACATGGAAAACACGACAATAATGCTGCCTCTAAGAAAAAAATAATACAAATTAAATCCCCACCCTATTACAGTATTAAGAGTTCCCAATTGTATTGTATTGTTAGAGGCTGTCAACGTAGCTGAGTTCTTGTTGAAGCATAATATATAAATTGGAATCATGGACACGAAGAACATGGAGACAATAAAAAATATTATATCTATCTATCCATCCCAACATATTCTTCTCTAAACAAAACCGGACGAAACATACGAGCTTATGCAAAACAGCAATCATGTCAATTGGCATCCAGTCCAGTCCAGGGCAGACGAGCTCATTGAATCGCAAATGACTAGTGTCTGTACTAGCGACGACGGATCGGCGGCAACCTGTGGAGTCACCTTTTAGAGGACACTAGGATTATTGTTCGGAAAAATTTATGAATTTGGCACGAATTTTGCAGTCGACTGGCGAGGTTATAGATGACTTTAAGAATATTTCTATTATGGTGCAGTGAAGAAACCTTTGAGATAAAATATTGTAACCATTAGGAAATTTATTATTATGTGAGAATACTGTTTTAGGAATAGTTTGGGTTTTTTATAATGTCTTTTCCATGCCAATCTTTTAAATTACGTAAATAACAGTTTTATTGAGTGTTTAGTAGGCTTCTTTCTTAGTAAGTTATCGTTAATTGAAATCGAAATAGCTCTGCTTAGTTTTGTATTTTTCTGAATTAAATAAATTTGAAAATGAACCCGATAGCTACAATCTAGGGGTCTTTAAGTCAAGAGTGAATGAGTGAGTGAGTGAGAAAGACAGAAAGAAAGAAGAAAGAACATACATTTATTTAGCGCCAACACACACAACCACCATCGACCACATCATCGGTTACCATCATGTGAGATAGTGGTAATGCGCGAGCCAATTCCAAAGAAAAAAAAATATCACTCACGCGAAAGAATAAAATAATATGGTAAAAAAGTTTGACCACGTGACATATTTATTACGAAGAGGGATCGCTATGCCAAGAAACAGCCTTATCAAGGCCTAATCAGAAGGCTTATACTCACCCAAAGGGCAATGGAGAGGGCTATGCTCGGCGATTACCTTGCGTGTTTGAATCAGAATTGAGAATATCCACAGAAGAAGCAGGATCACCGACATAGTCCGAAGAATTGCCAAATTGTGGCAGGGGCAGTGCACATTGCTCGCAGAATAGATGGTTGATGGGGCCGAAAAGTTCTGGAGTGGCGACCACGAACTGGAAGACGATGCATTGGAAGGGGAAGGTAGACCGATGACCTGGGAATCCGGTGGATGCGAGACGCACAGGACCGATCAATGTGGCGACGCTTGGGGCAGGCCTATGTCCAGCAGTGGACGTCTTTTGAGTAAAATAATGATCATGATGATGCCAAGAAAAAGTCCCAGTATAGCAATTCATAATTACAACACAACTGTCTGAGGAGCTCGTGGCTAAATAACAACAGCCGCACGGGTCGATCTTCAAGATTAAGCAACGCTTGACGAGGTCGGTCCGTGGATGGGTGACCATTTCAACGTACCAAAGTTTCGTCCGTACCTCGGCAAGCACGTTAAGCCGTTGGTCCCGGCTGTCATTTGAAGATCTTTGACAGTCGTTACGGGTTGTCAGAAGCTTGAGATCCGACACCAGTCTTGCCAAGGGGTACCGCGTTACACAGTTACTGGGTTGTGGAGATCAGATAGGCAGTCGCTCCATGTAAAACACTGGTACTCAGCTGAATCCGGTAGGACTGGAAGCCGACCACAATATGGTTGGGAAAAGGCTAGGCAAATGATGAATGATGATCTACTGACATCCAAGTAGGTAGGTATGTTTCTGTATATAAAAAGGTATTGCATACTAATAACTATTACATAGAGCCAGATATACGAATATACCTGGTATATAAATTTCATTAAGCTCCGACCTTAGTCAATGACTCACTCGCCACACTGGCTTCTTACAAACACACGTACAAATAACGTAAGAAAAACATCCTACCAATAAAAGAAAACGTATTCAATTGATTGATTTATATTAAACATAACTACGAAAACTTCCTTTTGGATGATACTAAACAGTTTACTGAGAAAAACCGTAATATACTCGTAACTGAAAAGATGTAAATATTTGACCTTGTATTTTCTTTGCTAATTTTATCTGTGGGTTTATAGACAAAACTGTTTTTTTTTTGTAAACATGTAAGGTATAAACATCTTACGCTCTGCAGCAATTGAGTTGTAACCTTTCCTAATTAATTATGTAATCAACTATTACTAAAATGCACAAAGACATAATCAGGTTTAGGATTTCACAGGTTTCACCCATGGTGCGAGAAACATTTTTTTTTAAAAGAATTAATAAAACTGCCGGCAATTTTAGGGTTTCGTACCAAATGTAGATCTGCTATGCTGTACGCATTTAACCGCAAAATCGAGTTGTAATAGAAAAAATGACAGCATTTCAAAGAAAATATCAGATTTATCAACATATTGTTTTTTTTTTTGTAATATGTACGTAATAATAAAAAATATCACCTTAAGTTCATAGGTGAATGGAAAGTCAAAAAAATATTCGGAACAAAACTTTGTAAAAAAAAAGCTGATTTTGGTGGCATCTCATTCCTTTGTTTTCCAATATTTTTAAAACAAAAAATACAGTATTGATCTACTCAATGAGTTCTAAACAACGATAACCTCTCGATGAGATAGGTCGATATTTTTTGCGCCCTCCTTTGTCTGTAGGTATGGGAGCCCCCAAACATTTAAAAATATTTTATGACGATTTGTATGGCTTTGGGTCAACAAGATGGTTATAATGTGAAAATTTGAAGACTTCAACTGTTTATCTGTAAAACCTGTGTTATAGATGACGTACATACAGACGGACACATAAGTAACTGCAATAGGGCTCCGTTTGGACCCTTCGGGTCTGCAACCTTAAACAGTAACCTCAGCAATGTGAAAAGTGTAGTTTTTACCAGTGAAAGAATTTTTGTAATTGCAAACAATTTAACCCTTAGATATATAAGTAGAGGTAGATAAATAGAATTTTGATTAAGTCTGTGGTGTGCTACCAGTAAATATAATACTACATACCTACAATTTGACATAAAAAGTATATAGATATACAATACCAACATGGTTCTTGGCAAAAGCAACAACTCTTTTTTAACCCAAGCGGCATTACCTTCTATCACTACCAATTCATTCAGAAGAAGCGTAGGCATTTGTTTTGTAAATGAAATAACATCAATCGTAGTTCCCTCAGGCTTATAAGAGCCGGAAGGCAATCATTTTATCGAGAAACAAGATATCCTTTCGATCCCCAAAAGGGAAAATCCTTATGTTGCCCACAAAAAGGTGCGATGTGACAACACGTTTTCCTAAAATTGCTCTATATCTATTTCCCTATCAATTTTGCATTAGAAATAGAAAAAAAAAACTATTAAACACGTTACGTCTGTCTGCAGGAGCCTTAAGAATCAAAGTGGCAGAAATTTTATGAAAATAATACTAGTAATTTTATTCGATCCCTAGCGTGTTATTCAAATCAGAACTATTGATCCATAGAGATATAACATTACAAAGAGGAATATTTTACTCGTGATCCCAAGGGTAACGCGGGTAAAGATTGGCTAAATCAAACGTTTGTTCTATTTTTATTGAAAAGTTTGGTGGACGAATAGAATATTTAGTACTAAAAACATATACGCTGCTGCTGCTGAATAAAATAAATATTTAATTATTGGGGCTCCCATACAACAAACGAGATTTTTTTGCCGTTTTTTGCGATAATGGTACGGAACCCTTCGTGCGCGAGTCTGACTCGCACTTGGCCGGTTTTATTATAATACACAGTTGTAGAAGTAGATACTGATTTGCTAACGTAAATTCTTGATCTTATATAATATATGAACTTATATAATATAAGAACAAACATAGGATGCTAAATATCACGAAAAAGTCAATGACAGGCTACGATAACAAAACTGCGTGGAAAATCTAGTACAAAATATTTTAATTTTAAAAAACTACACTTGGCTTGCCTTTTGTTCGGAGTGATAAAATATCAAAAGCCGGATTACCTTTATGACAAGCTAAGTTGGGTCGCGAGTAGACGGGAATGCGGTAGAAGACAATGCTCACAACAACTCTCGACTCAGTCTCAGGGTACAGCTGCTTTTAGAGGCAGCTTTCGATATGCGGCTTCCAAAATATGGAATAACTTGCCACCACCGATAAGAGTGATTAACACAATACACGTTTTTAGACGACGCTTACGGCAGTATCTCGTAGAAGCACAAAGGAAGCTAGATATGGTCGCACTAAATGTCTCAATTATATGATGTATTTATCTACCCACATAATTGGTAGTTTTTATTCTTGCAATGTTATCTACTCGTTTTCACACTATTTATGTACATATTCCCATATTCGTCACTATTTTAACGGATACAAATTTATTTTATTTAAGTATACATACACACGTCACTTTCCAGTAAAAAACTGATTTACATTCGTCACCTCACACATCAGGTCCTGTTGAAAACCAGCGTCAGGCACTAGTTGTCTGGCATTTTTGCTGAACTGGGCCTTTTTGGCGCAGCCGTGAGGCATACTTTCCTACTGATTTCTTACGTCAGACTTTATTATATTTTTTTTTTTTTATTTGTATTTTATCTGATGTATAATTTTATGTTGTGTCTTTTAGTCTGTGCCAAATAAATATATTTTCTTTCTTTCTTTCTTTCTTCTTTCTAATTAATGGCATTCCCATTCCATATTGGATAAGTACATTATTCAATAACGTAGCTCCGTTAGTATGTTTAATTAATAGATAGGAATGTTTTGTAGCAAATAAGGGACCTGCCTTAAGTTAAGACGGGCTAGTGTCCGCAACTCCACAACTAAGCGCGTATTTTGCGTACGGAGGGACCTACCTTATGCACAATTTAAATTGCGTAAATATTGCGGTATTGCACTTGTTTTTTTTTAAATTAAACAAGTGCAAAGTCATCAAATAGCATCACATTGCATCCATGTGAACGTACTTGAGAGCAGTGGTGGCCCAGTGGTATCGGCCGCGACTTACAAGTTGTAGGTCGTGTGGTCGAACCCAGGCAGGCGCTTTACTTTGTTTTTTTATTCTTTGTTAGTAAGAACAAAATTCTTAACAATTAATTACGATCTAGCCTAAAAGACTAATAAGCACTTTAACTCTAACTTAATATGTTACGTTATAGATTATGTTAAAACTAAGAATAGCGTCCATTTGCACTTTTACACAAGTCCGTAGCACTTTCTTAGAGTCTGATATAATTTATAAAAACACTATGTTCATGTGTTATATGTATAGCACAGCGTTGTCACTATTATTCATTCACTTTGTACACTACACTAATTCAAAAGGTTTAGTTATTTTTAGCCTACGCACTAAGTCTGTTTTGTCTAGCAGCTGAATAGCCTCAACATTCACATGTCGATGACCGCTTTACTTTGTGTAAATTATTTTCATCACCAATGCTCTCAAAAACGGTGAAGGAAAACATCGTGCGGAAACCGGCATGTCCTAGAACCAAAAAAATCGAAGACATGAGACATCCACCAACCCGCACTGGCCCTGCGTGGTGGATTAAGGCCCGCCCCTCTCACAGAGAGGAGGCCTTTGTCCCAGCAGTGGGAACATTAATAGGCTGATGATGTGATGTGATCGTACTTGCGTTAATTTAGTTTATCGGTGTTATATAATTCGAATCGCGTCGAGCCATCAGGAAAGTCCAACAGTAAAATTTTAGCAAAAACAGCGTTGTTTGATAAAATAACTCATCTGCATCGGTTAACCACACAGGGAGTCCGATATTCAAATACAGAACATTAATCCGAATAAATTTTCATATATAATGCTCACAGATTTATTTGAAAGCATCCTCAATTCACGTAATATTATTAGGCAATTATCCAACGCTACACGTGGTACTGAATCTTAATACTCTCACCTTGACACGAGATTCATCTCATATATTTATATACAGCTTCATCGATATTCCGTTGTTCTAGTAAAACGTTCGGGAAGACAAACAAAATAAGACCTTGTGATCCTCCAAGGATTAGACGAACGCGAACCAAAGTGGTATGAATACAGATCAATGATAAATCAGGCAAGGTCTTCGATATAATGGGTAGGCTTATCCTTGTTTATATTATGCCAGTGTTAATGGAAAATTTTGCTACATTTTTGGACTTTCTTGGAAATAAAATGTAGGCTTGGATTATTCAGAGTGGTCTCCAGGATAAATGTTTCAAGATAATTTAACATTAATTTATTCGGCGTTGATTTGGAATATTTTCGTCTAGATTATGAGAGCTTATATTTCTACTAAATCATAATCTAGTTCTGCTTCCTTAGAATTTACTTTTGGAATCAATTCCATTTATAAAGAACTAGTTGCCACTCGCAGGATATTAGTATTTCGCCCAATATCTTTATAAATGTGTTATACTAATGTATAAGAAATATATTCTGTAAAGTTTCATCAAAATCCGTTCAGTAGTTTTTGCGTAAAACATCCATCCATCCTCACAAACTTTCACGTTTATATCTTCTAACTTCCGCCAGTGGTTTCGCCCGTGTTCTTATCCCAAGGGCAAATTTTATCGGGATGAAAACTCTATGTGCTATTCCTGATTATAATCTATCTCCGTGTCAAATTTCATCCAGAGCCGATCAGCCATTTCAGCGTGAAGATGTAACAAACATACAAACACACACACTCACAAACTTTCGCCTTTTTAATATTAGTGTGATTGTAGTAGGATTTCACGGTACTGATGGCACATAGACAACCTTTGTTATTTATTTTCACTTGTCCTTCTTTTCGAGTCGATGATTAAATAAGGAGCTCTTTTTGTAGTCCCATTTAAGTCCTCAAACTCATCATATTAATTCTATTGATCACACTATTTGCTGGCTTCGCTCAAACCTACCATCTGCCCAACAACCAAGCCAAAACAAAAACCAACACACAAAGTGCGTCACACCAATCTTGTACTCACTCTAATAAGCAGAGATACGACATTGCCCATATATTAGGTATCGATAAGATAAACCCTGAATAAAGCTAATACACATTCACAGGGGTGCATCCCCTTGCAATCCCCTTTGTTACCCAAACGTGATTGTAACAAAGGGTAGGTACAGCTCTATGGGTAACAAAAAGACCCGTTCCACACTGAGGGTTGAATTGAAACGTACGCTTTTTGTGACAGTGTGTATAGCCCGATAATACTCAGACATATTGGAGTATTATAAAATTATTTTTATATGTTTTTAATGGGTAATGGATTTTATTGATGGATTGAATAAATGTTGAATTGTTATTGAATAGAGTGAGTGAAATTATGTATGCATGAAATTTTTTAAACAATTGAAAGTTGAACGTGAATTTTAATTTTACTATAATAATACTAACACAAAATATTAAATTTATTTATTTTTAAGAACATATGTACTTACATAATAACATAGTTAAATAACTTTAGTCTCAGACGTGCAAATATTTCTAGTAGATATGCATAATATTATCATGAAATTACATCAATGTCATTGATCATTAGTCATACACATCATAATCATAATAAAATTAACATTATTGCTTCATTAATACTAATTCACATCAGCCTATTAATGTTCCCACTGCTGGGACACAGACCTCCTCTCTTTGAGAGGGAATGGGCCGTAATCTACCACGCGGGCCCAGTGCGGGTTGGTGGATGTCACATGTCTTCGAATTTTTGGTTCTAGGACATGCTGGTTTCCTCACGATGTTTGCCTTCACCGTTTTGAGAGCAGTGGTGATGTGGAGTGGTGGTGTGTTAATTTAGACAAAGTAAAGCGCCTGCCTGGGCTCGAACCCACGACCTACAACTTGTAAGTCGCGGCCGATACCACTGGGCCACCACTGATAATTAATTTAAAATATTTTGAAGTTTGCCTCTTTATATAAATGTTCACTATCTTAACTCTACCATAGAACCTTCAAACCCGCCATAGTCTTCCCAACTATTACTGAAAGCCAGAACCAACAGTAGAACATCAGAAAAAAAATATAATGTATATTATAAAATATATTCAATTTAATTATTAGATTATATGTCACATATAAGACAGTTCATCAATTTATTGAATAAATTTATAAATAATGTCTATAATTATAATCTAAAGTGTTCGTTAGTTAATACCTACATCATGTCTGTTTAAAATTTAAATAATCATCTATTGAATAAAAACATCTGTTCATTGTTTAAAGTTCTATTAAATTCTAAGTTAATCATTTTTCTATTTTTTTGTCGGTATGTAGTTCATTATTAATAAGAAAATATTGTTTATGACAATCAGCTATAAAATTAATTAATTCAATCAATACAAACTTTTCCCAACTCAGTTGCGGTAGGCTTCCAATCGAACTAAATGTAGCCGAATATCAGTATTTTGCATGGTGTGCATTAATAAATAGTAAAGTTTCAAAAGTTCAAAATACTGTATGAAATTGTATTACACAAACAGGTGGTTATTATTGCATCACCCTTCTTTACTATCAACAATTTAACCCTTCTCTTCGACATTTTATACTACACTAGTGCGCAAACAGCTGCTACATTTCGCGGTACCCATTCCGTAAAATAGAAATTAACTGCCCCAAGAATTATAGTCAATAAAAACTACTCTGAAACATAATAAAAGAAAACATAAGTCTTCGAACGTTATAATTTATAACCTCAAGCAATGCTTGGGAATAATCTTCACCGCAAACTGTCAAACTTTCCTGACAGAGAGATGGAGGCTTGAGCTGTTCTTATAAACTTTGTTATCTTAAGAATTGTGCAGAGTGACGTGCCCCTCATTTGAAAGGCTCAGCGAGTCCACGTTCCTTCTTATATAGATACGTATAATATATCTAACTTTACTGTAGTCATGTTGCGTTACTACAGTCTAAACTTAACTTTATACTCCACGAGAGACTTATCTCACATTCAGAGTGTTTCTTAGTGAAGTTTGCCTCTTTATATAAATGTTCACTATCTTAACTCTACCATAGAACCTTCAAACCCGCCATAGTCTTCCCAACTATTACTGAAAGCCAGAACCAACAGTAGAACATCAGAAAAGCTCCAGAGCAATGAAGCTAGACGAGGCCCGGAGAAATGATTTAAGTGTCTGGGATTCGAAAAGAAATTAATCACAAAATAACAGCAGAAAAGAAAGAAAAACATTTGTGCTTCCTCACATATTAAGCAGGATTTAGCATATTTAGGATGTCTGATTTATCTACCTTTTTTATCCGACTACGGTGAAGTCAAAAGAAACGGTTATGATTTTAGCAGTCTATGTATGTTTGTATTTACGTATGTTCCTCCGTAGCGCCTAAACAATTCATCCGATTTTGATGAATAAGATATCAATCTACTTGTTATTATGGCCCGGGTAAAATAGGCTAAAAAAACAAAAAGGAAATGCCGAAAATGGGTTATTTAAAAAAAAAACACAAATACAAACAGTTTTTATTAAAGTTTTTGCTTGTGTACAAATAATATTCGATCGACTAACCATCAAACACATAATAAAAAAACCATGTAACTTCAATGTAAATGGATCAACTATAACACACAAAATAAAGCCATATAGTTTGAATGTATGCGCCCTCAAAGTTAAGGGTTGACCCTGACCCTTATCAAATAAGTAATAGTTTGGAAAAGGGTACAGATTTTTCTGCGAACCAGAAAATTCCATTAAATCTTGTCCATATTGCGAAGCAGTACCCGAAAGTGCTATTTATCCTTATACTTGACTAACATTTTATGTGGCCTTGCTGCCGTGATACACACACAGACAGCTATACTAGCGTAGCTTTCTCAAGTGAAATAATTTTTGTAATTAGTTCAGTAGGTACTTCCAGTACCAGTGCAATTAAAATTTTCACACGCCCCGGTTACCGGGTAGCCGCTACCGGGTAACCGGCGGCGAATGTATAGGCCGGTACGTGTGAAAGCTTTTATACATGGCTAAACAGTATGTTGGAGTTTCTTGCCAGTTCTTCTCCATAGGAAACGACCAACCCGAACCGTGCACCTTTTGTCGACGTTTTATAAGTGCCCATGTAAGCCTATGTGAAATAAACAAAAAGATTTTGATTTTAATTTTGTCTGGGTCGCGGATAACTTTGAAAAAGAGTTACCGCGGCCCTGGCACAAGCAACTGAAGGAACACGGGTGGGTTTAGTCAGTAAGTGCCATATTACAAAAAGCGGTTTTACTAAAAACCCAGGTTTAAACCTCTATAATGTACGGTGAAAACAAGGTTTAAACCTGGGTTTTGGTTAAACCGCTTTTGTAATATGGCACTAAAAGTCTGACACGCCCCCCGCCATTCAATGACATCTCCCACTTCACCCAGAGCGGGAGATGTCATTGGATGATTTCCATACACAAAAAAGGTAGGTACTTCCAGTGATTACCTCCGTACAAACGAAAAATTTATACTTTTATAATGTTACAAGCTTCCCATCGCTACTTTGCACGGGGATACTAATGAAGATTGTATTTTTCTTTTACAAATAAAAACTATCCTATCTCTCAAGCTTGACCAAACTGCACACAGTGAGCAAAATTTTATTATAATCGATTCATTAATTTAAGAGTTCATCGCGGACAAAAAACGTGACACGATTTTTTTTAAATACAATTTAATACATGTACGACTTTTTACACTCGTTTAAAGAAGATATTGATATCCTTTATTTCCTCGAACAATGTAATATTTAATTGTTACATAAATATATTCAATGTGTGTTGTGGTAAACAAAGGCAGGTGCAAGAACTGTGGGAAAATAACTTTGTATCAAACAAAACTGGAAAGTTATATTCTGTTGCGAGTCAACTATAAACTGTCAAACTTGTTTGATGACTGTAATAAAGCAACCTGAGATGCATCATGGAATATTGTGAATTACCGACTGCATAAAGGGTTGACGTAAATGATTAACTAGAGAGCAGTGGTGGCCCAGTGGTATCGGCCGCGACTTACAAGTTGTAGGTCTTGAGTTCGAGCCCAGGCAGGCGCTTTACTTTGTGTAAATTATTTCAGCACCACTGCTCTCAAAACGGTGAAGGAAAACACCGGCATGTCTTAGAACCAAAATTCGACGACATGTGACATCCACCAACCCGCACTGGGCCCGCGTGGTGGATATCGGCCCATTCCCTCTCACAGAGAGGAGGCCTGTGTCCCAGCAGTGGGAACATTAATAGGCTGATGATGTGATGTGATGTGTGATGTGTGTATGTTTGTTCCTCTATCACGCTTAAACGGCTAAAAGGATCTGGATAAAATTTGGCACAGAAACAGATTACAGTCTGGAATAACCCATAGGCTTTTCACATCACACACATCACATAGGCTTTTCATCCCGGTATAATGTTCCCTTGGGATAAGAAAACACTTTTAACGCGGGCGAAGCCGCTGTCAGAAGGTAGTAATGTCATAAAATAACAAGCTATGATTGCAGTTTGATGATTCAAGGTGGAATCGAGTTGGAAGACGTGACTCGGAATGTGGGCCGTAGTTTCGTTTTTGTTTACGCACTGGTATATTTGCATTGGAATCACAGAGTGTGCATTACTCTGTGATTCCAATGGCAAATATACGAGTGCATGTCTTATACGAACTTATTTATTTATTTCTTTAATAGCTTCTGCCAGCGGCTTTGACCACGTGAAAAGTGTTTTATCATCCCAAGAGAACATTATACTGGGAACCGGGACTTTAATCTGGAATAGCACATAGACTTTTCATCCCGGTATAATCAATCTCTGTGTCAAATTACTTGCAGATCCGTTCTGCTGTGATTGAGTAACAAACATACATCCACACACACATCCATCCAAACTTAGACATTTTAATATTAGTGAGATTTTACTTCTATCAATACAGGTTTAACAAAATGCCCGTATGGTTGCTTCTAATATTTTTCCAAAGATTTTCCTAAAACACCAACTTGTATTTTTATTTAAAACCCCATTTACATTGTCCGTATTTACAACAATAATAATAGTTATTAACAATGCATAAACGCAAGGCAAAAGTAGTAGGTATCTTTTCCTCGAGCAAAATTGCATTTTACTAGGTATATTTATAAAAATAATAATATAAGTATCTAGAAGTTTTCTTAAATAGGGGAGCAATTATATTAAAATACTAGACAAAATATGAAATAAGTACAATCGACCCGCCCGTGCCTCGCACTGTTTTACGACTTGACATAGCACCGATTTTATTATAATGTATAAATATATGTGTAAATGTTTATATAATTAATAAATGTAATGTACAATATACCGCAGTATGCACGCTTGTTTTCATATTTTTTTGCCTGTGCTTATTTTGATGTACATTATAAAGTATCTTAATAATAATAAATTACAATAGTTCTGAACCAGCCGGGGATTGTCCTTGAGTGCTCTTGCGTAGTGACTAGTGCATACAGGGATAATCGCGGGTTAGTATCACATTTCATCCTACGTTTCTAACAAGGTACGCCCCAGGGGCCGAAACCAACTCGCAGAAGCCTTGCACTGACGTGTGTGAACGAGTTCATATAAAATGTACCCACCGACGAAGCACGGTCCGTCCACGTCCTTGGCACGGCCCTGATATGTGTGCCTATGTGGTTAGTTAGACCTTTAGTCGTAACCCAGGGAACCTACTTTGGTATAAATCTGTCACCCGATGATTGCAGACACCATAAGTTTGTAATTGATTATAGAAAGATATATTGTGAATAGATTATTTCAAATACAATAAATCCCATCCAAATTCTATACTTTAAAATATACCCGTGCCTTATTAAGAAAGAGTTTTCAATATCACGCGATTTTTTATAAACTTACGATTAGTCCGGTGACATATCTTAAATATAGTCAATTCTGTGTTGTATATCCAAATCCATTCAACCGTTAATGAATAATTGAGTAACAGAAATCTTCACAAACTTAGACGTGTATGTATAGTATCTAAATACTTAGGTTGTAGTTAATAATATGATTGTTTTTAATCTATATTAAGATAATCATACAATACTTCGTTTAGTAAATAAATACTGGCAGTCTGAAGTTCATTTATTTACCGCATTTTTCCTATATTTCCAGACTCCCATAACATTGCTTTGTATGCTCAATAAAAACCGGCATAAATCAGTGTCAATGTTACAACCGCGAAATGTACACAAAAATACGCTATTTCTAATGAACATGCAACAGATGAAGAAATCTACAAAAGAATGGGAAATTATGACTTTTAAAACAAGCCAGGATATTTTTTTAAATGAACATCTGCATCATGATTTACCGATATCGGTTAAAAATGAGGGTTAGGAGGTAGACCTAAAAAATATTCAAGACAATAATAACAATAACTGAGCAATTATCACAAATCAAGTATTTTCTAATCATCCTTCAACAAACAAACACACATACATGTCCATATTTAAACGATGAGACGAAGATAAAGACACAAGACCCTTTAAACATCAAATAAAATCAGACTTACCATCTCCGAATTTTGTTTACAGTTTACACACACAAAACGACCATCTTGCGACAGAACAATTGTAGAATAAAAAATTATCCTTTACCTATTTGTGACGTATAATCCATTGTGTTGGTTTAATTGGTCGTTAGTCCGTCCATGGCGACGTTTCGTAAGGCGGGAAGGATTGGAGACCGAGACACGCGCGTAGTAACTCTACGGTGGTCGCGCCGAGACTGCGGGCCCGCCCAGCCTCCGAGCGGGATGAGGCTTGGGGCAGATATTTGCCCTTATGGTTAGGGTGACCATTGTTCAAGATGTTTTGGGATTGTGTAGGGTTTGGTGCGTTTAATAAAACGGATTTTTTGTCTATACTAACATAATTTAAGGACAACTAATACTATCGTTTAGTTTTTATTGTTTAAGCATAACGATGTGTGCGATTTCTGTAGCAATAGATTATGTTTCTTTCTTTCTTGAAGGTCGATAATTTTATTTCTTGTTTTTCTTAGTGGCTTGTACATCAAGTGATGGTGTTATTGTGAGTGCAGAAATCAGATCGTATACTAACTGGATCCTTGAATAAATATTACGTTACTTACATCAATAATTGTACGTGTCGCTTGTCATCTTGTAAGTGACGAATCACTTTTTATTACTTCTTGAGGAAAAACGGTTTCATGTTTATAACTCGTAAAGTTATGTCTTAACATAACATAACATCACAACTGTAAGGGGTTAGGCAGAGAGCTGCTTAAAGTGCGCCTGTGTTTGTCCAGCAAAGTCAAAGTCAAATCCTTTTTTTTTACCAAAAATTAGGCTAATTATGCAGCAGTTTTGAATAACAAAAAAAAAAATTTATAATGATTGACTATACCACAAATAATATAATACTAGCATACAGATGCCTCATCCCATACAAAGGAACCGTGCCAATGTAACTAGCGTTTTTCGTCTGATTAAGATGATTATTTTTATAAGTACTTCTATCGCGTTTGGTTTCGTTCTACGGCTATAGATGGTGTTAACAGTGAATTGCAAGTAAAAGGGTTTTCTCGGTTCGTGACTATATTTTCTTTATATACAGTGACGATTTGTTTTATAGTATTTTTGCACGTTTTTACAGTTTCATTGTACCAAAATGTGTCACAATAAAAATTAAAAAATCAAGTGGCATGCCGAAGAAATTTGATACCGCGCCATGTATTGGAAACACTTTTAACTGATTCGTTCAAATAATCTTTGAAATGTCAATTAAGAACCCAGTATTCCATAATTTTGTGCTTAGGAGAGTTGATTAAAAACCGGTCAAGTGCAAGTCAGACTCACGCACGAAGGGTTCCGTACTATTATCGCAAAAAACATCAAAAAAGTCACGTTTTTTGTATGGGAACCCCACTTAAATATTTATTCTATTCTGTTTTTAGTATTTGTTGTTATAGTGCCAACAGAAATACATCATCTACTATCAAGGTTCATGAGATACAGCCTGGTGACAGACAGACGGACCGTGGAGTCTTAGTAATAGGGTCCCGTTTTTATCCTTTGGGTACGGAACCCTAAAAAGAACATTTTCAAATATACAATTCTAAAAAAATATAATTTTACACACAATTCAATAACAAATCGGAACATATCGCGCCATCTAATGACATTTATTTGAACCAAATTGAACTTTGTTAGCGCTGGGACATCGTGACTATACTGTCCATTCACACTCACAGCTATGTTTAAGTTGTTTTTAGACTATTTCCGACAAATTCAGACAACAGGCTGCTACTGAGATAACACTGCCCTATAAAAAACCCAGAGAACAAAAATTTTGCAAAAAAGAATGTATGTCCAAAATTTTAGCTCTGTGGCCAATGGCTTATCCAGGATGACAAAGACAAAGATATTTTATTTCAACTAGGCCACCAAGCGGCACTTTTGAACGTACATAAAAATGATTCTACCGTGCATTCGGAAAGTAGCTTGTTATGGAGAAGAATGCACAAGAAACTCCATACTTACTCTTTTAAAAAAATATTGTTTTTTTACAATATTTAGGAACATAGGTACATATATAGTTATTAGTTCATATATGTGAGGAAAATGCACCCAGAATAGCACTACACACCACCATACCACCTACAGACATAAAGCATTAGAAGTACTCACACATGTACTGTGCAGTTATATAATAGATACTAGAAAAACATTAACATCCGAAGCAGTCAAGTTATGACCAATCCCAACTGACGGCGTCCGTTCACGAACATGACGCATGAATTGGCACCACCCAGCTCAACCATCATGAAGGGAACCGGATGATCCAACACACGCGCCACCATCAGAGAGACATTTGAGAGAGCATGACACACTCAACGGCCAGGGCACACACAAGTCAACGAACGCCGCATAGGTACAGTAAATGGTAGATTTACAGTTGGGTACATAGTACTCACACATGTGCTGTGCAGTTATACAATACTAAGGAAATCGAGTTTATACAATACAAATATATTCATACAGTCTTCAGCAGGTCCAACAATACCTCAAAACAATAATGTTCTGCATATCACTTGTTATTGCGCCCTAGTGGATGTGGATTGTAGAGCAGGACTAGCATTGAGCCAAGCATTTTTATCAGAGATGTAATCCCCCAACTTATAATATGCTAGCCTACATAGTGTGCGTTTTATACAGGTTTAAACTTCGTCTCATTCAGTTCAAGAATGTGGGGAGGAATTTTATTGTAACATTTTGTACAGTACCCCATGAAAGATGAGGCTACTTTAGCCAGTCTGAAACCTGGTTGAGTTCCAGAAATAGGGACCAATTAGTTAATTGGTCCCTATTTCTAGTAACGTAATTATGTCTGTCGCCGTTTTTACTAAAAATATGTAAATTCTTTCTCACGTACATGATGTTTTCATAAATATATTGACAAGGAACCGTCATGATGTTAATGTCCTTAAACAGTTCCCTTAGAGAATCGCGCCGGCGAAGATTATATATTGCTCTTATGGCTCGTTTTTGCAGAATAAAAATTGACTCAATGTCTGCAGCCCTTCCCCATAGTAGGATACCGTAAGACATTATACTATGAAAATAAGTAAAATAGACCAGTCTCGCGGCATCCACATCGGTTAACCTACGAATCCTTGCAACAGCATACGCTGCCGAACTCAGCCGCCCCGCAAGGGATACCAAATGAGATCCCCATTGCAGCCCCGAGTCCAGCGTGATCCCCAGGAAAACCGTTTTATCGACGAATTCTAGCTTCTCCTTGTTTAATATAATGTCACAATCAGTACTTTTGACATTTGGCAAGGAAAATTTTATGCACTTGGTTTTTTTACCATTTAAAACTAAATTATTGGCAGTGAACCAATCCTGAACCTGCCGTAGCGCGTTATTTACGTCGTCAACCCGACAAGTACGTCTATTTATTTTAAAAATTATAGATGTGTCATCAGCAAATAACACCATGTTTAGTTTGTTTTCCAATAAACGGGGTAAATCGTTTATGTATATTAAAAATAAGAAAGGACCTAAAATTGAGCCCTGGGGTACCCCCATTTTTACGTTTAACCCCGACGAATTCACACCGTTTATTTGAACTAATTGCTGTCTATCATTCAAATTAGATTTAACCAAACTTAACGCTGATTGACCTAGCCCGTAATGCTCAAGTTTCAGAAGTAATGTTTCATAATTAACGCAATCAAACGCCTTCGACAGGTCACAGAAGATACCTATGGCATCCTGCGAATCTTCCCACGCATTAAAGATGTGTTTCAATAGGGTGACACCAGCGTCAGTTGTACAACGATGTAGAGGACCACCAACGATGTTGGTGAGTCAGTCTGGACTTTTCTTTTAACAAATACAAGATCTAACAGAATAAACGCAAAACTGAAAAAGTGCCAGATATCTTACTTATAATTAAACTTAATGTCTCTAATATTATAAATGCGAAAGTTAGGATGTATGTTTGTAATTCAATCACGCCAGAACGGCTAAACGGATCTGGATGAAATTTGGTACAGAGATAGATTATAGTTTGGTCTTTTTATCCCGATATAATGTTTCTTGGGATTATAAAACACTATTTACTGCTAGTGCGAACATAAATGTATGGTTGATTTTCACAATTTCAGAGAGATTCCATAGTAAAAATTATTCATAATGATGAGTGACAAATTTTCATGTGTTGCGTTTATCCTGTTACGCTTTTTTATAGAAGAGAGACAAGGCACAACAGGGACTATCCGGAAAATCATGCAACGCACAGAGCCCCTATTCATAATGTAATCAACCGTCAGTTTGGCGTCCCCACAAATTGGTGCCGTTTCCCGCGAGTCCGACTCTCATCAACATTCGAAGCTTTCGAATTGCTCATCAAGAATCCTTTTGGAGTCCTCGTAAACGTTTTGTTCAATCGACACTTAATATTCGGTTTTTAAAAGAGTAACCGTGGAGTTTCTTGCCGGTTCTTCTTGAAAGGAAACGACCAAATCGAATCGTGGACTAGCTTGTGACGTTTATTAATGCCATACTGTCCATGTGGGCTCATGTGAAATAAAGTATTTTGAATTTGTACTTCACATTTTTGGCTTTATTTGCAGCAGTGTTTAATTAGAATTCGGCATATTTTTAAGGGTTATTTTCATTTGTTAGTATATTTTTTTATTCATCATCATCATCATATCAGCCGAAAGACGTCCACTGCTGGACATAGGCCTCCCCCAAGCGTCGCCACATTGACCGGTCCCGTGCGTCTCGCAACCAGCGGATCTCTGATCTTTTTTTATTATTATGTATGAAATATTGTGCGTAGTATCTACATGGAAATTTTTTGCGTTATTAAAGAACTTGTGGTTTGGTGGCGTTTACCTTGGTCAGAGGATAAAAATTGCCATACAACGTGGCAATGCTGCCAGTCTTTTCGGCATAATACCAGTGGACACCGATGTAGAGCAGTTTTTCGACGGCATATTTTAGAATAGTATTTTTTTAGGCTTAGTTAGTTAGTAGTTTTTTATTACCTGACTTCAAGAAAAGGAGAAGGTTGTCAATTCTTCGGAATCTTTGAATGTATATTCCCCGATTACTCAAAGACGCCTTGACCGATTTGGAAAATTCTTCTTTTTTTTAAAGGGTTTTCTTTCCAGGTGGTCCCATAGTCATCAGGTCAGGATCTAATAATAGGATCCTGGTGTAATCGAGGGAACTCTTCAAATTATATTGGCATACTTGAAACGATATTTTTTTGTTTAGAAGTGTATGTTCCCGAATTTGGTCATAATCAAATTTCGTGAAGACTCATGAAGAAATTCGGAAATATGACAACAGAACTCTTCAATAAATGACGGAAAATCCTTCGGCATTGCTGCAATCGCATGTCTTCTTATCAAGGGCGGATTAAAGGGGGGGGGAGGGCACCGGGGCACGTGCCTCCCCCAGACGGTATTATTTTATGTGTACTGTGGCAATACCATCACAGTACATACTTAGAAAAATGAAATCAAATTATCAGAGTTGTTAAAATATATGAATAAAATAAAAATTAAATAAAAATTAAAATATATGATATAATCTATATATATAAAATGCTTTGTCCTGAATGACTGACTGACGGATCAACGCACAGCCCAAACCGCTGAACGTAGAGACCTGAAACTTGAAAGGTGTATTCTTTGTATGATGTAGGCATCCGATAAGAAAGGATTTTCCGAAATTCTACCCCTAAGGAGGTTAAAAAGGGGGGCAAAGTTTGTATGAAAAATCTAATTCCTTCGGGTAATATTTTTGAAACTTGGCACATAATATAGTAATCTAAGAACATGATAAAGATTAACATTATTAGTTTTTTGAAACTACCCCCTCAAGTCGATTTAGGGGGTGTTGAAATTTGTATGGCAGAATCTTATTTCATGGGTAACTAAACTTGAAACATTACAAAAATACTAAAATAAATAAATAATAAAGGTTGTTATGGTTAGTTTTTCGAAACTACCCCCAAAAGACGATTTAGAGGGTGTTAAAGAATTTTTGAAAAATCTTATTATTAGGTTAATAAACTTGAAACTTGGCATAAATACCCAACTAAGTAAGCAACAAAAGGTTGCAATTATTAGTTTTTCAAAAATACCCCCAAATGTCGATTAATTTTTTTGAAGAATCTTACTTCTTTTTTTTTTTTTTTTTTTTTTTATTGTTGATAGGCTTGCGCTTGACCACTATCTCACCTGATGGTAAGCGATGATGTGGTCGACGATGAAGCACGCTTGCCTAGAAGAAACCTATTCACTCTTGACTTGAAGACTCCCAGGTTGTAGCTATCAGGAAACACAGACTCCGGCAGGGAATTCCACTCCTTTGCTGTACGCATAATAAAAGTATTCCCAAAACGTTTGGTGCGTATGGGTGGGATGTCCACCATGTACCGATGACGCATCGCCGTACGTCTTGTAGTCCGGTGATGGAACGGGCTAGAAGGAATTAGTTCATGCAATTCCAACGCACACTCCCCGAAATGTAACCGATAAAAAACCGAGAGGCTGGCAACTCGGCGCCGATGTTCGAGGTTCTGGAGCCTAGATTCGACCAGTACTTCATTGCCGATAAGCCTCTTGGCCCGTCTTTCGATCGACTCAAGTGCATCCAGCTGGTACTTGGCAGATCCGTCCCAGAGATGAGAGCAGTACTCCATGCATGATCGAACTTGCGCTTGATACAAGTTGAGCAACTGTTCTGGCGTGAAGTACCGTCTCACCTTCGCGAGGATCCCCAATTTTTTGGCAGCCAGCTGAGCTTTTGCCTCAATAAATGGACCAAAATTGAGTGTCGATGTCAACGTAATGCCAAGAACCTCAAGATGGTCAGTGATCGGCACGGTCACACCACGGAAAGAAGGAGCCGGGTGGAATTGGCTCCTTTTAGCGGAAAAAAGACACGCCTGGGTCTTAGCAGCATTGAACCGGACCAGATTGGCATCGCCCCATTCGGAGACTGCCTTCAAGGACAGATTCAAGCGCCCAACCATGGCCTCCCGGAGAGACTGGATCTGAGGTCCAGTAGCGCGCGCGTCGGATACGTACCTCTCAGCAACAGTGCTGTCGTCCGCGTACCCAAAGGTGCCGGGTTTTAGCAGATCATTTATGTGCAGCAAGAATAATGTTAAAGTTTGGCAGGGAGTTAGTTTATAGTTACTAGACGTCCGCTAAGAACGGATTTTACGACAGGGCCGGATTTAGGGGGTCTAAGGGCTATCGCAAGTTAGTATGAAAGTTCATCATTTTTTGAGCTACTAACTTAAAATATGGGCAGGGATGTAGTTTATAGATAGTAGACGTCCACTAAGAACGGATTTTGTGACAGGGCCGGATTTAGGGGGTCTAAGGGCTCTCGCAAGTTTGTATGAAAGTCCTTCATTTTTTGAGCTACTAATTTAAAATTTGGCAGGGAGGTAGTTTATAGTTAGTAAATTTCCGCTATGAATGGATTTTGCGACAGGGCCGGATTTAGGGGGTCTAAGGGCTCTCGCAAGTTAGTATGAAAGTCCTTCATTTTTTGACCTACTAATTTAAAATTTGGCAGGGATGTAGTTTATAGAAAGTAGACGTCCACAAAGAACGGATTTTGCGACAGGGCCGGATTAAGGCGGTTTAAGGGCTCTCGCATGTTTGTATGAAAGTCCGGATGTCTTTTTGTACCACTGTCCTGAAATTTAGCAAGTCTAGAGTTTATGAGTAGGAGACATAAGCTAAGAAAGAATTTTGTGATACTCTTTATTTTTTTTTCGAATTCGTGCTTTAAAAAATGATGCTTAGTGTGATAGGCATTTTTTGTTGACTGAAATATAAAAATAGTTTGCGTTAAACATCATTAAACTTTATATCTTCTTAACCACGCGGACGAAGTCGCGGGCAACAGCTAGTATATGAATAAAATAACAGAAAGAACTTGAGTGAAACTCTTGTCTTTCATTAAACCTTCCTCTACATATTTGAACTTGTCGAAATAAACTTGAAGTATGATACTTGAAGTTTATTTCTAACAGCTATTGTTAATTTTTTTGCCCGTCCGCCCTTGTGCCCATCCCAGAAACAAATCCTGGGTCCGCCCTTGCTTCTTATTGCTTACACCATTTCATAATATACATCACGCCGTTACGCTCTAAAGGATTAAGCATATATTTATATATCTTTGTTTTATAATAAAAAAATAATCATCAAAATCGAACCGTGATTGGCGAAGTAATCGCTTAACAAACATACAACATATAGTCGAATTGAGAAACGCCTTCCTTTTGAAGTCGGTTGAAAATACAACCGACTTCCAAATATAATATATACACAAAAACGTGAAAAATAACTTCCATTTCGGAATTCGGTGTTCCTGATTTTGTTGTTTGACACTTTGACACCGACAATTCTTTCAGTTTGAAAACGACATTCCGAAGTTGAAGTTGTATTTTTTTGTAAATAAGTAAGTGTGGGTTTTATGTTTGTAGTCTAAGTTAATTAAGATTTTTATACACTGTACCTATATATATTTTATTTATAAATATTTGTCTAGCTTTAAAATAAACATGTGCCAAATAAACTTACTTTCTTTTCCTTCTATCTTTCATCAACATTCAAAGCTTTCGAATTGCTCATTAAGATTCCCTTAGGAGGAGTAGTAAACGTTTCGTTAAATCGACTATTTTGCTCTTGATAATTCTGTCTTTAGTTTTGCACTCGAGATTTTTGCCTGTAATTGTTTGGGATTTGTAGCAGTGGGCAGTGTTGAATTAGATTAATTGTGCGAAAAGATTTTGTTTATTCTCCTCTTATTTAGAATAGAATAGAAATACATTTATACAACACAGAATTTAGTTGTTCGGTAGTTTTAGTAAATGTAATTGTAAGTCTAGACAGTAGTAGACTTTTGAATAAAACAATGTTGTGGTTTGTTATTTCGAGGAGATGAATAGTTCTGGCTTACAGTCACTCAAAGGGCAATGGAGAGGGCTATGCTCGCCGTTTCCTTGCGTGATCGAATCAGAAATGCAGAGATCCGCAAGAGAACCAGCGTTACCGACATATCCCGAAGAATTGCCAAACTTGGCAATGGGCAGTCTTTGCCCACTGCCAAGTTGCTCGCAGAATGAATGGCCGATGGGGCAGAAAAGTTCTGGAGTGGCGACCGCGAACCGGAAGAAGTTGCGTTGGAAGGCCTCCCACCAGGTGGACCGATGACCTGGTGAAGGTACCGGGGATATGCTGGATGCGGGAAGCACGGGACCGGTCAATGTGGCGATGCTTGGGGGAGGCCTATGTCCAGCAGTGGACAACCAGTATAAATAAGCACACAAGACTTATTTGGATATAACGTGTTAACCTTGTCTGTAATTTAACCGGTATCTAAATTCTTTTAAACTAAAACAGAGCAATTCTGCTTGGTAATTAAGTATAAATTAATTAGTCTGTGTAGTCCCACCCAGGACAAAATCTCTGACAAGATACTTCACTTTATATTCCCTAAGCAACAGAATAATACTATACATCTATAGTCCTCGCCAAACTTCTTGGCCGCCCTGAAGTTGGTTTACCGCATGCGCGAGGCACGAAACGGTGCTGTTTTTGTATGAGATTTAATAATGCGCAGCCATTGTAGTCAACTTCAGGGCGGCTAAGAGGTTTGGCGAGAACTATACTATGCAGTAATTTACTAATACACTAACGAGCAATGAAAAAGTACCAGTGACATAGTACCAAATTACTCCTAAATGGGAAAGGCTAGCTTAATGACGCCATCTGCAATATTGAATTACATTTAACAGCGCATCAGAATATTACCAACTAAAAACGTAAATATTGTGTTCAAATTTTAAATTAAATGTGAAAAAATTAAATTAAGGTGTTTGTCGGCATTTTGTGGGTGGACCTTTTTCATTGCTCGGAAGTTTATTTGATAACCTCACTGACGCCTGACGGACAAAATAGAATTATCATTTTTCAACCCAGGAAATATAATTTTTCTATATTCTTGATAGCGATTTAAGCTATATCTATATATAAGTATCTATTACTAGGCTTTTACAAGGCTTTGTGTCATTCAAAATGATCTCATTAAGCCAGTGTAACAGGATCTGAAGTAGGCTTTAAGCCTACAACAGCCAATTAATCATCGATCATGAAACAATTTCGATGACATAGTTTTAACAGAGAACCGAAACACATTCGATTTTCGCCTTTTACTGATGTATTTTTAGGCAAACCTAAAAGTTTCTAACTTTCTAGTCGAACGTCGAAAGCCAAATAATCGGTTTCGGACCTTACCTACCTAGTCTATCCTAAAACTAACTGCCGCATTCAGAGATGGTTAACGGTTACTTAACTTTTCCTTAGTATATTTTAGGACGAAATCTATACTAAGGAGCGCCTTAAGTAACCGTTAAACGTCTCTGAGTGCGGCAGTAAGGCAAATTAATCAAACGTTGATTTGTACCCACTGCGTCGTAAGCACACGTTAGTAGGATAACTCAACGGCTCCGACGGGCCTCCTATTTCTGTCTGCAGGGTTTGAAGGAATCTAATCTAGCTGTCTGTGTCCGGGTACCTTAGAGCGGTCAAGCACTACATCCGATCCGTGTCCGAGATATTTCGATTCCGAAGTAGCCGTAGTACTTTTTATAGGGAAGTTTACTCACTAAATCCAATTTCTATCCGTCATAATCTGTCATAATTCATAACATTTTAAAATCGGAACTTAAAAATCAAAATTTCTTTATTCAATTAAGCCATTAAGCGGCACTTTTGAACGACAAAAAAAAATAAAGGTAACAATAATTGATTCTACAGTCCATTCGGAAATGTAGCTTGTTATGGAGAAGAATGGACAAGAAACTCCACACTTACTCTTTTAAAATAAAAAATGTTTTACACTTGTAAAACACTTTTTATTTTAATAGAGTAAGTGTGTAACAAGAAATGATGTAAAATACAAATGACGACAATGATGTAACCAAATACTTATTTGGTTACATCATTTCTTGTTGGAAAAAAAAACATATATGTGAGAACGATGTAAAAGACGTGCACGTAAAAGCGTCTAGAGTAAAAAAACAATTAAAACAAAAATATATCAATACATAGGTAATTAAAAACAGGCCGATGCAGCTAAGTTATGACTAATCCCAACTGACGGCGACCGTTCACGAACATGACACATAGATCGGCATCACTCAGATCAACCATTAAGAAGGGAATCCAATGATCCAACACATGTGCCACCATCAGAGAGACATAAGAGAGAGCATGACACACTATTAACTGCCAGGGCACACTATTATAGGCAACAAACGACATATAGGGACAGTAAATGGTAGATTTACAGTTGGTACATAGTACTCACATATGTGCTGTGCAGTTATATAATACTAACATAAATTGAGTTTATACAACACAAATAAAGGGTCATTCAACAAGGACGGGTCGATGTTAAAATTGAATAAAACAAGATGTGTGTGAGATATTAACGAAATTTATTTTTTATTTAGAAGGCCCATTTATGCCATTATGGATGGAATATGACATCGTTCAAATGTCCGCCGCAGCTTCGTATGGCACGAATCCGAGAGGTCCAATTTTTAATGACTCTGCTGCATAGATCGAGCGAGCGCTACAGATCAATGATAAATCGATTAATCAATTTCTTTTGGCTTGTATTGAACAATATAGACGTGAACGACATGTGGTTCCAGCAAGATGGCGCTACTTGCCACACAGCGAACGACACAATCGACATTCTGCATGAACGGTTTGAGGGTAGAGTTAGAGTTCCGCTAGACTTTTTCTTGTGGGGTTTTCTGAAGTCGCAGGTCTATGCCAATAAACCACATTCGACCGTTGCCCTGAAAGCCAACATAACGCAGGCCATCGCTCGGATTCAGCCGGATCTATGCAGCAGAGTCATTAAAAATTGGACCTCTCGGATTCGTGCCACCATACGAAGCCGCGGCGGACATTTGAACGATGTCATATTCTATCCACAATTGGCATAAATGGGCCTTTTAAATAAAAAATAAATTTCGTTAATATCTCACACACATCTTGTTTTATTCAATTTTAACATCGACCCGTCCTTGTTGAAAGACCCTTTATATTAATACAGTCTTCAGTAAGTCCAACAATATTTCAGAACTTATCACTTCTTTTTGTCCTAGCCCTAGTGGCTGGCAAATCATGGACACAGATCACGGACGCGGATGTGAAGTGCGTAACCGCCCTAAGTTCCCGAGCTCGCTTCGCTAGCTCTTGAACTAATTAGTACAGAAGCTGTTGGGGTCGAGTTGTCGCAGTATCAATATAAACGCTATACCAAGATAGAATGGCACTAGCGGCACTCTATAAGTACACTTACTACATAACTAAACCTAACAAAGTAAAACATTCTCGAATATATTTTATCTTCGTTCTGTTAATAGATTTTGGGCTTCGGCTTTTGACTGTTCAATTTGGACACTCCTTCCTAGGTTTAACAAAGGTCGAAACACGCTATAGTTTTGGGCTTTGACTAAGACTTCTTGCCAGTCCTGAGGTTTGACTAGTTCAAAGTGAGGGTATTCTTCCATATCTGTTCAACCGTTGAGGCATGGTTAGCCGGATTTTTAACCGCTCTTCGAACCGAAAACGGCGAATGCTCTTTGCTCTGTAACAAGTAAATGCTCTAGTCTATACTCACCTAAGTACGTCTCAACTGATGAAAAGACTTAGTTCCGAGAGAATGGACGTCGGGGATATTTTGTATCCCGGTCAGACGTTCTTTTGGGATAAATTCCGACTGCCGCGCGGGTGAAGCCGGTGGACGAAGCTATATAGGGTAGTTGACAAAAAATATCTATTTAGTCCGTCAGTTAGACAACCTAAAATTATTGGACCCGTATTTTTTATTTTGCCACGTATACAAAAGATTACGACGACGATACAGTGCGTTGAAATATCGTGTGACGTCACGGTGTTCTACACTTTATACTGACAAAGTGACGTCACAAGCCCCCATTCCTGAACTTTGATGCGCTTTATCTTTGTAAATTTTTATTTCTTTGATAAAGCAAAAAATACGGGTCCAATATAATTTGATAATATCACTGACGGACTAAATAGAATTATAATTTTTCTACCCAGGAAACATCACTGTTACTGCACCTACATTATACATACATAGTATATAGACGTTTTGCTAAATTGCTATAGAGTATTTATAATGGTTCAACGCGTGTGAAGACGCTGACAGCTGTTAGCTGCTAGACTAGTGCAATTAATTAACACCTATTATGGTAAGATAATGGAATCCTAGCTAGTAAATACTTACCTAACGTTAATTTACTTGAAAGTAGTAGGAATTTGAAGAATAAAAAAAAATTTTAAAAAAAAACTAAAACCTACTAAACTAAAGCACCACACTAACTCCAACTTTCTTCTATTTTTTTTCTTTTTTTTTTTCTTTTCTTTCTCTACCTTTTTTTTCCTACTAAACTTAATAAGAAAAAAATCAGTGTAGATACTTTTAACCAACTTCCCAAAACGGAGGAGGTTCTTAATTTGTAAGTTATTTTTTTTTTATATCTTTCCGGGCTAAACTCCGTCATATATAAACGGATTTGCAAATGTTTTTTTTGTTCGAAAGAAGTTTATTCCGAAATGATCCCATTTAAATTTGGTACAGATCTGATAAAGAACTTCGGAGATATACAACAGAACTCTTCAATAAATGACGGCAAATCTATCGAGATTGCTGCAATCGCATGTTTTTTTATTTTTTACACCATTTCGTATCCATCATGCCAGTATGCTCTAAACGGGTACGCAGATGTGAACATGTTCAAGTTACATGTTATTCGGGTAATCTATTCTGGCATCACTGTGGGCACTATAGGTAACTTACCTACCATATAGGCCCCTTGTCCATTGTGTACCACTAAAAACTGAAAAATAAAAAACTTTTTTATTATCGGTGTCGAAGTCGGTGATCCTGTTTTCGTTTCTTCGTTTTTTGACACCGTCTTCCGAAATTGAAGTTATGTTTCACTCTGTAGTGTTTTTATTTGGAAGTCGGTTGTGTTTTTTTGTAAAAAAGTTTTACCACGTTAAACAGGGTAATGAAAAAAAATACGTACCTACTCTAAAGGTGAGTATAGATTAGAGCATTTACTTTTAACAGAACATCGAGCATTCGCTGTTTTTAAATTTACTCTAATCACACTTCGAACATGACGCTCGTTGCTTTATTACAACCTGATTTTAAAAACAAATAAGCGATTTGATGTTACATTTTATCGAGCAAAGGCACAAGCAGTCGAGTGAGTTGTCAATAATGAAGAAATACAAATAAATGTTACAGGTGAATGCCCACTCGCCGTGAGCATCACGTCGTACACTCGTCGAACATTCGCAAGAACGTTAAATTAAGTGGAAATGCTTTAGGAAACTGAGCATTTGTCTGTATTGTACCAGTCGTAAGACCGTTACATTACATTGTAATGCTCGCGAAGTTGCTCTAGTGTATACTAGGACATGCATTTCGAAATTTCGAAATTTCATAGTTTCGAAATTTCGGACCATATTTGCATGTTTATTAATTTCGAAATTGACACCCCTAATTTCGAAATTTCGAAACTGGATTTATTTTAAATAATATGTTATTTTTTATACAATTATGTAATTTATTATTGAAACCAAAAGAGGATCATCTGCAAATGAATTTGAATTCGAATCTAAAGCCAATAAGACTGTTGCGTTGAGCCACCTTGTGACCATGTGTGCTAACATGACAATAAAACAAAACCTAACCAAATAAATAAAGAAGAGTGAAGGAAGCTCGGCCATATAGAATAGCCGAACTTTATTATAATGGTGATTAGTGAGGGGAATACTTTGACAAGGTCTACAATCGTTTGCTGGGAATGCCCATTTTTATTTTTATATCTAGGGGAAACCTTCGCCTGAACTTGTGCATAAAAATAGAAATAATTATTTCAAATTTTTATGCTTTTCGCTATCTGCAACTAACTATCTTTAAACCCAGCTCGGAAAGCTGGTTGGTATCGTCGAAGGTGTCCCCAGCAGTGGAGTATTTGTAGAAGAAGTCTTGAGAAAAAGAAAATTCACTTTGTTTAAATATAAATTGCAATTTATATTTAAATTTGTAGTCTGGAGAGGTCTCCAGACTACAAATTTTGCATTTTGAGTTTATTTTAAGTATTATTCTGATTTTCCATTATATTTGGCATTAGTTTCGAAATTTCGAAACTGAGGATTCCAATTTCGTAAGCTAATTTCGAAATTGAAAATGAAACTGCATGCCCCAATACTCACCTTAATGTTCGCATAACTCGACAAAACGTGGGGAACAGTTAATTTTGCAGGCAACTTTATTTTAGCCATGTACCTATATTATAAAATTGTTTTCAATTAACACAGTACAGTTTTCTTCTTTTATAAAATTCTTGAAGAATTCACAAATTAAGTTCAGGTACTAAGTAAGACACTGCTATTTATTTTCAACTTTGCTTGGGCTGACCTGGCTGTCCTGCAAAATGAGGTATTTAATCCATTAATTACGGCGCAAAGAGCTAAGTGCTTTTTCAAGTCTAAGTGCCTTTTCTCCCAGAAGGCTGGCGTGAATCTGACGGTGAAGTGTGAAAGCTTTCCCGCGTACCGGTGCTATTAACCCGGCTTACTACGTCCGGCCCGTACACCTCTGGATAGCGTATTTGGCTGTCTGTATTTTGTTGGTCCAATTTCACGGAGACTTACCCCAACGAGAAATAAGTAAATACAGTTCTTACGCTTTTAAAGCAATAAACAACGTATTCTGTACGTTGCCTAAGAGGAAAAAAAATGCAAAAAAACTATGTAAATTAATCTATGAATAACGAATCACTGATTTGAACTATTTTCAAACACATGGAAAACCATATAAGTACCTACTACGCGACAATAGGTATAGCCCTCGCCAAACTTCTGGGCCACCCTAAAGTTGGCTTTCCGCAAGCGCAAGGCACGAAACGATGCTGTTTTTTGTATTAGATTTGCTACTGCGCAGCCATTATAGCCAACTTCAAGGCGGCCAAGAAGTTTGGCGAGAACCTACTATACAACAGCGGAAGCGTGTGAGTGACATTGTATGTAATGTACCTATTCTGAAAAAGACTCCCCGTGAAAACTGAGGTAAAGTGAGCTGAAACTGAATAGTGCTATTCTGTACAAAAAAAGTTAATTAAAAAAATCAAAAACCTGACATCTGGTTTTGGTCAGCCAGCTCGCGAATATGTATCCTCAGACTGCACAGCATTATTTTCTTCTTGTTTACGTCTTTTTAGTTTGCTTCTTAAGCAGTCATGCTTAAGAAGCAAACTAAAAATTGGGGGCTTTTTGATTTTTTTAATCAACTTTTTTATTTATAATTTTTTAGTTAACATTTTTTTTTTTAATTGGGTACATTTAAACAAATAAGTGAAATATATTTTTGAAATCAACTCTTAAAACCTTTTAATTTGATACCGTCCACGATGGGTTTGGAACAAAAATGAAATTGGGCCCCCACAATATGGAGCCCAAAAGCCGCATTATTCTATTTTCCAATTTTAATGTAGCAATTGATACTTGCAAGGTTAAGACGAATCGATTGACGTAATAATCATCAAAATCGGCCAAGGTCTCTAGAACGCCACATAGTCACAAACATACATACATTACCCTCCTTCGGCAGTCGGGTAAAATCACTGTGAGAACTTTCACTCCACGTAAATATGCTAGTAGAGGAGAGCGGGACTAAACGTGTAGATTTTCATAAAATACAAAATTGAGCGTTGAAAACAAGGGCGTCGCCAAGGGGGGGCAGGGGGGGGGGCAGCTGCCCCCCCCTAGAGATTCTAATGCCTAAGAGGCCTAATGTAAAGCAACCACAGTCCTAAGTCTTTGACTTGACTTGCTTGATTGATCATTCCCGTACGTCGCGAATGAATATATATAAACCAAACCCAACAGATCGAACCGTTGTTGATATCCTAAAATAGGCAAAAACCTTCAATCCCGACACGGAAAAGCGTTGAAAATTTTGATCGCTCTTCCGTGCACAACGTGTACGGTAGAGTTGCGTAGCTTTACACGTTGGACTCTGAATAGTGCTCGCCAAACTTCTGGGCCACCCTGCAGTTGGCTTTCCGATGCGCAAGGCACGGATCGGTACTGTTTCTGTATGATTTACTACTGCGCAGACATTGCAGCCAACTTCGGGACGGCCAAGAAGTTTGGCGAGAACTATACCGATATTATTACAATCGCTGTAGATGTAAGGCTCGTACTACAAGTGATACGATTCATGAGCTCTCGACTTTACCTACAATTCATACTTTTCTCATTCTCCATATCAACTTGCCCCCCCCTGGGCCATCGGCTGGCGACGCCCTTGGTTGAAAATAGTGTAATTATATTACGCACATATTTAAAGGATGATTATTGGCGTTATATTTTTGTGTGCATCGTTAAAAGTTTCTCTCTCTCAGTTCACATACGCTAAAAGAGTGTTTTATAGTTCGTCAAAATATGTGATTACAGATAAAATTAAAGGCAAAAATAGAATATGCCGTGGGGTTAGTTGTTTCGTCGATTTTGACTTTTTTACCCGACTGCAAGGAAAGGTTACCCGACTGCAAAGAAAGGGTTATGTTTTTCGCGCGTATCTTGTATGTTTGTATGTATGTTATATTCTTTATTATCTTATAAAAATAATCATCTTAATCAGACGAAAAACGCTAGTTAAGTCGGCACGGTTTCTTTGTATGGGATGAGGCATCTGTATGCTAGTATTATATTATTATCTGTGCCTATTCTCATCGGAACAACTTACCACCGGCACTTTTAGCCCCACTCTCCCCTATTATATATGTGACGTAAGTAAGTTTTCACGACGAGATGTTTGCAAAATAAACCGGCTGTCATTTCACTTTGCCGCTGGGGATTCACGGAGAGGGTTATACAGAATTGGTGAGACACGAAGAGCTGCCCGGAGCTATTAGATAAACTAAAGCAAAACTGACAGCTGCCAATGACCATATTTTTTTAAATGGTGCTAGCGCGGCGCATAGTGTTGTAGGTAAGGCTCAATCATAAGGGATCCATCGAATCGATGTGACATGACTCCTAAATTTAATTTTACTAATTGGTGTAAATAAATGTTGGATGAATATAAACGTATAACAGTATTCATACACATAGTACACGAACTTTTATTGTGTTAAATTTGAAAGCAACAATTAAATAAATGCGATCGGTAAAATGAAGTCTGACATAAATCAGCAGAAACTAAATAAGGGTTGCTAGTTTCTTAACAAATGTATTTTTTTCAATTTACTTCGATTTTCAATCAACTTTCGATCACTCAGCATAGTCAGGATACAACACTATTTTTATGTAACGATAAAGTGACAACCCCCCAAATGTCAGTTTAGTCTACGAAATAAAAAATCACATTTATATACAGGTTCAGTCTCTGATTTTCACGTGTCTCAGACGATTTTGTCACCTACTTTAAAATTATTTGCTAAGCTCAGTCTTAGCCTATATAACACTGTATGCTAATATTAAAACAATTAACATTTATGTCTACTTACATTTTTGTGACTCAATATTGGTTCGAAGTTATGTTTGGCAGGAAGATAGCATCGTTTAAATTTTTTTTTGCATAGTACCTACCCCACCCGACACCCCCATTGTGACTTGTGCAGTGTGCTGAGTCACCATTAGGTTTAATACTTCCTGTACCTTTCAATAAGTGGAAATTAGCCGTATTAAGAACAAAACCTGGGACGCGGTAACTATGTAGGTACTGAAATAGTGATGAAAAATGATAAATTCTTAGTAAACAAATTTTTTATTCTACTACTAGTAGTGTTAAAGTTGCTATTTTGCTTAATATTATTGTTGTATATAATTCAATTTATGTACTTTCTGTACATAAATTGAATTATATACAACAACGCCATCTATTAGAAAACATAAGAACTAACCAAACTGTTGTTGTTCTCCAAACATAAACGGTTTTATTTCCGACGTCTAGATGGCATTGATGATAATGTTTCTGTTTCAAGTTTATCATAGCGACTGTGTATCGTGGGATCGGCAGTGTGTATTCTATACCTGCAAATCGTTATCTTTATATTGTTATATATTTTATGTGACACGTCATCATCATCATCATTTCAGCCGAAAGACGTTTACTGCTGGACATAGGCCTCCCCAGGCGTCGCCACATTGACCGATCCCATGCATCTCGCATCCAGCGCCTTCCCGCAACCTTAACCAGGTCATCGGTCCACCTAGTGGGAGGCCTTCCAACATATCGTCTTCCGGTTCGCGGTCGCCATGTGACACGTGAACCAACAGATTGGTGATCAATTTTCCACCATCCTAAACCACCATGAGCCGTTCCGTGAATCTTACAATGAACGTCATGATTTAAGGATCCAGATTAAGCACATATTTTATGTCAAGCAAATATGATACACTTGGACAAGGAAAGCTTATGCAATTTTATATTAAACTGAAAATATGCTGATTTAATAACTCTGTGATTACATCAGCCCATTTTTATTTTAGTCAATAGCCACCTACTACTTGATATAGACTTCTCCAATAATACGTCTCTGAGCTCGATCTTTGGCTCCTCTCATTATCTATCTACCTTTAAGAAGTCATCCTGTGAATCATATCACTTTTGTGAGGGTTGTCCTCCACTTAGCGATTCGAGGTTTCCTATCAAGAACATGAAGAGCAAAACATTAACTTTACGGTTGTTAGTTATCAGAAGGGTTGAGCAGAGACGTACTAAGCACACTAATTTCACTGGAAAGACCCACGTAACAAAAGGCAAGCCTGTTGGTTCCCATCAATCGAGCCAGTTACAATCAAATAACCCAATAATATCTACTATTTCAAACTAGTTATTCGAATCCACAACCTCAAACTCAGCAGTCATACTTGCAAGCACGGACCGAGGCAGTTCATAACGATTAATCTATGTAAAACTTCGCCAAAAGATTTACAGTTCCTAGATCAGGCAAAATCACCCTAATTTACTACAGCAGCTGATTACCGTACGAAAGGATTCTATCCCCCTTTTGAGTTCAGTGTAATCGGTTAAAGTGTCACACTGAACTAATTATAAAACACAACAGATCAGCTGCTAGCTTCGATGACCCGACCCATATACTGTTCACGACACCACTGTTACTAGACCTTCACTACCCATCCCAGATTTAACTATTAAGAAGTGGAAAGGGAGATTCAGTTTAGTAGTACAGGTTAGGATATGCTGGTTTCGTTGCGTGACGTCTATCGTACTCCGGTTTATTCCTGACACGACCGCAGACTACAGTCCATGTTTTGATTTTGTATTTATTTTTGTACGATTGTTACACAATGGATGCGCTGCTGAGATAGCGGGCCAGTGGTTGCGGTCGACCTTGAGGGACGGAGTTGGATAACCAAAGTAAGGGAATACTCAGGCAATAGCTGTAGATTAGATGTTTAGGTACAATAGGCATGTTTAGATGTAGCTTGCAAAAGTAGACCACATCAAAGCACATACTGCTTTATAGGTCACGCCACAGGCAACATTTTTAGCAACATTTTGGCCACAGGCAAAGTCGTTCGCAATGCCTAAACCACGAAGGCTACGTCGCGTCGTAGGCTTTATCGTAGTAAAAGAGACCTGGGTCGTAGACATATCGAAGGCCACATTTTAGGCTACGTAGTAGACTTTGTCGTATCCAAACAGGCCTTATTATAGCAACATCGTAAGTTATGCCGTAGGTACGTTACACGTTCGGCATACAATAGGCGATGTCGTAGTCACATAGTAAAGGACTCGCTCCTTGAGGCTATGTCTGTAGCCCATCCATGTTTAAAGCTAAGCTACGTCGGACGTCTCGTCGTAGCCATATCGTAAGCCTGTTTATAGCTCTGTCGTAGGCCTCTTCGTAGCCGCATCGTAGGCCTCTTCGTAGTCACATCGTAATTTATAAATCGTGATTAAATATTCTCTACCTATCAATCAGGAGATCGAATTGCATTAGTTGGTATAATGATGTGTATGTACTTGATTTAAAAACGTAATTTATTTTTATTATCTATTGTTTTCACAATTGCAGTGGTGAATGCAACCATTCACCTGTTATCTACGAACGTGATTAACTACGTGTTAATGCTTAACTCAGATAAGATTGTTATTACTCAAGAGTCAATCACTTATCGGGCATAAAACTACTTCATTTTAAGTGGTGTATTGTATTGTTATTGTAGCTAGTATAATAGGAATTCGCCACCTCTTTCTAGAACTTTTATTAGAAATTTTTACATCATCATAATTTCTACCAAAAGACTTCCACTACTGGCCTACCAGCTTGGCTCACCAGGTCTAATGGTCTTATGGTTTACGTATACAACAGGTGCCCGGAACCATAAGGCACGCGTCTAAATCATCTCGCCACCTTGCTTGCTTGTGCCTTCCATAATCCACTGCGTGAAGACTTTTGTCCAGTGGTAATTTTTTCCCTATAAAAATAAACTGTTACTGACTAAAGATATTTGATAAAAACTTTTCTGATCCTATTCTGCGGTACTGATCGGAACGAAGCTCTCTTAACTCGAATTGAAAGGTCGCGACCGATGACCGCTGGATACTTCATCTACCTGCTCTAAAGATATCATTGTCACTCTTAAAATAACTTTAATATAAAAAAAGATCAAACTAATATTATAAGGTGAAAGTTTGTGAGTGTGTTTGTATGTTTGTTACTTCTTCACGCTCAAACGGCTGGACGGATCTGGATGAAATTTGGCACAGAGATAGATTATAGTCTGGAATAGCACATAGGAGAGAGGCTTTATGTCCCGCGAATATGTTCCCTTGGGATAGTTTTCGACATTCACGCGGGCGAAGCCGCTGGGAGAAGCTAGTGACTGTATAAAGAGGTTACCTATCATAAGTACGAAAAACATTTGACCGAATTTCATTTCACCTAAAACTTTTCAACTATTAAAATTGGGACAAACCCACCGCACTATTCCCAAACCACTGCATCTCCTGAAAGCCAGAATCAACAGTGGCGACCACCAGAAAACCGCCGAGGCAATGAAGCTCGACGAAGTCCCGGAGAATGAATTTAACTGTCTTGGATTCCGCAACGAAATTAATCAGAAAAGAATAAGGGAGGAGTAGGAAAAAACATAAATTTCCACTTCCCTCCATATCAAGCAGGAGACAGAACAAACAAGGCCACTAGGCACAAAGGGTCGTTTACAACTGGGATAAGCCCAGTTGCCTAGCACCACGAAAACAAATAAGAATTAATAATTAATGGGTCCTAACATCATAATATACATACATAATCTGTCTTTTCAACTATTATCGTTTCGTTTTTTTTTTACTTGATCGAAGTCACGTCTGCCACTGTCTCAGTTGACCTATTATCAATTCGATTTTTTTCGTTACTCCGACGTTTCACTTGGTCGCAAAACTTTTTACCGAAGTTACACTTAGCCGAAATAACATTTGTTCGAAATATTTATTTTTAAAGGCATACCAAATACTAAGTCTGAGAGAAACAGTGATCGAATACAAATGTTTAAAACAGTGACTTTTAAAAAAAAGACGTGTGGCACTCGGGGACTGCCGCGGTAAAGCTATTGCATAGCATTTTGTATCAACTTATGCAATTATAGTTCTCGAAAATGGCTTTATCACATTGTACTGGGATCGGTCCATCATCACTGACAGGACTATTGTAGCCAATAAGCCTGATATTGTGGTGGTGGACCGAATCGAGAGGCGTACAATGATTGTTGACATTACCGTCCCGCATGACGGGAACCTCGTGAAAGCCGAGAAAGATAAGCAAATCAAGTATCTTGACTAGCCAGGAGGTTCCTCTCTCAGGAGCCCTGACCACCGGTAGCTTGGACCCTGTTCCCGATACCGGTGGGCTACTATTTTTGTATTTTTAAATGTTTTTTAATTTTTTTTTTATATAGAATAATATTTAAAAATGTTAAAATATGTAAATAAAATAAATAAATGGAATAATAATAATAATTATTATTAATTATTATAATTATTATTAATTATTATAATTATTAATAATTATTATTTATAATAATAATATTGTTATTATTTATTTATTTATTTTATTTAACCATTAATGTACACACACATAATAAATAGACAAGAATAAGGAACAGAAAATAGGTATAAAGGTATGCTTATTTCTAACGAAATCTCTTCCAGCATACCTGCGAGAGGAGAGTTGCAAAAAAAAGATATGTAGACACCGTGTGTAGAACGATAAAAAGAAAAATATATTAAACAATTCACAATAAAGAAGAATACTGTATAGATAATTAATATATACTCTTATATACATGCATATTATTAAAAAATTAAATATTACAATAATAAATACTAAGTAATATCATAAATACTTAAATAATAATACATATTAATATGCAACTAAGACGGAATGGAAAGATAATGCTCTTTCACTCTCTTTTTAAAAACTGCAAGAGTTTGGCAGTCCCTAATATCAGGCGGTAACGAGTTCCACAACCGCACCGCGTGCACAGTAAAGGAGTAGGAGTAAAAGTCGGTAGTGTGGGAAGGTATTTCAAGGAGATGCTTAAGATGCGACCTGCAAAGTGCATCGGAAGGACGGGAGTAGGAGAAGCGTTCGCGGAGGTAAGAAGGCATTTTAGGGTCGTGAAGGACTTTAAATAGCAAACACAAAATCCGAGAGTTCCTGCGAAGTCGAATAGGGAGCCACTTGAGCATTTTGCGAAAGCCTGAAACATGGTCATACTTTTTGAGATTGAAAACAAAACGAATACATATATTTTGCAAACGCTCAAGTTTATTTAAAAGCTCCTCGGTGGCATCCAAATAACAGGCGTCGGCGTAGTCAATGATGGGCTGAATAAGAGTTTGGGCAAGGGAAATTTTGGTGTTCAAGGGCAAAAAGCTCTGGAGGCACTTCAGCGAGTGGAAAGTGTAGTGCACCTTGCGACTGACTTCAGCGACGTGGGCAGTCCATGATAAATAAGAGTCCATGATCACCCCCAAGTTTTTAGCTGTCCTAGCGTATTCAATTTGAATTCCATTCAAACTGAGAGAAGACAGCACCGCAACATCCAGCCTGTTTCGCATATGCCTACCGCCGATAACCATGGCCTGAGACTTCTTAGGGTTGATTTGCAGCCCAAAGGACCGTGACCACTCCCCAATTAATTCCAGGTCACTGTTAATGGCGGTCACTGCGGCTTCTGCATCTTGAATAGGAAAATGATGGTAAAGCTGCAAGTCGTCAGCATAGAGATGGAAGTTACACGAGATTACTCTAGTGACAGAGTTAATAAAAATAGAAAAGAGAAGAGGAGAGAGAACGCCACCCTGTGGCACACCCGCAGTAAGAGAGCACCAATCCGAAGAACTCTCGTCGAGGTGTACCCGCTGCGAGCGGCCTCCAAGATAGGAGTTGAACCAATCAATAGTGGAAGAGGAGAAATTGAAAGATTTAAGGATCCCAAGAAGGATATCGAAGTCAACAGAGCTGAAATCGAGAAGTACAAGTAAAGTAAGAGATTTGTGGTCCATAGCCCGGCGGATATCGTCAGTAACCTTTAAAAGAGCTGTAGCAGTGCTGTGACCGGGCCGGAAACCAGATTGAAAAGGACTAAGAAGATCATTATTAGAGAGAAACAGAGACAATTGCTGATGGACAATGTGCTCAAGAACTTTGGAAAGATAAGGAAGTATGGAAATGGGTCTGAAATCGGTCAGTGTGACCGGGTTAGGGATTTAGGGTAGTGGAATAATATGGGCTAGTTGAAATAAATATATTTGACTTTGACTTTGACTTCCAAGCATCGGGAACAGTGCAAGAAAACAAGGAGAAGTTAAAAATGTGGGTCAAAACGGGAAGTAATGTGGAGAGGATAGGAGAAATCATTCTTGAGCAAAGCCCGCCATTCCCAACAGCGGAGGAGGAGATAGCACAAATAGATTTTTTGATATCACTTTCACTCACAGGACTGAAATCGAAAGACGAACACCGCGGCACTGGCAAAACGGAAAGTTTATTTAATGTCGATAATTTGACGTGTGGATCCAACGTCACGGGTGAAAGTGAAAAATGTTTGTTTAGAGCACACACGTCAATGCCTTTGCTAGAAGCGGCAGGAGACTTACCAATGCCGACAGTTTTCAAAAACTTCCAGACTTCAGAGGAGTTCCGGTTGTCAAGAGAATTATGGAAGTAGCGTCTCTTTGCATCTCTACACATACGACTACAGCGATTACGCATCTCTCTACACGAACTCAGGTTGTGCTCGGAAGGACGGCGCTTTAACCTCCTTTTAGCTCGGTCTCTAACTGCCATTGTTGAAAATGTGAAACTCAACTAATAAAACCACCTGCACGCTGTTGTTGGAAGAGATTTACAAAATATTAAAGATAAAAAAAGCAATCGAGAATATCAGTCATCACAACAAACTAAAATAAACGCACAGTGTAACGAAACGTAAAACAGGAATTATGAAATTGACAGATGTCAAATGTCAAGATTGTCAACTGTCAAGTAAAATATAAAGGTAAACAAATAAAAATAAAACAACTACCGGCAGACATTCAGAGTGAAAAGTAAATAAAATAGATGTTACAGCAAAGATTGTAAGGTTAGAATAATAGAAGAAAAAACAAGTCCAAAAGTGTACCGACATGACTTGTTACGTCATTACTAAGTGGCCAAATTAAAATATGTACGGGGATCAAACAAATGAAACCGTAGACTCAGCGACGGGTCTTCCTCATAATCTTCGCTCTAGGCGTAGCGGTTTTAGGCAAAGTGGCAGCGGCAGCAGGCCCAGGATCGTTGGATGAACCAGCACTGGCTGCAGTGGGAAATAGCGCGATTAATTACTGAAGCTCACCCATTGATGCAATCTTCCGGCGAGACTTGTCAGGAGTTTATGATTAGGATTATTAAACTACTTGACCGTCACTGGAAGCTTTATATTGAGAGAGCATATCCGTTTCCGTCGATTTCTTACCAGTTTTAGGTACAGAGGAAGCCTACTCAGTGGCGCCACCTGGTGTCCGATTGCCATTTTAGTTTCATAAAATATGGCGAGATGTTTTTCGTTCATTGGCGTTTCGTTCTCCGTCGAAGCAACTTGTACGCATCGGTACACGACCGATGACAAACATCGCACTATATTTTTCTTGTTCTATATTCTTAAATAAGCGAGTGTATTTCATTCAATATCAATATTTCATAAAAAAGTACGTGATCATACTTTTAACGGTTTTTTTTTTTTTCCGTTCGGATCACTACTGAGCAAAATAAATTATGAAGTTAATAAATTATTGAATTTATTTAACTGGTAATTTAATTTCGCTTTAAAAATATAGTGCTAGTTTATAGTAAGCCATTTTTGAAGAAAAACTGTAAGTACCCTACTTTATAAAAGTAAGTGATCATAAATTTTGAACTGGTTTTTTCTTTATTTACCAGTTATTTCTTGTAAGTTTAGTGTCTTGAGAGTCTATTGTGAGTGCCTAAAATATTTATTTTGATACATATCCACGTGTGATACGTATATCTAAAGTGACTTTATGTGATAATGGATGACCACGTATATGTTTCGGCTGTCGATCCACAAACTGTGGCTGGCCCTAGTGGAATGTCCCGGAAAAGGAAGCTTAGCTGCTCTAGCAGCAGCACGACTAGCAGTAGCTCTTCAAGCTCGTCTTGTCCAAAACGTGGCAAGCGGTCGCGCCGCGCACGCCGAAAGAAAAATAAACGGTCCAACCCGATTTTGGATAAATTAATAAAAGAGGTCGGTGAGGTACGCCGGTTATGTTTAGCAAATAATATGCATACTCCTAGCCATGACGGGGTATCAATTTGTTCTGGGGTCAGTGGGGAACTATATGCCCAGCATAATATTGACGAACAGTCCCCTGATGTTGAAGGCGAAAACTTAACAAATTTAGACTTCACCTTTGATATCGAGACAAAGCTTAAGGAACCTTCAGTTCCGAAAACCCCAGATCGTTTTTTGAAAATGCTAATAGATGTCCAGCGTTTAGGTAGCACATCTTGGTCCGAAGTAAGATATTCTGATACTCAAAAGTTCTATAGTCACACTCCAGGTTTCGTAGACTTGGAAACAAACGAAGAGGTAAAAATATATGATACCTTACGTCACTTGGCACTTGCTGATAAATCATATGCAGCAATTACTTTTTGTATCCTAAAACAAAAAGAATCGTTACAAGAGGCTATTCGTCATCTCCTTTTCTGGGCTAAAAATACAGAAGTTAATTTTGATAATTTAAACGGGAAGGTAGAAGAGTTATTTCAAAAAGGTGAATTGCACAAAATCTCTTCAGACCTGTTACAATTAGTTTGTGGCCATCGAGCCGAAAGTATAGAAATGCGCCGAGAGACAATTACTAGCCAAATTCGAGATCCATTAGTTAAAGCATCTTTGAACAAAATTCCCCCTTCTTCAACTTATTTATTTAATCCTGAATCGCTCACGGCTGCATTAGAAAAGGCAGGCGGTGTCCGCAAAGCTTTTTGGCCGTCAAAAACTGATCTTCAAACTAGATCTAATCAATTCAATCGCCGCCCCTCGCGGGGGCAGGGCGTACACAGACCAGCAGTTTCATCGCGTGAAACTCAAAATTTTTGTCCTGAACCAGGCCTACCTATGCACATGCATGCCTGTGACAACTCACCCTCGCGGGGTGGATATTTTCGTTCCAATTACACAAGCAAAGCTCAAGGTCATTCAAGATCATCTTTTCAATCGGACCAATATACCAACACAAGAGGTTCATTTCACAACCGAGGCTCGCGGCCCGATCGAGGAAGTAACAGAGGTCGAGGACATTCAAATGTATCAAAAGGCTCTCGTGCGAACCAAAAACGATATAAACAATGACTCGAATCGTATTCAAGCAGGTCAGTTAGCGCACTACCTCTCTCAATGGAAGGAAATGGGGGCGCCAGAAATTGTTCTAAAATTAATTCAAGGGTATCGCATACCATTTATCCACAAACCTCCTCTGGTGTATCCAAATATAATCAATGGTCCGTTTCAAACACCTGCTTCAAAAGTAATGTCTGTAATTATAAAGAAAATGAAAGCTCAGGGCATTCTAAAAGCGGTTCAGCTCTCACCGAGTTTCATTTCACCTCTATTCTTGGTACCAAAACCCGACGGATCAGCCCGTCCCATATTCAACCTAAAAGCGTTAAACGAATTTGTAAAGACCCACGTTCTTCGAGATCATGTCGAGCTCACAGTAAAAACATTGATCAAAAAAGTGAGTCACGTTCTAGAGCAAGGAATAATAACTCTAAAAGAACTACAGAGACTAATAGGACTCCGGAACTTTGCCAGCTATGTTGTTCCTCGAGGTCAGCTCAATCACCGGCAATTATTAATGTTCATGAATGCTCTGCCAGACCTCTCGTCGAAATTCTACCCACTACCGCAAAATGTTCGAAAGGAACTGGAATGGTGGAGTCTGAATTGTCAGTTATCAACACCTCTGCATTACCCTCCGCCAGTAAATTTCTTGTAGACAGATGCATCAGACCAGGGTTGGGGAGCACAACTCGACAATCTGGCTGTATCAGGCACTTGGACGAAAGAGGAACAAGCACTACACTGCAACCAAAAAGAAATGTTGACCATATTTCGCGCCCTTCAGGACAACGCTCGCCTTCTGAGCAACAGCTCGATCCTGATACAATGCGACAACAGGACTGCCGTCAGTTATCTACGAAACGAAGGCGGTACGAAATCATTACCTGTAATAGAACTAACCTATCAAATACTGAAATTACTGGACCAATTTCAAATACACTTCAACATACACCACCTTCCAGGCAAGTACTGGTACAACAATCATGCCGATCACTTGTCGCGCTTTCGCCAAACTCCGGAATGGCACCTAATGCCAGCCTGCACGGAAATAGTGTTTGCAAAATGGGGAATCCCAATAATAAACTTGTTTGCCTCAGCGACAGCACATGTGGTGTACAATTATGTATCTCTGGACCTGAGAGATCGTCAAGCACTATTTCACGATGCATTCAGTGTCCCATGGCACTATCCACTCGCATGGGTGTTCCCACCTCCGTTCTTAATCCCAAAAGTCCTAACACACCTCAATCAGTCGATAGAAATATTTTTAATAGTAGTACCTCGATGGGAGAAGGTATTTTGGCGTGCAGACCTCAAAGCCCGAGCACTGGTACCACCTCTAACTCTAAAAAACTTACAGATGCTTCTGGTCGACACATCGACGGGATTTCCACCACCACAAGTGGAGGAAATCATCCTCGAAGTCTGGAAATGTGGGGGTGGTCTAAGGCGATAGAAACATGGACCGCTGAACAACAGTTATTACTCAAAAACTCCTGGCGAAAGTCTACATTGAAAACTTATGAGGTGGCTTGGAAACGTTGGATTTCTTGGTGTCGATCCAAAAAGGTCGACACTAATAATCCTACAGGTACACAATTAGCCCAATTTTTATCTGATTTGCATTTAATACATAAATTATCATATAATACAATTCTTGTACATAAATCTGTCGTTTCCACTTTGTGTAACGTTGAAAGTTCAAGTCAATTAAGTTCACATGTTCTTGTAAAACATATTTTAAAATCAATTGCTTTAGAAAATCCTAAGTCCTCTAAACCACCAGTTTGGGATGTTAGTAAATTGATTACCTTTCTAACTAATTACACTGTAGACCTAAACAATCTCTTGCAAATATCACGTCATACTGCAATTATATTACTGCTTTGCTCAGGTAGACGCATACATGACTTGACGCTGCTTAGAGTTGATCCTGCCCATTATATTAGATCAGATGATAGTGTTATATTTTGGCCTGAATTTGGTTCAAAAACAGATAGTAGTAATCACAGACAGTCCGGGTGGAAAATTCTTGTGAATCCCGACAATCGTAACCTAAATCCTATATTCTGGATAGAAAGAACCATACAATTATTAAACGAAAGACGTAATGCTGCAAAATCATTTAATCTGTTTATTACAGTTAGAGGTGTGGCAAAGCCCGCTTCGCGCACGGTCATCGCAGGCTGGGTGAAAACCCTATTCAATGAAGCTGGCATCACAGCAACTCCAGGAAGTACACGATCTGCAGTAGCCTCGAAGAGTTGGCTCGAAAATCATCCCATTGACGAAATACTATCCCGAGGAAATTGGCAATCGGCTAATACATTCCAGAATTTCTACAGAAGAGAAGTCTTAAGAATTGTTGATTCAAATGTAAATGTTACACAATTGTTTAATCCTATTTAATTAGCTAAAACTAATTATATACTTAATTGTTGAGATATAGTTTGATTAGTTAAATATTTTTGTTGTTGTATTCTTTGTTTTCCAAAATATTCATGCAATATTTATAAATAAATATGTATGTACCCACCGTTTCTCATATGAAATAAATATACTTTCTGATGACTTATTTGTTGTTTTAAACTATAATTTCCTATCACATTGGCGTTATCAGTGGCGACACCAGGCGATAACAAACAGGTCTCAATATAAAGCTTCCAGTGACGGTCAAGTAGTTTAATAGCAGCGTTTTACCTGAAATAAAACGCATATTAAAATACTTACCTCACTGGAAGCTTTAAGTTTACTTCTGCCTGGTTATATCGAGCCAATGAACGAAAAACATCTCGCCATATTTTATGAAACTAAAATGGCAATCGGACACCAGGTGGCGCCACTGAGTAGGCTTCCTCTGTACCTAAAACTGGTAAGAAATCGACGGAAACGGATATGCTCTCTCAATATAAAGCTTCCAGTGAGGTAAGTATTTTAATATGCGTTTTATTTCAGGTAAAACGCTGCTATTATTATTATTATTATTATACATATATATTTATATTTAGTTTCGTAGAGTCGTACAATACGTCTTATCGCACACAACGCCGTGTCGAAGACTGCCGAACTGAAACGACGTTAGACGATGCACGGCCTTCAAGCCACACCTCCTTGCCCGTCGGGTGGGGAGCGTGAGGTTTTTTTCGTTACGGAATTTCTGGATTCGGTCCCCGCGCTCAAGGCCCGCGATAGAAGCTATGCAATAGCTTAAAAAAATATGTCGACGGAGCCCCGCTCCGCGGGGCACCTATTTCTGTCTGCAGGGTCTAAAGTAACCTAACACGAAGGAAATGACGGGAGCTGAGTTTGCTCGCTTTGCTCGCTCACGTCAGCTCCCGTCATCCTCTTCGAACCTAACCTACCCGTGTCGGGATGCCCTAAATTCCCTAAATAATTAATTAATAAAAATGTCTAATGCATGACAGCTATTAATAAATCATTTGTATGAAAATTCGAAATAAATACGTAAACACAGACAAGACTGCGTGAAGTCGATTTTGCAGCGATTCGTTTCTGTCACTAAATTTTGTAGCCCAACATATTGACTTTTTATGACACTATTACAATTTTAAATTGTGACTAAATAATATTCCCTAAAATGTTGTTTCGGTTTGGTGGAAATATGGCAAATGAAAAAAGTTCAAAAGAGGCTTCGGCCAAAAGCAGTTCGGTAAAATAATACATATGCCACATGATACTTCGATGATCTGAAAATATGACAAATAATGCATATGGCAAAAGAGACGTCGGTCAATAGTTTTCGGTAAAATTAAATTCGACCAAAAAATATTCGGAAAAGTGATCGGTTCCCGTATAAAGATACTGAGTTTAGTAGGTCTAAATAAATGTGAAGAAGTGTTTAAACGATTTTTTTTCAAAGCTGTAAGCTTTCAAGTCTGTATTTCGGAGTACCTAAGAGGCAAGCAGTCTAGTTCTGATTTTAAAGCGGAAAACTCTCCAAATATATGTGTACCTACCTACCTACTCACATTAACGAATTATATCCTGTTATTATAATCCACTATAGGATAAAGACCTTTTCACATAATAAAAAAACCCAGCCAAGTGCGAGTTGGACTCACGCACCGAGATTCACCAAAATAATTTGGTAATATTACTGAAGTTCATAAACAATGAATGCAAAGAAACATTGAGGAACAAAATTTATTTTTTTCCTTTGTAAAACTATTGTCCCCTTACATCGACATCAGTCGCGGTCAATTTACCAATTGCAAATAAGTTAGTAATGTCTTTTTTTTTTAGGTAAAAATTTACGGTTTCCGGATTTTGTTTCTGTAAACCGACCAATGCCCGCTGAAGCCAAGCCGCCATATTGAACCAGTCAAGCCATGCCAAGCAGCGGGGATGGATGTGTCAATATAAGCGATTGTCACTCATTTATTTGTTTCATACTAGATCTGAATAAAGCTCTGCCCGGTTTTTATTTATCCGTTTCATTTCCTTGAGATTTCCAGCTGTGACAGGCGGACAAACAGACTGAGTCGCACCATAAGGGTTACTTTTTACCATTTTGATAAAAATAGAGCACAGTTGCAATTGAGGCAATAAATTAACATTTTAGTTTTTCCATTTGTAATTTTATTATAAAAGCAAAATTTTTCCTTAAGAGACTTCCTGTGCCATAAATTAAATTATCAATTAAAATATAATGAAGTAATTAACCATTTACCCTAAATTTTAAGTTATGGATAATCCCTATATATTATTTTTCTCTGTGGGATAATCAGGCGTCATTCAATCAGGCACCAGTGTTGCCAAAGGGGTATCGTGATACACAGTTATTTGATTATGGAGGTCCGATATGCATTCGCTCTATGAAAAATACTGGTGCTCAGCCGTATCCGTTTTTTGCAGAAGTCTGGATTGTGTCAGACTCCAACTGACTAAAACCACCTCCTGCCTTACTCGTAATCCCCCCAACATTATTGGCGCCTATTTAAAATATTTTTTAAAAAAGAACCATTTTTTCTCTGTGGTTGGAACTCCCACTTTTTATTTAATACAGTATCAAGGGTTTATTGTTTATAGGCAATAAAATAGTAGCATAATAGTGTGGTTAAATTAAAGCAATCTAATTCTGATACATTGACATATACACTACATAAGTACTATCTTAAAATACTGCTCGTTTACAGTTTTGTGTTACTTTCTATGCTTTTTATTGCATATTATTATAATAACAATGAAGCCCAGAGCCGCTTCAACTTCGGTATCATGTAATAACCACACACCACACACAAGCCCCACTTAAGCAGTACATTGGAAACCTTTCCCCAGTTTTCTTAGTCATGAGTTCATGCAGGCTCTCTATCGTTAGTCTCCTGTCCAACTCACATTCAAGTTGGTAGTGTTCCGTGGTAAATATCGGGCTATCTACAAGTAGCCGTATCCGTTTAGACTGGCAGCTGAGCTTTGCAGATTAATTTGACCTTAAGTTTGAACCCAAACTGGCTTGCAAATTCTAGCAAGTCCAGTATCAGAGTCTGTATACCCAATATCACCATTTTTCGAAACATGCAATCTCTAAATAGGCTACGAAGCCAAGTAGGCCGCTGTAATAACCTGGTCAGTTGGGGGATACCCAATCTCTTGCCTTGCTAAGGAGCAAGACAAGAGATTGAGTATTGTTGTTTGTGTATAAGGGTAGGGTTTGTAAGTGGGATGTCCACCAGTTACCGATGGCGCATCACCGTACATCTTGTAGTCCGATGATGAAACGGGCTAGGTAGAAATAGATCATGCAATCCCATCGCACACTCCCCCAAAGGTAACCGAGTACCTGTACCTAACTTGTACTTACGGCAATGCACCATCGGTACATGGCAGACATCCCATCCGTACGCACAAAGCGTTTTGCAAATACTTTCATTTTGCGTACAACTAAGGAGTGGTATTCCCTGCTGCGGTCTTTGTTTCATTATAGCTTCAACCTAGGGGTCTTCAAGTCAAGAGTGAATAGATTACTTCGTTCTTCTCATCGCTTAACATCAGGCGATTTAGTGGTCAAACACGGGCCCATTAAAAAAAAAAGAATTTTGCGACACCAACGCTAAGAAAGTCGATTTGGCTGAGTTCTGACCCAGGCAGAAGAAAAATGAAGAATGAAATCATCGACACCGAAGAAGAAGAAGATCCACCTAGAGCGGACCGCCACTGGGCAATCACACACACGCCATTCATTCCAATCACGCACCCAAGCATTAGTAATCCTCTCAAAAATAAATACACGCTCTAAAATAATCAAAACCCTTATTATTATCCACAAGCATTGATAAACAGAAAAAATCTAATGTTTAGTACCCGTCCATAAACAATAGCATAATACCACAGCTAATAAATGCGTTCCATGAAACTGGATGTTCTAGAGCTATAATAGTCACAGCACAGCGGATCTTTGTGTCTCTGAAGTTGGCTCTGCCAACCATTGGGCAAGAAACAGTTTGTCATCGAGTATACTGCATAGAGTAAGTGAGATAGGACGATGCGGCAAACGTAAGTGAGTGAAAGAGACAGTTATACAATGCTATCTTCACCTTCAACATTGACACAAAAATAGCTACTGCGCAGGGTCTTGCAGCCAATTGAGTGACACACAGATCCGTTGTGAATATTATAATTTGCATTGATTTTGAACCTCACAACTAAGAGTCCAAATACGGTCGATTTCACTGCCTCCACAAACAAGAGAAGTTTCAAGAAATGTTCATAGCTTGAACTTTATCCAACTTAGTTTCCAACGTTATGGGCATTTTTGTATAAATTGTTATTCGAGGGATTAACTCGTTCATCAGTTGTCAGAAAAGTATCAGTCGTGAGGTTGAGAAATTCTAGAAATTTTTTAAAGGTTCGCTATCTCGAATCTTATATTTCGCGATAAGATTTTGAGGTAATGAGAAGGGTTCTTAATAATTAGTAAACATTCTTCTGCATTGGTAAATGTTAGATACAGAAAAGTTATCCAAATTGTAATTTAGGGAGTCTATGTTATCGAATTTTATTATTTATAGCTGTTGCCCGCGGCTTCGCTCCCGTGGGCCAACCCACAGGACCCGTTTTCGGGATTAAAAATAGCCTATGTCACTCAGGAATAATGTAGCTTTCTATTGGTGAAATAATTTTTCAAATCGGTCCAGTAGTTTCGGAGCCTATTCGGTACAAACAAACAAACAAAAAAAATCTTTCCTCTTTATAATATTTTTAAAATATTAGTATAGATAAGAGTAACATATTAGGTAATATGACAGATTCCGACCGATGATTTGAGCATATGAATAAAAAAACTTTGTTTTTGGTTTGCTGAAGGGTGTGCGGTGAAATTTTATGAAAAGTGAAGAGAAATAGTTTGAGTTTGTATGTTTGTAGTGTGAGTGTGGAGAGGTAAGATGTGTAAGTGTGAGTGAACTTGTACAACAGAGGTTTTATAACTATAATTAATAAATGATTAGCATGCATTAAAAGTAGAACGAACGTAGTATTACATTTTATAAGTATTATTCCAAAATCTAAACAACTCAGGCGTACCCACAAGCAAATATCGATTTTGAGATCCAGTAAGTGTAGTCATGCTTCAGGTGAATTGGAAAGGTCTTGCAATTGGGCTTCGTTCTTGATTACTATGTTAGGAGGTTCCTGAGTTCGTTTCATTAGGATACGGCTATTAGATATCCAGCAATATTCGTATTTTTGCAGCTTAGCAAGATTTCTAGCCAAGCAAAAAAGTTTTCTGGCCGGCGGGGTTAGTTGTTCTACAATGAATATTGGCATTGGTTCCTTTAACTGAAATCCCAGGCTTGCAGAGAGAGATTATGTATTTACAAAAGTTAGTTTATAGGGTTCCGTTCCCAAAGGGTAAAAACGGGACCCTATTACTAAGACTTCGCGATCCGTCTGTCTGTCTGTCTGTCTGTCCGTCTGTCTCCAGGCTGTATCTCATGAACCGTGATAGCTAGACATTTGAAATTTTCACAGATGATGTATTTCTGTTGCCGCTATAACAACAAATACTAAAAACGGTATAAAATAAATATTAAAGGGGGGCTCCCACACAACAAACGTGATATTTTTGCCATTTTTGCTCGATATTAATAACGGCAACAGGTAGACGCTTGAAATATTCACAGAATGTTTAGTTGTATATTTACTTCAAAAAATAATAATTAATAAATTAAAATAATATAAATTAAGGGGGGCTCCCATACAATAAACGTGATTTTTATGCAGTGTTTTGCGATAATGGTACGGAACCCTTCGTGTGCGAGTCCGACTCGCACTTGGCCGGTTTTTTTATGAGATACCCAGTATTTGATACTTACTTGTTACGCGGGTCATTTCAGGGGTATCCCCGCCCACGCCGACCATTTACCTTGACTTCCAGATTGCGAAACACGATTATGCTTCATTATAATATCGATAAACAATCTTGTTATGCTTTTTGGGCGAATATATATAATTTATGGGTATAATGGCACTATGTTTCGTGACTGAATATGTAGGTATTCCAAATTTTTTTAGTCGTAAAGTGGGAATGTTTTTAGGGTTCCGTCACGTTCCGTACCCAAAGGGTAAAAAAAGTTAATTAAAAAAATCAAAATACCCGACTGTTTAAAAAGCAAACTAAAAAGACGTAAACAAGAAGAAAATCATGCTGTGCAGTCGGAGGATAAATATTCGCGAGCTGGCGGACCAAACCCAGTTGTATCCTAAAATAGATAAAATACACGTACATATATATTGAAAATAATATATACGTATATAAATATATCCATACTAATATTATAAATGCGAAAGTAACTCTGTCTGTCTGTCTGTCTTTCTGTCTGTCTGTCTGTCTGTTACCTTTTCACGCTTAAAGCGCTTAACCGATTTAGATGAAATTTGGTAAGAAGATAGTTTGAGACCTTGGAACGGACATAGGCTACTATTTTTTGCAAAAAATTTGAAGGGGGAGAAATGGGAGGGGGGTTAATTTTGATTGAAACTTCTTATTTTGGCTTAAGCCGCTGAACCGATTTAGATGAAATTTAGTTTGAAGATAGTTTGAGACTCTGGGCAGGACTTAGGCTACTTCTTTTTTGCATTAAACACAAAGGGGTAGAAATATGGGGGTGGGTTTGATTTGTATGAAACTTCTTATTATGGCTTAAACCACTGAACCGATTTAGATGAAATTTGGTATGCAGATAGTATGAGACCCTGGGATAAACATAGGCTACTTTTTTGTATAAAACAATGTGCGGGAGAAATAGGGTGGAGTAGTTATTAAATATGAAAATAATATGAAACTTCTTTTTATGGCGTCCTTCTTATTTGGCTGTAGGCATGATATAATTGTTTATGAAATATTTGAGTGTCAATTTGAAAAAGTCAATTTAATGTCAGTGTCCGTGAAAGTGGTAATTTAAGCAAAACTTTACAATATTCTACTGCTTATTTTTATTAGGGGGATATTTTTATGCTGTGGATATGCCTCGCAAGCGTAAATCTCATCTGAGCCGTAGCTCTAGCAGAGCTCGAACAGCAAGAGTAGCTAGAAGCCAAGAAACAGAGGAGCAGACTCAATCCGTCTAATTTTAGATGCGTCACGCAACCCAAAGAGCTGTTGAGACTTTCGATCAGATTCAGGCTCGCCAACTCGCAGATGCTGAGCGTCACGCAACTGAAAGAGCTGCTGAGACTTTAGACCAGATTCAGGCTCGCCAAATCGCAGATGCTGAGCGTCGCGCAACTCAAAGAGCTGCTGAGAGTTCCGACCAGACTCGGGCTCGCCAACTCGCAGATGCTGAGCGACACGCAACTCAAAGGGCTGGTGAGACCTTTGAGCAAACACAGGCCCGTTGGATTTTAGATGCCGAACGTCAAGCGTCATCGATAGCTGCTGAGACGCCTGAATAATCCCAAATACGACGTATTTTACGAGCTCAACGGCAGTCTGAAAGGAGACGTACGTTTGCAAGAAATACATGGGAGTCGTTCCACAACGCTGCGTCTGATTATGACCCATTGATTGATTACACTAACCATCGATTAGTTCTCACCGGAAACATGGATAAAAAATGTAGATATTGTGAAGCATTCAAGTGGAACGATGAGACACCGGGTATGTGTTGCTCTGGTGGAAAAGTTTCAGTTCCAACGCTTGGTGAGCCAGAAGAACCACTCAAGTCTTTGCTTTTCTATGACAGTGATGAATTGCGCAGTTTTTTTAAAGAATAAGAAAGTATAATACATGCTTCCAAGCAAGCTTGAAGCAAGTAGCAGCAGACTGACTCACCCTGAAACTCTACAGGGTGAGTTACCACCCTTAACTCTACCCTGTCGAGTTTCTTAACTCTTTAGAATTATCAGGGGTACCGTCCCATACGTTGAGGCTGAAAGTTGGTGTCCCAGTCCTGTTAATGAGAAATCTGGACACCAAAATTTTGTAATAGCACCCGACTACAAATAACACACCTGGGACGCAATATAGTAAGGGCAACAATTATGACAGGAATAGCAAAGGGAGAAGATGTAATGATATCACGTATTGCGATAATCCCAACCGATATGCAATTCCAATTTAAAAGGTTGCAATTTCCCCTTAAAGCGACATTCGCGATTACCATAAATAAAGTTCAAGGGCAAAAACTGAAAGTTGCAGGAATGTATTTAGAAAAAAAACTATTTGTCTCATGGGTTACTGTGTGTAGTGTGTTCACGAGTATCAAGTCCACATAATTAATATGTTTTAGCAAAAGATAGTAAAACTAAAAATATTGTTTACACGACTGTGTTAAAGTAAGTTATTAAAAATTACAACTCTGTCCTCACAACCCATTTCCACACTTTTGACGACCTAAACAATATTTATAAGAATCAAAAATCAAATTAGTACCTACTTCATTTTATGTTACGCAAAATACATTATTTTTGTACTACTACTCTGTGTTTCCTTTTCTACGTTTTACGTGAGCGAAGCCGCGGGTAAAAGCTAGTATAATTATAAAGTTACAGAAAAGAAGAAACTGAGAGGACTCTGTTTAGGTGTTTTGAAAGTAAATCCGCAATTTCCGCTTGAATGCATACCGACTGGTGGCCGTCCTGATCTCGGTAGGAAGCGCAATCCAAAGAAGAATGGACTGTATATGAAAGGAAGAGTGAACAAAATCAGTAGTTTGAGAAGGACAAAGTAAGAGGAGATTATTAGAAGAACGCAGATGCCGAGCATGTGAAGAACATAAGTTAGACATAAGATAAGAAGTAGGGGTGGTAGAATTGAGTAGGGAGAAAAGTGTGGTCATAGCTCGTAAACTCTCTCCTCTGGCGAATGGGCAGCCATTTTAACTCAGACCTGTAGTTCGACACATGGTCATATTTTCTGAGGTTAAATATAAATATGACACAGTTGTTCAAGACTCTATCTAGTTTATCCAGCAAGACCGCGTTCAAGTCAAAGTAGCACACGTCACCTTAAACTTACTTACAATCGTTACTTTAATTTTCCCAGTGGTCGAAACCACTGGGAAAATTAAAGTCTGCAGAAGTCTTTGTCTTTACAGGTAAAAACTTCCTAAAACGATATAAGGTTCGCAAACAGCCGTTGGCTCCCTGACTAATACTGGCCACCTGACTTTGCCAGCTAAGTTTCGAGTCAAGTTAATAGTCGACCAACTTATAAAATGTAAGTGTGAGCCGCCGAAACCTGTTTAAATTTTCATAAAAAAACAAAAAGCCTTCTTCTTAGTCCGCATTATTAATGCGCGTGGCCCGACACGACCTGGCCGGTTTTGTATCGACGTTCAGTGCACCACCTATTTCAAACATTTTATCCGGCGACAAAGGATTCATTAATAAATCAACAACTCTCCGTCTCTTCGTCTCTCACCTTCCGAATCCAAGCTGGGACGGTTTTGATATTGACGTCACCTTTAATTACTCTCTGTGTCAGAAGCCTGAATGTCTCTTGTAAATCATGGCTAAGTAGGTACTAAAATATCCATCCTGCATCCATCACAAAAGATAGCTTGATCTCTGCGACATAAGTCAAACTGACGTATACGTTATTGTTAGCCTGTCAAGCGCTATTGTTACTGTATTGATACTGAGAGCAGTCACAGAGATCAAGCTATCTTTTATGAAGTATAATAAGTTTCGGTAATGTCAATATTCACTCATTACCCTGGCCCAAGCACCACATCACACACCACATCTAAACCTAGACAAGTGACTTTCTACCATCGGAAGCGTGGCGATAGCGATTGTCAAAAACTCAAAATTGTATGGGATTGATAAGCGATATCGAAAAATCACGTGAATTGATCACGTGCCGTCTACGTGTTGTCTAGAGCCTCTGATGAACGCTACTGACGGGGACGCTACTGGACCCAAAACATTTAAAGATTTTGCCAATGACTCGAAATGAAGAAGACCCTGGACTGTAATGGATCCCTTCCCATCATCAAGGATGTGTAAGGACTTGCAGATATTCTTTGCACCTGCTCCCTAAGTACCGATTATTGCAATTCAATCCCTTTGCAATTTGCATACAAAGTGACCTATTGTTCTAGATCGTAGGTACGCCGTAGACCACATGGAGAAGTACTTTAGATACGCATCTTGAGAAGTCAAATAAGCAAACAACAAGATAATAAATAATATTATTGCTAATGACGTGGTTTCATTCAACTCTTATATTTCTGGAAGTGACTATTACTATTTAAAAAAAATATGTATTCAGAATAATTAGCCTGAAAAACCTCACATTTTTTATGAAAAAAAATTACAAACGAGAGACCTCAAAAACGTCCGATTAGCACTTCGTATAGCTGATCTGAAGAGTGGCACAACAAACACCCCAGCAACTCATCTGTCTACTAAATTATAAGTCCTCGTCTGAAGTTCTACCTTTGTAGCTTTACTCACTACAGTGCCAGTAAAGAGGAATTTTAGATCAAATTCTCTAGTAGGTATATGATAGTAGCCTATAGATCAAATTATTTGAAAGTTTTATATCGTTTCCCTTCAGATACCATACCTCTATTTAGCTTGGAAAAATGCACATCTCTTTACAGATTTGCGGGTACTTTAATAATTGACAACTACAAAGTTACCAAAGAAAAAAAAACATTAAATAAACAGCTATGAGTTGAGCTGAAAAATGTAGAAGAAAACTTTTTAGTCGGGTTATAGTCACTGTAGGAAATTGTCAAAATATCTTAAAAGTTTAGAAGACCTTATTATTGAAGAATATTAACGTCGATATGTGTACTTGATCTTGACCGTATTTTATGACATATATATTTAACCAGTTTTCAACTAAACGACTAGATACTTTTCCGGTGAAAAACTTCAGTTTTTTTTGCTAATTCTTTTGTTTTGCCAGTAACAGCTAGAAATAGGTCATCAGCGATGATAATGAGTTTCATGAGATCACCGGACGCACATTCTCCTATTTTATATTAGTTAAATTGACGGCACGCGGTTGCCACTTGGTCGGTGGAACTGACGGTCGTAGGGATGTGACAGGCTCGCTAAAATTTCGGATCAAAATGCATTTTGTTGAAAATACGATCATAAAATTAATTAAATCATTACTATTGTAGTATGGTGTTTTAAACATGATATAAATACGTTTAAAAATGAATGAATATTAATAACTTGTGGTGCCATGTTGATATAACATCTGGTTAAATAATGATTGATTACCTAGCAAGTGTCACGATAACCTTGTTTATATCTACTGGATAAGGTTACAGCAACACTTGCACTTACACTTGATTAAAATGTGTTTCATTTTGTCATTTTTAACATGTTAAAAAACGATATTTTTTTACCCGACTGCGAGGAAAGGGTTATGTGTTTCACTCGTAATTTGTATGTATGTATGTTTGTTTGTATGTATGTAATATTTTTTATTACCTCATATCTTTCAAACCGCCAGATGGATTTATATAATTAAGACATCGCATCGTTAGATACGTGTTGACCGCTCAAGTGTTCTTAGATAGGTGAAGTTAAAAAAAAACAAACAGTTGCTTTTGGGCGCCATATTGTGTGGGTCTCAATTAATTTCTTCTTCCAAACCCATCGAGTGGGATATCAAAGTAAGGGTTTTAAGAGATGATTACAAAAATATATTCGAAAAAACAAACTAAAAAGATGTAAATAAAAGCACGACTGCTTAAGAAGCGAACTAAAAAGCTGTAATCAAGAAAAAATCATGCTGTGCAGTCGGAGGATCAGGGTGTCAAAAGGGTGCCAGTTCGCAAATATGTACAACAATTTTTTTGCAACTTGTTGTGTCACATTATTATCATACAAGTATCTAGCTAAACAAGTTATAGTTATAATGCATCTTGATTCGATCAGGTTTATCTCCACAAAATGGGAAGAATATTTTTTTTCATTTTTTGTCTTTTATAGGCTCGCGCTTGATCACTATCTCACCTGATGGTAAGCGATGATGTAGTCTACGATGGAGCACGCTTGCCTAGTAGTAACCTTTTCACTCTTGACTTAAAGACCCCTAGATTGTAGCGATCGGGAAATAAAAAAAATAAAAAAATATCCTCAAAAGGACATTGGTAGCAGCTCATTTATAATTTTAAATTCATAAATAAGACGCAAACAATTTAATTTCATCTTCATATCGGACTTTACTGCCATATATTAAGTACTTATAACATAAAAGTCACCACCCACAAACGAAAAGTTAATCTACAAAACCACCTGCCCCAATAGAATCACCCAAATTCTACTTCTATTCCAGAAATGACAAAAAACAAAACAGTAGATATCCGACAAAACCGTCTATTTCCCAACCCTACAAAGGTAGGTATACAATCAAACGCTGCAGTAGTCGCGACACGACGGAGCGCACCGCCCGTCGGCCAGCGCGCCAGTTACGTGATGTACCGAACTATATACGAACACACAATATAACACAAAACTATACCCCAAGTGACACAAAGTGACATAAATATTTGTTCAGTGATTAAAAAAAACCGGTAAGTCGCATCACTAGCCATAAAAAAGTTAATTAAAATAAATACTTATTTCTGACAAACGATGTTATTTTATCAATAACACTAAACAGACGCGATGGCCTTTCGAAACTTTTGTGTTCATTTATTTGATAGGGAAATGCGATTAGAACCAAAAATAACTTTAATTAAGACCTCCATATTAGTTAGTGTTTAACGCGGTATGCGTTCGTATCAATGGGAATTTGGATTTTTGATAACTCCGGGAGTACTATTTGGATGGAGTCCAAATGTAAAAATACAATGCCTAACGTCTCGTTGCAAGTCTGCCTGGGAATTGGGTCTGACTGCCTGAGCTAATTCTTCCATCCGGGGGCGACCGGCCGTGACAAGCTGTATGAGTGCCTGAACAGTGAACTATCGCCGTCCGCTACTATACCTTGATATGACGATGACATTTTTGAAGTTAGAACGCGCTAAAATAGTCTTGTTAGTCACTTGTTTGGTTTGTCGCTGTATTTTGTAGCATTTGACGGCAGTTCTGACGTCAAAATATTTAAAAGAAATTTGTAAGGCAAAATCTAAAATCTTTGTTTATTTTTTCAACTGACATTTTAAAAACAAATTACAAACAACCACCCAAAGAGTTGAGTCCTTTGGAGTTCCATTTTCTTAATACATATCATTATATTTCTTTCCAGCCAGCATTGCAAACAGTTTAATTATTTTTAACAAAAAGTATAAGAAATCATCGTTCATATTTGGATTGCTACGTACTTAGGCCTAGGATAGATGCAAACCCATTGGTATAGGCGTCATAGAAACCACTAAATATTTAAACCAGATAATATCGCAATCAACTTCAGACAGCGGCCCAAGATCACGGTAATGTATGGCTCGAACTCTGCCAAACCAAAGATACTAGACTTCGCTTCGATTCGCATGCGATTGTTTTGGCAATAGCTGGCTCAATTAGAAGTCTATCTATAACTGACATGTAGAACTGAGAACGAGATTATTTAATACTGTAAGATTTTAACAGAAATATGTCTATTATGCCCGTAGTTTCGCTACCGTAGCTTATTCCACGCAGCGTTACCATCCGTCCGAATTTTTTCGGACATACCCGCACATTTGGCGCCATGTCCGTCCTTCTAATTTGTCCGGATTTTTGCTTTATATGCCTAAAACTCATCGTTTTGTTGCGATAAATTTCATTCATCATTGGCAGTTGTTCTTTCATCAAACAGGCTTTCGTCATTAACGACTATTCCTTAGCCATTAATTTAATAATTGAGCCTTAAATTTGATCAAATTATGTTTTGCTCTTCTTAACTCAATCATTCAAAAACTTTAAAGTTAAATTATACCAAATTCCATGACATTTTTTTTAAAGTCGGGCTTTTTGTCAGGACTTTTCAATTTTCGAAATGATAACCCTAATCCCACTGGAACCGTGCATTTTTCTGTGATACAAAATTGGCATTAAGTGATAATGTAGACCTTTGTTTACCAATGTAAAAGTTTATTAGTAATCGGATCACTATTTTTTTAGATTATCTATAACAACAAATGAACAAGCAATTTTACGTCTTCCGAATATTATTTTTGATATAATCAATAATTTCATGTCCATGAACATTAACGGGGAAGGGACATTAACATCATGACGGTACCTTGTCAATATATTTAAGAAAACATCATGTACGTTAGAAATAATTTAAATCTTTTTAGTAAAAACTATTATATATAATAGGGGCCAATTAATTTAACCAGGTTTCAGGCTGGCTAAAGTAGCATCATCTTTTATGGGGTACTGTATAAAATGTTACAATAAAATACCTCCCCACATTCTAGAACTGAATGAGACAAAATTTAAAACTTGTGTAAAACGCATACTATGCAGGCAAGTATATTATAAGTTGGGGGCCTTATATCGCTGATAAAAATGCTTGGCTCAATGCTGGTCCTGCTCCGCAGCCACTTGGGCGCAAAAACAAGTGATGGGCAGAAAAGTTTTGAAGTATTGTTTGACATGCTGAAGAGTGTATGAATATATTTGTATTGTATAAACTCAATTTCTTATAGTATTATATAACTGCACAGCACATGTGTGTGTACTATGTTCCGACTGTAAATCTACCATTCACTGTACCTATGTGTCATTCGTTGACTTCTGTGTGCCCTGGCAGTTGAATGTGTCATGCTCTCTCTAATGTCACTCTGATGGTGGCACATGTGTTGGATCATTCGGTGCCCTTCAAGATTGTTGAGCTGAGTGATGCCGATCCATGCGTCATGTTCGTGAACGGGCGCCATCAGTTGGGATTGGCCATAACATAGCTGCTTGGGCCTGACATTGTATTTTTTAAATTGTTTTTTACTCTAGAAGCTTTTACGTGTACTTCTTTTTACATGATTCTCACATATATGTATCTTTTCAATAAGAATGATGTAACCAAAAACTTGTAATTAAAACTGATGAAACAGAGTGTCCGTGGAGTTTCTTGCAAATTCTTCTCCATTGAGGCCTACGGACGCTTGCGAATTTGCAACTAGTCATCTTTTCTTTTTTTTTGACAATTCATAAGTACCTTTAAGGTTTATTTGAAATATAATATTTGATTTTGATTTTGAAGGTACCCAATTAAAGTCTTGAAGACAATATGTCTGTTCTTTTTATTTATCTATGCTTATATAAAAATACGTGAATTATTGTATCCTAAAAGCAGTATGCATAATTATATTGATATATTCCTATAGAGAAAAAAAAACATCTAAATTGTAGTGTGTATTGTTTATGTACTAAATTATTGCCATTGAAGAAAACACCAATCTATACTAACAACAAATATCCAAATAAATAAGTAACAAGCCATATATTAATGGATCTATGTGTATAGAGGAACAATACACCGACCATTATCCTCAAAATGCTACAAACTATTGATAAAAAAACATTAAGTTCGGACAAACTTGATAACGCAAAACTATTATTAAACGTCAACTTTGAACTCTCAATATTTGGACAAATGATTGTCGGTGTCGGTGACAGTTCAATCAATTAGAGACTTTTACGACAATGGAATTAAAGCTATTTTAGCATGGTAAAAACTTAACAGCAAATAATGCTGTTCTCAACAGCACACTTTTGTTAGCATGCTAAATTCTCTGTGAGAGGAAGCGTGCTATCTATAAGTAGTCTGCGGCAGAATGAATTGATAGATGTCACGTCTTCGAATTTATAACCTACTTTCCAAAAAGGAGGAGGATAGAACCTCCTCCTTTTTCGACTCCATATTTTTTTATTGTTCACCGATTTCTCCGTCGCAAACCGCTTTTGAAAATTCTTTTTTTGTTTGAAAGAGTATGTTCGCAAATTGGTCCCATTAAAAGTTAGTGAAGATTTGATGAAGAACTTCGGAGGTAAACAACAGAACTCTATAATAAATTACGGGAATCTCTCAGGATTACTGCAATCGCAAGTCTGTTCATTGTTTATACCATTTCATAACATAACATCACCCCAATAGCATCTAAAGGGGTACGCAGATGTGTACAGTTCATCTTGGTACACTCTCATTTCACCGGTTATATTCAAGTTGAATAATATTCGGGTATTATACATCCCTTACTAAAGAACTTGCCTACTAGGTACCACAACTAAAAATAAACAAAATTTTTACAAAAAAAAATATAACCGACTTCTAAATTATTTTTTTACTCTGGCATCCCGGTTTCCTCGTGATGTGTTTCTTCACCGTTAAGCATATACAACTCGTAGTATGCCGTAATAAAAATATTAATCAGCACAATAACAGTAGAAGGCCCAGAACATAGTACTAAACTTTATCATGATCACGATCTACAATGAAATTAACGATCAACGGGTACATTGCTCTTATCACCAACATCAAGCTTATCGGGCACGTGGTGATCAGTGTGAACTCAGTTTATATTGTGTAAAACGACCAGAGTCAGAGATTTTTATATTTTCATGCCTTAGGACGTAAAAATTCTCGTCAAAAATCATGACATGATTTTCAAAGTAGGTGCGGTGTTGTAAATAACTTGCAAATTGCAAGCCTGGCGAATTTTTGTGTGCGACCTAGTAACCTGATAGCTAATTCTAAATTAAATACTAATAGCTAATTCTTAATTCAAATTTTTGGAGAGTTAGAACCGACTGAAAAAGTTTTTAGTCGGTTCTAACTCCCCAGCAATTTACACTATTTAAAGTAACCATAATTTCATCATAATCACGTTTGTTGTATGGGAACCCCACTTAAATATTTATTTTATTCTGTTTTTAGTATTTGTTGTTATAGCAGCAACAGAAATACATCATCTGTGAAAATTTCAACTGTCTAGCTATCACGGTTCATGTGATAAAGTCCGCGTCATGTAAGAAGTCCCAGTTGGAACTTAAATGTGGCTTGCTTATATCTATAGTAATAGAGCTTATTTTCGAATGTTTAAGGCGACTAAAGCGCCACTCTCAGGGGTATTCTTAAGTGAAACGGACTCTACAGCCTTGTGACAGACAGACACATAGACGGACAGTGGAGTCTTAGTAATAGGGTCCCGTTTTTACCTTTTGGGTACGGAACCCTAAAAATGCACGGTTCCTATAAGAAAAGATAAGGGAGCGAATTCACAGGAAAAAGCTAGTCTATACTCTATAATTATTATCTATACTTCTATACTATATACTATACAATATTATAAAGAGGAAAGATTTTTTTGTTTGTTTGTTTGTACCGAATAGACTCCGAAACTACTGGACCGATTTAAAAATTATTTCACCAATAGAAAGCTATATTATTCCTGAGTGACATAGGCTATTTTTTAATCCCGATAACGGGTCCTGTGGGTGGTCCACGGGAGCGGAGCATCAGGGAACAGCTAGCACATAATAGTACAAGTCAGCTAGTACGCTATAAATGTAACATCTCTTCGCTTATTAGCAACCTCAAAAGCATGAATTGTAAACAAAACACAAGTTTCACGCGCCGTCAGGCACAACGAGCACAATGCAACTGATACGGCTAATAAAAAAAGTTAAATTAATAAAATTGCATTTTGTCTATGCACGCGCGGTCTGACGTCAGCCGAAGTTTCAGATTACGTGTTACTCGTAATCGTGTGTATTGTAAAATGTTACTTATGTATATTTTTGTTGCTTGTTGAATAGGTATTAAACGTAATAATAATAAAATAAATAAATATATTAGAAATTGGGTGCTAAGTTTTCCACACGACTGAAAACTACAATTTAACTAGTGATCACTATTTTAAAAGCACCGACGACCTAAACTGCGAGATCAATATTCCAATAGTAAATATCATTCGGTTGAATCCTCAAAAACAACTCAATTTTAAGCTGTCTGTGACGATTCACAGATAATATAATACTAGAACACAGATGCCTCATCCCATGCAAAGAAACCTTGCCGACGTAACTAGCGTTTTTCATCTGATTAAGCTGATTATTTTTATAAATACATCGATCACGTTTGGTTCCGTTCTACGGCTATAGATGGTGTTAGTAGCGACTTGCAAATAAAAGGATTTTCTCGGTTCGTGACTATTTTACTCTTTAAATACAGTGACGATTTGTTTTATAGTATTTTTTTACAGTTTCATTGTACTAAAATATGTTTACACAAATTACAAATTAAAAAAAATCGAGTGGCATGCCTCAGATATTGAAAACCGCGCCATCTATTGAAATGTGAATTAAGAAACCAATATTCCATAACTTTGTGCTTTGGAGTTTAGAGTTGACTTTAAACAAAAACATATAATTTTTATGATCAATTCTAGAAAATGTTAATTTTACACTCAATTCAATATCAAATCTATGCATAGCGCGCCATCTAGTGACATTTATATGAAACAAAATTTATTTGTTAGCGCTGGGACCCCGTGCTATCGTTTTGCTCCGTCAGTTTGACGTGTTCCTCGTGTTCGTTTCGTGGTGGGTACAAGATGTCGTAGAATTTGGTGCTCACCACAGACTCCAATAGCACTCTTTATTTTTAAAAAGACTAATAAATTACTCCAATGAATACCTTTAGCATATCATCGACATAGCTAACGAAGGGACTTTGATATGGCTCGTGCCAAACATTAATCTCAATGACAACGCTTGACAAATTGTTTGCAATACATTAATAATGTTGTTCATGATCATCGATATTCGTACCTATTATAGTTAGACTATGTAAACAAATTGATTGTTTTGTTTACATATAATGCTACTAGCCAGCGGCCTCGCTCGCGTGTATTTTATCCCAAGGGAATAAAGTCACTGGATAAAAAGTATTCAATGTCCTAAACCAGGACATGTTCTACCGGTATGTTAAATTTCATCCAAATCCGTTCAGGAGTTAATATTGTGAAAAGGTAACGAGCAAACAGAATTACTTTCGCATTTATACTATTAAGTACTAGCTCCTTCCAGCGGCTTCGCCCGCATGAAAGTCGAAAATTATCCCGTCGGGACATATTACCGGGAATAATAAAAGTATAATATGTGCTACTCCAGACTATAATCTATCTCTGGGCCAAATTTCATCCAGATTCGTTCAGCCAATCTGGCGTGATTGAGTAACAAACAAACAGCCACACACATCCATCCAAACTTTCACTTTTATAATATTAGAGTAAGATGGTAAGAATTATAGAATCTGCTATCCATAGCAGTAAAATAAAAGTTAATAAAAATCAAAAAACCCGACTGCTTAAAAAGCGAACAAAAAAGATGTAAACAAGAACAAAATCTTGCTGTGCAGTCGATTGTGATTTTATTACTTTTTTATTTACTAGTTTTTAGTTATACTTCTTTTTTCGAATGACTTGAAACATATAAGTGGTATATATTTTTGGAATCACCTCTAAAAACCCTTCATTTTGATACCCCACTTGATGGGTGCCGAAGAAAAAAAAAATTTCATTATGGCGCCCAAAATCCGCCATGTTCAGATACATACAAACATACATACATACATACAAGATACGCGCGAAAAACATAACCCTTCCTAAATCCTTGCAGCCGGGTAATAAGTATGCATATTATGCAGAATCAAAATCATTTATTGCCAAAAATTTAGGTATACATATACACCATGGGCAGATATGGTTAAACCCTTGCTTTCAGGTTAATTGTTATTGAATAATAAAGAATTCATTTTATGATTTTAATCATATAAAAATATTGTCCATTACTTACCATCTGATTCATTGTCTTTTTCTAATATCAACACATTAGTTACAGCAATACTGCTCTTAATTATATTATATTAGTATAGCTAGCCTCTAATATCTGCACGGAGATTATCCCAGCAGTACAAGTTAGTTATGTTCTTTACTTCAAGCAAAACTATGCAGATTTGCCAAGGAACATTTTTAGTCCCACTTATCCAAGCAATTATATATTAGATAGTTCTCTAAACAAAGCTTGAGACCGTTTTTAGTCAGCTTCCTGACTTGCCTTTCGCCTTATACACTTGTTAATTGATTGAGTTATGTCGCCTATTTAGTTAACTAATGTCAATCACCCTGCCCCCAGGTCATTGCATGCTCGGTACTTGATTAACATTTTCTGTTCCTAATGCCTAGTCACAGTCAGAGCATAAAATGGTAGGAAAATACAAAAGCTCGCGTTTTGTTGTCAGAATAATTTACAAAAACAATAACCTTACATTAATTCTAGCTTTCTTTCTGTTAATACTGGTTTTTCTCTTTTAATTATTTGTTTCTGTTATATACTCTTTCCTGTTTATAACAAAAACTCTGCTACACACGAGGTTTTCTTCTAAATCGTGGGTGCGTTTACATGTATAAATCTTTCGAGTACAAACACCCAGTAATTTGCCGACCATATTACAAATAATTATACCACCTGTGACCCAAATTAACAACCTGATTCAGCAGCTCTGTTGCTACTACATTCTCATCTCGAACGCAAAACGGAAGAGATTGTAAATCTATTTTTGGATAACCACAAAACCTGAACATACAGAGTATAAAAATACGATCATCGTACATCCGATTCAGCGGCACGTAAGATCGAGATTGTACAATCGTAAGACCACGTAACATATCGTGCAATACGTAGGTACTATTTCCGTACAAACGTTTACCCCCAATCTCATACGTGAGTGCGAGTGTGAGTTGGATTCCAAATACGTACGGCCCGTTCACAAGGCAACGATCCGTTATTTTTACTGGACCATTAATTTCTTGATACAGATTATACGGTCGGTAGACGTGTAATTGCCATGCGGTACTTCTAAACAGTCGGTGTTTGTTTTCACTTGTACGACTGAATCTCTCCATTTTCCTTGTAAAATAAGGAAAATGGAGGTTTTATTTTCATCATCATCAGCCTATAGCAGTCCACTGCTGGACATAGGCCTCGTAATTGCACGCCATTTACTTCGATTTTCGGCTGCTACCAGCCACCCTACGAAGATCGTCACTCCACCTAGCCTGAGGACTCCCTACCTTAGGTTTACCAGTTCGCGGTCTCCACTCAAGAACCCGTCTACCGCAACGGTGATCCTTAGAACCGATGACCGTTGTGGTAGACGGGTTCTTGAGTGGAGACAATGGGCCAGCCATATTAGTATTGCCGGCCCATTGCTACTTCAGCATGCTTATTCTCTGAGCTATGTCGACAGCTTTGGTTCTCTGCCGGATCACCTCGTTTCTGATTCGATCCCTCAGAGAGACTCCAAGCACAGCCCTTGCCATAGCTCGCTGAGCGACCTTGAGCTGATGGACCAGCTGTACCGTGAGTGTCCACGTCTCGGCCCCGTAAGTCATAACAGGCAGGACGCACTTATTGAAGACTCTGGTCTTTAGGCTTACATATTTCTTTTAATTGCCCTAATTTGACTAGCAGACACTAGACCAAAAGTCCCCCACTTCTCCATCGTTTCGCGAACAATCTCCCGGGAAAATATTAGAAATATATCTCATTCTATCTTATTAATTTCTGGCCATCCTGTTTTATAATATTACTAGCAGACCCGGAGAACTTTGTTTTGCCATAAAAACACCAAACATTCATCTACCCTACGTACTCTACCCTACCTACCCATTCCCTACCTACCCTGCCTACCCTGGCTATCCTATCTTCCCTGCCTACCCTGGCTACCCTATCTTCCCTGCCTACCCTGCCTACCCTGTAACATTTGCTCAACTTGTACCAAGCGCAAGTTCGGTCATGCATGGAGTACTGCTCTCATCTCTGCACTCTGGGACGGATCTGCCAAGTACCAGCTGGATGCACTGGAGTCAATCGAAAAACGAGCCAAGAGACTCATCGGCAATGAGATTCTGGTCGAGTCTAGGCTCCAGAGCCTTGAACAGCGGCGCCAAGTTGCCAGTCTGTCGGTTTTATATCGGTTACATTTCGGGGAGTGTGCGATGGAATTGCATGGTCCTATTTCCTCCTAGCCCGTTCCATCATCGGACTACAAGACGTACGGCAATGCGTCATCGGTACATGGTGGACATCCCACCCCTACGCACCAAACGATTTGGGAATACTTTCATTATGCGTACAGCTAAAGATTGGAATTCCCTGCCAGAGTCTGTATTTCCTGATAGCTACAACCTGGGAGTCAAGAGTGAATAGGTTTCTTCTAGGTAATCGTCGACCACATCATCGCTTACCATCAGGTGAGATTGTGGTCAAGCGTGAGCCTAACAATAAAAATAAAAATTAGGTAAGGTACCAATTTTATTTTTCTTTTATTTTTCATAGGAACCTTTTCCTAACAATAACAAACACAACAAAAAAAGAATAAGCGAAATCGGTTCATCCAAACGATTCAGCAATTTTCAAGATATGGAGCACTAGCTTCTACCAGCGGCTTTGCCCGCGTGAAAAGGAAAAGAAGAAAGGAATATTATATCCGGATGAAAAGCGGCCCAGGCCGGGTGGAATAGCCTATGTGCTATTCCAAACTATAATCAATGTCTGTGCCAAATTTCATCCTGATCTGGTCAGCTTTTCTAGCGTTATTGAGTAACAAACATACATCGACACATACATACATCCATTCAAACTTTCACTTTATAATATTAGTAAGATACGAGTACAACCGAAATCCTTAGCGACAAACAGGCCGAATATGTAAATTGAGTTATTGAAGGTATTTTGTCAATTGTTTAGGTATCTACTTTATTATAGAACTGACTCTATTTTAGTGATAGTGCAAAACTAAAAAGAGAGAAATAAAAACTAGTTCACAAAAAAATAAACCGACTTCCAAAGCAAAACACTAAAAAGAGCAAAAATAAGGCTCTCGGAAGTCGGTTTCTTCGGTACCTAATACTTATTTGGGTTCCATTTTATTATGTTTTGTATACTGTTTTAATACAGTGTATTGTATTTTTGATAATTATTGTTCTGTGCTTTGAATATTGTGTTTCAATAATGTTATTGGTTTCGGCCGTTCTAATTTAGTTTAAGTCTGAAGTCGGTGTCTTTGGTACCTCATACTTATTTGCGTTCCATTTTATTATGTTTTGTGTTTTGTATACTGTGTTAATGCAGTGTATTGTATTTTTGATAATTTTGATTGTTCTGTGCTTTGAATATTAAACAAATAATAAATAAATAACCATCTTTCAAAATGCAGTAATGAAAGAATTTATAAAAGTATGTATGTCTGCTTTATTCAGAACTAACCCTAGACTTGTTGCTAACTTAACAACAGTCGCATAATTACACAGCCAAGGTAAAACAAGGAGTAGATTTGAAATGTTAATTAAAACGCGGCCTTGAAATTAAAATATTTATATTTAGAAAGCATGAGACTTCAGAACTGATGCTGAAATAATACAAGTGCTTAAAATATGTTTTAGAATATTTGGAGCAAACGTGATTTCAAGTGGTGCTTTGGCATTCATTCTGATGTTGGATCACGCGTATAATATCTGTAATCAACGAATAGAATCGATTAGAGCCACTAAGGAATTTGATGAAATTCGTTAGAAAAGGGGTCACTAACAAAATATGAAGTTGATTGAAATCAAAATATAAATTAGGCTGAGAAACAGCAATTTTTAAACTCAAAAGTTACATAGGCAATGACCACCCCAGAATGCCCGCCCTTCACCACTTCCTAGCGTCTCCAAATAAGGCAAATTCGTTATACTATAAACGGTAATAAAGAAACCAAACAGTACATCCACCATGTACTAATTAGGCTTCTTATTTACCGTTTATTGTATAACGAATTTGCTCTAAAAATCCCATCATCTCGAAAGAAAAAGAATTATAAGGTAATACACAAGAGGTTTTGAATTTTGCCACTTTTGCAACGGACAGTTTTTTGAAGTCTTCACAACGTCTAAGCTTTCCGCCTTTTTCCGTAACACCGAGAAACAGACCGGTTATAAACACAAGAGCTAGACCAAAAACATGACATCCCAGTAAAAAGTCACATTTCTGAGAAGTACATTGGACTCGGCGAGCTATTATAATAATATTGTCGCAAGGCCACTGCATTATGTCTGTCTGACTGTCGAGTGTCGGTAGTCGGCATCCAAGTGCGTGGGACGCAGTCTAGTCAGTAACGAGCGTCAACTAGAATCTAGATGCACGCTGAAATATTATATTTATATGCGATACACTCCCAAATAATAAAATCCTGCAGAATGCATGAAAGTATCTGTCATGATTTCATGAAATGTACGGTTGGTTTTACGGAATTGGCTGTCAGATATGGTGTAGTGGGAAATCTGGTGTTCTGATGGTTGGTTAAAATTGATTAGTTACAGTGTAAAAGATTTACTTTAGTCATAAAAATCCATTTACAATTTATTAACATGATTCATGAGATGAGAAATTTCTAAACGTTTATATAACACATTCATTATTTATAAATGGATAGAATATACTTAATAGTGAGAGAGAGTGTAATAGTGAGATTCATCACCGCTATAACTTTAGCTATAGTGGAAGGAGGCCTTCCCAGCAGTGCAACTGTAGACTGAGTTCACAATAAATGTTTGATCCTAGACAACTAATTAACTAAGATATATGTGTAAAATTATCACCATCGTTATAATTATTAGCTTCAATTGACTTTGTCTAAGATCATTTAATATGATGGATCATCTGGGAACGCCATATAAAAATGGCGAACTAACATCATAATTCTCGACAAGTGATAGGAGTCAATTGGGGATCACACACACACACATCACATCATCAGCCTATTAATGTTCCCACTGCTGGGACACAGGCCTCCTCTCTTTGAGAGGGGATGGACCGTAATCCACCACGCGGGCCCATTGCGGGTTTGTGGATGTCACATGTCTGCCAATTTTTTGCTTCTAGGACATGCCGGTTTCCTCACGATGTTTTCCTTCACCGTTTTGAGAGCAGTGGTGACGAAATAATTTACACAAAGTAAAGTGCCTGCCTTGGCTCGAACCCACGACCTACAACTTGTTAGTCGCGACCGATACCACTGGGCCACCACTGCTCTTGCGGCCGATACCACTGAGCTACCACTGCTCTTAGGGATCAGGACTTCGCTAATGAAACATTGCTCGCAGAACGGACGGCCGATGGAGCCGAAAAATTCTGGAGTGGCAATCGTGAACCGGAAGATTTTGCGTTGGAAGGCCTCCCACTAGGTGGACCGATGATTTGGTGAAGGTTGCGGGGATCCGCTGGATGCGAGACGTACGGGACCGCTCAATGTGGCGGTACTTGGAGGAGCCCTATGTCCAGCAGTGGACTGATGATGACGATGATATAGCATAAGCTTATCATAATCAGATAGCTGGGACACAGGCCTCCTCTCTATGAGAGAGAGTGGACCGTAATCCACCACAGTGAGGGTTGGTGGATAACGTATGTCACATGTCTTCATATCAAACCTTGTTTTTCATAGATGGGTTAAAAACTTAAAAGTGTATTTTATAATACCTAGGATAAATTATTCTTCTTCTTTGGCATGACACAAGTTGATCCCAGAAACAATACGTAAAATCGTAAAACGTCCAATACAAGAAGTCTATCAATAACATCCAATAACTAAACTTCAATTCTCTTTAATAAACAATGACACAACCATTTTCCGTATAAGTTTAGCTCTAATAGTTCAAAGATTAATGGCAACTAAACGTTGGTCATTTGTACCGTTTAGCTCGACCTTCAGTCTAAGTCTAGAATATTCTATACCATAATTCTAGGTCGTTAAGGTATTTTTATACATAGCACTCATTTCGTTATTTAAGACGTTTTAGTCATTATCTTGCCCTTATCTTATTTATTTTGGGTCGCCGCAATATATGTATTGGTCTTCCAATGTGCTTTGCTACCCAACATCTCAGTTGTGCCTTTCTAGACACAATCCTTCTATGAGACCGGATGGGATGACCATAATGCCTTGGAAGTTGGGTAGGCCTTTGGTGTGGGATGCAACATGTGTCGATACCCTTGCGCCATCCCATCTTCTTAGCACGGCGGGCTGTGCTGGGGCAGCAGCTGCTGGTGCAGAAAACCTCAAACGGCGCAAATATAACAACCTTATTGGCAGTTATATGTTTGAGCCGTTTGGGGTTGAGACATTAGGTCCATGGGGTCCGAGTGCTCATCGAGTGTTTCGAGACATAAGTAAACGGTTAGTCGACTGTTCGCGTGACCAGAGGGCTGGCCTTTTCTTCAGCCAGAGAATCAGCATTGCCATTCAACGTGGCAATGCTGCCAGCGTTCTGGGCACGTTTCCCATTGACATCGATGTGGAAGAATTTTTTGATGCGCTATGAGCCCTTTTCTCTCTCCCTTTTGTATGTAAGTTTGTTTTGTTATTAGTCATAAGATTAGGAATAGTCAGTTGTACATATTAAAAATTAATACATCGATTCCTCTATCCTTCTATTATTTCTTTGGTATTTCTCTTACTTTGACATCGATTCTCATAACCTGGACAGCTATATCATAATCCTCAGGTATTGTGTACGTGTTGTTTGACTTAATTAATTAACGACTGAGTATCTATTTTGTAAGGAAACCTTTGAGTGGTTGTTAAAGTGGGTAGATGCTTAGTCCACCTACGAACAGTTAATGTTATATTAATAAACTTTAAGTAGATACGACATTAATTTAATTAGGCTAAGTCAGGTTTGTTTACAAACACAAAATGTACACGAATACTAAAACCTACTTCATGATGAGACTGCAGTGGTGGTCCAGTGGTATCGGCCGCGACTTACAAGTTGTAGGTTGTGGGTTCGAACCCAGGCAGGCGCTTTAATTTGTGAAAATTATTTCATCACTACTGCTCTCAAAAACGGTGAAGGAAAACATCGTGAGGAAACCGGCATGTCCTAGAAGCAAAAAATTCGAAGACATGTGACATCCACAAACCAGCACTGGACCCGCGTGGTGGATTACAGTCCATCCCCTCTCAAAAAGAGGATGCCTGTGTCCCAGCAGTGTGAACATTAATAGGCTGATGATGTGATGTGACTTCATGATAGTAAAAATGCGCCGATCATCATCATCGAAACTCATTTAGGCAAAATTGACTAAAAGCTGTACATTTTAAAAGACATGTTTACAAAAGAATAAAGAAACCTTGAAACGTTCGACCCTTATGTGCTAATACAACGATTACCATCAATATTTAAAACGGAACGACTGCTATTTAGCCTTCACAGCACAAATAGCTGTAGACATAGGTAGGTATAGGTTTAAAAAAACATGAAAAAGTACATTAGCATTAGCTATTGAGTACTAGGGTAGTCAATAGCTAATGCTAACTTTCGAAGCCAGTCCATTTTTTATCACGGACATGAGCTTTCCTCACATCATCGTCATTTCAGCCTGGAATCATCATACCGTGGGCGTACGATATACAAAGCTGAAGGCTATACTACAGATAATTATAATACTAAATAGCATATAACGTCTTGTAAATGAATTAATCAAATAACGTTGACTCTTTGCACGTGTTGGGTCACACTGTTAGTGCAAGGAGTAATTGAAATGAATAAATAAATACAGATGCCTCATCCCATACAAAGAAAGTAGAAACTGTGCCGACTTAACCAGCGTTTTTCGACAGACTATACGGACAATTTACTAAAAGTACATCGTTCACGTTCGGTTCCGTTCCACGGCTATAGATGGTGTTAGCAGCGATTTGCAAGTAAAAGTGTTTACTCGGTTCGTGACTATTTTTTTCTTTACATACAGTGACGAGCAGTGAGAGTGAGAGTAGTGGTGGCCCAGTGGTAACGGCCGCGACTTACAAGTTGCAGGTCGTGGGTTTGAACCCAGACAGACACTTTACTTTGTGTAAATTATTTCATCACCACAGCTCTCAAAACGGTGAAGAAAAACATCGTGAGGAAACCGTCATGTCCTAAAACTAAAAATTCGAAGACATGTGACATTCACCAACCCACACTGGGCCCGCGTGGTGGATTACCGCCCGTTCCCTCTCACAGAGAGGAGGCCTGTGTCCCAGCAGTGGGAACATTAAAAGGCTGATGATGATACAGTTACGATTACTTTTACAGTATTTTTGCATGTTTTTACAGTTTCATTGTATTTAATTTAAAAAAATGGCATGTCTCAGAAATTTTAAGTCGCGCCGTATATTGGAATCAATTTTAAAAGATCCTTTCAAATAATCTTTGAAAATGTGTTTAAGAGCCCTGCCCAACATTCCATAACTTTTATTAAATATAGATTTTTATGATCAATTCTAGAAAATGTTAATTTTACACAAAATTCAATAACAAACCGATGCATATCGCGCCTTCTAATGATATTTATTTGAACCAAATTTTTTTTCTTAGTGGCACGGTGCCTATAAGTAGAAGTAAGCCTTCAGTTTTTTCCTACCATACTTCCGTGCGTCCCTCATTTAGGTATTTCCCGCGACTTTGAAGATACAAGCAACCCAACACACTTTTGAACGGCCATAATTCCTTTGGCCTAACCTTGGCCATCATTTGATCAAAACTTTATTCCATATGCCAACCCCACATCTAATCAAAAATTCTGCCTAAATCCACTTGAGTTCTCGCATACTTTTTTCAAGAAGAAGTATGCGAGTCATGTCATCAAACACTCCTTGAATATCAAGACGTAAAGCCAGCCCAGACTCAGGCCTCTGTATGAATGTATGATTACAGTATCCTGCATCCGTCAAATCAAGATCCTGACATATAAGCTGACTATTTAACTTTGATCTCTCTTGTCAACTCTCAAGTGTGGAGGAGAGGTTCAGGTGTTGTTGGTCGTGTTGCCAGGCAGATTAGAGGCAATGAAATGGGCGGGAAGTGATACGTTGCTAGGTCAAGAGGGGCACTGGTGGCCATCATGGTAATGGTTGTTATTACGCAAATTGGACTTGTTTTTATTAGTTAGTGGAGTGGTAACTATTACTGTATGGTATATAGTTTGCTGAAAATAATGTAACTGTAGAAGTGAACATTGCTAAAAAAATACACAGTTAGTTCAAAGGGAATTCCGACTCTCATTAAATCTTATAACAGATCGTAAGCAAAAGTTACAATCGACTAGTATCTTACTACATAAATAACAAAACATATAATATCCATTTTATCGGTGTTTTCGAAGGTCTTTGAATCCATGTTGTGTCCCATTTTAACATCGCACTTCAAAACAGTGCTAGCTGCCCAACAGCATGGATTTTACACGAAAAGATCCACCACAACTAACCTAGCCCTTTATGTCAATGACCGCAGCAGACTTTTTGACTCTCGCACATATGTTAATGCAATTTATACAGATTTTAGCAGTGCCTTCGACAATGTAGACCACAGGATCCTACTTCAGAAACTTTCGGAAGGTATATTCGGCCAGCTTCTCCAGTGGTTCAAATCCTATTTGACTGAAAGGAAACAGAGGGTTGTTGTAAAGGAGCATCAGTCTCCCTTTTATTACTCTACTTCTGGAGTTCCACAAGGCTCTCATATGGGTCCGATATTGTTTTTAGTATTCGTCAATGACATCGTGAACTGAATTCGTGTTGGTCCGATATTGTTTTTAGTACTCGTGGATGACATCGTGAACTCGATTCAAACACAGTGAATGTTCACTGTTTGCAAACGATGTCAAGTTCTACAGACAAATAAACACGACCAGGATTTCTAGATATTTCCTTACTGCAAGAGGATCTAGAACTGAACATGATGTATCTTAATGTTGAAAAGTGTCACCACATGACCTTCACTAAAAAACGGAACACACATCCATTCTCGTATTCTCTGAACGATTTAAAACTGCGGCGGGTTGACACAATTCGCGATCTAGGAGTATGCCTCGACAGTCAGCTCACTTTCGTTTCACACGTAGACAATATCATCAAAAAGGCAACCAAAATGCTAGGATTTTTTAAGCGTATCTGCCATGAGTTTAACCGTATAGTTCGGACTGTACCCCACACTTTGGGGCGCGACAATCATACCTCCGCTGGCTCAGCAGTGGTTCATTTTGGACCCCAGATTTAGGTTATACGACATCCTAATTAGTAACGTAATTATTGATAAAGCATTTATGTATAGTTATTACTATAAGTTATTATTGTATTTTATGTCTTTAAACGGGTTTGTTCTAAATTTAACACATTTTTGATAATCACCCATTTATTTAAATGAACCGAGTCGATCGAAATAATTTAAAATAATAAAAGTTTGATACACTCAATCGATTAGGCTGAATGCAATTTTTAATCGATTTTGAGACGGGTGAATGGACAGCACAAAAAAAACAACTCCAAGGAAATGTCATGTTGCAAGGTTTCATCAACTTTTTAAGCAAATTTTGCCAGATATTGACTTGTATTTTTAAGAACTTTTGTATAAAAAAATAGGTACATAAGGACACAAATAAAATGAGTATATCTTTATTTTGTCCATTTGCATCATTTCAGTAAATGAAAAGATTGTTTATGCACATATTTTGAGCAAATATAAATTGTCTACCGTTTGGAAAGGTGTAGTAATTCGTATTTTGCAGTAGACTGACGCGGTTTAACTGACCTCAACATATAAATAAAGATATTTTTTACAAAGTTACTGTGTAAAATAGCTGCGTAAACTTATTTTTCTGAATAAATTCGAATGTTGAAATTTCAAGTAAATTCCTGAATTTCATGACGTAATTTGCAACAACCTGTCGACGCTGAGTCGACAGGTTGTTGCTAATTACGTCATGAAATATATGTAATAGTATGTCATGTGTCAAAATCTTGTCGAGCAGAGTGGTTAAGTCCGTGCGATCCCTTCAACTTCTCTTAGCCACCTTGGTCAGAAGAGTACTGGACTACGCATCGCAGGTGTGGAATCCTACCTATAAGATCCATATTGATCGTATCGAACGTGTCCAAAGAGACTTTACCAGGCATCTGCGGTATAAGTAAAACAGCTGTGCTCACACAGCTTCTTATCCTAAGAGGTTAAACCACTTCAAACTAACTACCAAAACTAGAAAACCGCAGAAAAACATGAACCAAATATATTTTTTTCAAAAGTTACAATGGCTTGGTCGATGTTCCTGGGCTTCTGGACGACATAAATATATCTGTTCCCCGCTGTAGTCAACCCAGGCCTGACCGTAAAGTTGATTTATTTGTACCACCTGAAGCTCGAAAAACCTAGGGTGATCAGCGCCATTGAGCCGTTTCATGACCTATAATGACAGCCACTCTCCCACCAACGGCATTGACATTTTCTCCAACACCTTGGCTCAATTTCGAAGACAACTTTCTCGACAACTTGAGGAAATTAATCAACTGTTTTATTCCATCATTGCCTAATTCTCAATATTATGATATTGTACATTTTTACTTTTGATGAAAATGTATTTTTATTATTAATGATTAAGTACTAATTATTATTGATTAATTATGTGTTTTTTTTTGTATATTTTTATTATTAATTGATTACTTGTTATTGATTATTGACTAATTCTTTATTTTGTATCTTTTAATTATTATTTTTTCTGATTGATGTAAGTGCTGTGCATACCCTAAATGGAAAGTTCGCTGTAGTTACTAAAATTGAGATGATTAGTTTTGTCATTGTTCTGTGAACAATCAGTTGGAGTGCCATAATAAATAAATAAAATAAACGTGCTGGTTTACAAAGCAAAAAGGCCAATTCTGAATACAACATAAATACAATAGGGACATTTAATTTTAATTTCCAAAAAATATGTAACACAAACCGATAAAATACTATCGCTATAAAAATAATATCGCGTACTAAAAATTTATAAAAAAATATAATTGACGATCTTCCAAGCTCCAAGATTTTAAAACCAGCTGCATACATTGAAAAATATTATTCCAAATTCAAAATCCCTCGTTTCCTTTTCGACTTTCAACTGTTTTTTTATGCAAATAACCAGTCACCATGGGGGGTCACAGCTGCATAGTCTAGAGAACAATGATAATCCAAATTCAAAAGCCCTCATTTCTTTTTTTTCTTTTGCAGATAAACCAGTCACCATGGGTTCGATGTTCAGGAGCGAAGAGATGGTGCTGTGCCAGCTGTTCGTACAGCCTGAGGCAGCATACGTCTCCATGTATGAGCTGGGAGAAGCGGGGATTGCACAGTTTAGAGATGTAAGTTTTTAGCTTATAGAATACTAGCTTCTGCCAGCGGCTTAACCCGCGTGGAAATCGAATATTATCCCGAGGGAACATATCGGGATAAAAAGTATCCTATGTGTTATTCCTGACCATAATCTACCTCTGTGCCAAATTTCATTCAGATCAGATTCAGAAGAAGTAACAAACATACACACTCACAGACTTTCGCCTTTATAATATTAGTGTGATGAATTATCATTGCAGCTTGCTAATGCGCCTTCCGAAAAAAAACCAAGGATAGTTTAGCTTGCTCTTAGTGAAATGATTTTCGAAATCGATTCAGTATTTCCAGAGATGGCCTCCTGTAAACAGACTATTTAAAGTCTATATAATAATAGGGGTTAAAGTATGAAATTGCCGTTTTATTGTAATAGGTACTTCGAATTGACATAGAACCTTCATGGTTTGAGATTTTTGAGTGAAACTTTTTTCAGATGGTACCTATGAAGTTCTTCTTTTAAAAAATGTGCAACATTCGATTATCGACATTCAGTTGTTTTTTTTTATTCGGCTTAGACAGGAAAGATAGATACTTCGAAAATTCGAGTGATTTTTGAATACGAGTTCCGACGCGGAACTAACGCGGCAGAAACAGCTCGCAATATCAATGTTGCGTTAGGAGAAAGGACTGCTAATGAACGCACCGTGCGATTTTAGTTTAAACGCTTCCGTGATGGAAACTTTGATTTGAAGAACGAACCACGTGGAAGACTGCCCACACAGGAATTGAAAGAGATGGTGGAATCCGATCCGAGCCAAACTACCCAAGAATTAGCGGCATGGTTTAACTTTACCTTACCAACAATATTGACTCATTTGCGTCAAATCAATAAAATAAAAAAAATTGGTGCCTCATGATTTGACTGATCTGCAGAAAGAAACGCGTGTTGAAACTTGTGTTGTCTTATTGAAACGATACAGAAATGAAGGCATATTGGATCGAATTGTGACATGTGATGAAAAGTGGATTCTTTACGATAACCGTAAGCGAAAAATGCAATAGCTGACCCCAGGTCAAACGCCGCAACAGTGTCCTAAAGCAAAGCTTACCAATAAAAAGGTAATAATAACTGTTAGGTGGTTTCAGCATGGTGTTATTCACTATAGCTCCGACCTGGTCAAACAATAACGGCAGATGTCTACTGTGCCGAACTCCGAAAAATGATAGCAAAACTAGCAGTGAAACAGCCCCGACTCATGAATCTATCTTCACAATTATTGCTCCATGATAACGCGAGACCTCATACAGCACGAGAAACCGTTTTAACTCTACAAGAATTGCAATTAGAAACCATTCGTCACCCTCCGTATTCGCTAGACCTTGCTCACCAGCTAGACCTGACCAGTGGTAGTCCGTTGACTACCACTTTTTTCGTGATTTGGACAATTTTCTACGTGATAAAAAGTTTTCTTCTTAGGAGGCATAAATGACTTTCCTATTAGATGGCAGCAAAGTATAGATAAAAATGGTAATTATATTGATTAAATAAATATGTTAAATTAAAAAAAAAACTAATTTCAATTTTTCAATACAAATCTGCAATTTCATACTTTATAGTAGTGACAATCTAAGAAGTCGGATTTGACAGCTATAAAAATAATTAATAATAATTAAACTCGATGCTTACGTATATACTCTATTAAAACTACTCTCTCTCTCTCTTATTAAAACTGATGGAAAGGAGTGTTCGAGGAGTTCCTTGCACGTTATTCTCTATAGAGCTAGCGAATGTGCGACTAGATTCATCATTTTTTTGGTTGACAATTCAAAAGTAGGTACTTTTAAATGGTTTAGTTGAATAAAGTATTTTGATGTTGACTCGTTGTTATAGTGTAAGGCTAATATAGTAATCAATTAGGATTATGAATTTGATTTTTCAATTTCATAAGTACAAAGTTGTCGCGGCATGTAAAATGAGAAACTTAGCTGGACTACAATGAACTTCTTAGATGTAGGTGTAGACTTTTAAGATGGCATAAAACGTATTGCCTAAGAGTGCCTATGTTTAGGAATGATGCTAAGTGCTGCATTTGAATTCAATCCACGAGGCTGCGTGGTAAACATATTATCACAATTCCTTGTAAAAAGCCTGGCGGGAAAATCCAACATAGGACGTACACGATCAACAGATAAGATTTATCTTTTCCTAATGCAAAACTTCTATGCAAAATTTTTTTTTTTCTTCTTCTTCTTCTTTACATTGACTATGTCCTGTAACGATGCAAATAAAGTTACTCACAACATGCAATCTCATCAAACATCAGGCGGGCGAGCACGCCCTACTGTGACAGGCTTGAGTCACACATTTGTATCACAGTTTGGGAGCGAAAACCGTGATATAATGCGTGACTCAAGCCTATCACAGGACCCGTGCTCGCCCGGCTGGTATCACAAAAGTTACAGGCTTGAGTCACACATTTTTATCACAGTTTGGGAGCAAAAACCATGATAAAATGCGTGAATCAAGCCTATCACAGAGGCCGTGCTCGCCCGGGTGACGTACCATACCTTTCCAGAAAAGCGCCGTAAAACAAAGCTATATAACATCGCAGCTATTTTCCTCGAAGCGGTAGGCAAAGGTGAACTTTAGCACAGATAATAAGTATAATACTAGCATACAGATGCCTTATCCCATAGACAGAAACTGTGCTGACATAATTAGCGGACAATCGGACTAATAAATTTAGAAAAAGTAAATCGAACGCGTTCGACAGGCTTATTACGTAAGAAACAGCAATCAGCAATCAATGCGCGAGCAAACGCTTTAAGTCATAAAAATCGGCATTACCTACCTACAGTGTAGGTATGGTAGGTCTTACACATCACATCACACATCACATCATCAGCCTATTAATGTTCCCACTGCTGGGACACAGGCCTCCTCTCTGTAAGAGGGGATGGGCCGTAATCCACCACGCGGGCCCAATGCGGATTGGTGAATGTCACATGTCTTCGAATTTTTGGTTCTAGGACATGCCGGTTTCCTCACGATGTTTTCCTTCACCGTTTTTGAGAGCAGTGGTGATGAAATAATTTACACAAAGTAAAGCGCCTGCCTGGGTTCGAACCCACGACCTACAACTTGTAAGTCGCGGCTGATACCACTGGGCCACCACTGCTCCAATCGCACTTGCACTTACACAATCGTTTGCTAATTGCTCGCTGTTTGTCAAATGCATTTATTTCTAAAAATCCCGCCAAAAATTCTAAAACTTTTGTATTGAAGAGCAATTATTTAATAATTGCGGAAAATCGCTATCGTTTGGCTCTTGCAAGAAATGTAATAAGGCTGCCGTTCTGTCTCACTGTAATAGATGGTGTTAGAAGTGACTTGGGAGTAAAAGGTTTTACTCGGTTCGTGTTCTTTTTTCCTTAAATACAGTTACAATTTGTTTTATAGTATTTTTTGCATACTTTTAGTTTTATTGTACCAAAATGTGTTACAATACAAATTAAAAATCGAGTGGGAAAACCTAACAGTTTTATACAGCGCCATCTATTGGGATGAGTTTTTATTGGTCTGTTCAAATAAAATCTTTGAAATGTGAATTAAAGTTGTCAAAAAATAAAAAAAGCCCCAATTTTTCATAATTTTGTGCTGAGGAGAGTTATTTAAACAAGAACATACCTACATTTTTTATGATCATTTCTAGAAATTCTTAATATTACACAAAATTCAAAAACAAATCAATGATTATCACACCGTCTAGTGCAATTTATTTCAACCAAATTTTCTTTTTTAGCGTTGGGTCCCCATGACCTTAGTAAGCCCACATTTCGTTGTCATTTAGACCGATTAGGCACAAGTCCAGACTCTGAGCTGTTACGGAGAAAGTCTAGATGGAAAACCCAATAACACATTTCATGACCAGGAAATCCTCACCTGATTTGGTTTGGTTTAGTAGAATACTCACATACGACAAATGATGGAAAACTGCCATCCAAAAGTTGTTTATCACAAATTAATCACACTTATCTCAATATTTTGAAGGCACTGTCAGTCAATACCATGATCAGTTAAACACAAATCTGAATGCTGAAAAATCGGCGTTTGATTTGAATAAATAAAATTCGTATAATTCTTTACCACGATCTTCTGGCGAAGTTCCAAGGTTCACTCTGCAATTTGACAACTTTCATTTTCTAGTACACACCTGTCTCTGTTTGATCAAGTTTAATCTTCAATCTAACTGCAGCTTAAATAAAAGATTTTTAATTTTTGCAACATTATTGCCTACTCTTCTATTATTATTATACTTCTCATCAAGAATTTCCAAACATAAAAAAGCAGTTTTATTTTATTACTTATTTTTTTTAACATAAATATTATTACATAAACTGTTTCAAAATAAAAATATATTTGCTGGTCAGTAACCTTATTTACCGTTATTTATATAAATCCTAACGCCGCCGTTTAGCGTCTGATTGACACATTTTCATTTTCTATAGAGAATTTAAAATCTGCTAATCGGTTGCAACTCTCTGATTTTTAATTTCGTAGACCAAAATGACAGCTGTCAATGAACTTATTTTAAAAAAATGTTGCAAGCGCGGAGCATAGTGTTGTGTTGAAGGCTCAATCATAAGTGATTCATCGAATCATTGTGACATGACTCCTGAATTTATTTTTAATAATTGGTGTAAATACATGTTTTATGAATATAAACGTAATAGATTTAAATATAACAGTATTAAATAAACATTGTACATAAGCTATTATTGTAAAAAATTGAAATCAACAATAAAATAAATGCGACCGATAGAATGTCTGACATAAATGAATACAAATTAAAGAAAGGCCGCTAGTAAAAATTAAACAAATGTATTTATTTACCGTGGCATACTTCCATTTCCGAACTACTTCGATGTACGATCAATCAGAATGCAACACTATTTTATGTAACGATAAAGTGGCAACTCACCAAATGTGATATTACGTAATTACAGAAAAGGCCCCATAACGGCTACGTAATTACAGAGATTTTTATAAATAAGGCCCCTGTTATTGAAGTGTTATTTTTCATTCAAAATCACCTCGAAATTTACACTTTAAGCCACATTATATGCAAGCCATCGGATGTCAATTAAAAACATCGGATTTTTATAATTCAAAAACCCTGTGTCTTCAAAACACGAGAGATCGATTCTCCGTCGATCACCGGCATTTACCGTAAATTTTTTATTGTTTCTTCTTCACCCGGCCTTCACCCTATTAACTAACACTATTTGTGTTTCTAAAAGTATCTAAAGATGTTTACAGTAGCACATAATATCTGCGGCCGAGTGTAGATTAACTGAAGTAGATGGAAAACAGTTTGCGTGTTTTGTTTATTTATTCGGTAGTGCTTTCTCAAAACTGTCTTAGGTCTTTTAGAAAAGCCATCTCTAGGTTCATGTCACTGAAAAAGTCACAGGGTTGATGTTACCTAGGGCATGCATTTCGAAATATCATAGTTTCGAAATTTCGAAACTGGATTTAATTTAAATATTATGTTATATTATATACAATTATGAAATAAATTATTGGAACCAAAAGAGGATCATATGAAAATGAGTCTGAATACGAATCTAAAGCCAATTAGACCGTTGCGTTGGGCCACCTTGTGACCATGTGTGCTAACATTACAATAAAACAAAGGCTAATCATGGTGTTAAATAAATAAAGAAGAGTAAAATAAGCTCGGCCATTTAAAAAAACCGAGCTTTTTAATAATGGTAGCCAGTGAGGGGTATACTTTGACAAAGTCTGCAATCGTTTGCTGGGAACGCCCATATTTTTTTTGCTATCACGGAAAACTTCGCCTGAACTCGCGCAGGAACTTTTGGGAAAAATACCAGGCGGTGCGGTTTTTTTACCTCATTAAAACTAAACCAGTAATCATCATCAGCACTTCTTAAAATACTACATGCTTGGGGAGACTATAAAGGTGTCTCCGTTGAGCCTCACTGTGCACGGCAGCACGTGATCACTGTGCCACTGTCTTTCCTAAGGTCACTCGGTGTACGGACAAAATCTCCACTCTAAGCGCCCGATACCCCGGAGTTCCACCTGCATTAAGAGCCCCTACAAGTTTAACGAGCCAAAAACAGAAAACAGCTACTTTTTCAGCGAAATTTTCTCAATAACTACAAGATATATGATAAGTCTTTTAATGCAATTTTTTGCGTCATATAGTTATCTAGTAAATAGACAAATTAAATTAGAAAAAATAAATTCCTAACACACGTTTTTATGAAAGCCCGAAACACCAGGTTTTTCAATTGCTTTTTCAGCTTACTGGTGGCGAATAATATTCTGCAAAAAAATGGTATGGACTGGGCATATATTATACTAGTAAGCCACAAGTCTACATCGAGGTGGTTGCCTCCACGATGCCTTCTTCTCCGAGTAGTATTGGCCTTCTCACGATTCCACTCGGTGGCTATTTCACCGGTGGCTATTTCACCGCCGCCAGCATATTCCTCACTAATACTGGCAGAGACGGATCTTGCCCGATCCTGGCAATTAAAACCGACCACTCAAAGGCCCAAGAAGGCACTCCTCGATCGTGTGCTGTGCAGAATTCAAGTTGCCTCTACAATGATGGCTATTTACCGTGGATCTCTCACCCAATCCTATTCAGGTACTCACCGAAGCAACCGTGCCCGATCAGTACCTGTAGGAGATGCGCTCCGCTCTTTTCAGCCAGCCACGTGCTATTCAGTGTCAGCAGTGGAGTATTTGTAGTAGAAATCTTGAGTAAAAGAAAATTCACCTCACCAGACTACAAATTTTGCATTTTCAGTTTAGTTTAAGTATTATTCTGATTTTCCATTATATTTGGTTCCTCAGTTTCGAAATTTCGAAACTGAGGAGTCCAATTTCGTAAGCTAATTTCGAAATTGAAAATGTACGAAACTGCATGCCCTAATGTTACCCAGGAGGGACTATTATAATAAAGACTTGGGGCTTAGTGTATCATCAGACTAATTCTCGTAGGTGTCATTAAAGCTACTAATCCGTTTAGTAATATCGTGAGTGGGCAACAAATTATAGACCACCCCAAGTCTTTGTGTGGGTGTTATGATAGGCGACTAACCGGTTATGTAGGCTGTGTAGTATTTTAGTGACGATATGGATGATACTGATGCACGTCAGCAGTGTACAGAGGCCTTAGTGCGAGTTTTACTCACGCTCAATCGCGTTAACGTAAACATTAATTTGTATTGAAACTGGATAAGCACCGTCTGGGGATGGTAAGGAGAAACCTCATTTGTATACATTTTGACATATTTGAGAGATCGTTTACGTTATCACGTGTAAGTACGTTAAAAAACTCGGCATAAGCATACAGAGTATAGAAATATAAAAAACTAAATCTATGTTCCAGAGGGCAAGAAGTGTCATTCAATCATCGAAAGCGTGGCGATAGCGATTGTCTAAAAGGCAAAATTGTATCTGATTGACAAGCGATATCGAAAATTCACGTGATCAATCCCTTACATTTTGACATTTCGATTATCGCCTTCGCCATCGAGTGCCACTTGTCTAGAGACTCTGTTTCCACCTGCAAGCAACTCGCATACAAATTGCATTACATTGCGGGCCACCGAGGTACAATAATTGCATGCGAGTTGCTTGCAGGTGTAAATGCGTCCTTAAATAAAATTCTATCAGAGAGAAAGATTGTCAAAACTCCAATAAGATTGACAAGCACTAGGTGATATGTCATTGTGGTGAATTACAATCTTTTGACATCATATTTGCTGATAAAATGTCATTAGTAGATATCCTAGTAGTTTGGAATAACCCCAAACTTCCGTATCAAAAGCCGATATGTAATAATAATCTCATCTTCCTGCCCTTATCCCATGTTACTTGGGGTCGGCGCAACACGTTTTCTTCTTCCATACCGCCCTGTCCCCCGTCACGACATCACTGACTCCCTTTTTCTTTCATATTACTCCTCACACAGTCCATCCATCTTTTCTTTGGCCATACCCTCCCTCTCCATCCATCCACATTTGTATTCATAACTCTTTTAGTAACACGCGTTTCATCCCTCCTCATCACGTGACCATACCAGGACGAACGGTTTCCTTTAAAATTTTCACTGGCGCCACTTTCAAACTGCCTCTAATATACTCATTTCTCGCTTTATCCATTCTCCTCACTCCGCACATCCATCTCAACATTCTCATCTCTGCTACATGCAATCTCTTTTCATCTATCTTTTTCGATATGTAATAATAATAACTTATAATAAGTTTGTTTATTATTATATAGATCATGGTATGGACCACCAATAAAAGATAACAGAAGCTTCATACACAAAGGTCAAAAAATAAGAACTCGGAATAAAAACAGTATCAGTAATAATAAAAATATTGCTGTTCAAAAATTTTGCTTTTCGGTGAATCCTTCAGTCCCTAAAGTCATCAATCACCTTATTGATCAAACTGAGTCCTATTTAAACCTTCATTCATGATAATGTCAATAAGAAGATAGAAATACATTCCAACCTTGCTTTCAATTTGAAACGATGACTTCAAACAAACATTTGGAATGACAGTTCAAGACAGGGTTGTGTGTGATTGTTGACTATATCCTCGATCCGTACGCCATTGCATGTGTGCATCATGTCTCAATGAGCGTATACGCAAGCTTGATGTCATTGGTTACCACGTAGACCTTCCGTAGCTTGTGGCTAAATAATAGCAGCCACACGGATCGAATTCGAGGTTAAGCAATGCCTGCCGAGGTTGTTCCGTGGATACCAAGACTCCGCCGTGCCTCGGCAAGCTCAAGTAACTTGACTGCCGCTGCTTAAACGTTGGTGCCAGCTGTCATTTCAAGTTCTTTGACAGTCGTTACTGTTAGTCCTGAAATTTGATAGCAGTCTTGCCAAGGGGTATCGTGTAACCCAGTTACTGGGTTGTGGAGGTCAAATAGGCAGTCGGTCCAAGCAAAACACTGATATCAAGCTAAATCCGGTTGCAATGGAAGCCGACCCGAAAATAGTCGAGCGAGTTAAGCAAAATTATTGTAGACCTTCTGTAAGTAAATCTTCATTCAGGCGCGGATACCCCTCAGTAGTTGATTTTAATGTGAGATTCACGTCTAAACGGCTAGTCGTAATTTTTTGCAAAAAATATATGTTACATTAAACCATTTTCTTAATAATTTGATCTACGAATTGTGAGAATAATTTTGAGTTTTATTCGTATAACACGGACAAAAAAACGACAATCGCACCAAAACTGCCGTGCGTATTTTGTCGAAATTTTGATTTATTTTTTCACCATCTCAAAGACAATTGAATTATCTACATTTTGATCGAAAGGTTTTTTTAAGTCATAGAATAATAAGGAGAAAGTACAAAAAACTACCGAATTTTGGGTCGCACGGTTGTGAAACGAGGGCGCGTTTTGTTCCTTCAAGGTCTTTGGCGAGTGTCGTCGTCTTCAATATTATTATAGCTTTCCTGTTGAGAGCGACCGCTCTTATCGCCCATTAGCCACAATTATCAATATCTGTATTTACTTTAAACAAATCAAATACGATAACCGGGCTTCAAACTTGTCCTACATCATAAATAAACAAATAATATCAACTATCATTTGTCTGGGTGATTCCTTTGGAATTATCGATAGTCCTTATCATAACCTCGGTTGAAGTGTGATGACCGATTTGAATTAAGATTTTTCTTGGAGATTCTTAATAGTCACTGTCAAAAAAATCCCTATTAAATTTATTACAGTAAGAATTCGGTATACAAGCTGGGTTATTGGATGATTCGCACGAATTAGCTATGACACTGGTTCTTGTATCTAGTCTCAATTATTTTAAAGCTAGAATAGATTGAATTGACATGGCCCGTTTATACCCAACTGCCGAAGGAGGGTCAGTCTGTTTAGCAGTCTATGTATGTATGTATATATGTTTGTTCCTATGTGGCGTTCCAAAGTCCATACGCTTTGGCCAATTTTGATGATTCTTACGTCAATCGATTCTTCTTAACCTTGCGAGTGTCACTGGCAACATTAAAATTGAAAAATAGAAAATTGCGTCTTTTGGGCGCCATACCGTGGAGGCCCAATGTGTGGGGTATCAAAATAAAGGGTTTTAAGAGGTGATTTCAAAAATATATAACACTTATATGTTTAAATATACCTAATTCGATAAAAGCAGTCAAGATTTTTGATTTTTTTAATTGACTTTTTTTTTACTATATGACATAATATCACACATCCAAAATAAAATTACTTACTGTTGAAGAGACAAGAGGCCCTATCTTTCGGACAACATAATTCTCACAGGCCTGTCATGCAGCATGACTATTAAATTTTACCAGCCATGTAGGAGTTCCCAGCCTTGTACTGCGTTCAAAATAAAGACTTAGGTCGATCGAACAAGAATAGCCCACCACCAAATGACGCAAACGATTAAGGGATTGTACCTCTTCCTCCATTAGCTGATAATATAATTCTGGCTTCACTCATTCATTCATTCGTTCACAGATTCGTTCACTCTGACGTATTGACAGGTCTATATTTAGGTATAAATGATCGGAGATAGGTTATGCAAGTCTTGCGTATGAATACGAAATGGCATTTCAGAGGTCGCGAGTTCAAATTGTAAACTGATGAACTGTTGACATGTACTCAGTCCCGTTGTGGATTGTATTTGGTAGACATTGACCTTATTTATTTTATGCAATGTCAACTGAAACTACTTCTGTAATTACTATTAAAATCATCAAAGCATAATCAGTCTATAATTTTATTATCGGTTTTCTCACGATTTTTTCCTTCACCGTTTTTAGAGCAAAAAAAAAATCAGGATAATTTTTATACCTGTTTTCCAAAAAATATATAACAGGAAACTTTTCTTTTTCTCTGTGGCATAACAATCGAAAAAAAATAAATAAACCATAAGTCATAACATTTATTAATCTCAACCAAAACTCGCCCAGAAGTTTAGAGGAAATAATAGAACACCGATGCCTCTACAAAACCACGTTGAATTTTAATATTGGCAAAGATACAAGAATCCCAGTATTAACCAATAACGATCGGTAAGCCATAAGGAATTTGGCAAAATTGCCTCCTCCATTTATTTACATATTAAACCTAGTCATTCAGGGACACTTCAAGCCACTTTCCAAAATTATTTTCCGTTCCGCTTCCCCGTTTCACCTCGCGGTTTAGACGACACGAAAACGAATTAATATTCTTTATTTTAGGTCACCATGTACTATGGCTTAGAGGAAGACAGCAGATACTTCCGTCGCATCAAAACTGGATAATATTTGGGTTGACGTGTCCACCCCCCTTGATTTCGCGTGCCACGATCACTATTATGCACGAAACGAGGGAGTGTCTGTGTTTTCGTGACCTGTGTCGTGTGGCAGATTGTTTAGAAGGCCTATTTAGTTGAATGCCTAGGCGATGTGATTTGACACCGTTCATGCTAAATGTCAGTAAAAATTAATCAAAGAATCCAAGCTTTGAACACAAATGCCCAAAAGTTTGTGTCGTGCACATTGCTGCTGTTAAACCGGATGGGATCAAAACTGACCACTCTATCAAAACAGTGTAAATCAGCAATCAGCTTGGTTAACTGGTAGATAATGCCTCAGGTATTATCTACCAGTACGCCTATGTACTTCAGAAAGGCTAGCGTAATTCAAAATATCCGTTTCTGGTTGTTCTATATATAAGCAGAAGAGTCTGCAACTATAACCATGCGAAGCGTTACCTTTGCAGTCCTTACAGGTTTGTTAAAAACTGGACTTCTGTCCCCTCTGACTGCGAGCGAACTATCGATTGCACCCGACTCGGTTTGTATTTAATTTAGACTTTTCTACTGATTTATAAATGGCTTTCGTGAAGGCTAGCTCATTAACGATTGATCGTTTTCCTTAGGTGAAGGTCTAGACGGTTTTGTTGGCAATTAATTTTGATTAGGTTACCTTTGGTATTTAAGAGTCATGGCCTTGAAATTTCTGGGTAAGGCCTGAGCTTTACAAACCCGTGTGAACTAATGCTCAAGTAGGACATTTAGGAGGAAAATCTTCTTTAGAAGGTAGGTAAAAGTAATGGAATCTAGCTCAGGCTGACTGTGGTTTGACCTAATAGGTAGGTCAACTTAGATAGGTACCTACTCGTACTCAGGAACAAGTGGGTTATTGATGGCATAAGATCGCACCTATGGATGACTTTATGGCTTCCATGTTGTTTTGACATTAAAAATGCGGGGTTTTTAATCCGCGACTGGACAATCAAATCGGAAGGTGCTCATCTAAACTTCTAAATGAAATTTATTGAATGTTTTTTTTATGTTTGTAAACGTAATCTCTGGATCGGTAAGTATTTGATCCAATAACGATAATTCTTTCACTAATAAAAAGCTTATCTGTCGATGAGTGCTACAACTTTATATTCTGGCAAAACACAGGGTTCCTATAAAACATAATTGTTTTCAATTGTCCAATATCGGTACTGGCCGTGCGACGCTCGGCGCCTGAATCTGGAGGGTAACCATAAGCTCTTAAGAGTAAGGTTATTTTGAGTGTGTGTAAGGGACAGATGTATATGACTTGTATACATCTGTCACTTACGCGATCTCAAAATAACCTTACTCTAAGAGCTTATGGTCACCCCCCTGAATCAATATTGGACTCTTTTGGACAGTTTTGTTTGCAATATATTTTTTGATTTGCATATCCTATGCCAAATAAAATAATTAATTTCAATAAAAACGGAGATTGTAGTACATGAGCATATTCAAAGTTAAATAAGTACAAATTTATACCATATCAATTAAAAACAGGTGTGTGAAGTTCTGCTTTCCTAGCTAGGTTACAGAATAACCTGTATTAAGGAATAACATTCCCTGTCCCTTACAAAATATTAAAATTAAACTAGTACAAGAAAATCTAATACATTCTACAGTAATTTAGAAGCTATTCAATACTACAATAATGTTTATGTAGGTTAAGAAGAAATTGTAACCATAAAATTTTCTGTGTAAAATATTTTTAAACATCAAAGTCGTTTTGGAGGAACATGCAAAAGAAGCGAAACAAATATTGCGCGGTTAATGATTTTTTTTAAAACAAAAGTATTAGTCATAAGAAAAAAAACATGTTTTACAAATAATATAGTTGAATCAATAATATATAATTTTTTCAAACATTTTAACCTAGCGTAACGGCTAGGTTAAAAGGTTTGAAAAAATTAAAGGCGAATGCGTTACATAAGGGCCTTAAAGACGTTTCCATTTATATACTGTTCTTTATATTCCAAGTTAGTGAACAATATTGACAGCGGCAAAACCCCACCACAGCTTACTTGGCACCTTCAACTTTATTGTAACACTCTCATAACAAAATAAACACACCCTTTATCGATAAAAATAATGAAAATATCATGGCTGCGGCAACATTTCAGGGTATACCTATTTATGTTATTGGATAACAAACAGGCTGATGACCTACGTTTTGTATAGACCCCTATATTATAAAACTTAGTTCGCTGCCCTGTAGCACTTTACCGTTTACAAAAATTAGTAACAATCATTTAAATAAATAAAATAAATAAAAATAAAATATTCTTTATTTCGGACAAGTAACATCCATAAAGAAATCTGTAATAGTAGTAACACCAAAAGCTCATTACGGGGCGAACTTTAGGCACAAAGTTAATCAACTAATTTCAACTAACACTGAAACACCTATCTCAAACTGAATCACACCACTTTCTCTGGATGAACCCTTTCTGAAGATTTATTTAGTAGCCTGAACTGTCACCTATGAGCAAAGATCTCCTTCCAGTTCTTTCAGTATAGTTTTCATCTCACCAATTCTCGGGGAAGCCATCTAAAGCGTTCCGCCACCGTCTCTTCGCGGTCTGCCGTGAACAGGCCAGGTAAGTCAAGGCTCCAGTTTTTCAATACACGAGCCCACAGCTTAAACAGCTCCTTTGACGGGGCCCGCTAAGCCCGATGCCTGTCTGGGTCGCGGATAGATTTGAAAGAGAGTTACCGCGGCCCTGGCACAAGCAACTGAAGGAACACGGATGGGCTTTAGTCAGTAAAAGTCTGACACGCCCTCCCGCTTCGTTGAGTGCGGGAGAAGTCATTGGATGATTTACCAACCCAAAAAAAAAAGTAGCTTTAACTGCACCTGCCGACCGAGCACGGCTTCTGTGGTAGGCTTGGGTCACACATTTTATCACGGTTTTTGCTCCTAAACTATTATAAAATTTGTGATTCAAGCCTATCATAGTAGGCCGTGCTCGCCCGCCTGGACCCTGGTAGACATTACCCGCCCAGTCCCACTTCAGTTTTCAGTTTTTTTATTGCGTTTGCTACCAGAATGGATAGTGAATTGGAATCCCCAGAAAGCGTGGCCGTCCCCGTCTGGCTTCGAACCTTGTTGGCAGACGGTACGAGCGTCAGTAAGCCATGGAGCAAGGAGAAGCGTAAAACTCAAAACCGTACGCTATTGAGGACTACTGTTGACACCCTCTGCCCCATCCAGGGGAAATATAGGACTTGCTACCAGAGAACCCAAATCCATCAATTGGTCTTTAGTTTACTACGAATAGGGAAGGATACCGTGTGATAATAAAGCAAGCTGATGACATTATTGACATGAATAAACGAACTTGTCATGAGTTGCTTTTCCTGAAAAAAATCATAACATATTTGGGACCCTAATCGCAATATAAAATATACTAAAAATAAATTAATCAACATCAATTTTCCGAGTCGGTCCAGGCGTCTTTGAGTAAAACCGGAAAATTCATTTTATAAAATGATTCCGACGAATTGATAACCTCCTCCTTTTTTGAAGTCAGTTAAAAATTAAAAAGATAAAGCAGTTGTAAAAGTACAGTCATTCTAAGCACAATAGGCATTAGACTCGCCACCTATTACTGTGCACTAATACACACATAACAAAATCTGGGTGTACTTAGGTGCATCTCTCCCGAACCCTTCGTCCCAATACAGGCGTGATGTTATTCTAAATCCAACCTTACAATTACAAATAACCTTCTAAAATGGATATAAAAAATAAAAATAAAAAGATCCTATAAAACTGTAGCATCGTATGAAAAGGTCGAACATAACACGCGGGTCATCGGTTGCGATAATACTCAATACGTCGCTGATAAGAGTTATAGGAGTAGTTACCAGTATTGTGTAATACCATTACTTACATAAATACTTGTCATTTCTGTATCCTTTACAACAACTTCTGCTAGCAATTTCTTGATATATTTCTTGCGGCATCTATATTACGAACTACGAAAAAGACCTCACCATCATCATCATATCAGCCGAAAGACGTCTACTACTGGACATAGGCCTCTCTCAAGCGCCGCCACATTGACCGGCCCCGTGTGTCCCGCATCCAGCGGATCCTCGAAACTTTCACCAGGTCATCGTTCCACCTGGTGGGAGGCCTTCCAACGCTTTTCTGCCCCATCGGCCATCCATTCTGCGAGCAATGTGCCCTGCCCACTGCCACTTAAGTTTGGCAATTCTTCGGGCTGTGTCGGTAACCCTGGTTCTCTTGCGGATCTATACATTCGATCACGCAAGGACACTCCGAGCATGGTCCTCTCCATTTCCCTTTGGGTGACTGCAAGCTTTCTGATGAGGCCCATTGTAAGCGACGATGAAAAAAATAAGAAATGCCTGATGTCACACAAATCCTACTACGCGCAATCAAAGTTCTCCGTATGATTTGAACATATGCAACTGCCTGACAACATCATTCGGACTAGAAACCACATCCGTCTGGCTGGAGGATCTTTTCTTTTCAAAGGAGGATGCGGGACTTTACATCATGTAATTATTCTTACGACGGCCTTGCCACCGTTGAAATATTTTTTATAGCAAAAATTGTAATAGTGTCTACTGCCACAGATTACCTTTTTCAACCATATAAATATAAAATAGATATAAGACCAGTAGCTATGCAATATGAGTTATATATCGCCCTACTAAACATATAAAATTAAAACCCAACCAGAGTAAAATTATAATTAACAATTTTTTTATCGATAGTCTCGCGTTTGACCACTATCTCGCCTGATGGTAAGCGATGATGTGGTCGACGGTGAAGCATTACCATATATTACATACCTATGAATTTAAAAACCTCATCACGTAGATTCTAAGTGTCACTTGAGTTATAAGTGCCCTTAAATAGTTAGATGCACAGATCATACATTACCTTGTTTGCATAATTAGTATAAACAGATCGTCATTGCATCTTCTTGTTTCCTCTCTCTCTTGCATAAAACTCGCTTAGCCATTATCTACATTTCTACTTTCCTCACAGTGCAAATCTTTTGTAAAGAACTGGCTCTGTCATTATTGTTAACTCTGCTGGGCATGAGCCACCTTCCTTTTGATTCATGCATTCTTGGTCTGTCCCGGTCTCACCTTGGTCCTTGGTCTTACCATCGTACGGTCATTTAGTAGTCTTCTGTATTTCGCTTAGAGTTTTGATCTTATTCTGCTTTACTTAGGTATGTATATAATTCATAGATCTGCAAACATCTTAATGACATAATCCCACATAGACACAGTCCCACTTACTCCTGACCCGTCCAATTGTGTCCACTTGCACAAATAATTATTGTTTTTAATTAAAATGACAATGGCTAGTTTGTCAAGAGACACCTTGTTGACAATAGTAAAGTCATATGATGTGCTACAAGTAGAATTTATGTAATAGGATTGATAGTTATGTCCTTGAAAGGTTATACAGAAAACTAGAAAAGTACAGTAGATCCACCTTTTAAAGTACCGTTTGCTTCTCCATGTCTATGTCATAGAAGCCTTTTTGGTCTTGCACGGGGTTTTATTTACATTATGGTTATTTTTTTTATTTTTGCTTACTTCTCGTGTCTCCTGTGCGGATCACAAATAAATATTATTCTTTCCTTCTTGTTCTTTTGCTTCGTTTCTTTAAATTATGCAGAATAAGCAACTAGCAACGTCGGAGTATGCATGTACTTGGGTATCCTCATCAATACTTCATTTTCATTCCCTGGAACATAATTTTGAGCCACCGAGTCATCATCTTCCTACCTTTTTCCTTACTCGGGGTCGGTTTTCGCCTTCACGTCGCGCTATTATTCACTCCCTTTTCTTACAAGTAATTATTTACACAATCTATTACATTTATCGTTGGCCCTATATTCATATATTTTACTCCACATATAGGTATTCACATCCATACCAAGATAAACGATTCTCATTCAACTTTTTTGTCGCTGATTCTTTGAAATTTCCTCCAATGTATTCAGTACTTACTCTATTTTGATCACTCCACTTATCTATCTCATCACCGTTACTATACATGCCATATTTTGTCACGATAAAATTCAAGCTAGACGATTCACTTCATGTACTTTCGTTTTCTACCAGACAGTCTACAAAGCACTATTATCATACTTTCTTGACTCATCGTCAATTTTGTTCATAAAATCTATATTAAACGCGAGATTTTAATCAATGATAAAGTTAACACACGAGAGAAAGTTTCTAACTAGCATTTTAACAACGGCTGTTTTATGATCGTAATAAGAAAACAAAATAGCGCTGAATATAATAATGTCATTTATTATGACTACAGGGTCCACTTAGGAAACAATACAATATGTGTTTTAGTTTAACTTGTGGTTAAACTTTAAACATTACCTTTGTTAGATGTGGCCTTCGTGGAGGTATGTGCTATTCTATTATTCATAACGAATGTATTATTAGTTCCTGCCTATATTATTGACAAGGATCTAGGCACAACATCTAAATAAAACCTACTTGACTAACCATTAATTAACTAAAACTTCAATATGCTCCGAATTAGTACAAAAACATGCGTTTAATTCATAACATTCTTTGCCTTATAAAACTTATTTCTGGTGCCTTTGAAAACCAGTTTTTCTTCCGCACATGGTGTCTCTTTGGACTTTTTACGTAGCATAGTTACTATCATAATAAAGATAATTCTGTTGAAAGTGCTTAACATATTTTTTAACTGACTTACCAAAAAGGAGGAGGTTTTATGTTCGACTTTGTTTATTTTTATTTTTTTATGTTCACCGATTTCTCCGTCAATTGTGGACCGACTTTGAAAATTCTTTTTTGTTTGAGGTGAAGATCTGATGAAAAACTTCGGCGATATAGGTATAATAGAACTCTTCAATAAATGACGGCAAATCTCTCGGGATTGCTGCAACCGCACCTTTTTTTATTGATTATACCATTTCATAACATAACATCACGCCAGTACGTTCTAAAGGGGTATGCAGATGTGTACAGTTCACCTTGGAACACTCTCATTTCCCCGTTTATGTTCAAGATTCATGGTAGTCAGGTAAACTATTCTGGCATTATAGGTACCTTACTAAAGGCAAGTTGCCTATTAGGTACAACTGAAAAGTGAAAATAAAAAAAAAACCTTTTTTACAAAAAAACATAATATCGACTTCCAAATAAAAGTACTACAAAGTGAAAAATAACTTTATTTTTGAAAGTCGGTGCCCATAACGAAAAAATATTAAGGAAAAAATATTACCTACCAAAGAAAGTTATTTTTCACTTTGTAGTGCTTTTATTTGGAAGTCGGTAGTATAGTTTTTGTAAAAAAGCTTTATTATGTCCTATATGAATTGTCCTTTATAGCATTGATCTTTTATTTAGGACATAATGATTGTAATAGAGTCACGTGACTTTATCGTACGTAGAACTATATTCAACAAAATTTATTGTGCAATGCTCAATGAATGGTCCACCGACAATGATAACGTGAAATGGGAAGTGGTCCATTGTGAGATGAATAGCGATAGTTCATTCACTATCACATTGAGATCTGAATTCGTCCAACAATGAGTATTCCCTTCATGATAATAAGAATAACTCAGAAGAAATGTGACTAGCATTGCTAGCCTTCTTTAAGTTATTTTTATTACATTGTTTCCGCTATATTTAAAAAAAAAGCTGCTCAAAGGTTATCAATTCAACACGTATGTATGTAATATTGTTGGAATTGCACAATCTTCACATACGTTACTCTGTATGGGCTTCAAAACACGTTTGCCAAATTTCATAAGTGTATGTTTGTATGTTTGTCCACGCATTTCTCGGAAAGTACTTTTCTTATCGTGATCATTTCTTTTTTATTGGATTAAGTATCTCTCAACTTAGGGAACAGTGCAAGTTTCGTCAAAATTGGTTCTGCAGTTTTCAAGATATGGAACTACAAACTCCTTAGCGACAAATAGCACGAATGTGTAAATTAAGTTGTTATGGGTATTTTGTCAATGTTTTAGGTACCTTACTCACTTTTTAGTGATAGAGTACTAAAACTAAAAAGAGAGAAACAAAACTTTTTACAAAATAAAATTCACAAAAAGTAAACCGACTTCCAAAGCAAAACACTAAAAAGAGCATAAATAACTTTCGTTCCGGAAATCGGTGTCTTTGGTAGGTACCATTTTTTTTTAATCGTTTTGTGACACCGACTTCTGAAACGAAAGTTATATTTGCTCTTTTTAGTGTTTTGCTTTTGAAGTCGGTTTGTTTTTGTGAAAAAGTATTTAAATTTTTTCTTTTTCTATATATTATTTGTTATATCGATTAAACTTTCCCACATACTATTCGGCACTAGTGTTTAATTTATTGTTTGCCTGTACATCGAAGGGGAAAGGTTGGTTTGTAGATATCGCTATTAGTAATATAATCGCGCCGTTGTACCCTTCTTGATTAAAATTGTTTGTGTAAATGATCTTTGTTAGAAAAGTGGGGGGACCACGGGCAACACACGAGTTGGTGTTCAATAAAGCATATTGTATTCTATCTCATCTGAAATCGTTCAAAATACGATAGGATCCTTACCCTTGTAACACACTTACCTACATTCAACTTGAAGAGATCCATCAACATTATAGCCTCTTCAGATCATATTATCCAGCACATGACACCGATATAAAGAGGAAAGCCATAAAACAGGAGGAGTCAACCATAACGTTTACGTTCACGTTATTCGACAAGGCGCGGCCTCCAATAAAATGCAGATAAATTGTAATTGATCGCCGATATTCGGTTATATTGCGATATTCGGGAACCTTGACGTTAGCACGGTTATTGTTAACTCATAACTGCTTTTATAGCTTTCTTGTTATCGGGTAAAGATGGCAACTGTTCAGGAGCTTCAAAGCCACTTACTAGCCCAGCCTTTCAATAGAATTATTCTAAAAAAAATGCTTTCCTTACACCTTTAGCGAGGCTATTATTTAGAAAGTAGAACTAAATTCTCCATTTTGTTGTATTTATTGGAAGGTGATCTTATTTCACCAAATCCATTTGATTCTTATTAAATGTCAGTGATTTTGCATTTTGAATTCAAGATCGATATGAATCATGTCTGCGAAAGGGATGGGTCGAATAAAAAGCAACGGAAAAGCACGTCTGTCAATGTCTTTATTATGATTTGACAGAAAAAGTGAACACTGTCAACAACACAACAACTTGTGAAAAACGTTAACCAATGAGTGAAGCAGGAACATGCAAACATTTACTATCTTATTTTTGTAATATGACTATAATGAATGTAGCCTTATAAAAAATCACGCAATCAAATTGTAGCGACATTTCAGGAAATCAGTCGATAATTTAGCCCTACAAATAAATTGGCCCATCGCGAATATAATGGTGCTACCAATCAAATGCTTATTAACTGGATAGTCGTTAAACTTAATTGAAGAGTGGAAAGTACTGCTACTAAGTGGGAACTAATAACTAGTTGTGATACTATAAAGCCTTGAAATCTGCATGTGTAAAGAGCCTTGTGAGGCTGTATTTTTAGGTTTCCGTAGCCAAATGGCAAAAAACGGAACCCATATAGATTCGTCATGTCTGTCTGCCTGTCTGTCCGTCCGTATATCACAGCCACTTTTTTTCGAAACTACAAGAACTATGCTGTTGAAACTTGGTAAGTAGATGTATTCTGTAAACCGCATTAAAATTATCACACAAAAATAGAAATAAAACAAAAAAATTAGGCCCCATACTTAGAACTGAAACTCAAAATTTTTATTTCCTCAAATCCAAAAAAAAGTGTGGGGTATCTATGGATAGGTCTTCAATAATGATATTGAGGTTCCTAATATTTTTTTTTTCTAAATTGAATAGTTTGTGCGAGAGACACTTCCCAAGTGGTAAAAAGTGTGCCCCCACCCCTGCAACTTCTAAAATAAGAGAATGATATAACTAAAAAAATATATGATGTACATTACCATGTAAACTTCCACCGAAAATTGGTTTGAACGAGATCTAGTAAATAGTTTTTTTTAATACGTCATAAATCGTAAACCGCAATTTACCAAGTACGGAACCATTCGTGCGCGAGTCCGACTCGCACTTGCTTAATTTTTACTTTTATTTTTGTCTATTATTCAGTAGAGCTGTGAAAAGTTCTAGAGCCTTTTTCTTGTTTGTCATTCAGACAGTCAGACATGGGGTCTGGTGTCGCTTTAGGATTGACTTAAGGTCCAGTCACATATTTTATGATCTGCCCAATGAATAATAGTCCGGTCAAATTAGATAAAAAAATAGGGGTAGGTTTACAGTAATTCGCATAGAGCTGAAAATTAGTACGAATGTTCTGAAAACCATTATAAATGAAATGTAAAAAGTCCCCATCGATCTCACACTTGCGAAAAATTTTATTCAAGGTCAAAGGTCACAAATATGGGTTTTTGCGTTTTTTAGTCGAACGGTAAGTTTTATGATAAAAATAGGTCAGACAAAAATGTAGATTAAGCAATTATCTATAAAATGCACAATTTTTCTTCTAAACGTTACCGTTTCTGAGATATAATGGTTGAAAAAGTTGTATTCTTCATAATATAAACACGTTTCCACGCCACCTGGGAGGTAGTGTACTTGGCGCGTTTTTTTTTAACGTGGTTTTCCCGATAGGCCTATTCTACAATCTATTGTGATCCTGTTTAATTCAATACTATTCAAAATTATGTAAAAACTGGTACTATTGGAAATGACGAAAGCCATGTGAATTCAAAAAAATTAGGTAATATTATCCGTCTCATTCATAATGATTTGATAATTCTGCTTCCTATTGTTCTTGTTCGTCTTCTTGTACTTCTTCTCCTTCTTGTTCTTCTTCTTCTTCTCCTTGTTCTTCTTCTTCCTGTGGGATCGATGGGGACTTTATACATTTCATTTATAATGGTGTTCCGGACATTCGTACCAATTTTCAGGTCTATGCGAATTAATGCACTTTCAAATGTCTAATTTGACCGGACTATAAGCATATGTCCATCCTGATGAACAACCGTCCAATTTTCTAATATTAGTGGTTCTAAAAATGCTAGTTTCCTAACAATATCGTCAACATTTTTTTTTTAATAATATTTGTTTGTGAACTGAAAATCTCTGAAGTATGGCATGGCATATTTTTGCTTCAAAATAACATAATTTTCTTTCTTCCACAGTTAAACCCCCACGTGAACGACTTCCAGCGTCGTTACGTCAGCGAGGTCCGGCGTTGCAGTGAAATGGAACGCAAGCTGCGATGGGTAGCTGGTGAGCTTCCGGAACCACCTCCCCCGCCGAAACCAGACCGCTGCAGCTTGAGCCCCAGGGAGATCAATATGTTAGAGGTACGTGGGTCAATGAGCCTCTATAAGAGATTGAAATGGAACGCAAGCTGCGATGGGTGGCTACTGAGCTGCCGTAACCGTCTTAATCAGCTTGAGCCCCAGGGAGATCAATATATAAGGAGTACGTTCGCACGCAACGAAATGAAATAGAACACAAACTTCTGTGGGAGGCTGGTGAGTTGTTGAACCCCTTCCCTTGTCAAAATCAGTTCGATCCAGTTTGAGCCCCAAAGAGATCAATATATTAGAGGTAGGTGTTATCATCATCACCGTTTCAGTCCTCTGCTGGTAAAAACCTTTCAAAAGCGTCACCACATCGGCCGGTACTATGCTTCTCAGATCCAGGAGGTCCCCGCACCCTAGGTTTTTGTACTCCTGTACATTTATCAGCCTATAACTTTCTTGCTGTTCGTACTCAGGCCTTGTTTGTGAATTAAGATCTCCCAAAGCTATGGTTGGTTACTGTTGGTTATACTTGGTACCGTTAGTTGCAAAGTATGTATGGCCGTCCTTACAGCTCTAAATGAACCTTTGTTCGGTCATTAAATGAACAACTTAATGTCAGATTTTATCTTATGTGGCCTACTAATCTTTGATCAAGTCTCATCAATCAATAAAATACATCATCATGTAAATCTTTAACAATAAACAATAACTCTAGAAGAAGCTATATGCAAAATACTGGTATCTATGCATGAGAGACTGGATACCGACCCCAAGATAGTTTGTACGGCTAAGCAGATGATCATGATGACTAAACAGGAATGTATTGAGATAGGTAGTAGTTTATTTACGCGTAGTGTATTCAATTTTATAGCGGATATTCTATATCTTGATTCTTCGCACTTCATAAATAGTTCACTAAGAAAAATAAAGGAATGTCTGCATTTCTTCCGCAGATCAAATAAAAAAGAATATTTTTCAGTTCAAGTTCAGCCTGTCAGTACTGTGACGTGTAAATCCATCAATCATGATTGAGTTGTGCAAATGGGATGTGTTATTCGTCCTGTATAGCTCTAACAACGGTATTATAATGACATTGGCACATCATGGTAGCAGGAAGTCGGTAGTTTCAGTAGTAGTAAAGTTAGCATATTTTTTTACTCGACTGCCGAAGGAGGGCGATATGTTTATCAGTCTATGTATGTATGTATGTGGCGTTCTAGAGACCAAACGCGTTGGCCGATTTTGATAGATGATTCTTACGTCAATCGATTCGTCATAACCTGGCGAGTGCCACTCGGAGTCACTCGCAGTCGGAGGATACATCAGGTTATGGTCAGCCAGCTCGCGAATATGTATCCTCCGACTGCACAGCATGATTTTCTTCTTGTTTACGTCTTTTTAGTTCGCTTCTTAAGCAGTCGGGTTTTTGAATTGACTTTATTTTTATTTAACATGATCTGTCCAATACAGGCTCAAAGGGCGCCCCCATTTCTGCCAATTCTGTTGGTGTTGTGCTGCATCTCTCCAATTTTCGATGAAGCCATCAGGCGTCCTGCCATCTTCAATTCGGCGTCATCCTACTTCTATTATAAACGTGAAAGTATGTGAGGATGGATGTTTGTTACTCTGTCACGCAAAAACTACTGATTTTGATAAAACTATACAGAAATATCTACAAGAACCGCTCCGCGGGTGTAGGCCTCCTCCAAAGAATCCCAATGTTTTCTATCTAGGGCTGATTTCATCCAGCCTGGGCCAACTGTTCTGGTTATTTCATCTTCCCATCTCATAAGCGGTCTACCTCTGTAGCGTTTCCCACTTGGGCCCTTCCACGATGTCACCCTTATGGTCCACTGGTTCAGTTTTTGGGCATAACTAAGAGCATCAGTAGCTTTTGTTATGCTTCTTATTTTAGAGCTTCGTATTTTTTGTATTTATATGTATACATCAGAATAACACAGGCTATCTATTATATAAATACAAAAATGAACCCCTATTTCCCATGGTCACGGCATCACGCGTGAACAGCTGAACCGATTTCGCTTATTCTTTTTTTGTTGTGTTTTTATTGTTAATAGTACTCACTGTATTTAAAGAAAAAATATCCATACACCGAGTAAACGCTTTTACTTGCAAGACGCTGCTAACACCATCTATCTACCGCCATGGAACGGAACCGAACGCGAACGATGTACAAAAATAATCGGTTCAATCTGACGAAAAACTCTAGTTACTTCGGCGCGGTTTCCTTGTACGGGATGAGGCATTTGTATGCTAGTATTAACTGAGATAAAAGCAATGGCATTCTACTATTTCCCAAAACATACGATTTAAGCTAGAACTATTTGTTTATCTTGGGGTCTTCCCCAGAATAACGTCGTGTATCATCTAAAATTAACTGACACAAATAAACATTATTTACAAAATTATTTAACAATGTTATTTAAAGACTACGGGCCACCTTTTCAATCTACTATTTGAGGAAAACAAAATTTAAAAAAATTGTTTACAGATTTTGTACACAAAATACCTGGCGTATTTATTCTTCAGAGAAAAATTATCTGATCATTGAAGAATTGGCCCTAAACAATCAAAATTAAATAGTGTCGAAGATATCTGTCAATTCCGCTAACCCGCGCTGAGCTTCCGTGGTGGATTACTTTCCACTCCATAAATCAAAGATGAGACCAGGGGTCGTACTATGCACCTTTTGTCGACGTTTTATAAGTGCCCATGTAGGCCTATGTGAAATAAAAAAAAATTGGTTTGATTTGAAAACTCAATGTGCTTCAAACCGGCGCACGGTTGGCGCAGTGGTTGAGCGATTGACTGCTGCGCTGCGTGTCGCGGGTTCGATTCCCGCACGGATCAAATATTTGTATGACCTACAGATAATTGTAACGGCTCTGGGTGTTTTTTATGTGAGATTATATGTTTGTAAACGCACCCACGATACAGGAAGAAATTCCTAGAGTGGGGCAACGTTTCTAAAAAAAAAAAAAAAAAATATGTCATCATGTTTTCGTAGTGGGAGAGAGACGTTGTTATACAGAACGAAGAGAACTATACCGTTTTCACAACGTAATCATGATGGAATTGGCACGTCATACAGGTACCCTGACTCCCACCCAACATCGTAAGCATGACTAGCTTATGTAAAATAGTTTACTCACTATTTACCGATACGAACTGCCTTTAATAAATTAACACGAGGACAGACATACGAAGAAGGATTGTTGATAGCTTCTCAGAGAAGAATACTAAATTACTACAGAAAAAAAAACATGCCAGTGTCATTAAGAGCAAGATTAATAGTGATGTACGACGTAAGAACAACACTATTAATCCAGCTTACGCACACTAACATCTGTTTAATAATTATTACCAGACCAGACACCATAATACTACTACTATAAATACGATGCTCAGATGTATGTTTGTTGCTCAATAGTGCCGTAACGGCTGAACGGATTCTCATGAAATTTAGTACTGAGGTGGGATGTTGAAAGTTTTTGCGTTGTGTAATAAAACACTAAGATATTAATGGGTTTGTGGATGGAATCAATGCACTGGTTGGGCGTGTGTTTCCTGTGAAATGGGTCATGGTTTCGAGCTATACAAGAAACAAGATGAGAAGGCACTTGTATGGCCAACTGTTTTTAGTCTGCACATTCGTGTTCTATGAGGAATTCTAAATGGGATTTTTATTCCATCAATTAAAGCGTACAACTTCTGCATAATCATCCGCTTTACTTAGCTAAGGAAATAATATTTAGAAAACAAAGAATGCCGTAGAAAACACTTTTATATGCTCACTCTCGCCAAGAACTTAACTCAGAGTTAGCTGCTAACTGCTATAACCCAGGCCACAAGTCCCGCAAGCAGGCCTTATCAAACTATTATTATTGCGAATTTTTTTTCGTTATTTTCCACTTCCAAAGACAAACAAAATGCATTCATTTAAGTTACATAAAAAATTATTTAATCCCAACAATATCTAACTTTATTAATCCACACACATCTGTGAAACAATTATTAACGGCAAGGTTACACCAATTAGATCCCTCAGCGACGCCGGCGCAGGATATACACGTATTTGTAGCAGTCGACGTGGCGGGGATCACAGGACCGAGTTATTGTTATTTATGAGTCGCCATGACATCATGCTAGTTGTCTGAGGATGTCGTAATAGGCTGTTAAGGATGGATGGATGGCAGGGTCCGACCGTGGGCATTATAGTGTGTGTATATCACAGAGTTGTCAGGTAGTTGTAAAGGTGTCAACCAGCCATTAAAATCGATACTTAACGGTTGTCGATTTAGTACATTCTTAATTCTTTTCTTTTGAGAATTTGAATTAAGAATCTGTTAATCAATATTTAAACTTCACGTTAGGGTATTTTTAAATAAGGCCCTTTGTTCGATGAAATCAATAGCTAAAAACTGTTAGAGTCTGGCAAACGAAAGTAGACACTCGAATTATTTGCAAACTTTTTATATGGCAATGCTATACTATACTAATGACAACCTGATTTGTTATAGTCTTGATAGTAGCATTTATTAAGTGAAAAAATTATAAAACAATTAAAAGTGGATTACGGGAAATGTTGTTTTGCACGATGTCTAAATTTCAAGAAAAAGAACTGAAGAAAGACGTCGAATTTAAACAAAAACAAGATTATTTACTCGGGTGTGAATAAACCAAAATCATTATAGAATACTGTTAGTTTTTTATTCAGATTGCTACATAATAACTAGAGTATTACCTACCTAAAGTACTTATAGTATTTTTATTAAGACAAAGTAAAATAAATAATTCTAAAGTATCAAATTAGTTTCTTCCAGGTAATTAATACTAGTTTTAGGGTTGCTATGCTGGTATTTTTTAAATTTGCCGCGCTTTTTCAGTCTCTACCTTTGTTTGCCAGACTCTATCCAATATGTAAAGACTAAAACAAGAAGTTTCATGTAAGATTAAGGCGATGATAGCTCAGTGGTAGTGACGTCGGATACCGAGACGAAGGTCGCGGGTTCGAATCCTACAATGAGCTTGAGCTTTCGGTGAAGGAAAACATCGTGAGGAAACCATAGCACGGTGGTAGGGTACTTTGTAGTACCCGCCTGGCTGGCAACCACCCTCAAGTTGAAAATCTGTCGCCAAGCACCTTCCGGTGTGTTCCGACAGCAGCACTTGAGAGCCAGTTCCCTTCTAGGCTTTGTGTGCTTACCACCATCGGCCACATCATCACTGACCACGGTGAGATTGTGGTCAAACACGGGCCTATACATAGTAAAAAAAAAAAAAGAAGATATTTTCTGAAAATGATTCATGAAAATTCTCTTGAGAAACCGGTAACTAACTCTGCCAAGTCTTATTAGTCTAGTTACCTATGTGCATGTTGGAGTTGGTACTCAGTATTACTAGCAGCCTAATACCAGAAACCAATAGCGTAATCATAATCATCATGTTTCTTATTTATTATGTAATCAAGCTTAATAAAAATGAATCTTCATAAACGCTGGAAAATGGTGATAACCATTTTGCTGCGTCAACGTATGATGGACGTCAAACGTTATCCTCGCTCGACACTCATTATCAGCCTATTAATTAATAATTATTATTATTTATTAATGTTTCCACTGCTGGGACACAGGCCTCCTCTCTATGAGAGGGGATGGGCCGTAATCCACGACGCGGGCCCAGTGCTGGTTGGTGGATGTCACATGTCCTCGTGAACGGTTTCCTCACGATGTTTTCCTTCACCGTTTTTGAGAGCACACCACTGCTCTTACACAAGTAAAGCGACACTCAATCTGCCTAGCCTTTTCCCAACTAAATTGGGGTCGGCTTCCAGTCTAACTGGATTCAGCTGAGTACCAGTGTTTTACATGGAGCGACTGCCTATCTGACCTCCACAACCCAGTAACTGGGTAACACGGTATCCCTTGGCTAGACTGGTGTCAGATCTCAAGCTTCTGACTACTCATAACGACTGTCTAAGATCTTCAAATGACAGCCGGGACCAACGGCTTAACGTGCTTTCCGAAGCACGGAGGAAACTCGGTATATTGAAATGGCCACCCATCCACGGACCGACCTCGTCAAGCGTAAGCAACCTTGAAGATCGACCCGTGCGGCTGTTATTATTTAGCCACGAGCTCCTCAGCAAAGTAAAGCGACACTGCCATACGATTATTGTCTCATTGTCTTTAATAAAAAGCGACAATTCCTCCACCTATCAATGCACTGCAATAACTGCAAGTGGTCATTAATATCAAGATTTTACTATTTGTTACGAGTTCCATGAAATTCATTTGTCGACCATTTAAATTTTAATGGTCTCTCTACACAAATGTGCCAACAGTTGTCAGCGTTATTTTCCACGGAGCCATTTTGTTTTACAACTTATTCGGCAAGCAGATGGAAACGTTTAAATTTCCATTAATATTCTTACTATACCTTGTGGAAATAAGGACTCGAAAACTAAAATTATTAACAATGAATTAGGTGGTGGGTACTATTAATTAATTACTGAATCGATGACTGTATAAAAATACATAGCGATCGTCATTCATAAGTATTCCAAGTTACTTTGAACGATCTCAACTCGATTCACACTCCAAGACAACGGAAAAATCAAACTTTTTTCCCAACAATATATTCAAATCAAGCTAATATCTGTCGATTTGATGATTCGTAGTGGAGTCGAGTTGACTGAAGTTGGACATGACTTGGAATATGGACCTTAGGATCTTATTTAAACCTCATGGTATATGAAGAAATGACCAGTAGTGTAAACTTCTAACAAATACCAGTTTCAATAGCCAATACTTCTGTCAATAACAGATAAACAATCAAATTCAGTTATTCATCGCTATTTCAAACAGCAAAAACAGTTTTTAACCAGAGTTTTTTCATGTTCCAGGAAAGGATCGACTTCATCGAAGGAGAAATCCAAGAAATAACCCGAAACGCACGAAACCTGAAGAGTGACTACCTTTCCCTCATAGAGTTAAAGACTCTGATAGAGAAAATGCAGACATTCTTCCAAGACCACAGCCAACAGCGGAAGATCTCCGCGTCAGTACAGATATACAATAACGATGCGGTACTGGGGCATCTTGGGTTCATCGCAGGAGTGGTCACGACGGCTAGAATACCAGCCTTCGAGAAGATGCTGTGGAGAATATCGCATGGGAACATCTTCTTTAAACAAGCGCAGATTGATGAGCCTTTGAAGGATCCTGTTACGGTAAGGGTCCTTTTTTTGCTTATGTATCGGTACAACCTGTACATATAATAATAGGGCACGTCAGGGTGCGCCGGAGACACTTAAGCATTGCTGTGGGGTTTATTATCTACGGTCACTTTTGCAACGCGTATTATTGGGTCTTGTTGTCACCATTTAGTGGAGTTTATTTTTAGCTAAACGTCAATAATGAAGTAAAAAGCCTTTTGCTTTTAATATACACTATAGCCTTATTCGGGCCCATTCGGTCTTTCGCCATTTTGGTTAGTTTATCTTTTAAGTCCTACATTTTCTTCTAACTTATTCTTTAAATACATGACAACTATAAGCTGTATTGATTCTTTTCGGATTTCTCGTGCTTTGAAAAGGTCGGGAGTTCAAATGAAGTTCACGGCTAACCACCGAACTTTGTGGCAAGCCCACGCATTCAGACATATATTTAGCTTAGCAGCTATGGCATTCGAAGCCCCTTTCCCATATAGTAATTGTACATGTATAGTAGGGCAACGGGCAGGGTTTTTGAGCAAATATACTCTGGGCTAAAAGTTGAGAGCTGTAATTTCTTCGTCAGATTTGCCTATTTATGCCATTTTGCGTCAAACTGCATCGGATCAAATGAATATGAACGGCTCTTTTTGGCAATCTGAATGTGGATACCTGACCTAAGGGCTCCCAACTGAAAGTTTTGAGATATATTCTCGGTGTTCTCCCAGCTATCAACCTTTCGCTCTGAATATAATAATAATAATACCAGCTTGTTAACTTTCCCACTGGCTTGTTTAAAAACTCTGCCAGTTCTTCCCCCTCTAGTAAGTATGTAGATAGGTTACATGTTGTCTGATCCGCAGCTACGTCATTTTGCTTTCGAAGACGTCACAGTTATATGAGACAATAGGGTATTATTAGTAGACTTATATTATTTTACTATTCCTGACGTAAGCAGTAGTGGAAATATGTAGTAGATATTATTTAATTGGGGTTTTCACTGCCGAGGTTAATATACGTTGGCTATACGTTACAGCTAGATTAGTTAAGAACGGGACCGGCTCCAGCAGTGATGGATAATGGAATTCTAGAACTTCAGTCCATCCCAAGGTAAATTTTCCTTTGAATGGACTGTATTCAAATGGAACTAATATAGATTAGATTAGAGAAACCTTAGACACCACAGATCAGGAGTTAGTTGTTTAAAAATGCTCACACGCATTGCGCAAGTTCAATGGCCAGATTTTTCGACGTATTTACGTTTGATAACTATAAGACAGTTTTGCCTAATGTTAGAGCATTACTATAATATAAAGGAGGAGTCAACAAATGGCGGACCGTGGTTCGGATCCAGACCGCTGACCTATTTTGTGCGGACTTATCCAAGATAGATTCCATCATCATCACCTCAGCCGAAAGACGTCCGTTCTTGAACACCTAACTTTAGTGTAAACTTTGGACAGAAAGTTGAAGGCAAAACATTTTTCAGGTTAATATTTGATAAAATAAATCTTGGTTCTTACATTTATTGATTGAGTACATTTATTTATTATTTAATAAAATTTGTACAAGGCCGGTGGTTAGTTGGCATTACGGACCGGGACGCACATATTATTTTTAAGTAACGCACCCCGAACGAAAGTAATTGGTGATCTCTGATATAAAGCACCATATTTATGACGAACCACTCCAAACTGACATCCCATAGACTAAATAATATCACAAAATAGAAGGCAAAACTGGCAAAATTTATAGAGATGCCGTTAACAAAATATATTGCCTGCCAATATCGTTGGTATAAAATAGCAAATTATCTATTTCTGTCTATAACAGTCCGGTGCGATACACCTCGGGAAACATTATGGCACGAATGGCAAGTAAATCTAGTGGTTTATCTTTTGTTATAGTGTTCTTAATCCAATTTATAATAGACTTTGTTGCTATGGACACGGATAATATAATACTAGCATACAGATGCCTCATCCTATACAAAGAAACCGTGTATTTTTGCACGTTTTTACAGTTTCATTGTACCAAAATGTATTACAAATTTTTTTTTTTCTTTTTAAACGTTGCCCCACACTAGGAATTTCTTCCTGTATCGTGGGTGCGTTTACAAACATATAAACTCACATACACAAACACCCAGAGCCGGAACAACTATCTGTAGGTCATACAAATATTTTTTCCGTGCGGGAATCGAACCCGCGACATGCAACGCAGCAGGCAATTGCTCAACCACTGCGCCAACTGTGCGCCCGAATATCGAGTGGATGCCTCAGAAATTTTAAACCACGCCATCTATTGGAATCAATTTTAAATGATCCATTCAAATAATCTTTAAACTGTGAATTACGAGCCCAATATTCCTTAATTTTGTGCTTAGGACAGTTAATTAAACAAGAACGTACATTTTTATGAACTTCTCTAGATAAATAATCTTAATATTTCACCAAACTCAATAACAAATCGAAGCTTATCACGCCATCTAGTGCAATTTATTTGAGGCATATTTTCTTTCTTCGCGTTGGGTGCCCGTGACTTCTGGAGGAAAGAAAGTCTGTTGTGTGTTTTTGTGGCAGTTGATAGTGCTGTTGGGTCGCGGATAAATTTGAAAGAGAGTTACCGCGGCCTGGCTTAAGCAACTGAAGGAACACGGGTGGGTTTTAGTGAGTAAAAGTCTGACACGCCCTCCCGCTTCACCCAAATCGGGAGAAGTCATTGGATGACTCCCCAAAAAAAATAATTAAAATGCTGTAGACCCTGTAGGCTCAATTAAGGGTAACCGAATCTCTCAATGGTTTCTCCAAATGAAATACCTATCTACAATTAAACTGCCTCACTGATCTTGTGGTCGCTGATTCGACTACTTAATAAGTTTTAAGTACAGAATTCCATTCCTGGGAAAAGTGTTACTAAGCGGGGTATATATATATACTATCTCATCTGGTTCACGCCAACCTCATCTAGTTTTAAAAAATATGATCGACATGTAAAAGTGTTTGTACAAACCAACTTACAGAAATAAAATCATTTATCATTATCATTTATCATGATCTCTCTCATGATCTAGGATCACAGATCCATAAGTCATATTTATATGATTATGTAATATAAACATAATATTATGAATCATATCGTCTTTGATAAAAGATTTGTTGTTAGATAGGATCATAGAAACAGGAGCAGGACGAAGTTGTATAAGACAAATAGCTCTGTCCCTTTTTCACTGCGGCACTATGATAGTTTTAGCACGTCGTGGTATAAGGCCCATAGACTTGCCATATTGAATCTTGCTATATTTAATTATCAAATTTATTTACATAATTTCCTGATACAAAATCCGTTCATAAAATTATGTGGTTTTGCCTTTCCAGTTTTGATACTGCCATATTCTAAATTATAAGGCAATTAATTATTGTGACGGTTTTATTGACGAAAGTATAACGAAATTTTGGCGTAAGTTCACAATATGCTCAGTGGATGTGGAATTCTAAATTTACTGTTAATATGTTCATTACTTTCTGTACCATCTTTACTTTTCATCAGAAATATAACTTTAATAAAAGCCCGTATCAATCACCCGCCAAATTATTATATCACAACCCCACACGTGGACGTAAACCTAAAAACTAGCCATAATGGGGTTGACCTATCTAAATCAAAATTATTCATTTAATAACATATATGAAGCCTTCATGTTCACTGGCCTCACGTGAACCGAACACGCAAGCCACAATGTTACAAAGAATAATTTTCTATGTACCTTTAACATACTATGAACTATGGAAAGTAACCATTATGGAAAGCTTAATCACTGGTTTTAAAAAGATATTTGGGAGGTTTTACATGGTGTTGAAAAGGTCAAATCATATGATGATAGATATAGTCGCAGATATTAGTCGGAAACGTCGTCCAAAATAATCACACCTTCTCATCAATGCCAGCCAACAGCTAACAACAGTTAGATATACCTAAGCTTCTCTAATCGCATCCATCAACTGGATAAGATGTCCAGCTGCTATAAGCAGCTACTGTGGCTTTATAGCAGCTGGATAACGACAATCTCAACTTATCCTACGTTACTCAGGCATCCAAAATTACTCAGGAAAAGGAGAGGTGGTAAAATTGGAGTTGATCTTCAAAATACCTGAACACAGATAAATTGTAGATAGTCATTATTTTCAAATACAAATTCAAATCTTTATTGCATATCACATTGTGTTTAAGAAGACCTTATAAATAGTAATATGAAACCTGTATGTGTGTGAAACCTGTCGGGCACAGCAATTGAGAGAAATAATAAATAAATTAATAAATTTTAATTGGAATATTAAATTTTTAAATAAAATAAATGATGCAATTATAAAATGTCAATTAAAGTTTAGATAAAAGTCAAATAAAATGGTGAAATGTCAATCAAAATATAAAATCAATAAAAATAGCAATGTCAACAAGATAAAATACAATTGGTCAATATATTTTGCTCATGTCCTTTGTGCTGACGTGATGGAATTACGTCCATACTATCCATTATACCTATATCCTGGTCTCAATACGGTGGAGGAGAACATCGTGAGGAAACCAGCATGTCCTAGAAACAAAAATTCGAATACATGTGACATCCACCAACCCGCAATGGGCTCGCGTGCTAAATTACGGCGCATTCCCTCTCACAGAGAGGAGCCCTGTGTCCCAGCAGTGGGATCATTAAAAAGGATGATGATGATGATCCATTATAACGCATTGTACTTTGTTACAGTGTTGAAACTTGCAGAGAAAATTTTCATATCTGTAAAAACGCATTGTGCATTACATACTCAAACCAATACTCCGACCTCGGCGGATTCTAATTCCAATTCTTTCTTCCTGATTATAACGACTTATCAGTGTAATTAACAGGTTTAAAACCAACAAGGCCAAACGCATAGGCTGCAATAAACCTCCACACTATTTTATATAGGAGCCCACAAGTGGTCGGCCGTTAACCCCTGGTTTATATCGATTTTTGTAGACGTTGTTACCCATTACAAAGCTTTCATAAGTTCTGGGCAAACGCTAGAGTATGGGACGCGTCAAAACGTCGCTAGGAATAAATCTCTGTCGTTCACGAAATGGGTCGGTGACCTTGGCTTGTGAAAAGTTTGGAAAACTTACTGATTTACTGGCTTTTGGAGTTGTTTTGGTCTTTGTTTGGGTTTACTTTTGTGGGAAGGTTGCGTAATAAATAATCATCGTTTAAGGCGCAGATTCCCTTGAGTAGCTGATTTTAAAATGAGAATCACGCCTAAACGGCTACTCGTAATTTTTTGGAAAATACGTATGTTATATTAGACCATTTTCTTGATCTAAGCACATTTTGAGTTTTATTCGTATAACACAGTGTAATTAATTAGTAAAGTTATGTCTAAAACGGACAAAAACACGACAATCGCACCAAAATCGCTGGGCGTATTTTAATGAAATTGACACCATCTCAAAGACAATTTAATTATCTACATTTTGATCTGAAGCTTTTTTTTTAAAGTCGTAGAATAATAAGGAAAGTACAAATAACTACTAAATATTGGGTCGCGCGGGTGCGTATCGGGTGCGCGTTTTGTTCCCTCAAGGTCGTTGGCGTTAGTCGTCGTATTAAGTAGTATCGGAACTGCCTGATGAGATAAATTATAAATTATATAAGCATCATTATCTAATGTCATATGATGATTTTGTATTCGATTAAAGGCCTTTCCATACCGATTAAAGGCCATTGCACAGATAATATAATACTAGCTACCCATACAAAGAAACCGTGCCGACATAACTAGCGTTTTACGTCTGATTATACTGATTATTTTTATAAGTACATCGATCGCGTTCAGTTCCGTTCCACGGCTATAGATGGTGTTCGGAGCGACTTGCAAGTAAAAGAGTTCACTCGGTTGGTGACTATTTTTTTCTTTAAATACTGTGACGATATGTTTTTAGAGTAGTATTTTTTGCACGTTTTTACAGTTTCATTGTACCAAAATGTGTTACAATACAAATTTATAAAATCGAGTGGCATGCCTCAGTACTTTTAAAACCGTGCAAACTATTGGAATAAATTTTAAATGAGCCGTTAAAATAATCTTTGAAATGCGAATTAAGAGCCCAATATTTCATAATTTAGTTCTTTGAAGAGTTGATTAAACAAGTACATGCAATTTTTATGATAAATTCTAGATAATGTTAATTTTACACATAATTCAATAACAAATCGATGCATATCGCGCCATCTAGTGATATTTATTTGAACCAACTTTCTTTCTTAGCGCTGGGACCCCGTACCTATAGTATGTAGCTGCTAGTGGCTTGGTAGATAGATTGATGACAGAAATTGTGTGAGACGTGTGTGTGTGTTTAAACAGATAAGTGGGCACTGTTGTCCGTCCTTTCCATATACCCTCTTACCTGCTCTTTCATAAGAAGGGGTAAAGGACGTCTATTATTTTCAAAGCTTCTCAAAGTAAAAACAAAGCGTAGTGTGAATTAACTTAACCAACACCCAAGGGACGGTACGTTCCATCCCTAAAAAGGGTGAGAATTATAGTAGAAACACACGCAATTCAGAGGGTTATAGGGCTGGTTTTAGCTGTTCATGATAAAAACGTGCATGTATACCAACGTATGTTATGTCAAGGTCAATAGGTATAACTATCCCGATTATAGTCCCCATACTTTCCCTATAACAAAGGCGTACTTCCGTTCACCCTTATTTCGATATTTAGGTCAGTACATAATGGCAAGCTTTACGGCATTTGCTTATTATCGAGCATTGTGTATGAGTATGCTATAACAAAGAATTCTAACGAATTACCAGTTTGTAGGATTCCGTACCCAAAGGGTAAAAACGGGAACCTATTACTAAGACTCTACTGTCTGTCACCTCAGCCTGGTGAGTACCAGGTTGTATCTCATGAACCGTGATAGCTAGACAGTTGAAATTTTCATAGATGATGTATTTCTGTTGCCGTTATATCAACAAATACTATAAATACAATAAAACAAATATTTAAGTGGGGCTCCCATACAACAAACGTGTTCTTTTTGCCGTTTTTTGTTTGCGATAATGGTACGGGACCCTTCGTGCGCGAGTCTGACTTGCACTTGGCTGGCCTAACTAATAACTTTACTGTTAAACGATCAATAAAATCACACTGTCATTAAAAATACGGTTACGCAGTACTTGTCCGTGTCCGTGATTTGATTTCCGAGCTCAAAATGTTTTGAATTATGATAGACTAGCTTCTGCCAGCGGCTTCACCCGCGTAAATGTCGAAAATTGTCCCGAGTGAACATATTCCCGGGATAAAAAGTATCCTATGTGCTATTCCTGACTATAATCTATCTCTGTGCCAAATTTCATCCAGATCCGTTCAGTAGTTTTTGCGTGAAAGAGTAACAAACATACATCCTCACAAAATTTCGCATTTATAATATTATTATAGTAGGATAGGAAGTAGGATAGTAGGAAGTAGGAAGTAGGATAGGATAGGATAGTAGGAAGTAGGAAGTAGGATAGGATAGGATAGTAGGAAGTAGGAAGGAAGTAGGATTATGACGGATAGAGGTGCGTTAGCTTCTCTACAAGAAGTACTACGGCTACTTCGGAACCGAAATTTCACGGACACGGACGTGTAGTGCCCTAAGTTATAACAAAGACTTCTAACGAATCATCCTTATAATATTAACTTTACTGTTGAACGTGAACTCTGTAGAACAATAAAATCACACTGTCATCAAAATGCACGGTATGCCAGTGAAAAAAGAAAGAAAGTATATCATTTATTTGAAACGGTTAATGAGACACGATCACTTCTGCTACATGTTGGCAAAAATTCCTAAAATGTAAGTAGGTATACGACGATTAGAAAAGTCATTACGAACGAAATAGATATTGTGATAAATCCTACAGATAAAATGAGGTCATAGTAGAACCCCTTTTGTAGGTTCAATTGAATGTTCAGCATTTTCTTTATTATCGCACTGTATCATCATCTTCCTGCCCTTGTTCCATGTTAATTGGTATCAATGCAACACTTTTTCTTCTTCCACACCGTCCAAATTCAAAATCAAAATCAAATGTTTTTTATTTCACATAGGCCTACATGGGCACTTATAAAACGTCGACAAAAGGTGCACGATTCGGGTTAGTCGTTTCCTGTGGAGAAGAACCGGCAAGAAACTCCACGGTTACTCTTTTAAAAAAAATTGGTTTGTTTTTACAATATTTCCATGTTACAGTATTAGTGCTTAGATATGGGGGGAAAACGTAGGCCCGACAATAAGTCGTAAGAAACTAAAAAAAAAAATTGTATAAACGAGAGAGTTAACAAATGTTAACAAGCGTCTAGAAACCCAGAAGGCCTACAATGTTCACACATTCACAAAACAATCAGTGAAAGAATCTATACAAAGGAAAAAATAAATAAAAATATATAACAAGACTAAATTTAACATGTGGCACAAATGTTGTTATCAGTGCTGTAACTATTCATAGCAAAGGGCTATAAAGATTATTGATATCATTGTAAAAAGTCTAATTAAAAGAAAGAAAAAAAGTAAAAATGAGATTGAGAATAGTTAGAGACATCCACATATTTGTGCCGTTTATGAGTTACCAGGGAAGCCGCATGCGCAGAAGGAGCTAAAATTTTATCTTCAACGTAGTCCTTGATTTTGTAATATGCTTTTTTAATAAGGACACGTTTGATGTAGTTTTTGAGCTTTCCATCGGTCAATTCTATAACTGGCTTTGGCAACTTGTTATAAAAGCGTATACTGTTTATAAGAAAAGACTTGCTAGTTTTCGTTAATCTGAATTTGGGTATTACAATTTCATGCTTACTGCGTGTATTTAAATTATGGAAATCGCTTTTAGTTTTGAAAAGCCCACGATTTTTGCGGACATACAAAATACATTCCAATATATAAAGAGAAGGTAGAGTCAGTATATCGATCTCTTTAAATTTTTCTCTGAGGGACTCTCGTGGACTCATTTTATAGATTGCGCGGATTGTCCTCTTTTGTAAGATGAAAATTGAGTCAACGTCTGCTGCTGATCCCCACAGCAGAATGCCATAAGACATAATACTGTGGATATAAGCATAGTATACTAACCTAGCTGTGGCTACAACTGCCTTATTTTCCTTACTGCATATGCAGCTGAACTTAACCGACCCGAAAGAATTCTAATGTGCGCGCCCCACTGCAATTTTGAATCGATAGTAATCCCTAAGAATACAGTTTCCTTTATAACTTCAAGATTTTTGCCGTCAAGATTTAAATTTAGGTCACGTTGTGGTACATTTGGTAAGGAAAACTTCAGACATTTTGTTTTTTTCGCATTCAGTAAAAGATTGTTAGCTGCGAACCATTTAGAGAGAACAGAGAGAGAGAGAGACTTTCGTTGACATGTAAGACATCCGTATCTTTCCTATCTATTTTAAAAATTAGCGAAGTATCATCAGCAAATAGAATTATATCTGATAATTTGGCCATCATAAAAGGGAGATCATTAATGTAAACAAGAAAAAGGAAAGGGCCGAGAATTGAACCTTGGGGCACGCCCATCTTGACTAGAGACCCGGAGGGCGTCGCCCCATTAACATTTACTTTTTGCTGTCTGTTTGATAAATAAGAAAGCATAAGATCAGCAGATTTTCCTCGAATTCCGTAGTGGTGTAATTTACAGATCAGTGTGTTGTGGTCGACGCAGTCGAACGCTTTCGAGAGATCACAGAAAATGCCAATGGCATCCTGGGACTTCTCCCAAGATTCCAAGATGTGGCTGATGAGTTTTACTCCCGCGTCCGTTGTCGACCAACCTTTCGTGAAACCAAACTGTTGACTATGCAAGATCTTATTTGAATTGAAGTGAGACAACATCTGTTCCAGCATGTTTTTTTCATAGATTTTACTCAATGCTGGAAGCACGGATATAGGCCTAAAAGTTCCTGTCCCCCGTTCCGACTCCCTTTTCTTTCATATCACTCCTCACACAATCCATACATCTTTTCCTTAGGCCGCCCCCTCCCTCTTCATCCATCCACATTTATATTCATAACTCTTTTAGTAACACGCATTTCATCCCTCCTCATCACATGACCATACCAGGACAAACGGTTTCCTTTCAACTTTTCTCTCTAATATACTAATTTCTGACTACCCATTCTCGTCACTCCGCACATACATCTCAAAATTCTCATCTCTGCTACATGCAATCTCTTTTTATTCAGCTTTTTCACAGCCCAACATTCTTATCCATACAGTGCGAGACGTCTAATTACGGACTTGTAAATTATTGTAAATTTTTGGTGTACAATAAAGAATTAAGAATTGAATGATAGTTTACCTAGTCTAGATGATTTATTTAAATTATAATCATCCAGTCCCACCATTAAGCTCAGATGATGAATATTTATTTAAACACATGAATTCTACTCCATTAATTCGTCCGCTTTCCGCTACTACGAATAATAAAGCTATATTTTACAGATAGTTAATATTTTTCTAGAAACAAAATAATCTTAAAGCATTCCGTACCGGAAACTGTGATTGTAAATGTAAATAATGTTTGTTCAACGCTGACAGGAATATTAAAGAAACCATATATCTTTCTTAATATTTGCAATTTGCAGGCTGTCTTGTATGTTGCTGTTGATAAAATAATAATAATAAAATTCTTTTCTTTTCTCGACATCAAACTTAAAGTTATTGTTTTTAACAGAATGCATAATCTTGGATGGAGAAGGGTGTTTGAATTAGGATAGTACGTGTATTACAGATCACCCAGTTTTCTTAGGGTATCACAACTTTAGTTTACAAGATAAGTCAAGGTAGTTGATAAAATCATATAATCTCACCTCTCACCTCTCTTTCTCGTCTCGATGAAATTTTCACTTCGAAAAGTGTACACCAAAAACCCTAGTACCTACAACTTTAATTTTTTGAATGGGATTAACTTGGAACATGCGGCAAACTCGTGGTTAGACAGACTCACTGATTTAAACCAATCTTGCTGATAATAGAATGATATTCCCACACCACAAGTATTATAGACTATCGACAATTTCCATGATATGCAGTATGATGAAATCCAGGTTGAAATTGTGTCAACGTTTCTCGAAAGCTCTCTCTACTCACCTGTCAATAAAGCTGCCTTTTCAGAACTATGTTGGTGTCAGCTCCCAGTCTAACAGGACTCAGTTGAGTCATCATCATCATCATTTCAGCTGAAAGACGTCTACTGCTGGATATAGGCCTCTCCCAAGTGTCGGCACATTGACCAGTCCCGTCTCATCCAGTCAATCTCGCATCCAGCGGATCCCCGCAACCTTCAACAGGTCATCGGTCCACCCAGTCCACCCCGAACCAAAAGACGATGCGTTGGCAGGCCTCCCCTGCCAACGCATCGTCTTTCTGTTCGCGGTCGCCATTCCAGAACTTTTCGGGCCCATCGGCCATCCGTTCTGCGAGCAATATGAACTGCCCACTGCCACTTAAGTTTGGCAATTCTTCAGGCTATGTCGGTACCTTGGTTCTCTTGCAGATGTCTTTATTTCTGATTCGATCAAGCAAGGAAACTCCGAGCATAACCCTCTCCATTGCGGGTGACTTTGGGTGATTCAGTTGAGTACCAGTAATTTATATGGAGCGACTGCCTATCTGACCTCTACAATCCAGTAACTGGGTAATATGATACTCCTTGGCTAGACTGATGTCTAATTTAATATATATGGCTTCTAACTACCGTAACGATTGTCTGTCTATGATCTTCTAATGGCAGCCGCGATCAACGGCCTGGCGTGCTTTCCGAGGCACGGATGCGGCTTGGTATGTAACCGATGGTTACCCATCTACGGACCGACCTCGGCAAACGTAGCTTAACCTTGAACATCGCCCATTGCGGCTGTTATTACTAAGCCACCATCATCATTTACCCAAAAGTATTAATTAAATAAATTAACAAATAAATAAATACAAAATAAATAAATCATCCTCATCCCACCGGCTCCCTTCTACCATCGACATCTAGACGCACTGCAAGTGACCATCCTTACCTGGTTGCCATTCCGTCAATTCACACCAAGCTCTTACAAACATCCTTCATAATGCGCACAGCAAAGGAGTGGAACTCGCTGCCTGCGTCTGTGTTTCCGAACGCATTCAACCCAAATCTCTTCAAAATTAGAATGAACAGGCTTCATCTGGGTAAGCACCCATCGTCGACTTTGTGTCACCTCTGACCTAGACTAGAGTCAAGAGCAAACCAAACTCAGATAAAAAAATATGGCACGAGCTGTATTAACTAATAAATGTATTAATATTCTATTCTATTCCTTTATTCTCACATCATAGCGTTTCTCCAAAGCTCTTTATTCTTATTGTATCCTCCATCTTTCTTAACTAAATGTAACTCTTCTCTCATTCCAGGGTCACGAGCTTCAGAAGACAGTATTCGTAGTGTTCTTCCACGGCGAGCAGATTAAACTGCGCGTCAAGAAGGTCTGCCACGGGTTCAAAGCCACGCTGTACCCATGCCCTGCCACGTATAAGGACCAGCTGGATATGTTAGCAGGAGTGGGAACCAGGATCAAGGATTTGGAAATGGTATGTATTGTTTAAAAGTTGTTAAGGTGCATATTAATGGGAATTATCAGTAAGCTTGTCACATTGACCGGTCCCGTGAGTCTGGCAACCAACGGATTCCCGCAACCTTCACCAGGTCATCGGTCCACCTGGTGGGAGGCCTTCCAACGCAATGTCTTCCGGTTTGCGGTCGCCACTCCAGAACCTTTCTGCCCCATCGGACATCCGTTCTGCGAGCAATATGGCCATACCCACTGCCACTTAAGTTTGGCAATTCTTCGGGCCGTGTGGGTAACCCTTCTCTTACGGATGTCTACATTTCTGATTTGATCACGCAAGGAAACGCCGAGCTTAGCTTTTCCCGGTTTAATGCTATTTAAAAATTGAATATTGTATGTGTTCTATTATTGCTGAAAGGTATTTGAGTAATTCACCTTGATTTTACCTCAGATTGTCTATTGTTTTTTGTTTTTATGTAACTCATATCGTCAGATAAATGTTTTTCTTTCTTGAGTTAAGCAGATCATCAAAAAAAAAAAGTAAGATACCACCTTATTAGCACGACTTCAATGGTACAGCCTTCAATTTTCACACTGCTAAGTGAAAGCTCACACAGATTTAAAATGATTTCTCATCACAGTAAAGGCCTACTTGCTTGGGTACTTATGTATAGCTTCATTGTCTAGCACTTCATTTATTTACCTTTCATCTACACTTTCAGGTATTAGATCAAACTGAGAACCATCGTCGCCTGGTCCTCACGAACATAGCCAGAGACATCAGCACCTGGATGGTGGCCGTACGCAAGGAGAAGGCCATCTACCACACCCTGAACATGTTCAGTATGGACATCGTGAAGAAGTGCCTCATCGCTGAGTGCTGGGTGCCACGGAGAGATCTCACTGCAGTGCAGAAGGCGTTGGAGAATGGAGTGGTAAGAAATGGTTCTCAATTATTTTTTTGTGAATACCTAGTATAATTTAGCTCCAACCTCCAATCACTTGTAGCCTTGTCTGAACTACGATACGATGTTTTGCAACTTAGTCCTAATATGATTATTGGTTGAAATACGACTTTTCTGGAACATCTTCTGTAGGTTTGTACAAATATTATTTTAAAGGTTCAATATTGTTTTTCAGAAAGCAAGTGGCAGCCCGATTCCATCAATCTTACACTACGTACCAACAAACGAGACGCCTCCGACATTCAACAGAACCAACAAGTTTACCAGGGGATTCCAGAACCTCATTGATTCCTATGGAATCGCCAGCTACAGAGAAGTAAATCCAGGTAAATTTTAAGAAAACATTTATTAAAGTTACGTTATACTCGGCTTGAATGAATCCTATGCACAAAATTCAGAAGCTGATTTTGAAACTTATGTTGCAATAAAAGCCAGTGGTATATCATACTCCTAATAATGTACTTCAAAAAAACCAAAAAAAAAAAAATGCCATTTTCTGACTAGCATGTACTGTTCTTAAATAATATCTATTACCAAGTTCACCAAATAACGAACTGTTTTAAATCGTTTCAGCATTATACACGATCATAACATTCCCGTTCCTTTTCGCCGTGATGTTCGGGGACGTCGGCCATGGAATCATCATGACAGCATTCGCAGCTATACTAGTCATTTACGAGAAGAAATTCAGCAAAACCAAGACAGACAACGAAATATGGAACATATTCTTTGGCGGACGATATATCATACTTCTTATGGGAATATTTTCTATATACACCGGTTTGATATACAACGATATGTTTTCGAAATCACTGAATATATTTGGGACTAGTTGGCGGAATGTGTATGACGATGGTGTTCTACAGAATCATACTATGTTAGAATTGGATCCGAAGACGGCGTATATACAGACGCCTTATCCGTTTGGGTTGGACCCTGCTTGGCAGGTAAGAAACCGAAAACTTTATTACTATCTCTTGAGACTTAACTGAATGTTCTTTAATACGACAAAATAATTGTATCCCTTCAACTTGTTCTTTTCCTACCCAGCTATAGCTGGGTAGCTCAAAGTTTTAGGGATCTAGACGATTTAAACAAAAAGCTATAAAGATCTAATGATGTATACAAATGCGCTGATAATGATACAAACTAGAGAGAGAGAGTTGACAATTTCAATTAAACTAACCAATATATTTTCTTGTTTCCAGTTCGCCTCAAACAACATTATATTCCTAAACTCGTTTAAGATGAAACTGTCAATCATATTCGGCGTGATCCATATGGCGTTCGGTGTAACTATGAGTGTGGTAAACTTCAAGTAATTACTGTATTCATAGAAACTAGAATGTTTAGTACGTTTCCAATCGTAAGTGAAGACATAATAAATAACGTTGTTTTTGTTCCACAGCTTCTTCAAGAAGCGGGAGTTGATATTGCTTCAGTATATACCGCAGATCCTGTTTCTGCTGCTCCTGTTCTGGTACCTGTGTTTACTGATGTTTATGAAATGGATCATGTATTCGGCTAATGCGGAAGGTAAGTAGTGCAACATTTGAATATCTTCCATAGAACCTAAAATAGAGATTATAAAGATTCTAACGGATTATGGCCAATATGAATAAAAAAGTGCCACACATTTTTCGCAGTCCTTCCATACGACATCGTTTAACAATTTATCCAGCATCCTTGATTTGATCATCATTATCAGCCTTTTAATGTTCTCACTGCTGGGACACAGGCCTCCTCTCTGACTCTCTGTAGTATCCAAGGGCGTCGCCAAGGGGGGACAGGGAGGGGCAGCTGCCCCCCCCCTAGAGATTATAAAAAAGTTGCTAAATGTAAAGCAACCAAAGTCCTAAGTCTTTGACTTGACTTACTTTATTGATCATTCCCGTACGTCGAAACTCGAATGAACTTATATAAACCAAACCCAACAGATCGAACCATTGTTGATATCCTAAAAGAGGCAAAAACCTTATTTCCCGACACGGAAAAAGCGTTGAAAATTTTGATCGCTCTTCCGTGCACAACGTGTACGGTAGAGTTGCGTAGCTTTACATGTTAGACTCTGTACCGATATTATTTCAATCGCTGTAGATGTAAGGCTCGTACTACAAGTGTAAAGCTTCATGTGCTCTCGAATTTACCTACAATTCATACTTTTCTCATTCTCCATTTCAACTTGCCCCCCCCTGGGCCATCGGCTGGCGACGCCCTTGGTAGTATCTCCCTTGATTTGATAACTGCTATAAGTGTACATTAACCACTTTTTCTGTTAAAGATCCCGCTCTAGGCACATCCTGCGCCCCCTCAGTGCTGATCATATTCATCAACATGATGCTGATGAAGGGTTCCGAGGACAAGCTTCCCTGTCGTGCAATGATGTACGCTGGTCAAGACCAGGTTCAGAAGACGTTCCTAGCGCTCGGGTTCCTGTGTATACCCGTGATGCTGTTCGGGAAGCCGTTGTATAAGATGATGATCGCTAAGAAGCGGAAGGTAAGATACAGATTTTTTTATTAACTCGTCCTGGCCTGGATCTCAAAACTCTTAAATATTATTATTAAAATTGATTAAGTTAAGTCACAAAATATAATACGACCATACAGATGCCTCATCCCATACAAAGAAACTGTGCCGACGTAACTAGCGTTTTTCGTCTGATTAAACTGATTATTTTTCTACGGACATCAATCACGTTCGGTTCCGTTCCACAGAAATAGAGGATATTAGCAGCGTCTTGCACGTTAAAAGGGTTAACTCGGTTGTTTTTTTGAAATACAGCGACGATTTGTTTTGTGGTATTTTTTTGCGCTTTTTTACAGTTTCATTGTACCAAAATGTGTTACAAAACAATTTTAAAAAATCGTGTAGATGCCTCAGAAATAGAAAACCGCGCCATCAATCAATAATAATGATATATTCAAATAATCTTTGAAATGTGAACTAAGAGCTCAATATTCCTTAATTTTGTGCTTAGGAGAGTTAATTAAAATATATATATATATTTTTTTTATGATCGTCTCTAGAAAGAAAATCTTAATATTTCACAAAACTCAATTATAAATAGAAGCTTCTCACGCCATCTAGTGCAATTTATTTGAACCATATTTTCTTTCTTCGCGTTGGGTGCCCGTGGTTAGGTCTATGACTATTGTCTGTTGCCAGTGATGATATACGGGACCGAAACGATTAGAAAGCTTAAAGTCACCATTTAAAGTTAAAAAGTTAAAGTCAGGAAATGGAGAGAGCAAAGCTCGGAGTTTCCTTGCGTGATCGAATCAGAAATGAAGACGTCAGAGAACCAGGGTTACCGAAATAGCCCGAGGAATTGCCAAACTAAAGTGGCAGTGGGCAGGGCACATTGCTCGCAAAAGGAATAGTCGATGGCGCCGAAAAGTTCTAGAGTGGCGACCATGAACCGGCAGACTTTCGTTGGAAGGCCTTCCATTAGGTGAACCGATGACTTGGTGAAAGTTGCGGGAATCCGCTCGATGCGAGACGCACGAGACCCATCCATGTGGTGACACTTGGGGGAGGTATAATGTTCAGCAGTGTACGTCTTTCAGCTGAGATGATGATGAATTGATTTAGTCATCATCATCATCAATCAGTCAACCAACGTCTCCTGCTGGACATAATAAAGCCTTTTGCCTCGGCAATGCCACAACAACCGGGTGGTGTGATTACCGAAGCCAGTAGAATCCTGCGAGCTATACCAAGCCATCGGTTCATATTGTGTTTGTAGGAGCTACTCATTCGGCTCCACGTCCACATCCTGCTGCTGACCGATCGAGGTAGCCCCACATTGAGAGGTTGGAATTATAGCTTCTAATGGGACTACTTACTGATGTTGTGTTTAGATCTAAAATCTTCACCCGTTCTATCTTTTTCCAGGAATACCAACAAGGAGTAGAAAGCGGAGACGTAGAAGAGAAAGAAGGCCACGACGGTGGCATGGCGGAGGAGCTCATCACACAATGTATCCACACCATCGAGTACGTGCTGGGCGCGGTCTCGCACACCGCCTCGTACTTGCGACTGTGGGCGCTGTCTCTCGCTCATGCGCGTGAGTTTATCTATCTTGTGTCCTACTCTCATATAGTGGCATGGTATAGGAGTGAATAGATAAAAAAGCAGATCGCTCTTTTATCTACTCACTAGGACCTGAAAAGCTTTATATCCCTATGGACATATTACTTTTTTTCTCTACATTGGTTATCTTTGTCTATCTAGCCTGTTTAGATGTGATGAGTACGGGTGTTTAATTTAAATACGTGAGTTTGTTCATTAATTTCAATTAAATCAATCTATATATATAAAAATGAATCCCTATTTCCCTTCCATCACGCGTGAACGGCTGGACCGATTTCGATTATTCTTTTTTTTTTGTTGTGTTTGTTATTGTTAAAAGGTTCTAATGAAAAAACAAATTGCTACCTTACCTACATAGGTAGCGGTATAATAGTTTTAGTTCAGTGCACATTTGGCGCAGTGGTTGAGCGATTGACTGTTGCGCTGCGTGTCGCAGGTTCGATTCCCGCACGGAACAAATATTTGTATGACCTGCAGATATTGTTCCGGCTCTGGGTGTTTGTGTATGTGAGTTTATATGTTTGTAAATGCACCCACGATACAGGAAGAAATTCCTAGTGTGGGGCAACGTTTTTTTAAGAAAAATTAAATTGATAAATAAAATAAGTTTGACTCGTGAGTCAAACTCCAGAGTCGGAGTCCAGGTTCGAATCTTGTTTCGGCCTATCGACTTTATAAAATTTCAAAATTATGTTGTGGGTTTTTATAAATCCGTAAAAAAGTATGTTTGTTAAATACACTTGGAAGTTAAAAAAATCAATAGGTAGGATGCGATGGATATTTTTTTTTATTTCCAGTCAAAATATCTTAGCAGTTTCATTGATATCACAGAGATGGCGCGCACGCGGCGCCCGTAAACATCGTAGTATATCTTCTTGTCCATAGATGTCGCTTTTGATACATTTCTAGGGGTGAGAATTCTCTGCTGCTTTATGTACAAATACCATTTCAGACATCAGTTTACATGCTCTTCACGCCGACCTCATCTAGTTTTAAAAAATATGATCGACATGTAAAAATGTTTGTACAAACCAACTTACAGAAATAAAATCTTTTATCATTTACTAAACCACCAGCCTAGCTTTCTACGTAAAAAAATATCTGGCATTAGCAGTCTACGCTCAGTGAACCCTATTCCACAGTTTAACCTACAGTGTGTGTTCATAATTAACTCTTCCTTTTTCTCTCTTAGAGCTATCAGCGGTACTCTGGCAGCGAGTCCTCATCATGGGCATGGGAAGTCCCGGCGTGAACTCTGTCAAACTGTACATCATCTTCGCCGTGTGGTCGTTCTTCACGCTGGCCATCCTGGTGCTCATGGAGGGCCTGTCTGCTTTCTTGCATACGCTGAGATTGCACTGGTACGTTAAATTTTTGTCTGAAGTGATATGAAATCAGAATCATCACCAAGTGGCACACATACTCTGATTTATTAAATCTGCATCAAAAAAACTCAAACATTGATTATAAATTATTATTTATTATATTTATTCTGTGACTTGGGCACATACTTGTAATATTATGGTAGTTAAGAATCCAATACAATTAATTATTAATATTTGGTAGGCTGACAAAACATACACACCTTTTGCTCATGGGCATAGACTCACTCGTTCCACTAAAATCTCCCAGATCAGTCCCCCAGGGGATTACACAGCACTTAATGTTCCACTACAATCCCTATGCTGAGGATTCTCTAAGTACTAATAAGTGATATTCCTTTATAGCCCTTCTAAAAAAAGCCAATTATAAAATAACAATATGTAATACATATAATTAAAACACACATACATTACATACATACACACATTAGATACGTAGACATACATTAGAGTACATCTTCTGGTCTTCGTTGTTTAGCCATTGGGCGGCGCTCTTTTTTTAACTCATTCAAAACATCTACCAGCGTTGGTTTACGGCCAAGTTTTTTATTCTGATGGGTATGCCAGAACATTTGGAGTCCTGTGACGTTCGCCGAAAACTTTTGATTTAGAGCTATCTAGTAATTCCATTTTTTTTTATCTTCTCCTTGAAGTTTTCACAATTATTGTTTAAATTATTCCTTGATTTAGTAAAAATATAATAACTTTTGAATTATATTTTTACTACACACACATACACATCATTGTAAATAGGTTTCAGTTTATGGTTCCAATTCAATAATAAGGTTCTCAAATAATTAGGGGATTCAAAAGGAAATTAGAGTTTTATATTATTATATTATACTCAATGTTGCACTACGATGCCCTAGGGGATCCTAGAGCATCGTAGTCGAACATCGAGTGCTGTGTAGTCCCCTGGGGGACTGGTCTATGGGATTTTAGTAGAACAAGCGCAGAAGCTTTTTTTTTAAAAAAAAAAATATATCAGACCACACACGCTCGATGGTTATGAGTACTACGCACCTGACCTTTCTGAAGATCATTACCATTATGATTCGTGTATGTCCCTCTAGGGCAAATCTCTGAACATATAAATCCAAATCTTATCTTACTCTTTCTAGGGTGGAATTCATGAGCAAGTTCTACGAAGGTCAAGGGTACGCCTTCGCGCCATTCTGCTTCACGGACATCCTGGAGAACGAAGATGATGAGCGGAAGGCGGCCGCAGAGTCCAATGGCTGCCCGCACGAGTGACCACAAGACTAATTAGGATAAGTAGCCAAACATACCACCTGATCAGGTGTTCGGCTATGCTGGTGATGGTGGAATTAGGTGAACTGTCAGTCACGTAAGGATTTAAGTGCCTTGTCGAACCAGCTGTGTTAAATTGTATAGGCGAAGTACAAGTCAGGATCAAAGCACGCCGAGTCGACGCGTCAGTCTAAACATGTACAAAGCATATTGACCCTTATCACCACAACGACAGTGTTAATATTTCAAGTTATTCTGGAGCCTTACTATGACGTGTTAAAGCCATCAATGATTGATATGAGAAAGAGACGCTACAGATGCGCTATTCATGCACCACAATATTTTTTTGACAACGTTTTTATTATACTTGCTCCTGGTGAGGTTATTTCAGTTTTTAGCAACAAAGTTTATATTATCTTTCTGATATCTAGGCTGCTAGTATTATTTCTAATAATTGTTTTAAGAAATGCTTGATTTTAACAAAGTCATACGTGAAATAAGTGCCTTAAGTAAAGACACTGGTGCACCATTTGATAACTAGTCGATACATAGAGATATTTTAAACTGTGACCTTGATCGCATGAGCTAATTATAGAAATGGTACATCGTAAGTCGACTCAATTAAACGTTTTGTATCATTCAACGCGACTGGCATTAACATCTATTTTCAGCCTAAAATTAGTTCTCGGATATCATTTACGTACAAACGAAATTTTTAGATTACATAGAGATTAGAATTTTGTAGTCTTCTGAATTTGTTGCTAGATTTTTCAGAAATCGTAAGTAGTGTAGGTGAAATTTTATAAATTGATGACAGAAAGAAATGAAATCATGCTATATTTGAAGACAATAGTTACCGTAATTTTATCGTTGAACACGAAGCAACCGTATACAAGTCAAGGAATTCAAAACGAATATCATCGACTATTTATAAAATATTGTCTTTAAATACAGTTGTGTCATTGTACAAATGTATGGAATCACTGGCATGTCCGAAATTACGTAGTTTCGGAGTCTTTTAGTACAAAATCAGAACAAAAGACATCGATAAATGAGTCATGTTAAGCTTTGGTCTCTTGATCAGAACGCACAACGCTGCGGTGTGCGGTGTCTGACACAAAATCGTATAATAAAAACCATTGTAGAGTGCTCTCTTGTTCCGTCGCTGTATGCATCAGCGGTGAGAAGGATTATGTGTCCCGCATCGCACACCGCATACCGCAGCGTTATGCGTTCTGATAAAAGACCAAAGCTTGACGTGTGGCATGAACGCGGAGTTGTGATAGTATTCACATTATTTTATGAATCACAATACAATGTTCTTTTAATATTTAACTCTAGAATAAGCGGAAAGATATATTTTTGTTTGTTTTAAGTGAATTTATTGGACCGTTTTGCACGAACTCCCTCTGTGACTAAATGTAAAAACTGCCAACGACTTCCCCAGTAACCAGTGACAACTATTAAAACATTAAGCTTCAGGTAAAAATAGTTTGATCTGTAGCATACCGGGCATTTAAGAAAAAATAGTTCAACATCTACAGAAAAAAGTGGTTGAAGGTAAAGGAGCATCGAACGTAGATTCGAGTTCAAAATAGATGTCACGCTACCCACGGAGTGAGCGCGTGCAGAAGACAATTATATCTTTATTTTTAGCCAAAGATACGTTTTCTTTTATAAAATTATATCGCATGTTTGTTGAGCAATCGTTTCTCATGTAAATATTATTATAGTGCCTTCAAAACTAGCGAACTATTAAGTATTCACTCTTTAAATAATATAAGGAATGTTCCATCTTTGTAATTTTAGTAAAACAATCGCATGGATAGTGATATATTAATATTTTTAGCGGAGATGTGCAAACTAGTAGAACTGCTTGATTGATCAAATTAATCGGTATCTAGAAATGAATTTCTGTCGTTTTTCAGCACCGTCGGCTAGTTGGTACATATCTAATTTAGTCACTTTGTTAAAGATTCAGATTTAAATCTGATCTTATTTTAATTATATTTTTAAATAATTAACATTAAACAATCTGGCTTTCATTCAAAGTCAAAGCGTTTAATGTATCACCAAAAATATTTATTTTAATAATCATAATAATTATTATTATAGTTGAATATTATATTTTTCTTGTTAGTTATTTTTTATTATTTTGTTACTAACTTTAACGGACCAATTTGTGGCCTTAACATATTATGAGACATATCAAGAGATGAGTGAAATCAAACTCTACTGTATCAAACTTTGTATAAGAGCTTTATTAATATTCTTTATCTACATATAAACCAAGGGCACGATACAGCTACATTTTACACTGAAATATTTACGCAGACAGACAGACAAATTTAAAAACTACACTATTTTTACGCCATTCCTCAATAAACAGATTTTGACCATTGTTGTTATTTTATTACAAAACACACCCTAGATAAATTCTTTAAGATATATCTCGAACAAAAAGCAAATTGAAAAGCCACGAAAGGTAATCTAAATCTAGCAAAAAATATCATGATTTAATGGGAATTAAATTCTAGTAAGCAAATTATATAAATTAGTACATACCTAAAATAAACTGATCGATTAATTAAAAATAGTGATAATACTACGATAGACAAATTTAAACAAATAAATAAAAACGTGAATAGTTAATTGTAAATAATATGTAGGTATTTTAAATTATAAACATTAGTATATGAGATTAATAACACGCATGAGTATTATGTTTTCGAGAAAATATAAAAAATTAAATCTTTTCTTTGCCATTAAAATAATAATCGATAAAATAATAATACCTACATAATGTAGGTAAAACCATTTTTTATTAGATACTTTTACATTGTTTTAAAACTATCCCTTTAAAGTGCATCTTATGTAGAAATATCAAAAATCTTTATATCTATGTAAATCTTACTTTGTTAAATTAATATGGCCACGAAGATTACGTCATAAATCTGGGTGATATTATAACAAATAAATCGAGTATCGAAGTGGTTAGTATAGTTCTTATGGATTCCATAGAGACCACATTAATTCATCAAAGTTATCATCAAACTCGGAGTAGAAAACAAATGGAATGCCTACAGATCCATTTGTAACTTACTCTGAAGTTTCTACCTTCCCCTTGCCCAAAACTAATTAAAAAACAATGCCGACGATATTATTCAAACCACAAAAGCTTTAAAGTCACATGCAGGCCATATCACGACTCTTAACACCATCAAATTTACACTTATTACATTTTTAATGTCACTCGTTTCAGTCCAAATTTTGAATCGATATCTGCCGAGTTAGGCTGACGCTTTGTTCGCAGACATAAATTCACACCCGTACTTTAATATATTTACAATTTAGAGCAAAATATGCTTATAATGTTGTTCTCCTATGAATCAAATAGAATAATAAAAAGTGGTGAAAGTATATTTAATAAACCAATCATATTTGGCCAAAAATATTCATATTTGGCCAAAAATATATCATGAAAATGGTAAACTCACTCTGCACTAGGTCATTTCACGTAGTTGAAGGGTTACCAAGAAGAGAATAAAGGTGGATTACACGTTACTAGATATTCGTTTTAAAAATACCGAAGTGTTTCCAAATAAATCCATTAAAAAACAAAAAAATTGAATTGAGGATCCAGAACAGTTTTTGTCTTGTTGAGGATTAAGAAGAAGGTTGTTTACGAATTTGTTTATTATAATTCTAGAGGCTCGTAGAAAAGTGTCATTCGATGTCATAGAAAGCCATTGTCAAAATGCCATAATGTTATTCACATAACGATCACATCGATAGTGCTTGACAATGTCATACATTTTTCTCATGTTTCCAAACGCAATCACGACTCTTTCGTTTAAATAATTTCACTTGTTTAGAGCCATAAGGTGCGTTTACTTTGATCGGCCACCGTTTTCGGTTGAACCGGATCGGTTAACCGAATTGGGCTGCTTACATTAAGTCGGTCACCGAATACGGCGTACCATATTCGTTTAAGTTGTCGGTTTACCGGATTCGGCGATCGCATTTAGCCAAACTGTGTACACTCGTGTTGAAAGCAAGCAAACATGTCAGCCGTGTTCGGCACCGAAACGGTCTGCGGCCGAATACGGGTAACCGAAAACCCGTTTACACTAGTCAGTAAACAAATACAGGGTGTAACTGAATCGTTAAAAACTACCTAATTAATATAAATGAGCCATCAGGTCTCATTCGACACAAAGGAAACTTAGTAAGTTTGAAAAAAGCCCTAATAAAATTAAGTAAAACAATTTTAATACAAACTTTTTGAACTGAATGGTACTAAATCTTATATCATCCAATAAGTCCAAACACGGTGGTGCTATCTTGTCTAGTTGAGTTGCTATGGCCACCTTCTGGCTTCATCTTGAGACCAGCTCCATAGTACCATATTATTAGCATGTTGCCATGGTTACATAAATATGCCAAGTTTCAGCTTAATCGGATGCCAGGAAGTGCTTGAAAAATGGATTACTAGTTGCTGGACACTCAAACGAAACCAAGGTAATAAAATAAAACTTGTTGAAATTGGGACTTAGATATGAAAACGAGTCGTGATCTACGGATTCCAAAGAATTCTTTTGAAAGTCGTCAGCCTTCTTAAGCCTACATCACTGAGCAGATCTGTTTAGTCGCGCAGTTTCTGTAGCAGGGCTCGGAGAGCCCAGGCGCGCCGCTAGGAGCAGCCATGCTTGGTCATCCAGTTGCTGTAGCGGTGTACGTCCGCATCTGATACCGTCCGTCTGGAAATAAAGGTCATTTATTTATCTTTTTGAGACCATACTGTGGAAAAAGGGGAAAAATTACAAGTCCGCGATTAGACCTGTCGTACTGTGTGGATCAGAATGTTGCGCAGTGAAAAAGATGGATGAAAAGAGATTGCATGTAGCAGAGATGAGAATGTTTAGATGGATGTGCGGAGTGACTGTAATGGATAAGGTGAGAAATCAATATATTAGAGGAAGTTTGAAAGTGGCGCCAGTGACAGAAAAGCTGAAGAAAACCGTTTGTCCTGGTATGGTAATGTGATGAGGAGGGATGAAACGCATGTTACTAAAAGAGTTATGAATATAAATGTGGATGAATGGAGAGGGAGGGACGGCCAAAGAAAAGATGAATGAACTGTGTGAGGAGTGATATGAAAGAAAAGGAAGTCAGTGATAGCGTGACGGGGGACAGCACAGTATGGAAGAAGAAAACGCGGTAATGCGCCGTCCCCAAGTAACATGGGACAAGAGCAGGAAGATGATGAAGCGTCAATTTAAGACAGGGTAAGAGGGTTTCTAATACAGTATATTGCGCTGCTACTGTTGACCATCAAAAGCGTAACTCTGCGACTTGGGGTCGGTGCAACACGTTTTGGACAACATATTCTACCTTTACCATTTTCTTCTAAATTATTATAAAATTGTAATTTTTGTCGTTGAAAAGTGCTGCATATTGACCTAATTGAAATAAAGAATTTGACTTTGACTAGCAGGCGGCCCACCTGTTATTAAGTGGTCACTGCCACCTATACGTAAATATCTTGTAAAACCAGATGTACCACATATGCATTGCGTACCCTTTTCAAAGCAGGCTCTCATAAATTTTTGTGGTATTTTGGTCAGTGGGTCGTCTTAGGGGTTATTTGAGTGTTGAATTGTGGATTCTACAATCCACCCTGGGCCTGGGCCTCGCCCCCCTTCCTCACGCAAAGAGGAAGCCTGTATCCTATCAGAGAGAACGGCGTAAGCTGAACAGGCCTTCCACAAGCATCGCCTATGTTCTACGCAATGCCACAAATATACTGTTAAAATCAAAGTCACTAAACATCAATTAAAGTCCCCGTCACGAGAACCTATAAATTTTGTAAACACACATTAGCGTTCCAACATAACACAACAACACACACAGACGAATTCCAGTACCACAAAACATTAGACAACAGCGCTTTATAACGCTAAAATATAACCCGACCAAGTGAAATCGCTTGTTAGTTTCGTATTACACGTTTGAATTGTGTCTACGTAACTTAGAAATTCGAAATTCTTTATTTACAAAATTTATAGCTTCTCGTGACGGGGACTTTAAAGGTAGTGTCAAATTTATTCTTTTATTTTATACTTGGTCTTTTCGCTGGCACGGGCTAAGTCTTCGTTTGAAACAGGAGCCTCTAATTCAGATCGTTTGACCTGTCGAATTTCTTCCGGGGTCTTGCCGGCTATTTTACGACGCATCGTCATCATTGCTGCGTCTCTGAAAAAATGTATTAGGTGGATATTAAAAGTAGTTTCTGAGACAAGCTTTTTGCCGTGGTTTGCGAAGTTATTCATCTCCCAGATCTGGAAGATTAACGATCGTCAAAATTAATGCTCCCAAAGTTTTAAACATACTTACATATATGCCAGTTTTTATTAATTTCACCTTGTTCTGCCGATGTCCACTCCACAGTGAAGGACAAACCAAATATTTTGTGTCTATATCTTACCTACACAGATTGCTGATATCCGAGCCGCTGTACCCTACAAGTTGTGTTGCTACGTCTTTCAGCTGCACGTCTTCTGCCAGCGCTACATCCCGTAGACAAAGCTTCAGAAGGCTTATTCTTGTTGTTACTGAAATATTTACCGTCAATATATTCAAAGCTTTTTCGCATGTTTATTATATCAGCTAAATACTTATTGGCCTCCCCTAAGGGTGTGTAACGTTTGAAATAATAATAAAAGTTCTAATGATCATAATGACCTAATTTCATTTAATATACTTTTTTTTAGTATAACACAATCAAGTGATATAATTAATTATTGATATAATTTTATTTAACCTAATTTTATATGGTATAATAAGCATTTGAAATATTAGTTCACAAACGATCCAATGGGGTAGGGCCAACTTCGAAATATAGGTCAACCGTCGAATACGACTCGACTGGGCAACCAACTTACCACAGTGTCTCAAGACGAAAGTCTATGACCAGTGTGTGTTGCCAGTGATGACATATGGCTCTGAGACGTGGTCGCTTACAATGGGCCTTATCAGAAAGCTTAAAGTCACCCAAAGGGCAATGGAGAGGGCTATGCTTAGGGGGCTGGTATGATTGGGACAATACTGCTGTGCAGTACAGCGCAATGACTGTTCTAAAGATATTATAATGGAGAATGCCACAGAAATCATTCAAACTGAAAACCTATATTTCATCTAAACCATGAAAAGGCACTTTCGAATTGTCAAGGACACGCTCAGTCCGAAAGATGTCCATACGCTGAAGGTCAATCAGCGTGTTCAATAGTTCAGCTTTACCATCAGGCAGACCGATGTAGATCCTCTTCTCGAACCGTCTCCTGAAAGCCTCGTCGATGTCCCACGGGTGATTCGTGGCCGCTAGTACCATTATGATTTTATCTTTATGGCTGAAATAAAAGAAAAATTTAAGATAGTAACCTCTTCATGAAATTATTTTCACACATACAATGGGCCAAATTCACTACCCATAATGGGTCCTTCCCTAAGCCAGGTGCAGATTGAGATGGTGGGATAAGCTAGAGTTCTTTAGTTAAAGTGCTGGTCCTTAGGGTCCCTAGATATTGAGTAATGTAAAGACAGTAAAGACCTTTGCCCTGCACTGGGACATTAGAGGTCAAACTTAATTATTAGTAAGTCTCTATATGACTCTGTCTGCTTGACCCTAATGAGAGATAACTTTTAAGAAATAGCTGTACTTATCTCAAAGCAAATCTATTTAATTCACCCATATTGCCATTTAGGGTCTCGCTACTCAAATAGGAACCAACCCACACTATAATTTATTGCAGAAATTAGGCCATAAAATACGTTAATTGAAGGAGAACAATTAGATACAATAAATTTTGTAATTCAGAAGCAGGATTAGACCATTTGTATCTTGTAGAAGAGAATGTTTTGCGTATAAAAAGGTAATTCAGGAAAAAGAATCTATTACTGTTGACAAGTAGCTATAGTATTATTACAAGATAAGGCAACGCCATCTAAGGACGAGAAGAAGAACTAATAGTAGCTAGCAGCGCCATCTCGTATCGAATAGCGAAAGTAATCTTCTCGAAAGTTCGTGACACCCAAGTCTTTCTATGCCGAACATTCTAGAATGTTCCCGTCACGTCAAGAACGACCTCGAAAGTTCTTCTCGAATGTCTGTCTCAGCCGAGAAACATGAAACAACCAGAACCGTTTCCCGTGCTATATAAAGGGCGGTCGAGTTCGTCATGGGACGGTTTCGATTTGGAAACGATACAGAGCGGATAAAAGCGAAATAGTGCAGTGTTTGAGTAATAAAGTCCGATCAATTAAAGTGTGATATCTGAATAATTTATCGCTTAACCCCAGCTCGTGACAGAATCAAATCATACTGAGAATGGTCTTCTCGATATTTTCTCTTATTCCAGTGTTATAACGACCTAAAGGTCCCAAGGCCGGACTTTCATCTGATTAGCTCTAATATATAGGGCATTTTAGCCAGGAGCCTGGGTTCGCTGGGTTCGCCTGGGTACCCGTTAGTGGCCAAAGGCTTGCTACGTAATTAGCAAAACGCAAGTTTACTATACACATCTGCCTAACCGTTTAGCGCATGCACGCGTGATGATATGTGCAGCAAGACTTACAAAGCAGCACCTAGTCCGTCCATCTGTATAAGCAGTTCCGCCTTGAATCTGCGAGAGGCCTCGTGTTCGGAGTCGGCGCCGCGGACAGCGCACAGGGAGTCGATTTCGTCTAGGAATATCGTGCTGGGAGCGTAGAATGCTGCCTGTAATTTAACCATTTTTTTTTTAAATCATATAGTCTCATATATCAGTTGCGTTTCGCATACCATAAATTCTAAGCTTATCATAGACATTATCGACATAGTTAAAGGCAACATGATGAAGAAACCAGGACTTAATTAAAACAAGTTTGAAGTTGCCAACCCACCTTGAGAAGTGTTGGGACACTGATCAAGGTAGCTAAAAAAAATTTTTTGACCTACTTCTCCACTCTTTCCTGCGTGCTGCTTATGTACAGTATATGTGTTATGTCCCTCGGCAAACTCTATGTTTTGGATCTCGGACATATTTGTCAGATTCCTTTTTCGTCAGAATAAATTATAGACTGTTTGTTTTTTGACGAAAATGTGTTTTTGTTCAGATTCCGCTTTCGTCAGAATAAAGAGTTGGCTGTTTTTTTTCTGACAAAAGCGGCATATTATATTTAGATGTTCTTTTTATTCGTAGGACAAACCAGTAGGGCCACGGGTACAACACTATTTTAATATTACTCAGACTGAGATGGGATTACGTTCATATGAGAGTATGAGGAAAAAGGTTTAATACATTATATATGTTTTCTTCCAACGCAACGTCTTCCGGTTCGCGATCGCCACTCCAGAACTTTTCTGCTCCATCGGCCATCCATTCTGCGAACAACGTGCCCTGCCCACTGCCACTTAATTTTGGCAATTCTTAAGTGTAGAGTCTCCGACCTTGATAGGAGTGGGTTTAACATGGGCATTCAACATCACCTTGGTTTTGTCCATGTTCATCATAAGACCCACTCTTTAGGAAGCTACTGAGGTCATCGAGCATTGTACTGAGGTCCTCCATGGTCTCAGCCTTGACCACTATATCGCGACCTTGAAGCCATCCTCCAGTGCAGCGGTGAACAGTTTCGGAGAAATGACGTCCCCCTGTCTGACACCTCGCTGCAGAAGGATAGGTGCCGAGGTCTGATCCTGAAGTCGAACTGACATGGTGGCGTTTCTGTACAAATACTTCAACTACACTACAACACAACTACTGAGAGACTGCAGTACAGCCCAAGTCTCGATCGAATCGAAGGCTTTCTCGTAGTCCACAAACGCTAAGCAGAGAGGCAAGTTGTACTCTTCAGTCTTCTGTATACCCTGTCGCAGCGTATGTATGTGGTCTATAGATGTAAGTAACAAATAAATAATGTAAAAATTAACCTAACTTTTTTCTGTCCAAAGAGGCATTCCGTTTTCGTTAAAAAAAACAGCCTATAATTTATTCTGACGAAAAAGGAATCTGACGAATGTGATCATGTTTTGTCAGTCGTTGGATTTCTATCAGACTTCCAAGTTGATTGAGAGCGTCGGGTATGCACCAAGTGCAAAGGGCGACTGATAGAAATCCGCCGACTGACGAAAAACGAAGTTAGCCGAGTAACATTAAAAAAAATAGTTGTACCGTACATTATTGTTAGATGCGGTCTTAATACAAAGCCCTTGCACTGAGACGATGCGAGTCCTTCTAGTTTGTAACACTTCAAAACTACGGCTCGAAGGTTCTCGCATAGTCATAAAAAAATGGTAACATTAATTCCAGATTTCTTTTTTCACTAATTTAATTTGGATAAAACATTAAATGAAGTTTCTTGCAGAAATATACAATGGCGGGCTTAATGCTTTCTTTTAACATTGTGTAGCTACTTACCATATCAAATAGCAAGCGAACAAGTTTTTCGGAGTCTCCTCTGTATTTGGATGTGAGGGTGGCAGAGGAGACGTTGAAGAATGTGGTGTGACACTCGGTGGCTACGGCCCGCGCCAGCAAGGTCTTGCCGGTGCCTGGTGGGCCCGTCAAGAGCACGCCTTTCCAGGGTCGACGGATGCCCTGGACAGAGATATCAGTAAATAATTCACCAGATTGCCGGTGACAGTGTAATATAGAACAGGAGACCGAATTATGAAGCATTACTGCAATAAAGAATCTGTTGCGAAAATAGGGTGGTACTATCAGTCATGCATAGCACCCGTTTCTTTCTGCTTTGGAACCATGATGACATTACAATGGCACCTAATGAAGTTCAGAGAAAAATGGTTCCATTGCCTTCCACAACCGTAATGTTTCCTATTATTAACTGAATAAGTCAGGTGTGAAATATTATTCCAGTTTTAAGCTTTATCGGAATAATCTTCCGGGAATAAATATTTCTAAGCAGCCTTCAAACTGTGGATATCACTAGTCACCAATCAATTCAAAAAGTAGCGACACCCAACTTATTCTAACTATCGTGTGCTACAATACAGTAGAATCAAACCTTTATGTATTATGAATAAAATTACCCCTTCCATCTACCTAAGCAAAATCCATAAATCAACATTATTTTAATCACCTCCAAAAATCCAGGCCGAATTACTAGCCCAGATTTCAGCTGGACATAGCGTGCTGTGGCCACATTGGAGTGGTTCAAGGCCTGAACCAGTGTAGGGTAGAGTACAGACTGTAATATTGATATTAAGTACACTGGACGCGCGAAGTCACGCAGGCTTAGTAGGCGTTTCGGCCGATGATTTTCGCCCGATCCGGCCGAAACAGGAATTTCATTATTATTAATATTTTTGAGTGGTGTTTCGGACGAATCCTTTTTTAAAGACAAAGTAACGTCAGAAACATAAAATCGGTAGGGAGTTTAATAACATGATAAAAATATAACTTTTTCTTTTGCTTTTTTAGTTAGATGTTGAACATTATAAGCATTTATAACCAAACTGAGTGACCAGGAGGCCAGAATCATGAAAAAGTCTAAATATTTGCGGGGCTGGAATCGTTATCGGTAAAGACTAACTTAATTAAGTACCAGGAGATTATAATCATGAGGAAGTATTACCGAGGCTAGAATTATGAGATATAAAAAGAGTACCGAGAGATTTTAGATACTGATCTCCTAGTACTCCGTTAGTCTCTACCGCTTATGATTCTAGGCCCGCAAATACTTCTTCATGATTCTGGCCTCCTGTTAGTTTGTGTATAAATGTTCAACATGTAACTAAAAAAGCAAAAGAAGAAATTATATTTTTATCATGTTATTAAACTCTCAACTGATTTTAATCGAATTTTTGATTTTGACGTCCTATAAAAATAAACGTCGCAACACTAGCACTTACTGATCCGTAGGTGTCAAATGTGAAATGCCACTTATGGCACCTGCGAAAAATATCGATAGGTGCCGTACGTGGAACACCTCTGGTGCCATTCTGTACGCTTTTTAAATGATATATAAGACTGATTATTGTGATTAATCATGCTTACTGTTGTAATGGTACTAAGCTTTATCTTAAGCTTTTTCCAAAAATTGCCTGACTTTCACTTAAATAATATAACCCTACCTAAGGGTTCCGTACCCAAAGGGTAAAAACAGAACCCTATTACTAAGACTCCGCGATCCGTCTGTCTGTCTGTCTGTCTGTCTGTCCGTCTGTCACCAGGCTGTATCTCATGAACCGTGATAGATGACTGTCTAGCGGCAGTTGAAATTTTCACAGATGATGTATTTCTGTTGCCGCTATAACAACAAATACTAAAAACAGAATAAAATAAATATCTAAGTGGGGCTCCCATACAACCAACGAGATTTTTTTGCCGTTTTTTGCGATAATGGTACGGAACCATTCGTGCACGAGTCCGACTCGCACTTGGCCGGTTTTTTTATATTCGATTACAAAGTGTTCATTATTGTGAGCTTCATAAGCTGTATTGTAACTGAACACACACTGTCATATATTTCGTAACAAACTGAACGGTGTTTTTAAATAAGTGTTTAGATAATATGACGCATGGAATGCTTACAATTATTTGAATATTATTACAATTGATTCATACAGAATCATTTGAATACATAGCGTGCACAACAGACATATAGGAATGTCTGCAGTTGACTGTACGTCGCGAGCCGCAGTATTTTAATATGAATTGCTAATTACGTAACTATTAAATCATGGGTTTATTTTTGAGAAAATAGACGTACAATAGTAGAGATATGGTACTTAATGGAATAATTCAATTTTGAAATATACTAAACCATTGAATTTTTCCATGGGAAAAGACATAAATTAACTAAAATTACTGTAACCTCTAAAAAATTGTACGCCTAAAAGCTGCGAATACAATTCGTCCTAAAGATTCTCGCAGACAGGCGCATCGCTACCATCAACCTTTTTAATAATAAAAATTGGTACAATTATTGTGGAATCGCGTTGTCGCATTGTCGCGTCGTTCTTGTCTGCGGAACCTTTCAATCTCTTCCACAAGTAGGTACAAGACTAACCAAGTACACAAATATATACACATTACCTTTTCCTCTTTACATTTATCAGCCAACCATAATTCGATTATCCAACACGAACCTAAAGAACAAACTTTACAAGAACGGGTAAACAAATGAGCATTGACCGTTACCCGCCTCACGCAAATCGTCAATTAAAACTAGGCTAACACCAAGATTGGGAGGTGATTTACATCGGTAACAAAAGTCCTCGAAATGTCCTAATTCTCCTCAGTGAATGAATAATGTTTCTTAATGTAAAAGGTTTTTTTGTGAAACGAATTATCTTTATCATTATTTGTTCTTAGTTTATAGATGGGAGCTGGCAAGTTTTAAGAAAGCAATCGAGGGTGAGACTTTACTTTGTGTAAATTATTTCATCACCACTGCTCTAAAAACGGTGAAGAAAAACATCGTGAAAAAACCGGCATGTCCTAGAACCAAAATGTCGAAAACATATGACATTAACCAATCCACACTGGACCTGCCAACTTAAAACTCGGTTTAGACAATTTAATTAATGTCTCAGATAAAGAGATCCCTAAATTTCGTACACCCGTCTCTACCTCACTTTGAAACAAGCGCAAAACCAAAGTTTCAAAATAAGACCTTTACCTTGACATTTAGATAAATACAAATCGGGTGCAACTATAATATTACCAGGCACTCTCTGGTTAATACGTAGTTTTCGAGCAACTGATAACCAATAATAGCGTTGCCAAATATTAATGAAAAAGAAGTAGCATCTCATCTACAATTCCAGCCACTACAAACAAAAACATTTTCTCTGATGATGCTTCTTACCTTAAAGTAATCAGGCATAACTAGTGGCAGAACCACGGCCTCCTGCAGAACAGACTTCGCATCATCAAGTCCTATGACATCCTTCCAGCGAACGTCAGGGTTCTTCTGCAAAATATCCCTCTCTAACGTCTCCACCAAATGCAGTTCGTATCCTGTCGCATCGAAGACCTTTTCGTCCTTTTCAAATATCGTGACATCAGCTCCTTCACTGGGCACATCTTTCCTTCTGAGCCTTGGCTTTATAGGAACAAGTGGTCGAGTCTTTCCTGTTTTGGAGAGTCTTTCGACTGATCTGGAGAGCTGCATTTTCGCACTGCCCAGGGAAGCCTTCCTTCCTATTGCTGGTAGCAAGGTGTCACGACGCCGTAGGGTCCCTGCCCATTTCTCTGTGGTGGGATCTGGGTTTTTCTGCTGCTCAGGAGGCTTGTCTGTTATGTTGACTACGTGCGATGGTTTGACAACTGAGACAAGAATTTTATTAAGTTAGACATGTAAATTAAACTCTGTGCACTAAAGTTATCCACTATTTTCGAAAATGACTGCCTGTTCTGGGTTATCTTTGTGGCTTTTATTTTCAACTCTTTGTGGCTCTAACAAAGAGAACCCAAAGAAAAAAGTATGGGGAGAAGCGCATGAAGCGCATTACAACAATGACAATTTAATGTTTCCTTCTGTATCAGAAAGATAATAACGAATTTCTATTTAAATTTTTTCCTACTCTATAACAGGTTCACCTCGTTTTACCTAAACCAGTACTCTATTTACGAACTAACACCTTACTCTGTGTGGGTGGATGCCTCGTCCCTGTAGCGACATGGGTGCTGGGTGCAACCTTGGCTCGCTCCCTCCTCGCTTCGCTCTGCTCTGTTCTAAGTCCATCCCGAGGTCCTGTAGTATCGTCACTATCCTTTTTCCCACTCCGACTGCTTGTTGAAAGCCGCGCAAAGCCGAAAGGTTGGAGGCTTTCGACCATCATTCGATCCATCATCCTGGCCATGTGATGGAAGCCGGAAGACGGACTGTAAGAAAAAAAATAAGATTTAGTTGACACAGTTAATGAGACTCGATCCAACAATAAAGTAAAACATAGCAAGAGCCTCATGCCTACGTCAACAGTGACGTATCGTGAGATCCTAAATAAATAAGCAATACAGTATCAAATAATTATTAGTTTTAGGCACAGACTACAAACAGTAGAATATTTTTTGGACATAGGCCACCCTCCAAAGCACAATAGATAACAATAGCAGCAAAGCTTGAAATCAAAGTGGTCCTCAACATAATCAGCTGAAGACACCGAAATCTGCGTAAGAAGTGTTGGTTCAATAATCAAAGAAATGACTCGGGCCGCCATCGAGAAAGTCATAAACCATAAGGCAATTAATGACACATTTATACCTCTAACAAGTTCAATATCGTGTATTTCCGCCAGTAGATTATTGTTTATTAAGCCAAAAAAAACCGAGATGAACCATCAATTAGTGAATTGACTGCACTCTGACCTTTCAATCATATCACCAATTCTCACACTATCAACAAAGACAATCACTAAAAATTATTGAAGACAAGGCCGGGATAAAAATAAACCTCACAGTAGAAATTGATTAAATGATTGTGACATTGAGCTGAGCTTCAATTGACGGTAAGACCAAGAACTCATGACACGCATGTTGTGGTAATTGCAATAGCATTTTCAAAGTATATCACGCCTTTTGTTCCAGATTTTCAGCAACAAAGTTTTTTAAGACAAATAGGAATAAATAATAATAATTTAATATCTTCTTATATATAAAATTCTCGTGTCACAATGTTCGTTCCCGTACTCCTCCGAAACGGCTTGACCGATTCTCATGAAATTTTGTGAGCATATTGAGTAGGTCTGAGAATCGGCTAACATCTATTTTTCATACCCCTAAGTGGGTAGGGTAGGGTAAGTAGGTAGGGTAGGGTAGGGTAGGGTAGGTAGGGTAGGGTAGGTAGGTTAGGTAGGGTAGGATAGGTAGGGTAGGGTAGGTAGGGTAGGTAGGGTAGGGTAGGGTAGGGTAGGGTAGGTAGCGTAGGTAGGGTAGGGTAGGGTAGGGTAGGTAGTGTAGGGTTGTTAGGGTAGGTAAGGTAGATGAATGTTTGGTGTTTTAATGGCAAAACAAAGTTTGCCGGGTCAGCTAGTATACGTATATGCCAGACGTTTTTATATTATTAACCTGTGCAGGGCAACGGCCTGAAAAAGTGGTACGAGCATTAATGACCACGCTTGGGAATTGTATGTTCGCGGTTTCAGGACATTAAGTTTTTACCTTTAATTTCTTATCCGTAAGTCGAGTCGTCAGAATAGTCTACGTTAAAAAACCGGCCAAGTGCGAGTCGAACTCGCGCACGAAGGGTTCCGTACCATTATCGTAGTTTATTGTATGGGAGCCCCACTTAAATATTTATTTTATTCTGTTTTTAGTATTTGTTGTTATAGCGGCAACAGAAATACATCATCTGTGAAAATGTCAACTGTCTAGCTATCACGGTTTTGAGATACAGCCTGGTGACAGACAGACAGACAGACAGACGGACCGCGGAGTCTTAGTAATAGGGTCCCGTTTTTACCCTTTGGGTACGGAACCCTAAAAAGGGTACTGTATTTTGATGACAATACCTATCGTCTGTAGGATGGAGATTATTTATTAACTTGTCCAGTTTGAAAACTGTGAGTTATTATCGACCTGGTACTGATGCATAAAAGCAAATATCGAATTACTCTCAAGTGTGTGCACTAGACGGACTTGCCCGCGGTCATCCTTTCGGGCCATGTCCAAATATAGATCTCTCTCATGTCCGTTCAGTGTGTGACCGTCGTAGACAGACCCGGTGGACACTTGGCCCACATAGACAGACAGACGTACAGTAGTGAGATCTGGTGGACACTTAGCCCGCAGAAATGACCGCGGGGAAGTTCATCTAGCGAAATGTGTACTGTGCTTACGTCTATTAGATAAGCATGACGAAGAAAGACAACCAAACGTTGCTTGGGACTTCGGACAAGAATTTTATTTAAAAGTATATTCAACAAGCAATTGCTTTTTGAAACTTCTAAAGGGTCTTTCAACAAGGACGGGTCGATGTTAAAATTGAATAAAACAAGATGTGTGAGAGATATTAACGAAATTTATTTTTTATTTATAGCGCTCGCTCGATCTATGCAGCAGAGTCATTAAAAATTGGACCTCTCGGATTCGTGCCACCATACGAAGCCGCGGCGGACATTTGAACGATGTCATATTCCATCCATAATTGGCATAAATGGGCCTTTTAAATAAAAAAATAATTTCATTAATATCTCACACACATCTTGTTTTATTCAATTTTAACATCGACCCGTCCTTGTTGAAAGACCCTGTATAAGGAAAAGCTTGTTCCAATCCCTGCTTTAAAATAAAATGTTCAGCGCCTTTATAAAACAAAGTCGACCTGATTTTATAACAATTTATAAGGCACGTTACTTGGGTTAAGTAATTATCGCGTAACTTACCATGACCAATATTTATGGGAAAATGTTAGAAATAAGGTTTGCTATAAATTAACTTTGCTGATTCAAAAACAAAATAAAACAATTCGGCTTCCAAAAAAAAACACTACAAAGAGAAAAGTAACTTTCTTTTCCGAAGTCGGTATTTTTTTTTGGATGTCAGTTTGTTTTTTTTTTGTTAAAAAGTTTTATTTATTTATCTCTTTTTAGTTTTGATAGGTATGTAAGAGCTCCTATTGCCATAAAAATCATAAATAGCCAAAGAATACGATCATCGACGATCTCTTGACGATTCCAATAAGCCCAAACACGACTAGGATACATTGTTTTATTTCGGAGTTCCAGTGCCTACCTGCCGGCTTCATCATCAGATCAGTTCGATGGTACCATTTTCATCGGTACTATTTATTTATAAGTATTTGCTTCATCATAGTCGTTTAACTATTCGAGATATCGAAGACCCGTGACATACTTAGCATTATGGAGTTCCATTGGCCATCTGTGGTCTTCTTTACCAGTTCCACTTCACCAAATGATACTTTCTGAGTGCAAATGATTGCATTGTTGATGTAAATGCCAAAATCACTATATGTATGCCTATAATATTTGAGGAGTTCCCTCGATTTCTCCAAGATCCCATAATCAGATCCTGACCTGATGACTATGGGACCAAATAGAAAGTACCTTTCAAACAAAAGAAGAATTTTCCAAATCGGTCCGGGCGTCTTTAGAGTAATCGGTGTAAATACATTTAGAAAAACCGGCCAAGTGCGAGTCGGACTCGCACACGAAGGGTTCCGTACCATTATCGCAAAACACTGCAAAAAAATCACGTTTGTTGTATGGGAGCCCCCCTTAATTTATTTTATTTTAATTTAATTATTATTGTTTTTGGAAGAGAATATACAACTTAATATTCTGTGAATATTTCAAGCGTCTACCTGTTGCCGTTATTAATATCGAGCAAAAAACGGCAAAAATATCACGTTTGTTGTATGGGAGCCCCCCTTAAATATTAATTTTATACTGTTTTTAGTATTTGTTGTTATAGCGGCAACAGGAATACATCATCTGTGAAAATTTCAACTGTCTAACTATCACGGTTCATGAGATACAGCCTGGTGACAGACAGACAGACAGACAGACAGACAGACAGACGGACAGCGAAGTCTCAGTAATAGGGTCCCGTTTTTACCCTTTGGGTACGGAACCCTAAAAAAGTACCAATAGAATTGAGAACCTCCTCCTTTTTGGGAAGTTGGTTAAAAATGAAGGTCGTCTTTCAATGGCTTTATTGTCTTGAGTAGCAAGAGAGGTTTTGTGAAAGATGATAAAGCAAGAAATAGTGACTGATGTTATGAAGACTACCTAAAATAGAGAAGTATAAAAAAAGCATGTTACTCCGTCTCCGAATAAATTTGGATAATAATTTTACAAGAGAGCAATTACATATTTGTCCTGCAAAAAGATTAACTGACATTTGTTAACAGAAGGTCGCTTGTTTCAGGGTATTGGCTTGGCCTCATTAAATGAACTCTCGGATGGCAGATGCAGAGTCTGAATGCACTCGTTTAGCAATACTATTTAATTACTTATATAGAGCAGTGGTGGCCCAGTGGTAGCGGCCGCAGCTTACAAGTTGTAGGTCGTGAGTTCGAACCTAGGCAGGCGCTTTACTTTGTGTAAATTATTTCATCACCACTGCTCTCAAAACGGTGAAGGAAAACATCGTGAAGAAACCGGCATGTCCTAGAACCAAAAATTCGAAGACATGTGACATTCACCAACCCGCACTGGGCCCACGTGGTGGATTACGGCTCATTCTCTTTAACAGTGAGGAGCCCTGTGTCCCAACAGTGGAAACTTTCCCTGAACCAAAGAGGAATATACGCGTGATGTTACGTATGTTGTCAAACGCTACACGTCTGACCCCCTTGCGATGGACTCAATTTGTTGTGTAGTTGTAATAATATTGTACTTATATAGATATATATTCTCTAATCTACTTTCAGGAATGTTATTCAAGAATATTCAAGAGATGAAGTCATACTCTGACATAAATACAGCTACCCTACGTTGTCGACCTACAATCTACAATGAGCTAACCTAGAAACATGAAACAAACTGTAATAATGTCCAATGAGAGACAATATTACATACCCAAACGGATCCGCACGAAAATACTGTCGCAGTCCCCCAACATTTGGTACCAAGTAGTCCCCGAATCCGAAATCCATCTTTCTTCTCAAGGATCTAAGTGCATTTTTTACCAAGTACATATGTATGAATGTTCAAAGCAACATCGAGGTCACTTTGAGGTCACGAAAACATAATTTTCACGGGTATACTAGTTGAAAAAGTGTGTCGTTACTCGTGTTGAACCGGCTTGTTGGAAAATCGTGTGCTATTTGACAGGTTTGTTATTGGTGGGTTACCATGACAACCGTTTGCGGAAACCATAGTTGACCGCAAGATTCGATGCGTATAACACACAAACTTGACTTTGCCGCCCTCGAAAATTGTATTCAATGGAAATTGACCTCTATGTTTTATAGATAAAGAATTCAAAGGCACATAAATGAATTTTTGAATGACAATTTTGTGTTTGTTTGAGGTCCTTGACTGGTCTACTTTTGGTGAACCTCGTTTAATCTTTGTGTTAGTAATGACCACAAAAGTGGTCGCACTATAATTACAAAAATATAATGGGCGGTGGCTATATTCAACTTTGTGGCACAGCTTGAAATAAAAGGGTAGAATAGTCGAGAAAAATCAGAAAGGACAAGGTTGAGAGTACGGGTTGCTGAAAACAACTGAAGGTGAACGGCGGCGGCGGGTGAACGGGAGTTGTTACAATCTGCAACCACACAACACATACTTAGTGGCTACAATGAGTTTTGCTACACTTATATTATTTTTTATGTATTAGGTAATCCGCTGGATGCGAGATGAAGACGGGTCGATGTGGCGACGCTTAAGGATACTCACCCATACCTATGTCCCAATATAGAACGTCTTTCGGCTAAAATGCAATGATGCACTGCAGTCGGCCACACAAAAACTACTGAACAGATTTTGATAAAACTTTACAGAAATATAGGTTATACTGTTATACATCAGAATAACACAAAGGCTATTTTTTATAAAGATACTAGCGTCTGCCAGTGGCTTCGCCCGCGTGATAGTCGAAAATTATCCTGAGGAAACATATTCCCGGGATAAAGAGATATCCTATGTGCTACGTTCTATATTATGTATTTGGTTTTCGCACTAAGTCCTTCACATGTACCATTGTGCGTGGGCTATGGCAGCCGTTTGGTGGTTATCCCAACCAGACCTATGTGCTATTCTCTATAATCTAATATCTGTGCCAAATTTAATCCAGATCCGTTCAGTCGTTCTGGTGTGAAGATCTGACAAACATACACACAAGCTTTTGCCTTTATAATATTAGTGTGATTGGGAGAAGTACTAATAAGACGCGGGTGGAGCGGCGGGTGGCAGCTAGTTAATTATAATTCTCGGACAGGACGCAATTTTGTGTGGTATGGCATACAGATATTTATTGATCACCGTTTTTCAAAGAATAAGACGGAAAAAAAACAGCCAAGTGCGAGTCGGACTCGCGCACGAAGCGTTCCGTGCCATTATCGCAAAAAACGGCAAAAAATTGTATGGGAGCCCTACTTAAATATTTATTTTATTCTGTTTTTAGTATTTGTTGTTATAGCGGCAACAGAAATACATCATCTGTGAAAATTTCAACTGTCTAGCTATCACGGTTCATGAGATACAGCCTGATGACTGACAGACATACAGACGAACGGTGGAGTCTTAGTAATAGGTTCTCGTTTTTACCCTTTGATTACTACGGAATCCTAAAAATGGAGAACGGTCTACTATTTTAGTTGTTTTATGACTTTGACAATTGGAGCAGTCAACATCTTATCATAAGCATTTAACTTCATGGAAAGATATATCTAGAAAAAAAAATAAGATAAAAATATAAAAAGATAAATAAAAAAAAAAAGTTAAAATAAAATAATAAAATAAGATATTCATGGATAGATATATATCTTGTATGCAAAAATAGTACAAACAAACATTTAAGTACATATTCCAAAAAACTTTTTTACAATAATATACTACCGACGACGTCCAAATAAGAAAACTACAAACTGAAAAATAACTTTATTTTTGGAAGTCGGTGTCCATAACGCAAAAAATTGGTACCTTTTAATTGGTACTTTATCTACCAGTCGGTAGTATTATTTTGTAAAAAAGTTTTTCTTTTCACTTTCTTGTTGCCGTTACTTATTGAAGAGTTATGTTGTATATCTCCGAAGTTCTTCATCAGATCTTCACCAAATTAAAATAGGACCAATTTCGGACATAATATTTCAAACAAAAAAAAAGAATTTTCAAAATCGGTCTACAATTGACGGCGATATCGGTGAGAACATAAAATCGAACATAGAACCTCCTCCTTTTTGGTAAGTCGGTTAAAAATACAAGTGTAAACGACCTAGCACTCCACTCAACACGAAAAGCCTATTCACCAAATCGAGCGCCAATTCGAAGCCTATACTCTAAGTAGGTACCTACCTAGCTACAACGTTTGTTGCAACGTTGCAAGGTAACTGACCTTATTGTTTACACCCCGGGGTAAACTTGACAGGTTTGCTCCAAATGTGTGCCAAAGTTCAATGACTAGACATCGGGGGGTCAACCAGCGGACGAGTCATTAGGAATGCAATCGATGTGAAGTCGTATCGGGGTCTTGCGATTGAGGACATCGGATATTTATAACACTAGCATTTTCAGGCGGCTTCGCACTTATGGACTAATACCGCTTTTCCGTGCACTTTTCAGGCATCAAGGATAGTGTAGGAAAAATCAGTCAATTATTTATCTTAATTTCAATAAAAAAAACAGATAGTAAAATACTTATATTTTTCGTGGGATTGGCAGATAGGTGTAAGTCATGTCTTATGATGTTGTTTTCTGCAGCCTAAAAGAGCGAGATACTTTTATCTTTTTTTTTTTCTTTTATCTTTCTTTTTTTCATTTTTTTCTTTTTTCTTTTCTTTTTTTTTCTTTTGTCTTTACGCGATGTGGATTTTTCTATGTGATTGGTCAATTGATGGTGGTCAAACCCTTTGACTTGCTGAATTCTTTTGCACAAGTAGGCTGCAGATGTTCTCTAGTCTGTTAGCAATCATTATTGAATAACCAAATTATACAGATCACATTTTCCAGCAACCATTAGTCTTATCTTTTTTTTTGTAGTATCGGGTGTTTGTGATTTAGGATATCGGATACCTATTGTTTTGTAGGCACTGGCTTTTTCTACGGCTTCTCTCCCATTGACTTTTCAACAGAAAGTCTATGGCACTAAGGCTGGGATCGTGAAATTTTCGATCAGTTAGATTATAGGTAATCAGACCAGAGATTATCTTCTACATACAAAGTTACCTCGTTTTAAATTTTAGTTTCTATAGCATTATTGCCACAAAGGGGATAGATAGAGGTGGATAGTACACCATGTCGTCAATTATGTTTTATTCCGAAACTGTTGTTGTTACTCGTATGTATACTCTTTGTCCTTCATTATGTTAAAGGTTAATCTGGTGCCAACCAAATAAAAAAAAAACAGTATTTAGTATATTAACAATAACAGCCGCACGGGTCGATCTTCAAGGTTAAGCAACGCTTGACGTGGTCGGTGCGTGGATGGGTGACCATTTCAACATACCGAGTTTCCTCCATGCCTCGGAAAGCACGTTAAGCCGTTGGTCCCGGCTGATCTTGAAAATCTTTGACAGTCGTTACGGGTAGTCAGAAGCCTGAGATCTGACACCAGTCTTGCCAAGGGGTATCGTGTTACCCAGTTACTGGGTTGTGGAGGTCTGATAGGCAGTCGCTCCATGTAAAACACTGGTACTCAGCTGAATCCGGTAAGACTGGAAGCCGACCCCAACAATAATTGGGAAAAAAGGCTAGGCAGATGATGATTTAGTATATTATTCCTATTCCTTTGGTATTTTCTGTTTCGCCCTCGAAGTCATTAGGAATGCAATCGAAGTGTAGACATATCGAAGGCTTTTGATTGAATATATTGGATATGATTTTATAGGATAGCATCACGCCTGTGGACGAAGGAGTAGGCAGAGTAATACCTACGAAGAGCGTCTAACCAAATCTCATAAATAAGACCTTTTTACCTTTTAACATCGCTTTTAAATTAATTCACAATCTGAATCCAATAACAAGAAATTGACTATTGTATCAAATCTACACTAATATTATAAAGAGGAAAGATTTATATTATTTTATTGTTTGTAAGTTTGTAAACACTTACCAACAATCAAATCATTCACCATAGTAAACTACAATAATTCTAGAGTTACGGGCCCGCGTGGTGAATTACGACCCATTCCTTCTCACAGAGAGGAGGCCTGTGTCCCAGCAGTGGGAACATTAATAGGCTGATGATGATGATGTGAGGCTTTAATTTATCCCGAAAACGGGCCTTGTGGGGTGGGCCATTGGGAGTAAAGCCGCGGCGAATAGCTATCAAAAATAAAAAGATCCACAGGAAAACCCGGAGAAGTTCCAAACTAATATGGCAGGGCATTCCTTGAAGAACGTATTGCTGAGTAGCGATCACATACTAAAAGACGTAGCGTTGGAAGGCCTCCCACAAGCTTGACCGATGAGTGGAAGTCTACTAGATAGATACAAGAAGCAGAAGACCAGACTATGTGGCGAAGCCTGGGCGTGGCCATGGCTACCATTGAACGTCTTTCAGTTGAAATCAAGAAGATGATTATTCACGGTGACAATAATCCTCATTATCGCTAATTCCTTGAAACTCCGTAGGTAACTGAATACCAAAATAAATCTTTAAATGAATAAACAAGCAAATCCTGAATTTGATTATAACAGAGACGTATCACTTAACGCGTGCCAAGAGCAATTGGATAATAAACCCAATTATTTAAACACGAAATGGCGCCTACGCACCTATTAACTGAGCATCACAAGTTGTAGCATCCTTGCCAACAGTGCTGCAGCAATATCACCTTTATAACTCAAAGATACGATCTATATTTGTTTGATAAGTTTTGAGATGTAGTATGAAATTTAGCTAGGTTGTGATGTGTGGGTTTTCCCGAAGAGTGTGCAAAATGACGAATGGACGGACCATTAAACCTTTATGTTAAATGAAGTACGTTTTAATTCGGGTTATGGCCGTTTATATTGAAAAAAATCGCGTGAAAATGATACTATATAAGTGGTCTTAATTAAATATTTTACAACTGAAAGGTGTGGGGGAGAACCACGCGAGTAATTTTCAGTAAAAGGTATGGTACGGTATGAATCACCTGGGTAAGTGGTGAAATACTTATAGGTATTTTGGACTTAATCTTTTAAAATTCACCCCTTAAGGGTACACTAGTCGAAAATTCTTCCATACAAATGTAGTCTGGCTTTTACTCCACTGTTTGACAATGTACGTTCAAAATAAAAATGATTTGTCACAATTTGTCTCATCATTATCTAGCCCTGTATGGAAGCAAAAAAGTAAAAAAAAATTACTTGAAAGTTATGAGCTTCGAAAGTTCCATATCTTAACACTAATTTTAACGTAAATAAGTACCATAAGAAGAAGGAAAATTGAAAAACGGCCTCCATACAGGGATAGATTAGTAGTTCAACAATGCAAATAATTTTATTTTGAACAGATACATTCAGACGTTTTTTCATGATATCCACACTCCCAAAGGTCTGTTTAAAAAATTTCGCGCTCTAGTTTTCGTTCTAAATCATCATCCATTTTGCAAAAAAATTGCAAAAGTGCTAATTAGTACGCGTACTAGCTTCTTACTGCTCATAACAGCATCTATCTGTTCCGCACGTGTTGTCGGTTGATATAGCATGCATTTTAACCCCTAGTTCGTGCCGTCGACTAGTGTACCCTTAACATAATGGTTTGTCATTATAGAGTTTATTGTTTTCTCCAAATGAATAAAATATCTAACTTAGTCAATTATTGCAATAGTAAAATGGAAAAGCAGATTTTGTTAGGTGTACTAAAACAATGGTCTCATTGGCAAATGTGAAATGTGTCCATGTTTATTTTGCTACCATTTTTGTATGTTTAATTTGGAGTTAAATCTATCAGTACATTGTTCCGTATTACCATCTAATAGGCTCGAAAAAATCTCAAAGTATTCGATTGTTGCCGTGTAATACGCAATCAAAATAAAGGCACATTCTCAAATCATAATTATTGTTGTTAATAGCCACTGTAATTCTACAATACAATACGAGTATCTACACCACAATGCACACAAAAGTACTAAAACAAAGTACTAACTAACAAAGGACGATCGCACACAATTATTTACAGCACTATTTTAATTACTTAACGTGTCCCCTTCCTATCGACGAGCAAGTTATCGGTCTAGACATCAGGTCTTCCATTAGTCTGCATATGTAAGTAGACTGCTGTAGGTAGGAGTAGGAGTAAGCACATCACTCATGCAATTTGACAGCTTGACCAATCCGATTAGACTGGAGTTACACAACCGACGAAGCTTAGCTGAAGCTAGAATATTTCATTCATTACAAATAGTTCGCCGAATGATTAGATTTAGGATATTTTTATCTATACTAATACTAATAATAATCTCTGTAAACTACTAATAATCTTTACTAATATTATAAAGAGGAAAGATTTTTTGTTTGTTTGTTTGTACCGAATAGGCTCCGAAACTACAGGACCGATTTGAAAAATTCTTTCACCAATAGAAAGCTACATTATTCCTGAGTGACATAGGCTATTTTTTATCCCGAAAACGGGTCCTGTGGGGTGGTCCACGGGAGCGAAGCCGCGGGCAACAGCTAGTGATCTATATTCGCAACAAATTGGAGAGGATGCACTTAGTCCACATTCCTATGTTGTTATGAGCAGATTCAGCCATAAAAAAATCAATTGCTCGAGAAACCTAAAAGAGAAGAAAATATTATGATGTGGCTTCACACGCACCAGAACCAGCCACGTGATAATAACGAGAGCTTACACCACTGTTTGTCATTGAGGTAATAATATACTAGTACATATTATCTCAATGCTGTTTGTGCCCCTAACCATAGACTAATATATACAGATTGCCCCTAACTGGAAGATCGTTGCCATGTAACACAATAAATTTGTCATTGCGTCTGGAAGGTAGATGTCAATGTAAGGCTTTTGAGCACGTTCGCTACTATAATAGTATCTAGAATGTATTGTATTTTCTTCTTACGGCAGTGTTCATATAGTCAGAAAGAAGTAAACGCTACACTGTGAAGTATTGGCGGGATATCTATACTAATTTTATAAAGAGGAATCACGGTAGAATCATTTTAATGTAACGTTCAAAAGTGCCGCTTGGTGGCCTAGTTGAAATAAAATATCTTTGTCTTTGTTGTCTTTGAAAGATTTGTATTGTTGTATGTAACGAATAAACTTAAAACTACTGGACTGATTTCAAAAATTATTTCACCGTTGGGAAGCTACACTAAACCCGGGTGAAATAGGCTACTTTTTATCCCTGTATTCTCACGGGAACGGGAATTACGCGGGTGAAACCGCGAGGCGTCCCCTAGTAGAGAATATAGTAAAAAAAACATTCGATTAGGAATGAATGCTTTCGGCTCCAAATTAATTATTTTTCCAAACACTTATGGCTAGTATATTTACTGAGCAAGAGACGAAAGTATCAGACAATTAAAGGAAAAATCTGCAACCCTTAACCCTTTCCCCAATCGCCTTTCTTCTCATGGATAACCTTTCTTCCTCTTCAATTTCAGTAGCCTCCACCCGTCACCTCAACCCTCGAACCTCGTTTATCATTCAATAACAATCTCGTGTGAATTAATAACCGCACAACTGACCAAAAACGAGTTTCACCTTGAGACCGAAATACTTTAGTACTTTCTTAGTTGCTGTAATAATGGCAGCGGAATGAGTTATTGCTGAAGATAATCTGTTGTTTATTTCTTTATTGTTGTAATAACTGAACTTGACTTTAAGTGGTCTAAAATTTTATAGGGTATGAGAGACTTGTGACGTAGTTCGTTGGTTTGAACCAAGGCAGGCGCTTTGCTTTATGATTTTCAAGCCATCATCACTGCTCTCAAAACGGGTTAGTTAGGAAAACATTATGAGGAAATCTCGATGTTCTAGGACCAACAATTTGGAAATCATGAGACATCTAATAATCCGCACTGGGCCCGCATGGTAGGTTACAGCCCAATCTCTATCTCAGAGAGAATACCCATGTCCCAGCAGTGGGAAAATTTAAGAGTGATTATACTGTAAGGAAAAGTAGGTGATTGCAGTTTCTGTAGGCAACATTTATGTTGAGTTCTTTCCACTTTTTCAGTCAACATAAAGTGGCTAGCTGTGTTAACGTAGTTTACCGTCGTCAGTTTAATTACGTTATTTTTACTATTTTTACTAAGTTATTTATTAGTCCATATTGTAATTACGTTCTTTTGTTAATAAATATAATGATGTAAGAGGTACCTCAACACAAAAGTGTGTCGATGCTTCATACTTTTCAAATTACACTTTTTTTCCAAGCAGCCCTGTCTCGCACGAACCATAATAACAAGAAAGAAGGCGGCCAGTAATAGTTGGTTTCTTTATCGCTCGTGAGATCAGCATTCAAAGGAGGTCAGTGGTGTACTTGCTAGTAATTATACTTGAAAACTATTTCTGAATGTGTGTGAGTGTGTGGTGAAATGAGTGGCAATGGTGGAAAGGAGTGTTTAATAATACTGGCTAGAAAACTTAGAACAATCTTCGCCAAATGGTCTCTCCATTTGGTAAAGATTTTTTTAAATTATCAGATGAGTAGTGCATGTTAATATAGCCAATATCTTCGATGCATCATCATCAAGAGAGAGGAGAGAGATAATCCACGAGTAACTTTCATTCGATTCGCTGGAATTGTACCTATTTTCAAAAGGAGGAGGTTCTATGTTCGACCTTGTTTTTTTTTTTTGTTAGCCGATTACTCCGTCAATTATGAACCGATTTTGAAAATACTTTTTTGATTAATAGATCTTTTTTCATTAACACGGTGCAGTTAGAGCTTAACCACAATAAAAGCTAGAAGAACGAGAAGTTAACGATTTGTGTTTTTGCTCCTTCGTCAATGAAATAGAAAGATACATAACAGTTTCTTGGAAGATCCTCTGTTTATCGTAGGCAGGTTATATTCATACGAAATGTCCATTATTTTATTGCTACCAGTAAACATGACCGAGCACAGCGAGCGTAGAAACATTATTTCTTAATGTATTTTTAACCTACTTTGCCATCAGTACAGGAATAGGAACACCTTGGTCATAAGCTATGCAGTTGAAGCCACAAGCAACGTAATCTGTGACTGCCTCGTCCGTCAGTCATACAAATCACACGATTTAACTCAGTTGAACGGCTTTGACGAGGCGATAATGCAATTATGCCCAAGGTTACCCTTGATAGTTAAATCCTATAGTTAACGCGTGGGAAGATAATGCAACTGACGATGCATGCACAGCATATTGATTATAATAAAGGGTCTTTCAACAAGGACGGGTCGATGTTAAAATTGAATAAAACAAGATGTGTGTGAGATATTAACAAATTTTTTTTTTTATTTAAAAGGCCCATTTATGCCATTATGGATGGAATATGACATCGTTCGAATGTCCGCCGCGGCTTCGTATGGTGGCACGAATCCGAGAGGTCCAATTTTTAATGACTCTACTGCATAGATCCGGCTGAATCCGAGCGATGGCCTGCGTTATGTTGGCTTTCAGGGCAACGGTCGAATGTGGTTTACTGGCATAGACCTGCGATTTCAGAAAACCCCACAAGAAAAAGTCTAGCGGAACTCTAACTCTACCCTCAAACCGTTCATGCAGAATGTCGATTGTGTCGTTCGCTGTGTGGCAAGTAGCGCCATCTTGCTGGAACCACATGTCGTTCACGTCCATATTGTTCAATTCAAGCCAAAAGAAATTGTTTATCATTGATCTGTAGCGCTCGCTCGATCTATGCAGCAGAGTCATTAAAAATTGGACCTCTCGGATTCGTGCCACCATACGAAGCCGCGGCGGACATTTGAACGATGTCATATTCCATCCATAATGGCATAAATGGGCCTTTTAAATAAAAAATAAATTTCGTTAATATCTCACACACATCTTGTTTTATTCAATTTTAACATCGACCCGTCCTTGTTGAAAGACCCTTTATTATGTATTAAAGTCACCAGGCACTACTGGTGGCGGTTACTGTGTTTTTAGTAGTAGGCTAAAGTTAAAATCATCTTTGCAGTTCCGAGGTGGAGTTTGAGGTTCTTAACATCCTTTTCTTCGTTGTTCTACTATGGGAGATGAATCTTCCACCAGTGGAAGATGGTTCATCTATCTTTCATAGTAATTTGCAAAGCTGTAGTTTCTGTGTAACAATCCGAAAGGGTGCATGCAGTCTTTTTTTTCTATGGGAGATGAATCTTCCACCAGTGGAAGATGGTTCATCTATCTTTCATAGTAATTTGCAAAGCTGTAGTTTCTGTGTAACATTCCGAAAGGGTACATGCAGACTTTTTTTTTAGGTAGACTCGCGCTTGACCACTATCTCACCTGATGGTAAGCGGTCGACGGTGAAGCACGCTTGCCTAGAAGTGACTTATTCACTCTTGACTTGAAAGACCCCTAAAATAGTATATATATAGTATGAGATTTCACTTTTTTTTTCGATTTTTCTTTCTTTCTTTCCAGCTTTATTTGTATGATTGCAATTCCCCTACGTCCTATGCATTTGATATAGCAGATTATTTGCATTTAGATTCAGTTTGCTTGATTGCTGACCAATTACATAAGTATTTCCCTGTCAGATCAACTTTAAATAAGGCTCTATGAATTGCGTACTACACTGGTATTACCCATACGATGTATCCCTACATATGGAATAACTACGGACAGACCATCGTTTCCAATGTCACACACGCTACCGTGAACTATCGTCCAAAAGCCATTTTTCACTTCTACTGTTGTAGCATTATTGATACCATTTTTTCCGTCAGGTCTATAGGAATTGTGAGTCATGCTAAATGTTCTAATACTAGAAAAACGTAATCGACTTTATATCAACTTGGTGATCGACAGGCTGAAAGACTAATAATACTAGAAAATGTGCTAGAATATCCATTATAATTAGTGTGATTAAAAACAGTTATAAGAATGCCCACGCTTTGTATCTCTTCGTCACCATATTTTTATGTCGTCATTATTTTGACGTCACTCCTAGTGATGTGGCTTAGCGATTAGATGCTGTCTTTGTATCGGGAATTCGATTCCCGCACGGATTAACAGAACCTTTGATTGACATTTATTCCGTAATGCATTCTCGATACAGACGAAAATTTGCGAACATCTAGGACATTCTAAGACAACATTTAAAACCTATTGGAATAAAACTGCCTAAAATAGTGATACCAATCTCCAGTCATACTGAAAATGCATGCTAGGGCTCGTTCCCATGGAACATCCGTATTTGCAGGATCGTTTTAACGGATCCGTCGCTACTGGAGGTGATGTTCACACCACATTTACAGTACCGTTTTAACGGATCCGTCGCTACTGGGGGGTTATGTTCACACCAAATTTACAGTACCGTTTTAACGGATCCGTCGCTACTGAGGGTAATGTTCACATAACATTTACAGTACTGGTTTAACGGATCAGTCACTACTGGAGGTGGCACGCCCCGTGTGGCTTCTATCCGATAAAACGGATCAGGATTTTAATACTGTTGTGTGTGTGAACTCGCTCATACAACTACCTACGCCATTGCCGAATAAAATCGTATACGTTAAGACGGACCTGTTAAACGGACTGCTGTATATTTTGTCGGATCGGTATTTTTACTGGATCTGAAATACTGTCATGTGTGTGAACTAGCTTGTACAATTACATACGTCAGCGCCGAATAAAAACGTATACGATAAAGCGGACCTGTAAAACGGACCCCTGTGTGAACGAGCACTTACACGAGAAATTCTTCTTCTTCTTAGCGTGTCACTGGCAATCTTTATTTAGAGAGCACAACCACCGAACCACATATATCTAACCAGTTGCTTGATATCTTCGTCAATAAGTTAATTACTCCTCGGCAAGTATTATCGACTCAACATATAATATCAGGAAATAAAAGCAACAGCAAGCGTATAAAAACAAGCAAAAATTATAAGCTCTACTACTTACCAACCAACATCCCAAGCCGAATGGAAAGCAGGATGAGCAGACATGGCCCCCAGTGGAACTCCAAACCCGAACTCAAATTTGACATCCTCGGGCTTCCTAGACCAGGAGCCTCTTGCAGTCGACTCTCTAGGCTCAGGACCAGCCTTTGTGGTGTTATTGTCATTTGTCATTGTATTTTGGAAAAACATTTTAAAGCCTTTCGTTCCGATCGACCCCCGAAATTTGAAAGTGTTTTCTTTTTTTTTTCTTTTGTTAGTAGAAGGAGCTAGATCGTGTTTTGTTTCCTTTTATGTAAAATTCGTTTTTATTTTTAGCCAGAACAGATACCTCTGGTAGAGAGTATCAAGGAAAGCCGACCCCAAACAATGGTATAAGCCTAGGCAAAAATAGAGATTTTTCTTTGCCTGTATAAAATGGTATATAAACCGTGTGTAAATCTTTGAAAAATTACACTACTTTATCTACAACACGACTAGAAAACCATTCAAACGCACATTCAAATACTATTCATTCAACACATAAAAAAATCACGCGAAAAACGCAGCTACATGGAACCGCTACGATAATTCGTAGACGTGCTACGCGGCTACGCGCCTACGAAGGACTGCGGCCGCTGTGTTGGGTGACCACAACTCGACTAAAGCCGATGACCGGGTATGGAGAACAATATATACGTACATACATACGATATAATATATCCATTATATTTTCATTAATGCTCCAAATCCTTTGTAGTGATGTAGGCTGTGATGGAATATTACTGTGACCTAGTCTTTTGGAATATCAGTTGAGGATTTTCTAGAATTTATTTATAAGTTTCGTTCGTTGGTTCTCATTCCTAACTGATGAAGCAGTTGGATAATTTAGTAGTAAATGGTAAGGTAGTTTTGTATTATTTAACCCATTATTATTATTACGCTTTCAAAGAAAACTTAATTATTTTGCATCTTAAAATTGTACAGTTATATATGTTGTGGTTGAATATATTTTCTACCTCAAGCTAATTCGGGTTTTAACTTGTCATTGCGGTGTGCAATTACTGAATCAAACACCAGACACAATTCAAGGAACCCAAATGCGGGGGTTGACGTTATTCATGCACGTATAAGACCAGCGTACAACAAATAAAAAACAAACGAACACTAAATCAAAAACTTTATGAACAAGACAATAGAAACAGTTACATAAATACATCTAAAATACACCTAAACCATTACAAACAAAGAGTAAAAACTAACACAAACATAATCGAAGACACACGAATTGATATACTAGCACCAGATCCATCTTCAGACTTTGAGAGCAATCCATTTTCATACTGTTTCAAGTACGGCATATATTTTAGAACCATATTGTACATTGGACTTCTGTCTGGTGTTTTATTTCTTTCTAATTCTGCCTCTTTGATTTCGTCGCTAAGAGGCTTGTCAAATGTTTCATTTGATTCTGAATCTTCGGGAGGTCTCAATTCTCGCCGAACCTAAGGGAATTATTTTGCATGGTTTTAGATTATACCTTTTTTTAATATATTAGCCTTAATTATATCCCTCTCTTTGGCAAAGGTACCCAAGGTCGCCTTCCAAACCTCTCTGTCATATGCAATCTATGGCTATATTTGGCCCCCCTCCCAAATATTATCAGATTGTACACCAAAAGAAAGCCAAAATAATAACTACAAAACTTAATAAAAACTGTCCCATACATACGTTCTCCAAATTTCTTTATTATGTGCCTTTGATGCTCACACGAAACTAAACATACTTAGCGATTTCAAGAAATTTCAGAATTTCAGAGTGACGATTGACAGGAAGAATGGGTTTTAACATGGACAGGAAGATGAAGATCATGATATAAGTGACATACCTTCCCCTTTTTTGGAGCCATATCATGTTCTATACGATCCAGAGCTTCTTGTAATTCACGAACTGTTTCCGCTGCGGACAATACAAAAGTTTATCAGAAAAGATCATCTTCCACACCATTCATATCAGCATAATTGCATAACTTCAAAGTTCGCGTGCATGTGTGCTTTGCTTGGATTGAGTGCTTCATATGTTTAAAAATCCATCTACTCAACAACACAATGAATACTGTTGAATTGTGAAAATGAAAGCGAGCGCATATATAAATCTTTCAGTGAAATCACAGTCATATACCTCATTTTTTTAAATTTACATAATTAATCGCAATATATAAGGGATCGATGGAATTCAATAACTTCGACGTAACATTCGTGAGTATATCCAATTTTATTATGTTGAACTTGCCAAAGAAACCCTCAATATTCACAAAATAATCCTCTTTGTATAACTTACGATCCGAAAGATAGTCATCTATATTATCCGTCACTGATGCATTTCCAAAATCTAGTGTACTACTGGTAACGACAGCAATATCACTATCATTCGATCTTAACACACCAGACTGGACTAAAGCGTTGTCTATAAACGTTTGTACCGGCCCTCCATACAGCATACTTGAGTTCTGATATAGTCTTGTCACAACATCTCTTAAAACATCTTGATTGATCAAAACTGTAACACGTTTTATTTCAAGATCAGTATTAATAAGACCAGTATTAAATTTCATAATTGTTCTCTTTATGAACTATTTACACACTGTTGACAATGCCTGAATCTTCTTTAGTGTCTGTTGCATCTATAGATGTAAAAGTAGTATTTTCCTCGACTGTTTCTACAAATTCATACTCTGGGTAGAAATCCTTTTCTCTCTTTGCTTTTTCCTCAAGAGGTGTGTAATCTGCAAACATATGATCTCATGTAAGTAACTGTAGTAGAAGATATTCTATTATTCTTGGAAAAGTCAACTTACTTTCTGTCTTTTCTGCTACTTCTGTTAAGTCTTCCATGTTGTATGATCTTGGTCTTCCAATAAAACTTACTTTCTTTTTTGGTGTTTTTGTAATATTTATTGTTGTCGTTTCTATATCTGATGGTAGCTTGGCAAAAGGTGCTGGTACCAATTCGGGTGTAACTGTATGCACACTGACATTCAATTGTGGCTCTATTAAACCAATAACTTCTACTACATCTCTTCTCTGCATAGAATTGAAATAATACACTTGTGTTGTTTTAGTATTCACCATCGTTGCTATAGCCAGCTTAGTTAGGTAAATCTCGTCTAGACTTCCTATAAAGTTCAGAGTCTGATTATTTTCTATTTCTAAGACCGTATCTAATAGTAGATGGTCTTCTAACGTCATTGAGGAGTCGACGTCTGTAATTTCTTTCGGGTCCCGTTCTGAAATTACGACGTGTGTATAATTTTGGTTCAATTCAAGTACATTGGCCTGTCCACTACAATTATAATTTGGATATAACAAGGTAGGCTCTTGATTTTCCATTTCTTGATCGCGGAATTTTATCTCCACATGTTCACGTTAACTTCAGTTAATGTGGAAAATTTTTAGTATTAATGACTTTCTTCCTTTGCCTTTGACTGAGACCGTAACTAACATTACTTTAGAACACATAAACCAATACTAACGATAATCACAAAGCGATTCCATCACCCTATCTCTCTGCGAGCGCGATGGACACGACGCAGCCGGAGAAGTGGCGGTCCACAGGGACCGCGACGGTGGGGGCCCTTGAGGGGCAAAGTTGCAGACCAGGCGCTCCACGCTTCGAAGACGACCTTGCCAGGGTATCTGACAACGATGAGTTAGTAAATTAACTCCGGTAAACAATAAGTTATGGGCCCCAAGTGCATGCACTGTAGAGGACTTATTGCCACCAGGTTCAAACTGTCTAAAGATTTTAACTATTGTCTGGGAAAGAAAAAGAAAAGGCTTCAGTAAAGAATTCACTATGGATTTGGATTGTTTGGAGTTTCTTGTGCATTCTTCTCCATTACAAGCTACTTTTCCGAATGCACGGTAGAATCAATTTTTATTACATGCTAACGTTCAAAAGTGCCGCATAATGGCCTAGTTGAAATAAATACATTTGACTTTGACTTTGGAAAGTTGTGATGAAAGTGTCTCCATTTTAAAGGGCAGTTTAACTTAAGTATTTTTACCAACTTCAAAAAAACGGAGGTAATCAATTCGACACGTACGTATTTAATATTGTTGGAATTGCACAATATTGACATATTATGTTACTGTGTATCGGCTTATAACACATGTGCCAAATTACATAAGTGTATGTTTGTACGTTAGTATGTTTGCATGTTTGTATGTTTGTCCACGCATAGAGTTATTATGGGTATTTTGTCAATTCTTTAGTACGGTACAGTTGCTCAGTTTTAGTGGCGGTGTATTAAAACTAAAAAGAGAGAAATAATAACATTTTCACAAAAAAAAACCGACTTCAAAAGCAAAACACTAAAAACAAAAATGATAATAAAAACGGGAGGTACCAAAGACACCGACTTCTGAAACGAAAGTTATTTTGCACTTTTTAGTGTTTTGCTTTTGAAGTCGATTATTTTTTTTATGTGAAAATGCTTTTTATGCTCAGAAAAGATTGGGAACAATGGGAACGGTTACACAGGAAGAAAGATTAAAGAAAGAACGTTTGGACAGGTGGTGTTGATGGTTGACAAACGCGAGAAAAACTATAAAGAAAGGTTGAATGAATAATAGTCAAGGTGACCATGATTCTTATAAGAGCAGTAGGTACCCAAATATATTGTTGAAAAAAAAGTTAATTAAAAAAATCAAAAAACCCGACTTCTTAAAAAGCAAACTAAAAAGACGTAAACAATAAGAAAATCATGCTGTGCAGTCGGAGGATACTTATTCGCGAGCTGGCGGACCAAAACCAGATGTATCCTCCGACTGCACAGCATGATTTTCTTCTTGTTTACGTCTTTTTAGTTTGCTTCTTATGTAGTCGGGTATTTGGATTTTTTTTATTAACTTTTTTTATTTACAACTTTTTAGTTTTTTTTTTTTAGAATTATGTACATTTAAACATAAAATTTTTGAAATCGCCTTTTAAAACCCTTTATTTTGATACCCCACACAAAGGGTTTGGAAGAAAAAAAAAAAAAACCCCAAAAAATGGCGCCCAAAATCCGCCATTTTTGTTTTTTCCAATTTTAATGTAGCCAGTGACATTCGCAGGATTAAGACGAATCGATTGACGTAAGAATCATCAAAATCGGCCAACGCGTTTGGTCTCTGGAACGCCACATAGGAATAAACATACATACATACATACATACATATACTGATAAACACATTACCCTCCTTTGGCAGTCGGATAAAAAGAAAGATTAGCGCCCGTGAACGAGACTTTTATATAAAAATTCAATGTGAAAGGCTTACCATAAACCGACTGCGACCACAGCCAACCATATAGGTTTGCGCCCACATTATTTGGCCGAAGTCACCGTAGAAGGCGCCATTACTACTTGGTCTGCGAAAGTTAATAAACGAAAACTTTGTTATCTACAACAATTTTCCTGTTAAATAATTTTTCATAGACATGCATGAGATATTAGTCATGTTCGAGAGGACAGCCACCTGTGTGTATAAGAAATTGTATTTGCTCAAACATGTGTATACATACAGAATTAAATAATACATGCTTGCGAGATCTTAAATAAGAGTGGCTCTCGATATGTCTGCCATTTCTCATGGCGTGCAAATATTTTAGGTACAATTATTATTATTGAATCAATGATTTTTAAATTTTACAATTATATATCATTCACTGTTAAAAAAATATTTATTATATTCTATATTATTTACATTATTCAATGATTTATTATTTATTTTCCTTGTCCAATATTACAGATTACAATTATCACAATGAAATTTATAATATCTAAGTTCGCCACTACTACATGACCATATTTTTTACAACGTTAGTTATATTTATAATAATCACCATGAGTCGTTAAAAAAATTAGTTATACTATAATATGCTTTTTGTGCCAAAAACAATTTCATTGTTTATTTAAGTTAGCAATTTATTGTAGATAATCGGTGCCATGCAAAAAAAAAACTCTTGCGCATAAGTGCCGTTTTTGATGTATGTAAACATAGTTTGCTATCATCAACCAACGCTTCTTCTACCTAATATCTAAGTAAGTCTTTGAGCAATAGTCCTTCTCACCGTACCTTGAGCAGTGATAGCCTAGTGGTGAGCAGTGGGGGCCCAGTGTTATCGGCCCTATGTGGATTCAAACCCAGACAAACGCTTTATTTTGTGTAATTTATTTCATCACCACTGGACTCAAAAATATCATGAGGAAACCGACATAATTATCGTAGAATCAATCAATCGAAAACGTTTGTGGCATCGACCAATCAGCATTATTACAGAACATTACACTCCCTAAATAAGGAAAGTAATGTTAATTTCTCTCCTGTAATAGTACATTACTGCAGAATCCAGTAAGTAATAGTAAGCCTTCCTGGCCAATTATGAGTTAACCGGTTATATATGAGGCCAGGATGGCTTTCTTACTGGTTGAGGCTTGTATAATGCTTTTCTCAAAAATTAAATAAAGTTTAACAACAAATTCGTTTCATTAATATTGAAGGTTACATTCATATTATGGCAATTACTGATAGATATTGTGTAAAACAATAATTTAAAAAAAATGTATGTAAAAAACTCCATGTTAATTTTAGAATGGAAAGTTTTAATCCAACATGATTTATAAACTGAAATTACTAAATACAAATATAAAATCCCACACAATACTTCTACAAAACGCAACGTGCATACTTTTTCTGCGTCGCGTTATGTGTCACATACTATAAAATGGCTGTTTAAGGCTCTAAAAATATATCTATCTCATAAAATGTTATACCAAAAAGAGAGATAGATATATATTTGGAGCCTCCCTCCTATAACCATGTTATAATGGCTAAACTCTAATCTGTGTCTGGTACTATGTTTTTTTTTTTTCTAAGCAGATCTAAAGAGGATGACCTACTGTCCAGTAAGTAAATTACATACATACTTACTGATCAGTAGAAGATTCCAAATTTAAAATCTCGCTTCTTCATCATCATCATCATCCACAGCCTGACTTCGCCCACTGCTGAGCATAGGCCTCTCTCTTCTTGTACCAATCTCTTCTTGTGTCTCGCTTCTTACTGGACAGTTATCAATAAGTCTCCGGTAGAGTTCACTTTCTGGATACTTTTTAGAGATGTTATGGCAACATTACATACCATTTTTGAGAAAAAGTATTTACAAGGTAGACGTGAATGGAAACGCCGCGAGGCGTCCTCTCCCTAAAGACATACATAGACCTTATAGGTGATGTTCTTCAGAAAGGCCAGGTGCGCAGTACTCATAACCGGCGTGTGTATATGACTAGATGTATGAATGTGAGTAATGCGAAAGAAGTATCTAAGGATCGTAGCAGGTGGCGTTCTGTAGTTTCTGCCTACCCCCATGAGAAAAAGGCGTGAGTTTATATATGTATGTATTACACTCACTCTGTGAGAGGGGCCTGTGTACCAACAGGGGGCACATTATCATCATCATCATCATCATCCACAGCCTGACCTCGCCCACTGCTGAGCATAGGCCTCTCTCTTGTACCAATCACCACGTTCCCGTGCCAACCTCATCCAGGTTCTACCCGCAATGGCAACAATGTCATCAGCCCATCTCGCCGCTGGACGACCAATACTTCTTCTTCCAGTCCTTGGACGCCATTCAGTCACCACCTTACTCCACCTATCATCACCGCGCCTTGCTAGGTGTCCTGCCCAGCTCCATTTCAGTTCCGAAATTCGTTTTCCGACGTCGAAAACCTTCGTACGTCTTCGGATCACAACGTTTGGAACTCGGTCTATTAGCCGTATGCCAAGCATGGAACGCTCCATGGCTCTCTGTGCGACTCGAAGCCTGTACACAGCCTCCTGTGTAAGCGTCCACGTCTCGGCACCGTAAGTCATGGTGGGCAAAACACACTGGTTATAGAGGCGGGTCCTCAGAGATTGTGGTACATTATAGGCTGATTATATTATGCTTATGCCTTCTCACCTACCAACAGCGTTATCTAAGTAGATACCTACGTTAATAATACTCACGGCACATAGACGGTGATGTTGCCCTTATACGACATGCTCTGCATGTACCAGATGTCGACCATAGACTCGATGCGGAGACCAGGCGCCTCGCCGACTACTGAGGCAACACACTGGCCCACTGACAGGGAATCTGAGTAAACAGTACTATACTCAGAAAAAAGACTGACTAAGAGCCCTTCAGTTGGATCTTAAAGCCAAGGCATTTATTTGGAAACAAACAGAGTTTATTTTTTAAATAAATAATGTCTAGTGGGCTTATTGCAAGTTTTTCAAAGTGCCAGAACGCGTTAACGAAATGTAAATTTTTATTAAACCTGGTAAAGCGCCCTCTGGTGACAATAATCGAAAAACCGTTTTTCTGTACAAAATGAAACAAACGAACGCGCGAACGTTTACGTTCGGAATCGCTGAAACCGTTGGGAGCAACTTTTTTATTTTCTGGTTATAATTATACAGGCAAAAAAAAAATAAACAAAAACTATACTCCGCCATGACAGTGTTAAACACTGCCGTGACCAGGATTCGAACCTGGGTTACTACGGCCACAACGTAGGGTCCTAACCACTAGACGATCACGGCTATCGGAGCGATGGGAACAAGATCGAAATAGTGAATAGGATTACACGGCTATGACGTCACGCACTCAGTCACGTACTAAAATTAAATAAATAATTGATACCTATTTATTTTGTTTTTGTGTAGGGATTTTTTTACCCGATTGCCGAAGAAGGGGAAATGTGTTTATCAGTCTATGTATGTTTGTTCCTATGTGGCGTTATAGAGACAAAAGTGTTGGCCGATTTTAATGATTCTTACGTCACTCGATTCGTCTTGCGAGTGTCACTGGCTACATTAAAATTGGAAAATTGAAAAATGGCGGCTTTTGGCTATATTGTGAGGACTATTTTTTTTATTCCAATTCCATTGTGTGGGGTATCAAAATAAACGGTTTTAAGAGGTGATTTCTAAAATTAATATAAATAACACTTATATGTTTAAATGTAGCCAATGCAAAGAAAAAATTACTATAAAGTTATAAATAAAAAAAGTTAATTCATAAAATCAAAAATACCCGACTGCTTAAGAAGCAAACTAAAAAGACGTAAACAAGAAGAAAATCATGCTGTGAAGTCGCGACTGCACAGCATGATTTTCTTCTTGATTAAGTCTTTTTTGTTCGCTTCTTAAGCAGTCGGGTTTATTGATTACTAGCTTCGGCCAGCGGCTTCGCCCGCGTGAAAATCGTAAATTATCCCGAGTGAACATATTACCGGGATAAAAAGTATCCTTTGTGTTATTCTACCTCTGTGCCAAATTTCATCCAGATCCGTCCCGCCGTTTGAGCGTGAAGAAGTAACAAACATACACACACAAAGACTTTCACCTTTATAATATTATTAGTGTGATTTAAAAATGACCCAATTTTCATCAAACATAGGTACGAACACTCCCGACAGTCACCTTTCAAACAAAAAATAACTAAACCAAAATCGGTTCAAACCGTTTAAGAGCATAAAATTGGTGGATTTACAATATAATGACTCACAAAGATGTCGGCAGGTGTCGTGCTCTTCAACAGTTCGCGGCGGTCGACACTGGTCTGCCCACCGCTGTGCCTCTCGAGCTAACTCCTCCACCCAACGCTGTCAGAGAAAAGGACTTTTTTATCAAATCAACGGGAACCTACATCAGTACTGAACCTAAGAATGTGCAAACAGTGTAGCAAGAGAGGTATGATGGGTTTCACAAAAGATCCTGGAACTGGAAAAGAACCTGGTAAACCGTTTTCAATATCGATATGAAAACTGTACCTATATCGGTTACATAACCGTTTGCGCAAAAAACCGAAAACGCCCATCTCTAGTCGTGTCTGACTATCTGAAGCGTTAGCACAAAAAACCTACTGATGCAAAATGAGCTGACTTTACCATTGAAGCTAACGTAAATTCTTTCCGGTAGGGCTCTGTTGACTTTCAAACGGGTAATCAAATAACCTAACATCAGGATCTGTTCGAAAGCTTGCAGTGCAGCTGTCTCTGCGACCACTAAACCACGTGCACTAACCTGACCCCATGGTTAAATAAAATACCAATGCAACATTCAGGTAAAAAAAAAAAACCCCCACACAAAATCATAATAAAAATAAGTAAATAACATAAAATGCTGTTAACGTTGGCGGTTCCCCGACGCGAGTACGAGGCTTATTTTTTACTTTTTATTGTGTCGGAGGCTTTTTTATATTTTTTTTCTTTCTTTTTAAACTACATACAATATACATAATAGTAAACACGGTTCAATCGACAATCTAACAAAACACGTAATTATGACATCGTCAAAAACCCAAATTCAAAGAGTAAAATGCGGGTAACTTTTGAACGGTTGAACCGATTTAAATCAAACATAACATATATATAACTAAGAACACTCTCGACAAAGTCACCTTTCAAAAATAAAAAAGTAAATCAAAATCGGTTCATCCGTTTGGGAGCTATGATGCCACAGACAGACACACATATACACAGATACACAGCAACACACGTCAAACTTATAACACCCCTCTTTTTCCGTCAGGAGTTAAAAAGGATGTGATTAAGTTCCTCTGCGCTTCACCTAAGTGCATTGAGCGTTTCGTTCTGCATACGTCACCGTACCAATTTCAGCATATCTCCAGCGCTGGGAAAACCTCTCATCTTGCCGGCCGCTGCTTCGTTCCGCCGCCTGTTGAGCCGGGCTATCACTCGGGACTTCTCTTCTAAAGTGAGCGGTGCGCTTATGTAGCCCACGCAATCCTGACTGGGACCTTCCTAGGGTGGATACAAAAATACTGGCAAGTTATCCATCCGCATTATGAATTAACCGGTTGAATACCGTAATTAACGAAACAATTAAAAAGCCATTTTGTCTCGCGTGGATACACGATTTAGGCAATCAAGGGTTTAATGTACCTATCGGAAAAACGGTCATTGGTTTTATTTATTACAATTATTGCAGGCTTCAGGACAACACGAAACGTCTACAAACAAGTTGTATTTTGTAGTCTTTCTGTCAAAAACGGAGGTGAACCTGCACTAAAGGATATAATTTAGCGGGGTTTGTCAATGAGCAAGTCAATCAGTGCAATTTTGTAGTGCATATTCAGCGTATGTAGATAGGCATCTGATTTAGCCGAAGTACTTAACTATCTTCATACTTATAGAAAATAACCGGCGTGTGTATTACTAGATGTATGAACGTGAGTGAAGAAAAAGAAATATATAAGGATCGTAGCAGGTGGCGTTCTGTAGTTTATGCCTACCCCCATGGGCAAAAGGCGTGAGTTTAAGTATACTTATAGATCCTTAAATTGGTGTGTAGTAGGAGTGTGGAGATTAACACAAGCAAAAAGAAGTCTATGATGGCCTGCATCGAGTCAAGTCTGCCAGCGATCGAATTATTGACTACAAAGCCATCTCAAGAAATCCAGGACTCATTGCATCGTCACTGTTTCAAAGTTGTCTTATTTCTAACAGACTTCACTTGTTATAGTTACAGCTGTTCAGAAGCAGTCGAAGCAATAAGGCCTCGTTTTCAGATATGCCGGGCGTCGCGCTTCTGTAGATAGAACAAGAAAGAAAGAAAACACATTTATATGACACAAGCCACTAGAGCACACAACATAAAAAAATAGACTAAACAACAATTATATGCAGCGCATGCAGCGTGTCGTCTCCCGGCGCGTTGCTTCGTTGACACCCAACGCCTCTCCATAAACGTTCTCTTAAGTTTGTTTAGTGCGATCCGCATAGCACAACGCGAAGCCTCCAGAAACGAGGCCTAAAGGATAAATAAACATAAAAATACTCACAGGAAACTGGCAGAAAGTATGTGCGTTAGTATTGCCACACATTCTGGAGCCGCAGTAGTTGACCTGGCTACTGCCGGCGAGGACTATTGCACTGGCTAGCACAACGGCTATGCATTGCATTGTACCACTATAAACGATTAATTTTGGGCATTTTACATTGTGCATGTCGCCTGTACAATTTTGACAAGTTGTGATCGGTTGTGATAGATTGGGATTTGTAACCTATGGATATGGATGTGATAGAAGAATTGATCAAGGAGTTTAAAGACAAAGAAGGTTGCTCGGTCGAATAGATTATTTTTTGAGAACACTATGGACCATTTAAATTAAGATATTTGACGAGCCATTCCTCTGAGTCAAGCCGTTATTCGAGTTGTACTGTATGAATAGAGATAATTGAAAAGCGTTCATTGTTAATAATGACCAAACAGATGATCATCAGCGAGACGCACGGGTTCGGTCAATGTAACGACACCTGGGAGAGTCATATGTCCAGAAGTGGACGTCTTTCAGCTGAATTGATGATGATGAATGATTATCCAAAAAATCGGGTCAAGAGGCTCATCGGCAATGAGATACTGGTCGAGTCTAGGTTCCAGAGTCTTGAACATCGGCGCCGAGTTGCCAGCCTGTCGGTTTTTTATCGGTTATATTTCGGGGAGTGTGGGATAGAATTGCATGAACGAATTCATCCTAGTCCGTTTCATCATCGGACTACAAGACGTACGGCGATGCGTCATTGGTACATGGTGGACATACGTACCAAACGGTTTGGGAATACTTTTATTAAGCCGGCATTCCACGGTGCGTGATTGTGTGGACGAACGCGGATCAGCCCACACCGACGCACCGTGGAAAGAGTGTCGACTGTGGAAGCGCAGACAAGTCCATAGCGGTGCGTCGGATCCGCCGCGAGTCGGTAACTTCAAAGGTGCGGTTCGATGCACTCCGACGCCGTGATAAAATGGCTTCGAATTTAGACCCACACAGACCGACACGAACCGTGAAAAGCAATTGGTGTGCGGTGCGTGGCTGTCCGTGGTCGTCGGCTCAACCTGATAAAATCCGCAGAATCACGCACCGTCGAAAACCGACTTTATGCGTACAGCTAAGTGGAATTCTCTGCCGTATTCTGTATTTCGCTGAGAGCTACAACCTAGGAGTTTTTAAGTCAAGAGTGAATAGGTTTCTTCTAGGCAAGCGTGCTGCATCATCGAGAAATAGTGGTCAAGCGCGAGCCTTACAACATTAAAAAAAAATCATTAGGTACATCCTGTTTCTTGAAAGAAATTATCGACACTTCACAAATAAAACGCAAGTGAATTAATATGATTGGCTGTTGATTATTCATTGAACCAGTTTCTTAACTGCAAGAATTTGACACATTCATTTTGCACAAGGGCGTCGCCAGCCGATGACCTAGGGGGGGGCAAGTTGATATGGAGAATGAGAAAAGTATGAATTGTAGGTAAAGTCGAGAGCACATGAAGCTTTTCACTTGTAATACGAGCCTTACATCTACAGCGATTGTAATAATATCGGTATAGTTCTCGCCAAACTTCTTGGCCGTCCCGAAGTTGGCTGCAATGTCTGCGCAGTAGTAAATCATACAAAAAAAAGTACCGATCCGTGCCTTGCGCATCGGAAAGCCAATCAGGGCGGCCCAGAAGTTTGGCGAGCACTATTCAGAGTCCAACATGTAAAGCTACGCAACTCTAACGTACACGTTGTGCACGGAAGAGCGATCAAAATTTTCAACGCTTTTCCGTGTCTGGAAAGAAGGTTTTTGCCTATTTTAGGATATCAACAACGGTTCGATCTGTTGGGTTTGGTTTATATATATATTCATTCGCGACGTACGGGAATGATCAATCAAGCAAGTCAAGTCAAAGACTTAGGACTGTGGTTGCTTTACATTTGGCAACTTTTTTAGAATCTCTAGGGGGGGGCAGCTGCCCCTCCCTGCCCCCCCCTTGGCGACGCCCTTGATTTTGCATACATTTTCGTTCGAACAGCCTTATTAGCTTAGTGTCTCATCAAATAACCTCTTGTAAATGGTATAATATACTCGAATGTCTAAGGGCCGATTTCACCAATTAAACTAATCGTGATTAGTTCAACTAAACTCAGTTTATGCAAATACAAAGTACTGATTGGTAGTTTCGGCGGGCTCAACCAACAAGAACTCTATACCTATTTGCATAAACTATAGTGCATTGGTGGCCCAGTGGTATCGGCCACGACTAACACGTTGTAGGTCGTGGATTCGAACCCAGGCAGGCGCTTTACTTTGTGTAAATTATTTCATCACCACTGCTCTCAAAAAACGGTGAAGGAAAACATCGTGAGGAAACCGGCATGTACTAGAACCAAAAATTTGAAGACATGTGACATCACCAACCCGCACTGGACCCGCGTGGTGGATTACGTCCCATTCCCTGTCACAGAGAGGAGGCCTGTGTCCCAGCAGTGGGAACATTAATTGGCTGATGATGATGATGTGAGTTTAGTTGAAATAATCGAAATCGGCTCTAAATGAGTCTTGGCCAAAGTGGGTCTCAAAAGGAAGAAGATTTCAAAGGATACAATAAAAAAGTTTTATAATAATTATCCATTTAATGAAAATACATTAAAACAAAACAAAATATACAACCAACATCCAATTCCGGGTATATGATTTGTAATATACAAGTATAACATAACTCCACCTATATACATTTTACCTTACTTAACAAAATAGTAAATAATTGTGATTACAACAATGTTCTTTCGTTGCTTACGTAGGGTAGGTATGTACTTAGCGAATGTACTGTGGATAAATGATAAATTAGGTTTATTTGTTTATATTAAATTGACCACGATACTTTACTTAATACACTTGTCTATAGCCTAAGATCCCAGCGCCAAAATCTGCCGGTTATTTTTGGTATAAAACTTAATTTTAATGAATGATACTTGTTAAAGTCGTCAAAATCTAAGAAGTCCGTTGACGTTTCTCATTTTACATACCGCGATAACTTTCTACGTGAAAAATTGAAAAATCAAATTCATAATCCTAATTAATTACTATGTTACCCATACACTATAACAACGAGTATCATTCGCAAGCATCAAGTTTAATTATTATTAAGTATTTTTATAGCTGTCAAAAGCCTTTTATTTTTTGACAACTTTAGTAGCTTTCATTTTTGTTCTAGCAGCAGCAGCCATTTTATTTTCAATTTGTTCTGCTCTATGAATTTCTGCAGAAAAGTGCGTTTACAACATCTGAATGATGTGTAAGTTTGCAAGACAAAGTTTTATCAAAAACAAAAAAATATCCAGATTTTAGCGGTGAGATCTTGTTATTTTATTAATATCTTTGTCAAATTTTATATAAGCTCAAGGTTTTTGATCATAAATACTTACATTGTTACATATTTTTGCAAAGACAATCTTTGGCTTATGTGTGGAATAGTGAAAAACCGCGTTTACAAAATAAATATTTTCTATAATCCCAAAGGTTCACAAATCGACAGCGTTTTTCGAGACTAAGGTACATAACATTTTTATGTTTATATATCATTTAAACACTATCACAATAAAATAAATAATATTCAAAGCATGTACACCAATTCTAAAAAAATGATTATCATTTTATTAAAATAAATACGAAATCGTCGACGAAAAAGTGTTCTTTCTATTCATCTCAAAATGGCAACCGGTTTCTTAGACTAGATGGAAATTAATGCAAAAAAAAAATACTCTCACCATAAGATGTACTTTTACTTAAAACATAAATAAATACCATATTCTTATTCTGCCACCAGATATATTAAATACTGAGAAAATATTTAGGCAAGTGCCATGCTAAGATTGTGATGAAACTTGTTTATAATCTCTAAATAGGTTGAAACAAAGTCGCTCTGCGTGTTTGTTTATTTGTCCGTTTTGTTCTTGTAAACTACGCATCAGATTTTCGTTTATTTTGATGCGGTTTACACCATAATTTCATACGGAATGTTTTAGAAAACACGTTTATATTTTACTAAAGCATATAGTCTTTACGGCTTGGCCGTCATATAACACAGAAATTGAATTTTTTGACACGCCGTTACATTAATAGATCACACCTAGGCGAAGCAGAGGCAGTTCGCTAGTTACTGATATTTTTGCACATGTTTCAGAATTAACTTGTAATGCCCCATAGAGATAAGTAAAAATTTTTTTTCAGTCCGTCAGTTAGGTTAATAAAAAATATTGGACACGTATTTTTTATTATAAAAATAACGACGTTGAAATTTACACTTTTTACTCAAAAGTGACGTCACTAGCCCCCACTCCTGAACTTTGATGCGCTTTTATCCTTGTAAACTTTTATTGATTTGATGAAGCAAACAATACAAACAGTCTAACATTTTTTGGTAATCAACTGACGGACTAAATAGAATAATGATTTTTTACCCAGAAATCATCTTTATTAGCAGAAGAATATAATTCGTCCCTCTTGCCGCTCAGCAAGCCACTATTTTAAAACATTTGTGTTGAAAGAAACCTTAGTGCTTACAACAGTTAATATGGCCGCACATTACAACTCTGCATCCTTATTACTACACGTTAAAAAAAACTGTGCACTTCGCTGGAATACGCCCCCACTCCCTGCGAGAGTCGAACGACACAGAGACGTCACAGTGCACAATTATTATGACCATGTAGTACGTAACTCACTCACAATCACAAGATCACAACCACCTTCACTTTACTATGCCATTCAAAATGTTCTTCATTTGCTTATAAAACTCATCCAACAACTGCATGACTTTTGTTAAATTGTTGCGTGACTTAGATAAAGTACCTATAGATTAAGCACTGGCGTAGCCGCACATGAGACAGCAATAGTTAGTTCTGGTGTTACAACAAGAACAAGAACACTACAAACCACCATCGCACTGACACTTATTATCTATAAATAACCCAAATTCCTTGTCTCAATTAACACATAACACCACGAAATCATAGAAAATCAAACAAAACCGAGTTTGTTTGTCAAACCTGCCATTGTATTAGTGTTTGACAAACAACAGAAACCGGCCACGGTGACAAAGACAAAAAATAATCTTTTGTCCTTATTATTTACATGGAGCTGCCAATTAGCCATCTCGCTCTATCAATCAAGGTCATTTTAAGGCTTAATCTATAGGTACTTTATCTAAGTTGCGTGAATTTATTACGGATTTATTCAGCTATTTATTTGTCTTTGGACGTCGTTGCGTCTTCTTCCTTGGGTAGGTAGTACATGGAATCGATGAAGTACTTCGTAATATCGGAGACCAGGCTCCTGTCTGATATCTCTTGAGCTACGCCGTATATCGCCATCTGTGAATAAAAGAATTTACGTGAAGGGAGTTATTAAAATATGTGGTGCTTGTTACAAAGCTAACAGAAATAACGAATAGTACTTCTTTTTTAAACTATTCTTTTATATTAAAAAATTAATTAGTTCTGAGAAAAAAATAAATTAATGAGTTTTTTTTATTTTATTTATCTAGATAAAAAAATAAATTAATGAGTTTTTTTTATTTTTCACTTTTTAGTTGTACCTACCTAATAAGCAAGTAGTTTAATAAGGTACTTATAATGCCAGAATAGATTACCCGAATATCATGAAACTGAACATAACCGGTTAAATGAGAGTGTACCAAGGTGAACTGTACCACAGATAATATAATACTAGCATGCAGATGCCTCATCCCATACATAAAAACCGTGCCGACGTAATTAGCGTTTTTCATCTGATTAATCTTGTTATTTTTGTAAGTACATCAATTGCGTTCGATCCCGTTTCACGGCAATAGATGGTGTTAGCAGCGACTTGCAAGTAAAAGGGTTTACTAGGTTCGTGAATATGTTTTTCTTTAAATACAGTAACGGTTCGTTTTATAGTATTTTTTGCACGTTTTTACAGTTTTATTGCACCAAAATGTGTTACAATGCAAATTTTAACAATCGAGTGGAATGCCTCAGAAATTTGAAAATGCGCCATCTATTAGCATCAATTTTAAATGATCCGTTCAAATAATCTTTGAAATGTGAATTAAGAGTCCAATATTCCATAATTTTGTACTTAGGAGAGTTGATTAAACAAGAACAAACAATTTTTATGTTCAATTCCAGAAAATGATAATTTTACACACAATTCTTTTTGTGTGAATTGAATTATGTGTACATGTCGCGCCATCTAGTGAGATTTATTTGAACCAAATGTTCTGTCTTAGCAATGTCACCCCGTGACTGTACCCCTTTAAAGCGTACTGGAGTAATGTTAGGTTATGAAATGGTATTATAAACAATAAACAGACATGCGATTGGAGCAATTCCGAGAGATTTGCCGTTATTTATTGAAGAGTTCTGTTGTATATCTCCGAAGTTCTTCATCAGGTCTTCACCAAACTAAATGGGGCCAATTTCGGAACATACTCTTAAAAACAAAAACAATATCTAAATCGGTCCTCAATCGACGGAGATATCGGTGAAAAAAAACAAACTTGAATAAGAACATGGAATCATGGAACATCCTTTTTGGTAAGTCGGTAAAAAACGAGTTTCTTTATAATTTTTTTTCTTTTTGCGGGTCTGCTGGCAGATTTTTTTAAAGAATTAAGCGGTGCCCTTTTAGTCTATTGTCTTGATGTATTATACTGTGTGTGTACATTAATTATTAAATAAATAAATTAGAAATAATAATAAGAATAATGATGATGATTGGAAATATGAGGAATCCGATGGATGCCAGACGCATCACACAGACTTGGGTACCCCCAATGGGGGTGGCCTATGTTCAGCAGTGGACGTCTTCATGATGATTATGATTGGAAATATTGCTTACCTTGCCCTCTACAGGCGCGTTACAGTCCTTGAGACAAGTCTTGGCAGCGTCGCGCACATCAGCCAGGAACCGGTCTGCCACGCCCGCTTGTGTGTGTGCGTGTGTCACGCAAATGTGGACTCTAAAGACAGATATTATATGATCATCATTATGAATTAAGTAAGTGTACAAACATATTGCGCCTAAATACCATACATTCCGCCAGTTCTTAAAAGGCCCATGCAATACAACGGAGCGAGCCTTTTGCCATCAACAAGGCACAAATCCAGAATACAAGGCTCTACAGAAAAATACTTGATGATAAAATAAAATTAAATTTGTCTGAAGATCGAACCTTGAATTCCTCAGAACCAATAGAGCGAAGCAGTTGAGACAAACATTTTATTACACAATAGGAAAGTTGACAAAAAATATCCATTTAGTTCGTCAGTTGGACAGGATATATTGTATACTAGCGGACGCCTCGTGGTTTACCCGTGTAGTTACCGTTCCCGAATACAGGGATAAAAAGTAGCCTATGTCACCCGGGGATAGAGTAGCTTCCCAACGGTGAAAGAATTTTACAAATCGGTCCAGTAGTTTTTAAGTTTATTCGTTACATACAAAAATACAAATCTTTCCTCTTTATAATATTAGTATAGAAATATTGACAAAACGTCACAAGTCCAACTCCTAAACTTTAATGCGCTTTATCTTCGCGCTTTGTCAATTTTTATTTTTATTTGATAAAGCAAAAAATACGGGTCCAATATTATTTGATAATCTCACAGACGGACTAAATGTATCCTGGGTAGAAAAGTGATAATCCCTATTAGAGGAAATTTCCGCCTGCAATCGATATGCAAATTAATCGTATTTATACAACATAAGATTAAGACGACAAAAATATCGAATAGCAAAAAGTTCAATACAATAGACGCACTTATCGCTTATAGCGATCTCTGCCAGACAACACAGACATTGAATAATTTTGAAATCAATTATAATAATTTATTTATTAATAAAAAATGTAGAGTCAGGTTTAATAACAGTTTTGTATCTCTTCATTCGATTCCGTTCTTGGCTAAGCTAGCTGTGTTTGTTTGTAATTTAATGTCTAACACCGGTTAGGCGGGCGGCTGGAGTAGGTCCTAAAGAAGCAATTTTTTTTTTACTTCATGTATCTCCAACTATCGCTCCGTTTCGTTTGATTTTTTTCACGATTTTTTGTGCACCTTATATAGTGGTCTAACGCAAGCATAAATATCATAAAATATACAGTAAGCGTGTCCATATTCGCACTTACCCTGAGGGGAACTGCAGAGCGTTCAGACTCCAGCCCTTCTTGTGCAGATGCTCCGCCATCTTGAAGATGTCGAACTGTTTGGAGCCGAACGCCACCACTGACGTTGCAGGCTTACCAAATACATATAGACCTGGGATCTTGCGGACCCTGGAAAAAATTGAAACATTTCAATACATTTACATAAACTTACCATTTCCCTATGGGAGTAAGCAGAACTACAGAACACCCCTCGCATCAATCCACAGAACACATTTTTTTTAATTATGACGGTGGTACTTGTGGTAACCAATAACAATCAGGCAACCCGAATCTTCGGGTAGAAAAACTATGATTCAGGGTAGCTCGCCCTATCTAATAATTAGACATCGGATTATATGCACTATCAAAATGCCAAAAAATTAACTAACTTTGGATAGTGGATATTTTGGCATTTTTATGGTTCCGTACCTCAATAGGAAAAACCGAACTGTCTGTTTGTGAAGACCCTTTATCTCGGGAACGCGTGGGGATATCCAGTTGAAATTAATATCGTATACTCATGTTTGCTACCCCTTACAGCTGTGCAAAAACTTCTAGATCAACGCAATCAAGAGATACAACCGTTAATGACGCATATTTTACACTCGCAAGGGAACCAAAATCTACAGGGTAGTTCTCGTTGACCTAAAATCATGAAATTTTTGGCCCGTTTTTTTTTGGTTTTTACAATGTAAGCGTAGTATACTAACTCATTTTCAATATATCTGGCGGTCGTGATAACTTCGTTCGTCATCTGTACGTATCGCTTCTTGCCAACAAACATCATGGTCGCCCAACACGCCGCTATTAGACCACCCGCGCGGCTGCCTGTGAATAAATACAAATTGTGTTTGAAAAGAGACCTAAATTAAAAGTAGTTAAGGTTTAATTTTGAGCGACGCGAATGTGCTCGTCTAAAAAGCTATTTGGTGCTGAATCCATTATCATCAAATCTGAATGCGTAATGTTGCAGCCAACATAGGTGGGTCTAGTCGTTGATGTGATGATGGGATCCAGTCAACCCTGACTTCCTATCTGGATGCAGTTGAAGAACAATAAAACTGCTTATCTGACTCTGACCTGAGTTTTTGGGAATTTAACTGAAGACAAGGGCACCCAACGCAAGAAAGAAAATTTGGTTCAATTAAACTGCACTAGATGTTATTGAGTTTTGTCAAATATTAAGATTTTCTAGAGACGATCATAAAAAATGTATGTTCTTGTTAATTAACTCTCCTAAGCACAAAATTAAGGAATATTGGGCTCTTAATTCACATTAGAAAGATTATTTGAATGGATCATTTAAAATTGATTCCAATAGATGGCGCGGTTTTAAATTTCTGAGGCAACCACTCGTGTTTATTTTTTGTTTTGTAACACATTTTGGTACAATGACACTGTAAAAACGTGCAAAAAAATACTAGAAACAAATCGTCGCTTTATTTAAAAATAAAAGTATTGACGAACCGAGCCACCATCTATATCCGTGGAACGGAGCCGAACGCGATCGATGTTCTTAGAAAACAATCATCTTAATCAGACGAAAAACGATAGTTACGTCGACACGGTTTCTTTGTATGGTATGAGGCATCTGTATGCTAGTATTATATTATCTGTGCTAAAGATAAAGCAATAATTAAATCAGGCAGATAATTTAACGTGACTCTGGCAGAAAAAACAGATCATAAAGGTAAGTATAGAGTAGAGCATTTACTTGTAACAGAAAATCGAGCATTCTTCGTTTTTAACAGCACTTCGCAACGAAAACGGCCAATGCACGATTTTCTGTTACAAGTAAATGCACTAGTCTACAGGGTGGGCAAAAAATCGTGGTTCAAACGAAAAAAAAGAAAAAATTGGTACTTACCAACCGCAAATAATCCCAACTATCGTTCTGTATCGATTGATCCACGATTTTTGCCCACTCCGTATACTCACCTATAGTGTGTCTGGACCTTAACCCACATCCCACATTATTCTTCATACGATCAATTTAGTACCTCTTTCTACAATAGTTTATGTCCTCGCAGAATGTCAGTTATTAACGATCGCGGTGTTAGTTTACACAATGCACTCATGACGAATAGCATCCGACACATGATACATTGCCCCATTGAACTTAGTGAAACAGTGGCACTATAGTCGGATCTCTGAATCTGACTCTGGCTATTAGACAAGAATGAATGGAAGTGAAACCCGCTGGGAATACCAGACGTACAATAGTTTTGGGTCCTAAGATACGTTCAACATACCAAAAAGGTTTAATGATCGGAAGGATGAATCTTCTGTAAAAATTTAAAACTCTTGAGCGAATGCGGGTCGTTAACACTGGATGAGAGCAGTGGAGATCGGTTCTATTTAGATTTTTTTTCTGGCAATCTTAACCAAACATTTTTTGACCCTAATCAAGGGACGGCCGCGGAGTTCCCTTAAACAATTTTCTGAAGTCTTTAAGACCTTTGTATTGTACCTTTAGTAGTATTTTAGCATACATACCATTAACAGTGGGAGAGCCATAAACACCGCCAGGCCACTCCGTCGTGACGGTGTACTGATGATGTCTGTACTCTTGCTTCCTGTACAGGACTACTGATGTGCCTTTAGGTGCGAAGCCGTACTGTAAGTTTATATAAATATTAAATAATAATGATGATTTTAGAGAGAAAATGTTCAGAGTGCTGGTAGATTCAGGTCAAAAGCCGCCAGGCCTTAAAAGCATGCTTTGACCTTTCGCTTCCATATCTGCCAAGGCGCATTGTGGCGTGATAGTTGATGCCAGATGCGGGTTCGATCTTAACGCCTTTCCTTCGATCAATAATACACTGGATGACCGGTAAGCGCTTCAAAAACGGCCCGAAGAATAAGTGCACAAGTACGGTTGTGGTCTTATTTCAAATTAGAATGGTACAAACATAGCCAACATTAAAACGTCAAAATGTCGCAGTGTGCGTTCAAAAATTCTGCAAATAACTACCGTAACACCGAGATTTTGGAAGGAATATCTTTTTTTCGATAAGTTAATATCATTAAGTGTTTCTCAAAAAGTAAAAACCAAATTAAATATTAAATATAAATCAATTACCAACGTTTGAGTCAACAACGCGCCAACTATTGTAACAAACATCGACTGTTCTGGAACTTTGTAATTTAGACTTTTAAACATGCATGTAAAATTAAATTAGTTTTGATGTATGATATGCAACGAAGGTTTAAAAAAAACATTACTTTTGGTACATAGCTTTGTGAATGCAACTTTAAGCATTGCATTTAAGGTTGAATTTGCATTAATATGCATTTCAACTAGAATTCTTAGAATTACATAAACACAATTGGCCATAGCTTTAAAGAAAAGTTTTGTATGGGATTGTAAAAACCAGTGTATTATGGATCGAAGCCTGTAACTGATTGACGACCATTTGTATTCATTGCGTCTATGCAATTACTTTAATTGTGTAAACACTTGTAAAAGGTGCATAATTTTTTAATACGGTGTTTTGTTTTATTTACGAATCACTTCGTTCAGCTAACATACCTATGTGCTGATAACGTCATACCAATATTAACGATAAGACCGTAATGATAATATAATTCACATAGTTTTTATGCCATATGGTATACAAGAGGGGCACACCATTGTTGCAGTAACGTTTTTTTTCCAGCAACATGTATCCCGTAACATGTTACTGCGACAATATCATTAAACATGGTTTTATAGCGACACCAACTTACTTTATGCGTATCAGCAGACATGCTAGCTACTCCGGGTAGCCTGAAATCAAAGACCGGGACATGATGCCCAGCATCAGGCATGAAGGCTGCCACGAAGCCGCCCAGACATGCGTCCACGTGCAGAGGTACGTCGTACTCTACAGCCACGTCGGATAGAGCGATGATGTCGTCCATTGTGCCGTATGGGTAGTTTGGAGCTGAACCTACGATCTGTAAGCAAGGAAGGATAGATAAAATAAATTCTATGTAGAGGAAAGAAAAACTGCAAGTAAATTTAAGTTTTAAAAACCCAGTTTGTGAGCTCATTGAGAGTTTTTTATCGTACTCGCTCGTGATCACGTAAACGATCTCGTAATGTCAAAATGTTTACAAAAAAATTGATTTCTCCTTACCGTCACCAGACGGCGCTTATCCAGTTTCATTACTAATTGACTTTTAAGCTAACGCGATTGAGCGTGAATAAAAACTCGCACTAAGCCCACTGTTCACAATTCAGACACTAAGGGATGATGAAGGGGTAAGAAACAGCAAATTAAGGGATTATGACGTGGTACGAAACAGCAAATTCTATTTAGTTTATATTGGACGCGTATTTTTTGCTTAATTAAATCAATAAAAATTCACCAAGATATACTTGATTTTTTTTTTTTACTATTTATAGGCCTGTGTTTGACCACAATCTCACCGTGGTCAGTGATGATGTGGCCGATGGTGGTAAGCACACAAAGCCTAGAAGGGAACTGGCTCTCAAGTGCTGCTGTCGGAACACACCGGAAGGTGCTTGGCGACAGATTTTCAACTTGAGGGTGGTTGCCAGCCAGGCGGGTACTACAAAGTACCCTACCACCGTGCAAATTTCGAATTGATATTCGAAATTATGTGGTGAAGCGCATACTTCTCCACATAATTTCGATGCAATATTTTAACGCACTGTATCGTCATAATTTTTTGTTAACGTGACAAAAGAAAAAATATGTGACCATTTTTTTTTTTGGAAAACTGACGGTATAAACATATTTTTTTAATCATCATCCCTATTACAAAATTCGGAGCTCAATAATTATGTTGTAAGGACATGAAGACAGTATTTTATCGCCTTCATCTTTCAACAAAGTTACTTCAAATGCTTCTAATTTATTATAGTTATCTTTACATAACTTTTGGGTTGCCGGTTGGTGTAAATTGCGACACAATAGCAACAATACACACACATAACAATCACAATAGTAACTGCAGCAACCTTGGACATTGCAATTCGTTCAATAAACAAAACAGGTATTGACGATATTTTTATCGCTAAGTAATTGTCGTTTCTGTAAATAATCTCTGATTTATTTTAATGGCACTGACAACACATACGACGGCACAATATTTATGTCGCATAAATATTGTGCTGTCGTATGTGTGTGCAGTGCCATAATAAACACTTTGAACAGAACCTTAATACGGCTTAAGGAGAACCATATCTTGGGTTATCACTGTCTCCTGGCCCATATTTGTGCCCAGTGTGTCCGTGGCATCAACAGTGGAGCCTATCAGAATATCAGCGCAGCGTTATTTCTTTTTCGGATATCGCTGCATATGCTGAGATAGGAGCCTTTTTGGTCTCGCACGGGGTTTTTATTTTAATTATTGTTTAATTTTATTCTTTTCTCGTGTCTCCTGTGCGGGTCACAAATAAATATATTTTCTTTTTTTCTTATATTTTATCTAAAAGCAAACTAAAACTCGTTCGTAAGAAGTTGGCAATAATAAATAAATAGCTTTATTTACATTAGAAAAAGAATACAATTCAGTGATGTCCCTGACTCCTGTGCTAGGTTATTAACCTGTGTTACAAGAGCCAGTGCCCTCTCCCGGCAACAAATACAGTTCAATAATCTTATACATTAAATATCAAAACGAAATTAAAACCAAAGTTGGAAAGAGAAAGAAAGAAAAACAAAAAGGTTTGTTAGTAATACACTGTAATGGTGTGTTGTGTATGTGTGGTACACACCACATCATCACCTACATCAATTTTGTATGTACTGAGAAAAACTGGCAATAGTATCGTCACAGCGATAATGTATTCCAATTATCTGATACCACTAACTGTTTAAGTATTTAGTTTATTTGTTTGAGTAGATATATCCCTCATCTTATGTATAGCTTTGTGCTTGAATAAACCTATCTTATTGTGATTTACTTTCAATATTTCACCTACCACTATTTGTCTCTGCTGGTACAAATACCTAAGGCATTAAGTCCACCTAGGGTAGCGTAGGTAGGGTAGGGAAGGTAGGGTAGGGTAGGCAGGGTAGGGTACGTAGGGTAGGGTAGGCAGGGTAGGGTAGGTAGAGTGGGTAGGGTAGGTATGGTAGATGAATGTTTGGTGTTTTTATGGCAAAACAAAGTTTGCCGGGTCAGCTAGTAAATAAATAAACTAAACTCACCAAACAAGTCCTCCTACCAATAGCCTTCTTGACTTTCTCAACATCAACAGTCATGGTATCCTGATTCACGGTTATCGTCTTCACAGACAGACCGAGGTACTGTGCTGCCTTGTCAAACGCTGAGTGGACGGTCGAAGGCACTATGATCTGTGGGTTGGATATGCCCTTACAGTAAGCCAGGTCTCTGAACGCTTTGCAGGCCATTATGATTGATTCCGTGCCGCCTGTTGTTACCTAAAAAAAAAAAAAAAAATTAATCTCTGAATAAATAAAAGAAATCTGTAAAATGTGTGGAACGAAAAGTTTATTAAAAGTATGTTGAAAATCGCGGAATTTGCCTTTAGTTTCAAGGCATGTTATGCACACCTTATGGACACTACAAACCGCCACGCGCCCAAGGATTTTTTCGCAGCGTTTCATAGCGTATGATACCACGCCCAGTTGCGTTTTTATAGTAGCCTATACTGGCCCACTGCTGGGCATAGGCTTCCCCGTAATCCTGCCAAGGACTTTTTTCCCGAGCCACCTCGTACTCTGCCTCTGCAGTAGGCGTCTAGATCGTCTCGCCACATCTTTCTGGGACGGCATCGGCGGCGCCGTCCGTCCTCACTTGCGCTCATTTTGCTATGGTACAAGTTACCAATGCAACGTAGTATTCTCAAAATCTCTCTCGCGACAGTCTAACCACGGGCACCCAACGCAAAGAAAGAAAATTTGATTCAAATAAATTGCACTAGATGGCGTGATAAGCTTCGATTTGTTATTGAGTTTAGTGAAATATTAAGATTTTCCAGAGACAATCATAAAAAAATTATGTTCTTGTTTAATTAACTCTTCTAAGCACAAAATTAATGAATATTGGGCTCTTAATTCACGTTTCAAAGATTATTTAAATGGATCATTTAAAGTTGATTCCAATAGATGGCGCGGTTTTAAATTTCTGAGGCATCCACTCGATTTTTAATTTGTTTTGTAACACATTTTGGTACAATTAAACTGTAAAAACGTAAAAAACACAAACTATAAAACAAATCGTCGCTGTATTTAAAATAAAAGTATTCACAAACCGAGTAAACCCTTTTACATGCAAGTCACTGCGAACGCGATCGATGTTCTTAAAAAAAATATCAATTTAATCAGACGTACAACGCTAGTTACTTTGGCACGGTTTCTTTGTATGGGATGAGGCATCTATATGCTAGTATTATATTATCTTTGCCCATGATTGTAATGGTGGGCTAGCCGATGCCAATATAACGGAAATCAGACTTCGAATTACTACTAAGGAATTAAAGTTTTCCCGACATGAGGATCGAAACTAAGGTCTCACGCTTAGCAATCACGCTGGCACTAGGTTGACCATCATCATCGTCATTTCAGCCGAAAAACATAGGCCATAGGACTGCTGGACATAGGCCTCCCCCAAGCGTCGCCATCGGTCGTCGTTGTGTATTGTGTGATGTTAAACTTGTTATTGTAATTTTTGGCACATTTGTCAAATGCATGTATTTTCTTTTATCGATCTACACAAGTTCAATGTTGTGTCAATTTTATCAAATTTTAATCAATTTCATTTGTAAAGCAATTTTGTATATTTTATTAACTTAATTAATTTTATTAATTGTATAATTTTTACCAATATTCTATTTATTTATTTTTTAACCAATTTTTATTTTTATAAATTTTATTATTTTTACCAATTATTTTTGTAACCAATTTTTAATACATTTTACCAATTTTATTAATGTTATCGATGTTATGTACTCACTCACTTGTATTCACGCGCTTATTACTATGTATGTTAGCTTTTAGATTCTTCAAAATTGTGAATGTGGTGTTTGCTTCTAAGTAACTTAGTAATTTAATCAAATAAATAAATGTTTCCTAGATAGACCAACGAACTTTTAACATTCTCATAAAAATAACCATTCAGAAAGACATTCGGATGAACTACTGACGTCATACGAACTAATTTACATTTGTAATTCTTCGAGTCAACAAGTGTTTATAGTTGCCTTTAGTGGAACAATTATCTCTGTTATCGTCTCGGATAATTATAATTAGTTTACAAGGTCATGAACGATACCTGAGTAGGTAGGTACTGTACATTCTCTTTAGTGCAGGACTCAGGTTTAGGTTTCTACTTTTGTTGTTAACGTAAAAAAAAACCACCACTACAGTGTCTTTTTTCAGAGTTTTTTTTTTATAGCTTATTTGTATGCTGAAGGTCAGCTCACCTTCAAAGAAATAATACGAGTAAATGATACGTATACAGGCAATATTTTTATTTTATTTTGAGAATAACATAACATAAACTCACGTCTTTTTCCCATGCGTGAGTTTATGTTATGTTATGTTATATTGAGAATCAAATGTAAACACACACACACACACACATGTAAACACTATATATTTACGAGTTGGAAAAACTATTTTTGACTTTCACGCAATAAACAAATATGAAATAACTAGCTGCCACCCGCGACTCTGCCCGCGTGGTATTAGTACATTTAGTACTTCTTCCAATATCTTTATAAATTATAGCCTACTAGCTTCAGCGGCTTCCCCCGCGTGATATCGAAAATTATCTCGATGGAACACATTCCCGGGATAAAAATTAAGTATTCTATGCGCTATTTTTATTTTTTATATTAGGCTCGCGTTGGACCACTATCACGCCTGATGGTAAGCGATGATGTGGTCGACCGCGAAGCACGCTTGCCTAGAAGTAACCTATTCACTCTTAACTTAAAGACCCCAAGGTTGTAGTTATCCGGAAACAAAGATTCCGGCAGTGAATTTCACTCCTTAGCTGTGCGCACACTAAAAGTATTCGCAAAACGCTTTGTACGTATGGGTGAGATGTCCACCATGTACCGGTGGCGCATTGCCGTACGTCTTGTTGTCCGATGATGGAAAGGGTTAGACGGAATCAAATTGTGCAGTTCCATCGCACGCTCCCTGAAATGTAACCGATAAAAAACCGACAGGGTGGCAACTCGGCGTCGAGTTCAAGGCTCTGGGCCTTTGCATCAATGAACAGACCAAAATTGGGGATCAATGTTAACGTAACACCAAGAAGGTCGAGATGGTCCGTTACCGGCATTCTATTCTACCGCAGTGTGAATCTACTAAGTGTAAAACGAAATGAGCGTTTTCTTCGTGGCCCTCGAGATACAACTTCGGCATCATAAAATTCCAGATTCGAATCTACACTAAGTATTTATTATTTTTATAGGAAGAATAAACAGAATATGATGGAGTGCCTAAAGTGTACATACAACTGCACCCTAATTGTGTTAGTTCAAAGAGTAGCCACACGGTATGCTTTCCTTGCATTCATTGCTTCATATGTTCAATAATCCGTCTAAACACGCATGAATATTGTTGAGTTACTAAAATGAAAGAGAAGGAGTGTGCTTCGTGCTGTTAAAACAGATACTCAATTAGGGGGCGACGTAATGAAAGCCACAGCCGCTGCAATTAACATAGCCATACTGGGCTCAAAGTATTTTTTATAACATCTTTTCAAAAAGAGCTAGATTATTCTTCGTAAACATGGACCAAAATAACTCATTAATCCCTAGGGATTAAAAGTGATTTGAATTTGGAATGTGTATATTGTTAGTAAATGTTCCAATCAGCAAAGAGATGAATCACAAAAAATGCGGTCCAAAATAGGATTACATCGCTAAAATCGATTACGACGAATGTATGAGGTGAATGGCCAATGAGCGATTGTAATTCTATTTCGGACCGCACGGGAACTTATATTGAACAAGTGACTGGCTGGAAAATCGAGCGCGAGCCAACTTAAAAAATAAATCTACGACTGTAACGGATAGTACAAATTATATTGTTACGATGCAATTCCATAATTTTTCAAATATAAACATTTGCCTCTAATTATTTCTATGTTATGTCTTATGGTTCCTAATTGTATGTAAATAAATAAACTTAACGTTCTTGTTCATAATTTGCACTTATTTTCTCATAGAGAGTGATAAAAAGTAGAGTGTCCACCTCGGAAGCAACACTATTTTAAGCTCGAGTGACGTACTTTAAATCCCTCGTTTGCGCTCAGGATTCTACTCTCGAATCCTTCGCTCCGCTCTGGATTAAACAAAACACTATCGCCTTTAAAATAATTGTTTGCTCCCTAGATAAACAATATACTATAAAGAATTTTAAATAGGATCGAAATGAATAAGATCGTATTAAACACCAAAGGAAAGACCAAAATCTCACCGTCCCACAGCAATCCTCGTCTCCATGGAACAGATTGACGGCCATCCTCACGACCTCAGCCTCCATCTTGTTGATACCAGGGAACACGTCTGCATGCAACGGGTTCGTGTAAGCGGTGAGGCTGTATGCGTCACAGGCCACCTTGCTAATCTCTTGGCTGACGTGGTATACCGCGCCTGATACTGCACCGCCTTGCCAGTCGTAGGAACCTGGGTATACAAGTTGAATGTTAAGTGAAAAAGTTTTTGATTTCTTCTTTTCGTGCGAGGTGTGGCCACCTCTTGTGTCAGAGTTAATTAAGCCGCCTCTGGGAGCTCCACAGGCCTCTGACTTGGCTATTTCAGAGTTACATTATCTATATAAGTCCAGGTTTCCCACGATGTTCCAACCAGGGATCCAGGTTGTAGCTATCAGGAAATACAGATTCCGGCAGGGAACTCCACTCTTTACCTGTATGCATAAAAAAAGTATTCCCAAAACGTTTGGTGCGTATGGGTGGGATATACACCATGACCGATGACGCATCACCGTACGTCTTGTAGTCCGATGAAGGAACGGGCTATGAGGAATTAATTCATGCAATTCCAACGCCACAAAAATTGGCCCAGACACTGAAACATGGGGATATTGATATACCATGTCCGCGCTTGGGCAAGTTACAGGGTCATTTTATGTAGTGCGCAAAGTAAATACAATGGTTAAATAACTCCCATTAATCATATGTTCTCATGGTACATAAAGTACAATTATATAAATTGCTGTATCATCTTGTGTAATTGTGTAATTTTAGTTAATGTGTTGTTAGTTAATTAGTTTTGTACTAAGTAAATGCTTATTTATTTGTTTGGTTAAAATTCATACAACAATTAATTGCGTATTTTTAAGATTTAGACTGAAAATTTTCATTTTTGGCCTCCACACACCACATCAGGTAGCTATGTATAAGACTTACAGGTTCAACTTTAATATTGAGTGCTTATCATGTTAACAATCCCACCGCACTATTCCCAAACCACTGCAACTTCTGAGAGCCAGAATCAACAGTGGCGACCACCAGAATAGCGCCGAGGCAATGAAGCTCGACGAAGTCCCGGAGAATGAATTTAACTGTCTTGGATCCGCAACGAAATTAATCAGAAAAGAATAACTGAGAAGTAGGGCAAATGCTTATCATGACAAAGACAAAGACAAAGACAAAGATATTTTATTTCAACTAGGCCACCAAGCAGCACTTTTGAACGTTACATTAAAATGATTCTACCGTGCATTCGGAAAGTAGCTTGTTATGGAGAAGAATGCACAAGAAACTCCATACTTACTCTTTTAAAAAAAAATGTTTTTTTACAATATTTAGGAACATACATTATTAAATTCATACATGTGAGGACAATGCACCCAGAATAGCACTACCCACTATACCACCTACAGACAAAGTATTAGAAGTACTCACACATGTACTGCGCAGTTATATAATAGATACTAGAAAAAAATTAACATCCGAAGCAGTCAAGTTATGACCAATCCCAACTGACGGCGTCCGTTCACGAACATGACGCATGAATTGGCACCACCCAGCTCAACCATCATGAAGGGAACTGGATGATCCAACACACGCGCCACCATCAGAGAGACATTTGAGAGAGCATGACACACTCAACGGCCAGGGCACACACAAGTCAACGAACGACGCATAGGTACAGTAAATGGTAGATTTACAGTTGGGTACATAGTACTCACACACGTGCTGTGCAGTTATACAATACTAAAGAAATTGAGTCCATACAATGCAAATATTAATAATTCATACAGTCTTCAGCAGGTCCAACAATACCTCAAAACAATAATGTTCTGCATATCACTTGTTATTGCGCCCTAGTGGTTGTGGATTGTGGAGCAGGACTAGCATTGAGCCAAGCATTTTTATCAGTGATGTAATCCCCCAACTTATAATATGCCAGCCTACATAGTGTGCGTTTTATACAGGTTTTAAACTTCGTCTCATTCAGTTCAAGAATGTGGGGAGGAATTTTATTGTAACATTTTGTACAGTACCCCATGAAAGATGAGGCTACTTTAGCCAGTCTGAAACCTGGTTGAACTAATTGGTCCCTATTTCTAGTAACGTAATTATGTCTGTCGCCGTTTTTACTAAAAAGATGTAAATTTTTTCTCACGTACATGATGTTTTCATAAATATATTGACAAGGAACCGTCATAATGTTAATGTCCTTAAACAGTTCCCTTAGAGAATCGCGCCGGCGAAGATTATATATTGCTCTGACGGCTCGTTTTTGCAGAATAAAAATTGACTCAATGTCTGCAGCCCTTCCCCATAGTAGGATACCGTAAGACATTATACTATGAAAATAACTAAAATAGACTAGTCTCGCGGTATCCACATCGGTTAACCTACGAATCTTTGCAACAGCATACGCTGCCGAACTCAGCCGCCCTGCAAGGGATACCAAATGAGGACCCCATTGCAACCCCGAGTCCAGCGTGATCCCCAGGAAAACCGTTTTATCGACGAATTCTAGCTTCTCCTTGTTTAATATAATGTCACAATCAGTACTTTTGACATTCGGCAAGGAAAATTTTACGCACTTGGTTTTATTACCATTTAAAACTAAATTATTGGCAGTGAACCAATCCTGAACCTGCCGAAGCGCGTTATTTACGTCGTCAACCCGACAAGTACGTCTATTTATTTTAAAAATTAAAGATGTGTCATCAGCAAATAACACCATGTTTAGTTTGTTTTCCAATAAACGGGGTAAATCGTTTATGTATATTAAAAATAAGAAAGGACCTAAAATTGAGCCCTGGGGTACCCCCATTTTTACGTTTAACCCCGACGAATTCACACCGTTTATCTGAACTAATTGCTGTCTATCATTCAAATAAGATTTAACCAAACTTAACGCTGCTTGACCTAGCCCGTAATGCTCAAGTTTCAGAAGTAATGTTTCATGATTAACGCAATCAAACGCCCTCGACAGGTCGCAGAAGATACCTATGGCATCCTGCGACTCTTCCCACGCATTAAAGATGTGTTTCAATAGGGTGACACCAGCGTCAGTTGTACAACGTCCTCTGGTGAAACCATACTGTTTATCATGCAAGATGTTATTCGTATTAAAATGAATGAGCATTTGATTTAGCATTATCTTCTCAAATACCTTGCTGAAAACCGGCAACACGGATACTGGTCTATAATTATTTGTGTCTTTACTGTCCCCAGATTTAAAAAGTGGTATAACTTTACTATATTTCATTAGATCCGGAAAAACTCCTTGATCCACACACAAATTGAAAATCAAAGCCAAGTATGGCGCTATAGTCTGAATAATGGAGGTACAAGCTTTGATGGACATTCCCCACAGATCTTCAGTCGGTTTAACCTTGATTTGCTTAAAAGTTTTTATTACTGTTACGGGATTTATATGTGAAAAGTTAAATACATTCGGGCAGGCTGAAACGTTCGCGTTTAATAATCCAAAAGCAATCGAGGGCGAAGAATTTAAGGTTTCAGTCGTTTTAATTGGGATGTTGGTAAAGAAATTTACAAATTCTTGCGCAACTTTTTTGTTATCTCTAATAAGTCCGTGTGTGGTCTCAAGCGTGTAATCAGTATTATTTCTTTTATTCCTATTCGTTTCATTATTTATAATTTTCCAAACCGTCTTGATTTTATTTTCTGCTAATTTAACCTTATTGCTAATGTACAAGGCCTTAGCTGCCTTGCATGTATTTTTAAAAATTCTTGAGTAAGTAGCAACATACTTATTAAAAGTTTCAGTGTTAATACAAGGCTTAAGGCCATATAGCTCGTAAAGTCTTTCCCTACTTTTCCTAAGTCCTGTAGTCGCCCAGTCACTGAATAAAAACTTAGGGCATATAGTTTTAGTTTTCTTCTTAAAAGTGTTATTGAACTCTTTTTGAACCAATGAGAAAACTTTATCATACAAAATATTACCATTATTCACTGTGAGGTCCTGATCGCTTAACTTACAGATTAAAGTACTGTTAAACTTATTTAATTTACCGGCTGTTATTGGTCTGGATTGAATCTGCACTTGTTTTATTCGCATAATGTACTCAAATGTCACCAGTTGCCCACTATGATCCGAAGGCAGATAATTTATAATGGCCTTGTCCAAGTAGTTGCAGCAACAAAAAACATTATCAATACATGAAGCAGAAGTCAGTGTAGTTCGGGTTGGTTCCATAAACACATGTGACAAATTAAATGATTTAAAGAGATTTAATAACCTACTGCTATCTGAATTATCTTCTAAAATATTAATATTAAAGTCACCACAGACAATTACTAGTTTATTACCCATTGCAAGTTTTGCCAAAACATCTTCCATCACTGACTCGAATATAGAGTAGTTCTTATAATTAGGGGGTCTGTAGACGCACACTATGACATGCTTATCCAGCTCAACACAGGACAGTTCAACACTTTGTTCAACTGATAAGTCTACTATATCTTTACGAGGTTTTGATTTAATACCCTTTTTAATTAATATAAGTGAACCCCCACGCAACATAATCTTTCTGTTAAAACAACTGCCCACAGTATAATTTTCATAATTGATTAGCATTGCATAATCTTTCAGCCAATGCTCCGTAAAACAAATAATTTCGAACATTGATTTTTCTAAAAACAGTTCGATTTCCAATTCCTTCGAAGAAAAACCCTGAATATTCTGGTGGAATAATTTCAGAGAATTCTGCTCAGACATTTTTTTTAAATTATATTTTTGTGAGCAAGAAGGTACCTTTTTGATGGTGGATATACTCTTATCTATTCCGTTATTGGTACCCTCCCTTGTCCTATCAACTAGTTTAAAGAATAAATATTATTAGCATTTTTGCTAACGTTACTCAAGGTATACACCCCCTTTAAATTAGTACTATTACTAATATCAATAATAAAACCTCATCAATAATAAAATCATGTAAAGTAAAACTATCATCTATCATACAATAAAACAAAACTTACCTAAAGCAACATGATCTCTGACTTCCTCCATGACTTGTTCAGGATCGAGCCCCAACTCTGGCAGTTCCCTCCTCACCGTGACACCAGCTAGTCTCTTAGTGACGTCCTTTCTGAAGTCACTGTTGATTTCAGCCATCTTCTCCTCAATCTTACGCCTCACTATGGGCACTGAACGGAGCCATCTGAAGAATTCCTTGCGTAGACGTACTGTTATACCTAGGGGGAAGGAAAAAATACAAATGTTTATGGTTTTGGCAATTATCCTTGATGCTGCCCTAAACTATCGAAATGAAAGTCAATTAGATATATTTTCTTGTTTAAAATCATAAAGATAAATAAACACTAAAGTTAAATTAGTTATAAAACTTGAATTATGCAGAAAAGCTTGTGAACTAAAGCAGGATGCAAGAGCGAGCGAAGCGAGCTCGATAGTTTTAGCAACTCGCCTCGGATATTGCTAAGTTCTGCGAGTACATTTTGGAAATTAAAAAAAAAACTTGTTATTTTATTAAAAGTCAGGGGGGTGTAAGTGCACGTCCTTGAATCCGGGGTCCCAGCGCCCATAAAAGCAAGAAAGAAATATATTATATTTTATTTCATTAATCAAACAATCCTACTCTCTCTCTACTCTCATTTGAGATAATTTTGAACTTTCACGCATGTGAAGCTAATAATTTAATCAAATCTTTTTTATTTTTTTTTTATTTTTTTAAATACTTACTCTCTTGGGCATTATACAAGCTGTGTGCCCACACAATAGCGAGCACCGATGATGCGGTCATGGTGACTATCTGCCATGCCTCCTTCCCCTCAAACAGCCTGTTGATGGCCTTCAGCGGCTGCGGTCGCTCACTCATGACTAAAATATGGACAAAATGATACATGATAATTATTTTGCAAATGGGTTAATATAACACTTTTACAAGTAATTTTTTAGGGTTCCGTACCCAAAGGGTAAAAACGGGACCCTATTACTGAGACTTCGCGGTCCGTCTGTCTGTCTGTCTGTCACCAGGCTGTATCTCATGAACCGTGATAGCTACACAGTTGAAATTTCCAGAGATGATTTATTTCTGTTGCCGCTATAACAACAAATACTAAAAACAGAATAAAATAAATATTTAAGTGGGGGCTCCCATGCAACAAACGTGATTGTTTTGCCGTTTTTTGCGATAATGGTACGGAACCCTCCGTGCGCGAGTTCGACTCGCACTTTTTTTTTTTTTTTTTTTTTTGTTGAATTATAATGCAATCTATCCGGTGATATTCAGCATTAGGTTGGTCTTTTCTGGTCTTTGGCTTGTGCGAGATTGTTCATTAACAATATCGCTTCATCATTATGCGATCTACAACTTCACAATAATAGATCTTGTGGGTTTTTGCGTTTGAGCCTTCGTGGCATTTGCACTTCGTTCATTAGACTCGCACTTGGCCAGTTTTTTTTTGTCAATTTAAACTAGATGAGACCGATATTTCCTAACTGACTCCTCTGAGAAGAAACACTTTTTTTTCTGTATTTGTTTCAACGCAACTATCTGTCTTTAGACATTCAGTCTATGCTCCTTTGTCTGAAGTTATTTCTGTAAAGGGCTTTGCAGAACTGAGGAATTGTCCATTAACCATTCTCGCTTAATCTGTTTGGAATCAGTTTTGTAGAGTTGGAATACTGTTCCTCTTCAATCTTGTGTATAAAATACTTCCAGTTCCCGCTAAACCAACAGCCTGGGAGTTGACATGTTTGGTTAGTTTTCCTGGTAGTTTTGACTATGAGCAGCAATGTCTCATTTCACCATTTTGCGCTTCAGATCTTGCAGAATGTATTTATTGTATATGCATTTAGGGATGTTGAACATGGTTCTAATAGATTTGATATTTATTTTCCAAATTGGGTAAACATTACACATTTACAAGTCTCAATCTTTTTTTAAATTAGATGAGGCAGATATTTCCTAACTGACTACTCTGAGAAGAACTGAAACAAACTCAGAGGTCAAAGTCTCTTATAAAGACCATAAAATCAATCATTGGTAAAATCAAATGAGAACCACCATGAAAAGATAATTTAATCATAAAGTGTGTACATAAAATATACAGGCATATTGTAGCTGGTGGTGTTCTGTAGTTTCTGCCTTGATCCATTTGAGAAAAAGGCATGAGTTTATGTAGGAAGATGATATGTACATAAGTGTACATAACATCTATACACTAATATTATAAAGAGGAAAGATTTTTTTGTTTGTTTGTTTGTTTTTTATACCGATTAGGCTCCGAAACTACTGGACCGATAATTTCTGTCAGCAATAGAAAGCTACGTTATTCCTCAGTGACTTACTATTTTTTAATCCCGGCTATTTTTTTTTTATAGTGTGGTCCACGGGAGCGGAACAGCTAGTCTTCCTATATTTTACTAGCTGACCTTATAGATAATGTGCTGTCCAAATTTTTGAGGTCATACAAACATCACTGCACTTGCAGTTTTACCAATTTTTTTAGTTAATTTAACAAACATTTTTAAATATAAATAGCTAAATAGTACCAGCCGTTTTCCAGTGTTACATTAACCTCATAACAGGATGTCATTTTTACCCGACTGCCGAAGGAGGGTAATGTGTTTATCAGTCTATGTATGTATGTATGTAAGTATGTATGTATGTATGTATGTATGTATGTATGTATGTATGTTTGTTCCTATGTGGCGTTCCAGAGACCAAACGCGTTGACCGATTTTGATGATCAATCGATTCGTCTTAACCTTGCGAGTGTCATAGGCTACATTAAAATTGGAAAATAGACAAATGGCGGCTTTTGGGCGCCATATTGTGGGGGGGCAATTTTATTTTTTCTTCCAAACCCATCGTGTCGGGTATCAAAATAAAGGGTTTCAAGAGGTGATTTCAAAAATATATAACACTTATATATTTAAATGTACCTAATTCGAAAAAAATGTTAACTAAAAAGTTATAAATAAAAAAGTTAATAAAAAAAAACAAAATACCCGACTGCTTAAAAAGCGAACTAAAAAGACGTAAACAAGAAGAAAATCATGCTGTGCAGTCGGAGGATACATATTCTCGAGCTGGCTGCCAACACCAGATGTATCCTCCGACTGCACAGCATGATTTTCTTCTTGTTTACGTCTTTTTAGTTCGCTTTTTAAGCAGTCGGGTATTTTGTTTTTTTTTTATTAACTTTTTTATTATTTATATTAATAACTAGCTTCTGCCCGTGGCCTCGCCCGCGTAAAAAGTGTTTTATAATCCCAAGGGAATACAAACTATCCTATGTCCTTCCCAGGGTCTCAAACTATCTCCTTGCAAAATTTCATCTAAATTGGGTCAGTAGATCCAGAGATTACCCTTACAACCTCACAAACTCACAAAGTTACCCCTTTATAATATCAGTATAGAAGTATAGATTAAAATTATCTGTGACTTTAGTTGATGACTGTACCATTGGACTTGGCACATCTAGGTAGCTATGGAAACACAATAGATTTATTAATCCTTTGTCTTGGTTCAGTCATACATGTATTATGTATTTTACTTGAATTAATTTGTATTACCTATGTATTTTAATTGTTTTTTAGCTTTTTATAGCCTTTTGTAAATAAAAGACAGATGAATCATAAGTACTGCTGGAGGACATTGGATAAAAGATGTTACCGATAGAGATAAATGGAACAAGCTGGAGGAGGCCTATACCCGAGAAGAGGTTCCTATCCCTAATAATTAGATTAGTTATGTAAAAGATTAGATTAGATAAGTAATAAACATATAACAGAAAATAGTAATTAAGTGTTATTACATTTATATCCAAATATTTAAGTGATAGTTTTAAGAGGTAAAATGTAAAAAATATTGTTTAGTAAGGATAAGAAATAAATGGCTTTATTTATTTATTAAATAAAAGATGGTAATCTTATATTAATTGTGTGAACAAGGAGAATGCAAATTAATGAATATGAATACAAATATGAATGTTTTTGGTTGTCTTCATATTAGGTTTCGGAGTTTATACCTTGTGCAAACAATTATTAATTGTTAAAGTAATTAGGACAATTTAATTATGACTGTGTTTTGTTTGTGTAATGAGGAGATTACACCAGGATTTGTCAGCAGCCAGCATTATTACTTTTCAATCATGATAACTGTTTACCTTTTTAATAAACTTATGCATTTTTTTGTTAATTTTGTAATTATCACACAAGTACTACTTACCTAAATTCAATAAAAATAATCTATAATGAACAGCAGTGCAGCACAAATTTTAGTTTTGAAACCCCAAAGCACAATGATAACAAGAAAAACCTTGTTGTTGTGAATTAATTATAATCTGAACACGTACCTACGATAAAGATACATAAAGTGCAATAATTACAAGTTAAATTGCGAAAGGCAGTTTAGTAATGAGTGTCCAATGTGTGCCGGTATATCTCTTTAAAGAGAATAGTAGAGAACTAATAAAGTCGTTATTTGTATGGTCGTAAATTTCATAATTTATTACTATTTTGGTTTTCCTACTTACCGAATTCAGCTGGATGGAAACTAACAGTATTTTCTAACAGCTTATCAAAACTAGTGTTTTTAGAAATTTTGACAATTCATAATCTTGTTAACACACACTGATAACGATTACTCAAATACGGATTAATTCGTAAATGAGATAACGATGATGCTTAGCAGCAGAAATGTGTAATTACAAAGACACTAATTAAACAAAGGCCAGTGTAATCAAATAAACACTCATTTGAACTTTGTAATCGACCATTCTGGCACGGCACAGGCACACAGATAAAGGGCACACTATCACTATCTTAGATAAAGTACCTATAGATTAAGCACTGGCGTGGCCGCACATGGGACAGCAATAGTTAGTTCTGGTGTTACAACAAGAACAAGAACACTACAACCCACCATCGCACTGACACTTATTATCTATAAATAACCCAAATTCCTTGTCTCAATTAACACATAATACCACGAAATCATAGAAAATCAAACAAAACCGAGTTTGTTTGTCAAACCTGCCATTGTATTAGAGTTTGTCAAACAACATAAACCGGCCACGGTGACAAAGACAAAAAATAATCTTTTGTCCTTATTATTTACATGGAGCTGCCAATTAGCCATCTCGCTCTATCAATCAAGCTCATTTTAAGGCTTAATCTATAAGTACTTTATCTAAGATCACTATAGTATTAGTACTATAGACTAATATATAACATCTGGATTGAAGGCACACACTATAATGCATAGACTACTATTATATACTCTATAATGCACGCCACACGGCGCATCTCTAATTGTTTAGTGTTGTTCTGAGCGGCATTTAGTATCGATAACTAACTTTGTATAATTTTATTTAGGTACTGCCCGTACAAGAAAACACGTGTTTTGCATTTTGAGTAAGTACACTGTACTTGTGTGTATTCGGTAAACTATGTTATGTTAAGGGTATTGTTGTTTTAGTATCACTTGCCGTGGGCCGCTTGATTTCCCATTCAAATGAGTGAACAGCTTAATGCAGGAAATGTTACAAATAATATTTTCAATACAGTTGTTAAACATGGCGTACTTTCAGATGCTATAATTATGATTCGAAAATTGAATCTTATGCATAGGCATCTTTCTGTTACGCGGTCGTGACTTTTGTTTTTTTGCAAAAACGCGCGAAAATTTTATTTCTTTGTGAATTAACAAATCTAATTCTTTGATTTGTTTTGACTATTTCCCACAACTGTATTGAAAAATATCGTGTGATACACGGGCGTGTAGGTTATTGCAAACTCGTGTCATTAAAAACCCTTGCCTTCGGCTCGGGCTTGTTAATGACAGCTCGTTTGCAATAACCTACTTTCCACCCTTGTATCACAATGTACTATTTCAATACAGTTGTTAAACATGCCGTACTTTCAGAGGCTATAATTATGATTCGAAAATTAAATCTTATGCATAGGCATCTTTCTGTTACGCGGTCGTGACTTTTGTTTACGAGCTCGATCATTAGTTTTGCAGTTTAGTTTTAAATTTATAAGTCAATTTAAAAGTTAAGTAGCAAAGAGTTTTCATACATAGAATAAAATGGGATAGATTTTATACGAGGAAAAATGAATGATTCCGTACGTTTTAGCATTGAATACTCAAAAGTCTTTTAAATGGTTGTTTAATATGTTTTCGTTGTAAAAAATGTCCAGTTGCAAAAACGCGCCTTAAGTCAATTTAAAAAAATTTAATAGCAAGGAGTTTTCATACATAGAATAAAATGGAATAAATTTTATACGAGGAAAAATGAAAGATTCCGAACTTTTTAGCATTTAATTCTCAAAAGTCTTTTAAATGGTTATTTAATATATTTAATTACCAGTTTCAATTTAATTATTTTCACATCAACATTTGTCAAAAATCGAATAGGCTGTGTAGGCTGTTTACGTTGTAAAAAAAATATGTCCCGTTGCAAAAACGCGCGAAAATTTTATTTTTTTGTGAATTAACAAATCTAATTCTTTGATTTGTTTTTACTATTTCCCACAACTGTATTGAAAAATATCGTGTGATACACGGGCGTGTAGGTTATTGCAAACTCGTGTCATTAAAAACCCTCGCCTTCGGCTCGGGCTTGTTAATGACAACTCGTTTGCAATAACCTACTTTCCACCCTTGTATCACAATGTTGTACTATTGTTTTGACAAACCAATGGGCCATCGTTGAAACCAGTGAAAAATAAATTAATCGACTAATACATTCGATTACAATCGACTATATTCTATCACTCACCAATTCACTCACTCATTCTTCACCTCAGTTATAAATCAATTTTGACCTTAGATAAAGTACCTATAGATTAAGCACTGGCGTGGCCGCACATGAGACAGCAATTGTTAGTTCTGGTGTTACAACAAGAACAAGAACACTAGAACCCACCATCGCACTGACATTTATTAGCTATAAATAACCCAAATTCCTTGTCTCAATTAACACATAATACCATGAAATCATAGAAAATCAAACAAAACCGAGTTTGTTTGTCAAACCTGCCATTATATTAGAGTTTGACAAACAACAGAAACCGGCCACGGTGACAAGGACACAAAATAATCTTTTGTCCTTATTATTTACATGGAGCTACCAATTAGCCATCTCGCTCTATCAATCAAGCTCATTTTAAGTCTATAGGTACTTTATCTAAGATTTTGACATTGACAGTCAAATGTCACTGTAGTACAATTAAACCATTTCACATCGAATTATGGCTTTATTCATTTAAAAATTCAACATGCTTTTCGTATAGTATTGACACAGTATAATATTATGACAAGTTGACAGTGTTGTCAATCAAGTATTAAAACTGGCTTGCTACATCAAGGTCGCATATCACCACATTCTCCCGTGGTTAAGAAGTGACATAATCTTCAAAATAAGACGGAGGTCGGCGCTCTCTTGTCGAACGACGAGGTGCAGGGCTTTGCGAAATGGGTTCTTGATTACTACTGGTTGGATCAATAGAAACTTGAACTTCTGGTTCATTAGATTCTGCAGAAATCCAACTTGAGTCAGATTCTATCTCATGATCTTCAGTATCAGATGAATCATTTCCCGTAGGCGCCAAGTGACGGTTCGAAACTACTAACTCTCGGCCATTTCGTAGCCTTACGTGAGAATGCAGAGGGTTGGCCTCGACTAGCTCTACCTCTTCGACGATTGGGTCATACTTGCTTTTCCTTGCATTGTTCCTTAACAGTGCCCTCGCCGCCTCTGAAAGCCATGTTGGCATTGATTGTCCGTTTGAAGATCTGCGAGGATGAGTGAACATCCGCTCATGAGGTGTACATCCAGTCGCTGTGCACAATAAGGATCGTATGGAGTGGAGCGACTGATCGAGGACTGTCTCCCAGCGACTGATTGGGAGATTCAGTGATTTTAACGAGAGTTGCACAGTTTTCCAAATAATTCCATTGTATCGTTCAGTTTGGCCATTGCCTTGAGGGTTATATGGCGTTGTATAGCTAGTTGCTACACCAATACCGTGAAGAAAATCTTTCAACTCTGCTGATACGAATGCGGTTCCTCTATCAGAGTGAACGTAGGTCGGTATACCGAATAATGCAAATAATTCCGATAACTTCTTTTTAACAGTTTCTGAGCTCACATCAGAGCAAGGAAACGCAAAAGGAAACCTGGAGAATTCATCAATTACAGTCAGTATGTAACGGTTCCTTGCAGTTTCACAGGGCAATGGACCCTTAAAATCAATTGCAATCCTTTCAAATGGAGCAGTTGCTTTAATTAATGTCCCCTTCGTTTTAAGAAATCTTGGTTTTATTTCAGCGCAGACTGTGCACGATCCCGTGATTCTCCTGACATCATCAACTGAGTATGGTAAATTTTTAGCTCTAACCCAGTGAACCATACGAGTTATTCCGGGATGACACAAATTCTTATGTAGTTCGAGAAGGTTTTCAGTGCTTGAGTGTGTTGATGCTGTTACATTAGCTCTTGAGAGAGCATCAGCTACGATATTGTCCTTGCCTGGGCGATATGTAATATCAAAACTATAGCTTGAAAGTTCTAGTCGCCATCGCTGTATCTTGTCATTCTTTATTTTAGAGCTATGTTTTTGGTCAAACATGAAAGATACAGATTTTTGGTCAGTAATCAGTTGAAATGTTTTACCCAAAAGATATTGTCTCCATTTCCTAATAGATTCAACAATAGCCGCTGCTTCTTTCTCTATTGCAGAGTGATTGCGTTCATGAATGCTTAGAGTCCTAGAAAAAAATGCTACTGGTCTTCCTTCTTGAGTAAGTGCAGCAGCTATGGCATGGTCAGATGCATCAGTTTCAACTGTAAGTTGTGTCTTGGGGTCAATAACGTTGATAGCTGACCTGGCTATTTCTACTTTAAGCGATTGAAATGCTTGTATAGCTTCAGGCGATAGTGGGAATGTCTCTGATTTTGCCAAAACTTTTATTTTGTCCGAGAATTTTGGGATCCATTTAGAATAATGTGCAAAAACACCCATGGCCCTTCGAAGTGATGCTCGGTCATCAGGTGTTGGCATATCCAAAAGTGGGCGAAGTCGCTCAGGATCCGGCTTGATTACGTTGTTGCAGATATTATAGCCTAGCAAGTTTATTTCTGCTTTTGAAAATTCGCTTTTCTGTAGGTTCAGAGTTAAGTTATACCGAGTAGCAACTTGTTGAAATAAACGTAGTTTTTCATCGTGATCAGCTTGGTCAGATCCGCAAATTGTTATGTCATCTAAATAGGCGTATACGCCCTGTAAGCGTTCTTTTTCTATGATAGAATTGATAGCTCGTTGAAATGCTGCTACTCCATTTGTTACACCAAACGGTATGCGTCGAAATTGGTACAAATTTCCGCTTGCTTCAAAAGCTGTATATTGTTTTTCGTCTTCTAAAATCGGAATTTGGTGGTAAGCACTGCGTAAATCAATTTTGCTATATACTTTATGTTTGGCTACTTTTGAAACGATCTCATCCAGTCGTGGCAATGGATAAGCGTCAAGTTGTGTGTACCTATTTATTGTTTGCGAATAATCAATGACCATTCTTTTTTTGTGATGTTCACTTGACGTCACAAGAACTTGAGCTCTCCACGGCGAAACGCTTGGCTCTATAATCTTGTCTTCTAGCAGTTTTTGTATTTCCGCTTCGATGAATATAGTATCTGAATCAGAGTGCCTTCTAGATTTAACAGCGATCGGCTTCATAAAAGGGAGTAGGTTTGTAAATAGACCGACAGGTTCGATTTTCGCTTCGGACAGAACACATAGTTTCAGTGCTGGCTTAGAACCACCAAATCGCATCTCTAAAGCTTTGTGGTTCTGCAGGATATCATGTCCAAGAATTATATCTGAGCATAGCCCATCCATTATCATCAGAGAGGCGTCGATTTTTTGATTTTGTATGGTCATCTTCAATGAGCATGATCCATTTACTTCGGTGCATAAGTTAGACGTTGCCATTGTGATCTTCTGCTTGCAGGGAGCGATGTCAAGTTTACATATATCAACAAGGCGTCGATCAATAAAACTGGCTGTACTACCTGTATCGATAAGTGCTCTAGCTGTCGTCTTCTCGTTTATAACAACTGGTATTGTAGCTCTTCGCAGATCTGCAGCCGATACTATGCAAGAAAAGGTATGTGACGATGTGGACATGGAATTGGTGGCATGCTCCTCTTCTAATGTCTCACTTGCTGCTGCTCGAGGCCTTTTGCTGAAACAAACTTTAGCATAGTGACCTTTTTTACCACAGTTTGTACAAATTGTGTTATATGCCGGACACTCGGAGCGAGGATGGCGCAGTTTACCGCAAAAATAGCATGTTTCTTTTCTTGCAGGAATTCTCGAAACAGCTGCAGTATTATCAGTATAACTTACGATTGGCATAGTGTCTCGTCGGTAAGAATTGTTTTGATTTTGTGCCATTTCGAGTGATCTTGCTTGTTGGTAAGCTGTATCTAGAGTGAGTGTACTGTTCTCTAAGAGACGTTGTCTTATTATTGATGACGATAGCCCTGCGATGAAGGCGTCTCGTACGTATTCGTTCTCATTTTCTTCAGCGCTCACTGATCTAAAATTACAATTCTTTGCTAACTGTTTTAAGGTTTGAACGTATTGGTCGATTGTCTCCCCAGACTGTTGATGACGTTTTGCTAGATGATGCCGTGAGTATACTTCGTTTATTGGTTTTAGAAATATCCCATCTAGTTTTGCTAAGGCTAAATCAAAGTCCTTTATGTCTTGTATCTGGCGGTATAGCGATGGCGAAATGTAATTGACAAGTAGTTGGTACTTGTGTTGACTTACAGAACTGCCCTTGGTTGTATTTGATTCTATTGCTTGAACAAAGTTGGTAAAAGTTTGCTTCCAATGAGTCCAGTCAGATGATTGGTCCGAGCTTGATGTCGGATCCGCTTCGAACCGATCGGGCTTTAGATATTTGTCCATAGTTTCAGCAATAATTTTAAATGAATAAATTGTAGTACAATTAAACCATTTCACATCGAATTATGGCTTTATTCATTTAAAAATTCAACATGCTTTTCGTATAGTATTGACACAGTATAATATTATGACAAGTTGACAGTGTTGTCAATCAAGTATTAAAACTGGCTTGCTACATCAAGGTCGCATATCACCACAGTCACCCTTCACCAGAGTTGCGTTCCTGGTTTTTACTATTCGATTTCCTTGACTTTTTTATAAAACAAAAATGACTGCTTATAGAATTCTGGAGAAACAAAGTAAACAGCTCAACCATTACTTCATAATGTTTTCAATGAATGATGTGTATACTTTTAAATTATTTTTAACCATCTCGTCACTTAAATTCACATAATAGACTAAAAAAACAAAACAACAAATTAAACCGCATGCTTAAACTGTGAACAAATCGAGATCCGAACCGCGATCCAGTTAGACCGAGAGAGAACAGCTGTTGATATTATGAGTCATCAACCTCCAGTTTCCTGTATTCCAAACACAGCCAAAATGTCGAAAGCTAAAAAAGTAATCGAAGAAGCGAAGGAAAATAATAATCCTGAAATAGATTTGGTGGACAAAGGACTTTCTAGCCTCGATGAGATACCTGGATTGTGTAAGTTAATTGCTTTAAACCTGTTTACCCTTTTAAGGGCGTATTGTAACCTGTTTGTTTGGAACTCGTTTTGATGTATTGCTCTCGATAATTGTTATTTAAACACCGTATGTTGATAAACGTCTTATTTTCTCCTATTGCTGACTACAAATCACGCTATAAATCGATATATTCAGTTATTTGGCCATAAAGTTAATCAAGGTTGCAAGTCCAGCATTATTAGTTGTTACAGTTTACTTTTTCTTACAAGAACATTGCACGAAGAACCGCCTACAGTTTTAAAAATAGAACATTGTATCTTTTAACATTTTAGATGTATTATTTAATTCAGTTCTTCACCCATTATTAGGATTAGTTTCTGAAGTTAATTTTAACCAATGACATCATTCAATTCATCATCATACAATATTTTGTGAGATGTTTCCTTCCCTGTGGACTACATAATATACTGTTCTATGTTCTATGTTAGGGGGGTTTGGTTTCCGCACTTAGTCCTTCAAATGGACCTTTGTACGTGGGCCATGGCGGCCGTTGGGTGGTCATTCCAACCAGCCCACCTCCCTCCAGAAGTCAATTAGAGCTCCTGGTTTCCTCAGAACATCTGTGTAAGATCTGGGTGACCCGAGGGTTAGTGCTCTTATCTGTGTGACACCTGTGCATTCAAAGAGAACGTGCGCAACGGTTTCCTCAGCCTCCATGCATGCCCTGCACAGAGGACTGTCCGTTATGCCTATTGTGTGGAAGTGTTTATTGAGTGAGCAGTGTCCCGTGATGGTCCCCGTCACCAGGCGGAGGCCATTCCTGTCCAGGCGTAAAAGACGCCTGGTAAGCCTACTGTCCAAGAATGGCAGAGCTTCTTTGGATTGCCTACAGCCCGGTGCCGAGGCCCACCAGTTCTCCGCCTGTGTCTGGGTGAATTCCTGTAGCCACCTGCGTATTTGGTTGAAGGGGATGGGTACAACGGGTTCGGGTCCATAGACCGTCGAGCTGGATCCGCGCCTCGCAAGCTCGTCAGCCGCGTCGTTGCCCAGCGATCCACTGTGTCCCTTTATCCATTGTAGTGTCACCGTGTTACGGCTAGATACAGTTATCTGTTCCAGTGCGTTGTGACATTCTAGTATTAGTTTAGATGTAATGTAATTTTTTCGTAAGGATTGGAGGACTGATGCGCTGTCGGAGAGTATCCGTATGTGGGTGTCCGTGACCCTCCTGGCTTCTAGGGCACGGACCGCTTGTATGATGCCCACACACTCCGCCTGATAGACGGTGTTGAACCCTCCTAGCGGTCTGGATATGTTTATGTTGAAATCGTATGAGAAGACTCCGACTCCGGTACCTAAGTCAGTTTTCGATCCGTCGGTGTATATTCTCATCTCTTTCGGGCCAGAGTAGTCACATCTTTCCTCTGTGAGTGTTATGTTGTAGTGCCTGTGGAAGTGGTGTGATTTTGGGGCTTTGTCACATGGGGATGCTAGCATCGGTTTACGCTTAATCGCATCCTCCTTTATGCGTGTGTGCTTAATTCTGGAGTCTTTATTTAGGGAACCTGATAGGTAGAGTCTAAAGGTGGCTAGGGCTGCCTCCTCCCTCACAATTAAGTGCAGAGGTGGGAGTCCCAGCATTGCCTGTAGGGCGGCAGTGGGTGTGGTTCTCATACTACTGGTGATTGCAACGCAGGCGAACCTCTGTAGTTTTTCGAGATCTCTTTGGGCTGTGCTGAGGTCTGTCCTGGGCCACCAGACCAGCGAGCCATATGTGATGATTGGTCGGATGACTGTAGTGTATAGCCAGTAGGTGACCATGGGGCTAATACCCCAATTCCTGCCTAGCAGGCGTTTGCACTGCCACAGGGATATGCTGGCTTTTGTGATGATATGGTTCATGTGATTTGCCCAATTCAACTGTTTGTCCAAATAAATGCCCAGGTACTTGGTTCCAGTTGAAAGGCTTAGTGTTGTTCCGAAGAAACGCGGTAATTGCAGTGTCATCGGTTTTCTCTTTTTAGTAAAGAGAATAAGTTCAGTTTTTGCGGGGTTCACTGAGAGTTGGTGCTCGCTACACCATTCCTCTACTATTTTCAGGGCTTGACGCATGAGATTGCATAGAGTGTTTTCGTGGGATCCGTTTATTATTATTGTTATGTCATCCGCGTAGCCAACGGTGAAATAACCTTTATCGTTGAGTGCTTTGATGAGGCTATCGGCTACCAGGTTCCACAGAAGTGGCGAAAGAACGCCCCCCTGTGGACAGCCCTTCGCGACGATAGCCCTTGTAGTGTCGTTAACCGTGACTTGGACCGCTCTCAGTTTTAGCATATTGGTGATCCAGCCCCCTAGGGTCGGGTCTATGCCATGTCTGTCGAGGGCCGTGTTTATGCTGTTGAACATGGTCTTATCGAAAGCGCCCTCAATGTCAATGAAGACAGCCAATGAAGAGCATTTGTGGTCCACTGCGCATTCAATTTTTGAAACCACGTTGTGCAACGCGGATTCGGTTGATTTGCCTGTGGAGTACGCATGCTGCTGTTTGTGCAATGGTTTTTCTCGCAGAGGCCCATCACGGATGTGCCTATCGCAGAGTCTTTCGAGGGTTTTCAGCAAAAAGGATGTGAGGCTTATAGGTCTATATGCCTTGGGTTGTGTGTAATCAGTTTTTCCAGGTTTGGGTATGAAGATGACTTTCACCTCGCGCCATCCGAGAGGTATGTATCTTAGTGCTATGCAGGCCCGATAGATCTCTAACAGCCATGGCGTTAGATAATCTACCCCCCACTGTAGCAGGGCTGGGAAGATGCCGTCCAGCCCCGCTGACTTGTATGGCTGAAAGGTATTGATAGCCCATTTTATCCGGTCTACTGTTATTATATTGTGGGCTCTTGACCAGTCTTGTTCCGTCGGGGTCCATTCGGGTTCAGCCTCCCACATCCTGTCCTCCAGGACTTGACAGTCTGGGAAGTGAGTTTCGAGGAGGACCTTGCTGGTTTCATAGTCGGTTTGTGTGTATGAGTTGTCGGGTTTTTTCAGCGCGCCGAGGGATCGGTCCTGATCAGTTGATAGGATCTTCCGTACCCTTGCGGCCTCATTATTTGTTTCAATGGATTCACAGAATTTCCGCCACGCCATCCTCCTGGCGGTTCTAGTCTGTTTTTTGTATGCATATTGGGTCTCTTTGTATATCTCCCAGTCTTCCGGGAGTCTCGTGTTTTTTGCTCTGTTAAATTGCTTACGCAGCGTATCTCTGAGTTTACCAAGTTCAGCGTTCCACCAGGGGTTCCTCTCGTTCCTGCTTTGTGGCGCTCTTGATTTACAGCATGCGTGGTAAGCTTCTGTTATGTGTTTGGATAATTCCGTTACAGTGTGTTCTAATTGTGCTTGGTCCCTTACGGTTGCCAGTGCTAGATGCTCAGCTAAAAGTGAGGCCAGAAGGCTTTTGAACCTTGGAACGTTGGTACGCCTCGGGTTTCGCCTTGGTGCGGGTTTTTTGGTGTTTGTGGTAAGTGTAAAGCGTATCCTTCTATGGTCTGAGCAAGAAGGCTCGTCCGATACGTGCCAGTTTGTGATAAGGTTTGTCGCGTTTTCTGTGGCGAGTGTTAAATCTATGATTGTTTGTCCCCGGGCCGTGACCCAAGTGGGTTCTGTGCCGCGGTTAACAATGTTAAGATTAGTAGAGAATAAAAAGGTGGATAGTACCTCTCCTCTGGAGTTCGGTGTGACACTGCCCCAGAGCGGGTGGTGTGCGTTCGAGTCAGTACAGATGATCAGGTCCAAACCGGCGCGCTCACAGTGCTGCACCAGGTCAGCCAGCTCCTTTGGAGGGCAATCTGTGTCCTCACCTGGCATGTATGCCGAGGCCAGTACAACATCCGGAGCGCTAACTTCGGTATGGAGCCTGACAGTTGTCAGGTCTCTGGAACAGAATTGAGTTAGTGTCGTAAAGGGAATTTCTTTGGGTATATAGATGCAGGTTCTTGGCTTTCCTGAGCCATGTGTGTCGAGAATTATCTTACCTCCGATGTTACCGAGGCCACATATTCTATTGTTCCTGATCCACGGCTCTTGGATCAGTGCGATGGTTCGGTGTTTAACCTCCAGTGCCCTGCGTAAGCTAGCCGTGGCAGTCTGGCTATGTTGGAGGTTAGTTTGGATGATGTTGAGGGGGGCTGGTGGAGGGGGAGCAGGGTTAATCGGAGACAGATCCATCGGATAGTCCCTCCGTCTCCACCTCCCGGTAAAGCTCGTCGTCGTGCGTGTCCCCCGGTGAGGAGGCAAGAAGTTGCGCATTCCAGCCGGGTGATGCGGGCAGTATGGGTTCGGCGACCTCGGCCATTGTCGTTTGGGCCATGTACTCCTCGAGTTGGACAATGTCCGTGTCGCCCGTCTGTGTCGTCGTCGGTTCTGTCGCGTTAGTGTCTGTGTCGTCGGTCTGGATGTCAGAGGGGCGGGTCCTGGGCCAGAAGCGCACGTATATCGACCCTAGCAGGTACGATATACGTCGCTCCCGCCCCAGGACCTTTTCGGCTTCCTCCGGTGGCAGCCCCAGGGTTAGATACGTCCCGTAGCGGTCGCCACCGACGGCAGTCGCCCTGTATAGTGACCACCGGGCAATGTTGTACCAGGTATTCTGACGAATCAGAATACCGTGGAGCCTGCCCACATCACCTCTATAGCGAGGGACGAAGAGCGAGGCTCGGACCCGGGTGGGCACGTCAGTCTGTCGCAGTACCGTCAGCGTCTGGTCGTTGTCGGGGAGTTTTATGAGTGGGACGTTTTGGGTCAGCCAGGTCAGGGCGTTTTCGTCCTCACACCATATCTGCACCGTGCCTTCCGCTACCCGTGGGTATCCGCGGAAGGCCGGGAGTGGTGTGGACGGATCCGAGTCCATGAGTCTGTCTTCTAGGGCAGTCTTAATGAGTTCGGCCTCATCCCCAGTTAGCTCTCTACTGGGGTGGGGAAGGCAGATTGCTACCGCCAGCCGCGCAGGAATGTCCTTTGTGGCCCGCGCGTAGGTTCTCTGCCCTCCCTGCGCGGAGTGAATTCTCACGCGCTTGGCATCCCCCTGGAGCGTACTGGGTGAGGCCGTGTCGTCAGGGCGCGTCCTCTTCCCCGGCCCCGTCCCACCTGGTACAGGCTTCGGGTTTGAGGTGCCTGGCAGGGCGTCGGATGTCAGCAACGCCCGGCGTGAGGCATGAGAGCGCTTTCCCCTAGTGCGTTTCGGTCGTGTCTGGTTGTGGGTTTTGTCGGTGTCTTGGGGTCGGGCGGCGGCCCCGGCAGATGCTCTCGCTTGCGGAGGCTCTTCGCGCTGGGTTGCCCCTTCGCGTACCTTCCCCCGCTCGCTTAGGTCCGCGTCCGGCCGCTTTTCGCACTGGGTTTCCCCCGCACGTACTTGCGTCTGGTCGCGTGGCCCCGCGTCCGGTCGCTCGTCGCGCTGGGTTTCCCCTTCGCGTGCAAGCGGCCGATCGCGTGGCCCCGCGTCCGGCCCCTTTCCGCGCTGGGTTGCCCCTGCGCGTACTCGTGGCTGGTCGCGTACCCTCCCTTCAGCGTCCGATCGCGCTTCGCGCTGGCTATTGCCTTCGCGCGTGCTGCGCTTTCGGTCGCCTACTTCCTTCTCCCCGGCTGGGATTTTTCCGCGCTTTTCCAGGCGTACTTCATCGACATCAGCCGGGCGAGTGATAGAGCTGCCAGGCTTGTCGACCTTCCCCGTGTCTGTGTTGTCGTGTCGGTCTGAGTAGGTGGAGCTGTTCCGCACGATGCTCTGTTGCCAGAGGTTCGCGGGGGGCATGCCCCGTGTAGTGGGTGCTGGCGCGTGGGTCGCAGCCGGAGTCGGGTCTAAAGGCGCGTTAGTCGCAGCCAGGGTCGGGTTTGTGGGCGCGTTTATCGCAGCCAGTGGTTTGGGCGCTAGATCAGCAGCCAGCCGCGCAGAAAAGCGCGGCATCAGTACATCATTACTGCAGTTAGATGCTCCCCCCATATTACGATGGGAGCTGACCGCCGAAGCGGTGTGGGATTCCCCGGCTTGGCCGGGACCCACCTGGGTAGTTAGTTTCTCTTCCTGCATTGTTCATGATGTGGGGGGTGGGCTTTTTTGGAATCGAGGTTACCCTTCCTCTGGGATCGACGGGATTTAAGGAGAAGGAAGGAAGGAATTTGATGGATAGGGGAGTGGTCTTGGGGGGTCACCCTAGGCTTGGGAGTTAACCTCGGGATTTAGGGATCGACGGGATGTGTGCGGATAGGGAAAGGATGGAATATTTGGGTGATAGGCTCATGGGAGAGTGGTGTCTGGGTTACCCTAGGCCTGGGGTTTGGCTTTCGGGAACTTCTCTTGTCCGGGATCTTTATCAGATGCCCCGACCGCCGGAAAACCAACAGCGAGCGAAGCCGCCATCGGCTAGTACCGCAGCCGGGGTTGGGCTATCCGCAACCTGCCCACCCGCTCGGTTGCATGAGAAGAAGTGCCTGGCAGTCCGGGTCGCCCCACCACGGATGTACGTATACATTCGCGTTGGGTCGACCCAGCCTCCCCCGAGACATAATATACTGTTTTATGTATGAGTTTTTTTAATTGATTCAATAATGCTAACAAATCTGTTACTGTGGCCTTGTGTTAATGCCAACTTCTGGGTAAAACTATGTTCTATAATATTACTCATGTTTTTAGGGTTCCGTACCCAAAGGGTAAAAACGCGACCCTATTACTAAGACTCCGTGATCCGTCTGTCTGTCTGTCCACCTGTCACCAGGCTGTATCTCATGAACCGCGATAGCTAGACAGTTGAAATTTTTACAGATGATGTATTTCTGTATTTCTTTTGACTAGATGTATAAAAGTGAGTGAAGCAAAAGAAGTATGTAAGGCTCGTAGCAGGTGGCGTTCTGTAGTTTCTGTCTACCCCCATGGGAAAAAGGCCTGATTTTATGTATGTATTTCTGTTGCCGCTATAAGAACAAATACTAAAAACAGAATAAAATAAATATTTAAGTGGAGCTCCCATACAACAAATGTGATTTTTGTACGGAACCCTCCGTGCGCGAGTCCGACTCGCACTTGGCTAGTTTTTTTTTATTATAATTGATAGGCTCACCATTGATCACTGTCTCACTGATAAAGAACACTTGCCTAGAAGTAACCTGTTCACTCTTGAATTAAAGACTCCCAGGTTGTAGAAAAGTGTGTTTTGAAAGTGTGTCAGTGCGTAAAAGTGTCTTTTGCATGGCTCCAGAAATTTACAATAAATTTCCTAAAAGCTGGAAACAGTTGAATGATCTAGCATTCAAAAAAAAAGTTAAAGATTTCTTAGCAGATAAAGCTTATTATAATATAAATGAGTTTTTAAATGAAAAATATTAATATTTTTTATACTAATTTATATTTTTGAAATTTTTAATAATTTAATGCTGGACTTGTAATTTTTTTTTTTAATTTTTTATTTTGTCATTTTTATAGTTTTATTATGACATTCTAGAACGAAAATTTTTTATTGTATTTTTATTATTATTTTTACATATTTTTAATGATTTGGCTCAATTTGACATACTTGTATATTTTATTTTATTGTTATGATTTAATTTAATATTTTGACATTTTTAATATTTCTATTTTGACATTCTAGAATGATAATTTTAACATTTACACGACATTTTGAAATAGTTTGAGTAAATAACATGATATTTTAGATTTATTATTTTGATTTACATTTGATTGTTTTTATTTGTATTCTGTTATTAATATTTGCATGCCATTATCTAAGGCAAACATGACGAACTGTATTTTTTTTAATTTTTAACATGTCTTACATATTGACAATTATTTGTTGTGTGTACTGTACTCATGTTTGAGCAAATAAATGATTACTTACTTACTAGATGTCAGTAAAAACAGACTCAGGAAGGGAATTCAACTTCTTTTCTATATGCACAATAAAAGTAGCCACCTTAAGTGAATCCATGCTCTTGAAGAATGAAAGTCTGTTTAGTGTACCATTAATAGGCGATGCAGTAATATAATATCATAGAAATGAAATATAAATAAAACTGCCAAAGACCACAATTTTATTCATAGACTCTTTCTCTTTCAGTCACCCTCACCAACATCACCCGTCTCACTCTAAGCCACAACAAGATACAAGTAGTTCCAGCTGCACTCGCAAACCTCGCTAACTTGGAGATTCTAAATCTTGCCAACAACCACGTGACGGAGCTGCCCGTCAGTCTATCCTCGTTGCCGAAGCTACGTATCCTTAATGTCTCTCTCAATAGACTGTACGGGCTGCCAAGAGGCTTTGGATCATTCCCTGTTCTGGAAATCTTGGACTTGACGTATAATAATCTGAATGAGAAGAATCTGCCTGGAAATTTCTTTATTATGGGTAAGATTTAATTTTTATTATTTTTACTCAAAAGTAAAGAAGCATATGGCTTTGTGAAGTTATCTGCCTACTCCCTACCTACTCCAAAGGGAAAAAGTGTCAGTTAAATAAAACCTCAAAACTTTAAAACTTGTATATTTTTACACTTCAATTATTTTCATTGTCACTTCTGAAGATAAACATTATGTTTAAAGTTAATTGTTCTAATTTCTAAGTTGTATTTATTGAAAATCTATTTTTACAATAACTTTGCAGACAGTCTCCGTGCATTGTACCTGGGTGACAATGACTTTGAAACCTTACCTGGCGAAATTGGCAACCTGAAGAACTTGCAAATTGTAAGTATTATCTTTTTGTGATTTTCCTTGTTGTATTGATACTCATAATAAAAACCACAAGTAGTTAATGTATCCGAATGAGGAAAATAAAATAAAGCTATTGTTTCATGAATAGTTAAATTATCACAGAATGTTATTTTTATTAGGTTTTCTGGCATTATATTTTTTTTTTCTGTGTCAATATAAACTAAAGTTCTTAATAATACACACATACAATCTAGTCTAAACAGACTAATAAGCAATTTAACTCAAACTTATTATTATATTGTTTAATGTTATGACTAAGAATAGTGTCAATTTGCATTTTTATACAGTTCGGTAGCACTTTCTTAAAGTTTGATACGTTAAAAACACTTACCCTCTTACAAATAAACGCGGTATAAAGTTATACCAGGTATAACAAAGGTATAACCATACATTTTTATAGGTTTATACTTGGTATAACTTAATACCGCGTTTATTTGTAAGAGGGTTAGTGTAGTGAGTCCGACATGACAAGCAACCATAGCAAGAGAACATCTAGCAAAATGGTTTGCCATTAATCTATGACGCCCTGAACTGTTGACAACACCCCATTCAAATATTCTCTACTAGCTGACCCCCGCGGCTTCGCGCCCGTCATCTGGCTACCTACCACCTACCTACCTACCTACCCTCCCCACCTATCCTACCAACCCTACCCTTCCTACCTACCTACCAATTTGTTAAACAATTTATTTGAATAAGAATACCAATGTAACCAACTTTTGTTTCTACCGGCGATCTAATTAAAATTTAGAACATAAAAGTTGCTATTGTGACTTAACTATGATAGTGAGATATATTCTCTCGCAGACTTTTTTGTAGGTAATAATGAGTACTTTAATCATGTAGTACATATTTTTATGTATCATCAATCGTTTTTTCAGCGCACGCCAAGTAATGAATTTTATAGGCAAAATTTGCTACTTTTGGGTTACATTATTGCGATTTTCATAAGGATCTTTATTTTTATTGAAAATAAATTGCCTATATCACTCAGGAATAATATATATTTCTAGTGGCGAAAGAATTTTCAAAATCGGTTCAGTAGATCCAGAGATTATCCCCTACAACCTGATAAACTCACAATCTAACTAACTTTATCTCTTTATAATATTAGTATAGATTATAAAATGCCTGCCAGCAAGCAAAACTAACGGCACCTTCTTTCAACAGTCGTTTCTTGTCCTATGTTACTTGGGGTCGACGCAACATATTACATTCTTCAAATACTAATGATAATAATTAATTATGTGTAGTTATCGATGCGTGAGAACGATCTGATCGAGGTGCCTCGTGAGCTGGGCCAGCTGGCTCGTCTGAGGGAGCTGCATCTGCAAGGCAACAGGCTCGTTGTACTGCCTCCTGAGATTGGTAAGTTGACGATGATTTAAAAGCTTTTTTCCTATGCTGTGGTACACACTAGGAAGTTTTCCTGTATCGTGGGAGGGTTTACAAACATTTAATCTTATTTACACAAACACTCAGATCTGGAACAATTATGTGTAGGCCATACGAATATTTGTTCCATACGGGAACCGAACCCGCGATACGCAGCACTGCGCCAACCGTGTCATCATCGTCTTCCTGCCCTTGTCCCAAGATACTTGGGGTCGGCGTAACACGTTTTTTTCCTTCCATACCGTCCTGTCCCCCGTCACGCTGATTCCCTTTTCTTTCATATCACTCCTCACTCAGTCCATCCATCTTTTCTTTGGCCTTCCTCTCCCTCCTCATAAATATTCATAACTCTTCTAGTAAAATGCGTTTCATCCCTCCTCATCTCATGACCATACTTTCCATATTTTTCTGTCACTGGCGTCACTTTCAAACTTGCTTTAATATACACATTTCTCACTTTATTTTACCATTCTCGTCATTCCGCACATCCATCTCAACATTCTCATCTCTGCGAGAGAGATTGCATGTAAATCTCTTTTCAAACATATTTTTCACAGCCCAACATTCTGATCCATACAGTATGACAGGTCTGGCGCCAGATCTAAAGTTGATGTGGGCAGGGTACGTTTCGCAAGGCCCTCTGACGACATAAGAAAACGCATTCTTCGAATGAAAATAAATTGATAAATAGACTTTAAGTTAGCCAACGTACGTTACCCTTCAGTTTCTCTTTTAGCATAACTCTGCTAAATTATCCATTGGTGCTTAATACGGCACAGAGAACCAGGAGCGAGCAAAGCCAGCTCAAAAAATTTTAACACCCGCCAGTGGCGAGGATAACTTTCATTCTTACTTTATTCTTAATTTTTAATATTATTTATTGTACACCATGACAATACATTTAAACAAATTGATAACATGCACATATTTTTCATTATTTTCTTTTTACTTGTGAAAACGCTTAGGAATAAAAAGAATAATTCAAGAACTAGCATTTATACAGTACTAGGGGTAAGTTTTGTCGTCTCTCTCTTGCATAAAATATAAAACACCAAGAGAATTCAGGCAGCGAGCGAAGTAAGCTCGAATATTTTAGCATCCCACCTCGGATAGCATAAGACTTGAATCATTTTATTGAATTCATACTAATATTATAAATCCGAAAGCAACTCTGTGATAGTTTGAAACCTTGGGAAGGCCATAGGATAGTTTTTATGCCGGAAATCATCCTTAAAGGCATGGAAGTTTGAATGGTGAATATTGGTTCACCATTCAAACTTCCACTTTCTCAAATAAGTCAGCCCAAATCCAGCCCAAATCCTAAAATATAATGGCTATTTGAAGTACTTATGCTACGCTGACGAAGTCGCGGGCAAAAGCTAATAATATATAAATTACTAGGCGTGAGGCTCCTATAACTGCGAGGCCGTATGCGGTGGCCCACGTCGCCTACGCCTAGCGCCGCCTCTGTCTGGCGCCAACCGTTACGTCAGACAATATTTTATACACGAATTGCACGATGTTGCATGCTTTTCTGTCTTTCTCAATATATACTTCCTTCATGACGGATTAATGAATTAGTATTGACTACGATGCTGGAAAATGTTGACACACGCCTTGCAGACTGCTGTCGTGCTTGAATCTGTGAGCGCTGGAAGACTATAGACAGGCCCCCCAAATATTGGGACGTATATTTTAATCAAATCTCAAACAAAGACAAGATATGTTCAATAAGGTAAGACGAACAGAACCAAATCACGAGACAATCCCACTAGTTATCAAAAGCAAGTTAATTCTGTGAGTTATATCGAAATACATTTTGTTGCTGTACAACGTCGGTACCTGCTGTACGAAGAAGGCATCAAAGCTCAAAAGAAAGTGGTTGATCTCCTTTTCTGTGGCAGAAGGGTACCCGCCAAACTTGGCCCGCCACTACTACACATAATTATGACTATAATTCTGCAGGATCTCTGGACCTGGCCAGCAACAAGTCAGTGTTGAGACTGGAAGGTAACTTCTGGGTGCCGCCCATCGAGGACCAGCTGAAGTTGGGGCCCTCACACGTGCTGGACTATCTGCGCTCCGAGACTTATAAAGTGTAAGTAAAATATAGGTTTCATTTGTCCTGGGAAAAGAAGAAATTTAACATTTACTTACTTGAAGTCGAGACAGTCAAACTATAAAATACGATACTAAGTTAAATTTGATGCTTACGAATGATACTCGTTCTTATTGTGTATGGGTAACATAGTAATTAATTAGAATTATGAATTTGATGTTTCGTAGACGTTCATACTAAGGCTTACATGCATTTTATGTTTTTTTTTTGTGAGTACCTATGTCCTGTTTCACTGCAGTGCAAAGGCCTCCCTTCCCTCTTACCCCCTTTTCCCGGCTCTCTGCGACTTTAGGCCAATCCTTTGAGGAGTCCAGCTCATACAGCCGTACAATAATTAATAATGTTTTATCTCATTGTCAGTCTGTACAGCCGCCACATGTCAGCGAAGCCCCCGCCGCCGCCGCAGACGCTGGACAAGAGCAAGAAAGCCAGCAGAGCCGCCTAACTTGACACTACTAATTATATTAACGTGCCATTCTTATTAATAATACGTTCTAATAATAATATTGTTAACACTTTAAAGAATATTGTGAAGCTATCCTTAGCTCGAATGTGTAGTTTCTGATGATTATTATTAAGCGAATGTGTTGATCAATTAAATCTCAAACTCTTCCGCCCGCTTTCTCAAACTATAAGCTCTTAGAGCAACTTATTTCCACTGTGCGTAAGGGACAGATGTATACAAGTCTTCACAATGGAAATAACCGTGTTTAAAGAGCTGTGGTAGGGCCCCTGAAGTTATAATCCAACAGGGCGTTTCAGTCTTAGTATTAGCGAAAATTGGCATTTATGTTGTAATTGCTAACGAGTTCTGTAACTCAAATAAATTTTATGACAATTAGTGTAACGCCTACAGCCTTAAATTATAAAAAAATCGACACTGTTTAGCGCTTGCTTAGCAGATTCGGGGTGCTGCCGCTTACGTACTGTGTGTTCTATATTAAAAAAATATATTGAGAGTTCGAATAAAGAATCTGCAAATTATTAGCTAAAGAGCTGAAAGATTTTTATAAATTAAGCCCGTATTGCTAAAGTAATCATTTACACTATGCGACACCTTCATCTTAGGTATGTTTAAATTATATATAAACGCACTGTTTTTGCACTGCCCAAAAATATTTAAGTAAGTACTAGGTTTATGTGTCACATAGTGTTAGCCAAGTATGGACCAGGGATGTTAAGGAGCTCCGTAACCGAAACAATCGGATATCCGAAATAAAAATCTATCCGTAACCACGTAACACACTAGCCGCGCTTCACGTGTATTGATAAAAATCTAATAACCGCAACCGAAACTATCCGAAAGTAACGGAAAATTCGAAATAATTTCGAATGTTATTTCTGTATCCAGATCCGAAATTTCATATCCATAACATCCCTGGTATGGACATTAAGTCTAAAGTGAACTTAGATACATTTAAATAATATTTTTTTATACTAATTATGGTGCTAATTTATTAACTTGTATGTTGTGGTTGTATTAATGTATAAGAGATGAAATACACTATTCGTATTAATATTAAATTATTTACTAACTAGTTCCGTATTTTATTTACTGATGGGTGGGTGCAGCCTAGTTTTCTAGCAGTACCCACAAAATATTCTTAAAGAATTCGCTAATCAGCCTATAACATTTTCAAAGATGCAAATACAAATTAAAGGTTTGTCGGTTTTTACCTTTATTTGTGCTATAATCAGGGCTGGGCGAGCCGGGCAAATGCCCAGAGCGGCATAAAAGGAGGGTGGCCAAACTGCACTAACAGCACTTTTAATTTCATCAAAAAACCCGACCAAAACTTATTCGTGGTGTGGTGCTAAAATTTTCAATCTCGTTTCGCTGTCGAATGTTAGGTTCTTGTTGTAAATCCACCGTTAAATAGCTTAACATTCATAATGTTGAAAAAATACATAGGTGAAAATTTCACTTCGAAGTTGTCAAAAAGCGGCTTTGTCCGATCCGACGGTTTAAATTCGCGTTTTTTTGGCAAATATTGTCTATGCCCGGAGTGACGAAATTGGTAGATGCCCTGGCTATGATACATTGCTTCTTGATCTTTTAGATTCTAGATCAACACCAGACCGGCGAGCACGGCCTACTGTGATAGGCTTGTGTCACGCATTTTAACACGATTTTTTTCCCAAACTGCGATAAAACTGTGTGACTCGGGCTTATCACAGTAGGCCGTGATCGCCGGTCAGTTCATGTTGTTATAGGTTTTGATTACATGGTCTGATTTTGGCTATAATGGCAAACAGGCGTAAATCGCATACAAAAACAGCACCGCGCCGTGCCTTGCGCATCCGGAAATCCTTTAGTCAGCTCGCCCAATAAGATTGCGGAGCAGAGTTGCTACCCGTCCCAAATCTGCCGGGACAGTCCTGCAGCCTTGTTTCGTAAAGAATTCGGCAAGGCAAAGGACAAATAATATGCAAAATCGACCAATCCCATAGACGGAAATCCACATCGCGTCTTTCATCTCGCATGTGTCGATTTTTCATACTCTTTGCGCTTTGCCTTGCCGAATTCACTTACGCAATTAGTCAGCTGATTTCGATGATATCGTTCCGTGTTCCGTGGCCTATACTAATTTTGTCCCGATTTTTGATAACTTGCGACAATTACACTATTAGTTCATTACACATTATTTGGAAATTATTTGGTCATTATCGTGCTATAAGCATACCCTTCAAATGCAATATGAGTGTATATTGACAATGAAATGATGCCTTATGTCTTAAATCGTTGCACAAACGATTTAATAAAAGCAGAATTGAAAATTTCTCTTAACATAGACATGTCTTGTTCGGAGTTCATAAACAATTAGGTCAATATGTATAAGGTTGTCTGGTAGATATCGCTGTCAGCGATAAGACCGCCTTTGTACCCGTATCCGTATAAATATGTTTATCTTGTGAATGTGTAATATTTTATGGTGTATTTGGTGGTGGTGTGTATAAAGTATATCCTATTCTATTCTATTCTAATATTAAAAAAAACTTTTTTACAAAAAAATACTACCGACTTCCACTTTATTTTTGGAAGTCGGTATCTTTGGTAGGTACCAATTTATTGCGTTAAGGACACAGACTTCCAAAAATAAAGTTATTTTTCACTTTGTAGTTTTCTTATTTGGAAGTCGGTAGCATTTTTTTGCAAAAAAGTTTTATTTTTATTTTTCTCTTTTTAGTTGTACCTATCTAATAGGCAAGTTGTTTAGTAAGGTACCTACCTACCTATAATGCCATAATAGATGAAATTTGAACATTATCGGTGAAATGAGAATGTACCAAGGTGATTTGAACACATCTGCGTACCCCTTTAGAGCGTACTGGCGTGATGTTATGTTATGAAATGGTATAAACAGACATGGGATTGCAGCAATCCCGAGAGATTTGCCGCAATTTATTGAAGAGTTCTATTGTATATCTCCGAAGTTATTCATCAGATCTTCACCAAAATAAAATGAGACTAATTTCGGAACATACTCTTTCAAATAAATAAAGAATTTTCAAAATCGGTCCACAATTGACGGAGATTTCGGTGAAAGTAAACAAAAAAAAAAGAGAAACATACATAAAGTCGAAAATAGAACCTCCTCCTTTTTGGTAAGTCGGTTAAAAATACGCGGTAATATACCAACAAAAAAAAAGCAGGAAAAAAGGTATTTTTTTGTGAAATAGTTTTTATTTTTCTTTTTAGGGTTCCGTAGCCAAATGGCAAAAAATGGAACCCTTATGGGTTCGTTATGTCTGTCTGTCTGACCGTCCGTATGTCACAGCCACTTTTTTCCAAAACAATAAGAACTATGCTGTTGAAAGTTGTTGGTAAGTAGATGTATTCTGTGAACCGCATTAAGATTTTCATACAAAAATAGAAAAAGAACAAAAAAAAATATAAATTTTTTTAGGGTTCCCCATTAGAACTGAATCACAATATTTTTTTTTCATCAATCCCATACGTGTGGGGTATGGATAGGTCTTCAAAAATTATATTGAGGTTTCTAATATATATTTTTTTCTAATTGGTGCCTTATAAATGTTGTTCAGTGTGATAGGCATTTTTTGTTGACTGAAATATAAAAATAGTTTGCGTTAAACATCATTAAACTTTATATCTTCTTACCCACGCGGACGAAGTCGCGGGCAACAGCTAGTTGGTTGTATTTGAAGGCATGTTTTTTTTTTTTTTAGAAAATACATTGCCCCACACTAGGACTTTATTTTTGTATCATGGTTGCGTTTACTAAAATATAAACTCACATACACAACACCCAGAGCCGGAACAACTATCTGTAGGTCATACAAATATTTGTTACGTGCGGGAATCGAACCCGCGACACGCAGCGCAGCATTCAATCACTCAACCACTGCGCCAACAGTGCGCCCAAAAAAGCGCCGTGCGAGCGTCGTTCGCATTCGAATAGCTAGAGTGTTGGTATGAAATAAAAGTGAGAGTTTATGATTATTAAGTTTAAAAGAAAAATCTTACTGCGGACATGTACAACTCGAATTAAGTAGTAGTTAATAATAATTCAAGAGATAATAATTAGGATACCCATACAACGTGTAACAGACTTAATACAGAGCCTGAATAGGGGTCATTGTAGTCATCATTACGAACAACTTTTAATAAGGCCAGCACTGAACTGGGAAGAAAAAATCGGCTATTCAGTACTTTTCGACGAGTTATGCAAACAACATGTAGATATTGAGGCAGCTAACTTTTTTTTACTCACGTAACATCACGCCCGAATTCCTAGAAAGGTTATGCAGAGGTGTGCACCTATATATAATGCATCCACATTTTGCCAGTTATGTTGTAGGCTATACCTGGGCTATACCTACAGTTGATATAGCCTACAAATGTCTTCGTAGAAGAACGAAGTTTGTCGAACCGTGCCTCTCTCCTCGCGCTCTGATGCGCCCCTCGGTCGCCCTCGGCAGTCCGCAAAACCGCAAAACGACGTATGAAGTAGGCAGGACTATTGACTCGCTCGTACACTAATGTTAATACCTTTTATCGTTTTGTAATAAGCTTAATATCGTTAGAGCGCGTTAGTAGTGTTTATTCTGGAGAGTTCCCTAAACATCCCAATATATATAACAGACACTATACTTACCTACATAGTACATACACACCGACTCTACAATGTTTTCAAATCCCACGTAATAGAGGGCGACCCTATTGCACAAATCGAGACTGCGGGCTGCTACTGAGACCATGGAAAAACCCAAAAACACTTTGACCGACACGAAAACAGCCAAAAATAAACAATTTTGCTATCATAATTTGGTATAATTGCACTAACGTATCATTTATCTTAGTTAATTCAGATAGTTACAATTCGGTACATACCTAACCTGTAGTTGCCGCACGAAGAGTCCCAGGGTAGTTTGACCCCTATATCTGTTACTAGCACTCCGCCCACGACTTCGTTCGCGTGATTTCGTTTATCCTATAAATGATTTTCTTATATGCAGTTTAGTGAAGATGACCAAAAATAAGCTATTATTAAAACAATAAAAAACTGGATATCGTAGATATACAGGGTTTATTGGGTTGGGACGATTCGTTATTTGACTTAAAGAATAATAAATTTTAGGTTACCGACACAAAGTAAAATCGGGGCTGTTGTGTATAAGCAATATATATGTGTGTAGCGATGCGCGGCCTTGAGGACTGCCTGCGCAGACGACGCCGCGCAGCGCCCCGCCCCCGCGCCACCCGCTACGGGCTTGTACATGTTCTTGGAAAATAAAGCGTCAGTGCGTTCATAGCCGGCTTGAGTTTTACTGGTGTCCCGTATCTAACAGTGGCGACGAGAGCAACCCACGCTATATCACGATGGCTCAGTTTAGTTTCGGTTTGTTAAGTAATTTTGACCACACAGTGCACCAATGGCAGGCGTACAAAAATCGCCTACAGCAATGGTTCGTGGCGAACGATATTTCGGAACAAAACGACGCTACGGGTTCAAGACGGCGAGCAATCTTACTGAGCGCACTCACGGACGGCACCTACCAGCTCGCAGCCGACTTGGCTTTGCCAAAACAGCTGGAGGAGGTGCCACTAGAAGATATCTATGGGCTCCTTGACACTCACTTTGCTCCGAAAAAGTGTGGATTTGGGGAGCGGTACGAATTTTACGCGGCAACGCAGCAAGCGGGTGAGACGCATGCGCAGTGGGCGGCACGACTGCGTGGCCTCACGAAACACTGCAAATTCGCAAACGTAGAAGAAGCATTGCGAGACCGTTTTGTGATGGGCATGTTAGCGGGTCCCGAAAGGGACAAACTGTTCACAAAGGATACAGAGACTTTGACCCTGGCAAAGGCAGTGGAGTTGGCGCAGAGCGTCCGGTGCGCGCGGGCAGGCGCCGCCGCCGGTGTTTCAACGACGGCGTCGATTACACAGCAAGAACATGTGTTCAAGGTGCAGGGCAAGAATGCGGGTTCTGAAAAGGAACCGGTCATGGAAAAGTGTTCCGTGTGCGGTCGAAAGAACCATGTATCATCACAGTGCCGATTCGCGAACTTTACGTGTAGAAAGTGCAATAAAAAGGGTCACTTACGTAGAATGTGCAAAGTAAAGTGTGTGGTGACCGGTGACGTGAGTGAGGAGGACGACGATGGTGAGGGTTTATGTTTTAACATCATTTCAGAGCGGGGAGAACCCATGACAGAAGTCGTGTCCGTATACGGATCACAAATCAAATTTGAAATTGATAGTGGATCGGCAGTAACGGTTATTTCTGAAAGCTTATACATCAAATGTTTTAGCAGTTTGCCTCTGTTACCAGCCAAGAAAAGGCTATTTACCTACACGGGCAGTAATATTGTGTGTCTCGGCATAATTCGCTTACCGGTAACCTATAGGCTGAGCACACACACATTAGACGCTTACGTGGTACGCAGCGAAGGCCCGCCATTGCTCGGAAGAGATTTTTTATCCTTATTTAAGTTAAAACTAGCACCCTGTAATTTTATAAACAACGATACAAAAACAATAGATGACTTGCATAATAGATTTAGAGAAGTATTTTCAGATAGATTAGGTAAATTTAATAAGTTCGAGGTCAAATTACGTTTAAAAGACAACTCAGTGCCAATATTTTTCAAAGCGCGTCCTATCGCTTTTGCATTACGAGACAAGGTAGATAAAGAGATTGTCCGCCTGGTAAACTTAGGGATACTTAAACAGGTTGATCACTCGGAGTATGCATCACCCGTAGTGCCAGTATTAAAACGCAATGGTAGTGTTAGGCTGTGTGCAGACTATTCTGTAACGATAAATAAACAATTAGTTGTTGAACAGTACCCGCTGCCAACAGTTCACGAACTGTTTTCAAAATTGCACGGAGGTCAACAGTTCTCAAAGTTAGACCTATCCATGGCCTACAATCAATTTGTTTTAGATGATGAGTCACAAAAGATTACATGCATAAATACTCACCGCGGATTGTTTCAGTATACACGTATGGTTTTTGGTTTAACCAGTGCACCGTCTATTTTTCAGCGCGCTATGGAAAACCTATTGTCAGGTATGGACGGCGTGTTATGTCTTTTAGACGATGTCCTAATCACAGCCGATGGACCGGGTTTACATTTACAACGGTTAACGGCAGTGTTACAGAGGCTGCAAGAGGCCGGCCTAACATTGCAAAAAGAAAAGTGCGAGTTTTTTAAGAATGAGATCAATTACTTAGGGTATGTTATTAACAAAGACGGGTTAAAAAAATCGTCAGATAAAGTAATAGCAATTGAGAAATCCCCAATACCCACAGATATAGGCAAACTTCAATCATTTTTAGGATTAGTTAACTATTACCGTAATTTCGTACCTAAGGCGTCCGAAATCTTAAGTCCCTTATACGATCTTTTAAGGAAGGGTGTCAAATGGCATTGGGCTGACGAACATCAAAGAGCGTTCGTAGAAATAAAAAAACATTTAACGTCGGACCAGGTGTTAGCGCATTTCGACCCAAATGCAAAGTTAATCCTCACGGTGGACGCTTCACCTAATGGGTTAGGTGCTATATTATCGCAAAGTGATAAGGATGGATGCGAGCGTCCTATTTCGTTTGCGTCCCGCACTCTGAACACAGCTGAAAAACGTTATTCTCAAATTCAGAAAGAGGCAACGGCTATTATTTTTGGAGTCCGAAGATTCCATCAGTACTTGTACGGTAAGTCAGACCCGTTCATTCTTCGCACCGATCACAAGCCTTTAATTTCAATTTTTGGGCCGTACAAAGGTATACCGGAGGTTTCGGCAAACCGATTACAAAGATACGCGTTGTTCCTCAGCGCATATAATTATAAAATCGAATACGTTCGTAGCGAGAATAATAGCGCAGATTATTTGTCCCGCGCAAGTCTTCCCGACGACGACAAGCGGTCGCGGTCAATGACCGCGGACACCGAACGCGGGGAAAGCGCTCAGCACGCTGCCGCCGCGGCCGCCCCGATTGACCGCGCGTCGTATGTTCACTTCGTGATAGATGGAGACATGCCAGTTACGCGGGACGAATTACGCAAGGAAACTAGCAGAGATGTTAATTTAATGAAGGTCATCGATTTTATTTTTAAGGGTTGGCCTAGAAGCGTGTCTGATGTGAATTTAAAACCGTTCCATGCATGCAGGAATCAATTATCTTATGAAGACGGCTGTGTTATGAGAGGGCATAAATTGATTTTACCAGACAGTCTAAAAATTAAAATATTAAACGAACTTCATACTTCCCACCTGGGAATTGTTAAAACAAAGGCCGAAGCACGATCCCGTTTTTGGTTTCCGGGTATTGATACTGGTGTCCCGTATCTAACAGGGGCAAAAAGGGGTTGATAAGTTTTTGGAGAGCTAAAAACTTATCAACCCCTTTAAGCCCCGTTGAGGGTCAAGTTTTGAACAACCTAAATATGATATTCACTCTTTTCTTCTCTTTTTTATTTATCGTTTATGTTAGTCAGATTTCACAGTGAGATTCCTCAAAAAAACTTTAACACCCCTAATCCCATCTGGGAGGGAGTTTTCAAAATGATTTTTTGTAAATTTTATTTATCAACTTTATCCCCAAGGAATTCGATTTTACATACAAACTAATTTTGACCCTTTTCACCTCCTTAAAGGTTGAATTGCCGCAAAATCGTGCCTTAGTGCTCCCCTAGAACCCTACGTCAAAAACGAAACCCTGTCCAGCAAGGTTCTTAGCTTGAGTTAGTTTCGAAAAAATTATAATGACAACCTTTATTGTTTCCTTAGGTTGGTATTTGTGCCAAGATACAAATTTATTAATCCAAGAAATAAGATTCTTCAAAAACACTTTAACACCCCCTAAATCGTATTTTGGGAGTAGATAAGTAAAACTATTATTGACAACCTTATTGTTCACTTGTTCACTTAGGATGGGTATTTATGTCAATTTTCAAATTTATTAACCCAAGAAATAAGATATTTCTTCAAAAATACTTTAACATCCCTAAATCATCTTTTGGGGTTAGTTTCGAAAAAGTAATAATGAAAACCTTTATTGTTTATTTAGGTTGATATTTATTCAAATTCAAATCTTTATTGCTCAACACAGTATATAATTATACATTTCCAGATGTTAGGTGAATGCGCAGTTCACTGTGTTGTACCAGTTTAGGCATGCAAAATTGTTGTTTAAATTATACAATGTCACAAATTATTATTAATATCGTACCATGTCGTAAATCATTATTAAAATTATACAACGCCATACATTATTACAAAAACTATAGAATGTCATAAATTATTACTAAAATCATACCATGTCATAAATTAAAATGCCATAATAATAAACAAAACAATACGTAAATTATGTCAGAGTCTAGTACATAGGACAACACATAGTAAATTAATTACAGTTAATAAATGAAAATAAATCGGACTTAAGTATTCATACTATTATTATTGTACAGATAAATTTCTGTCTGACATGTACTCGTGTACCTATTGTGTAGTAGGTCTTATTTAACAGTAACTTATTCAATTGCTTTTTAAACATATTAATATCGTTAATATTTAATATATCATTAGGAAGTTTATTGTAGATCTGTGGTGCCATTCCTAGAAAGTTCTTATGAAATACAGCTTTTTTGTGTTGTCTACCGCTTATCTTATTTTTATGTCGCGCGCTGTGTAGTGTTTCAAATAAGTGCAAGTTTGTTTTTACAAAAATATTAAATAATTTATGTCAAGTTTCATGTTTATTAACCCAAGAAATAAGATATTTCAAAAATACTTTAAGATCCCTAAATCATCTTTTGGGGGTAGTTTCTAAAAAGTAATAATGAAAACCTTTATTGTTTATTTAGGTTGGTATTTATGTCAAGTTTCATGTTTATTAACCTAAGAAATAAGTTATTTCAAAAATACTTTAACATCCCTAAATCATTTTTGGGGGTAGTTTCGAAAAAGTAATAATGAAAACCTTTATTGTTTATTTAGGTTGGTATTTAAGTCAAGTTTCAAGTTTATTAACTGAAGTAATAAGATTCTTCAAAAAAACTTTAACACCCCTAAATCGTCTTTTGGGGGTAGTTTCAAAAAATAATGATAACAACCTTTATTATTCATTTAGTTTAGTATTTGTGGCAAGTTTCAAGTATTACTTGACCCAAGAAATCAGATTTTTCCATACAAACTTCATTACCCCTTCATAATCATCATTTGGGGGTAGTTTCGAAAAACTAATAATGTCAATCTTTATCATTTACTTAGAATACTATTTGTGCTAAGTTTCAACAATTTTGGCCGAAGGAATTAGATTTTTCATACAAACTTTCAACCCCTTTTTTACCTCCTTATCTACCCGGAATTTCCAAAAATCCTTTCTTAGTGCTCACTTACGTTACTTGAAGAACCTTTCTGCCAAATCTCATGCTTCTAGGCCTAGCGGTTTTGACTGTGCGTTGATCGATCAGTCAGTCAGTCAGTTTCTTCTTTTATATATATATATATATAGATTTAGATAATAATCCTCTACCATCACTGTTTGCCATTGCAGAAGTTTTTTTGCAATCCACTTAACTAACAAACTAAAGTTTTTTGTTGTGTCCGAAGTTGACAAGATAATCTCCTGGATAAATATTAAACTTGCTGTAGTTAGAGAAGTAGGTACCTACCTACACAGTTTCTGAAAAGCGTATCCTGTCTGGTTGGTGCCCGTAATCACGAATCTTATGTCAGGTATCTACTAGTTGCAATTGGTTTTCGGAAATAACAAGATCGATTTCCTGGATAGTCATTCAATGCGGGCCTTATGGACTTCGTTTGCGTCATCAACCGTCGACATTATTTTTCACCTCTATCTGTAAAATTATTAAGCCATTTACCTACAAAATAATTCACAACAAAAAGGTTAAAGACCCAAAAAAAATATTGATAAAACATCGCTATCACACTCGTAAGATGCAAGTTAAATACATTATTAGTTTGATATGCGACTTTATAAGTACGAATTTGGGTAGACTCTCAGTCAGTCGCCTCTGGATCTTGATCATGAAATAGAAGATATTTTCAAAGATGTTGACAGTGATACTAACTTCCGTCATTTTTGTGCTAGCCATCGCATATTTGAAAGGCAGATACAACCAGTATTATTGGAGGAAACGTGGTGTGGCTTTCGACGACAAACATAAAACTGGTGGTCCCTTGTGGCAATTCGTCACAGAAGATAAACCATTCTTCCAAATTCTGAGTGATATCTACTGGAGGTATGAAAAGGAGCCTGCTGTCGGTCTCGGCTCGTTGTGGGATCTAGGGCTGTACGTGAAGGATCCCATCAACATCCAGCACATCACACAAGGTGACTTTCAAGCTTTCAATCACAGAGGGATTGCGTTTACCGACGAAGATATCTTGTCTCAAAATGTTCTTTTGTTACACGGCCCGAAATGGAAGCTCATCAGACAGAAAATGACTCCACTTTTCACTAACGCCAAACTACGAAATATGTTCTATATAATTGACAAGAGCGCCCAGGATTTTGTGGAATTCTTAAGAGCTAAACCAGAAAGATTGACGGGAGACACCTTCGAACACCTGTGCCAGTTCTGCTCTGCTGCTATCTCAGCCGCTGTATTTGGAATCGAAACAAAATCAATATTCGATTCCCCATTCCGTCAGATAGGTAGAGAGGCTTTGGAACCTACTCCCTGGTCCAACATAAAGTTTGCGCTAAGTGGAATAAGTGAAACACTTTTTAAAGCTTTAAAACTGAAGTTATTTCAAACTCACCAGGAGGACTTTTTTATTGGAGTTATTAAACAAGTTATCAGACAACGTGAAAAAGAAAACGTAAAGAGACACGACTTCGCAGATTTATGCGTTGAACTACAAAATAATGGTGCGATGATTGACCCTGACACGGGATTGAGATTAGAACCGACAGATGAACTGTTAGCTGCTCAGGCTTTCTTCTTCTTCATAGCCGGGATACAAACCACAGGCGACGGAATCTTTGGCCCTTTGATGGAAATGGGAAGAAACCCTGATGTCTTGAAGAGAGTACACGAAGACGTAGACGCACTTTTTGAGAAATACAACGGTCAACTCACTTATGATTCCATTTATGAAATGAAATATTTGGATAACGTTTTGAGCGAGAGTCTTCGGTTGCATCCACCGATTGCTATCATAACGAGGCAGTGCGTTCAGGATTCTGTGTTGCCCGTAGGTAAAGTGCCTGTTGAGAAAGGTGTGAATATATTTATAAATATTTTCGAACTGCATCATGACCCTAAATATTTTCCTGACCCTGAGAAGTTTGATGCTGAACGATTTGCAAGGAAAGGGGAGGTGAGTGATACGACATACATGCCATTTGGAAAAGGCAACAGATTTTGCATCGGAGCCAGATATGTTCGAGTTCAGATTCTGACTGCGCTTATTCATCTTCTGAAACACTACACAGTGCGGACATATGTGCAGACAGGAGGTATAAAATATGCCAAAGAACAATTTCAAGTGAGACTCAAGAACGTAAAAGTTGAATTTATTCAAAGAGGCCAGTGATATTTATACGTGAATTTAGTTACTGATCCAAAGTTCCTTTGTCTGTTTATGTATATGTTTTTGCAACGTGATTATACCTACTATAAATACTCTGACTCGTTGTCAATAGTAAGACAGGAGTAAGCTCATATTCCAAGTCCCTTTGAAGCAACTCCACTCGACTCAGCGCCATGACACCCTCGATTAATTTACAAGCTATAAAACTGTCAATCTCATTATACGAGTAGTTGGAGTCTTAGAGAGTTGGAGTCGAGTTGGATGATATGACTTGGAGTATCATAATATGGATCTTAGAATTTAGCATGTAAATATGTAATTCAGATGAATGTATTCAGGCTTTGGTGTAATACTATACATATCCGAATAATAATAAACAATACTACTTGTGGAAAAACGAATTCTAACTGACATAAAAAAAAAGAGGACGTTGTCAATTCGGTTGATTTTTTAATTATTTTTACCCCAGAAACGTCGTTTATAGACAGACGGATATAGTTTTATTTGACAGAATATACTAACAAATTCGTCATTTAAATGTATAGTACCTACCCGGGCGACCGAGCTCTGCTCGGGTGAAAATAGAGAAAACGACGTTTTATAGATTGATTTATCGCCCACGAAAGGTGTCCCTGCATACTAAATTTCATAAAAATCGTTGGAGCCGTTTCTGAGATTTAGGTTATTATATAAACAAGAATTGCTCATTAAAGGTAGGTAGGTATTCGATCAGATAAAAATCTTTTCTACCTATAATATTTTTACAAAAGTCTTCAATTTACCTATGCCAATAATCGCAAAACAAATTATTAATATCTATCAACTGTATGAACTTATTCCTGATATAGTGACTACAAAAGATTGAATGATTAAGTCTGTCTAATCAGTGTTCATGAAGTAAAAATAAATGGACATATTTATGATAGTTGAATAATATGTTAACCTCAGTCCAGCCAGCTGAGCCAGACCTGGTTTTTTTTTTTTTTGCAGTAGCAAGCGAAGCGAGCTCGATAATTTTGTCGCCTCAGTCAGATAGGCCGGTAACATTGGCGACTTATGCAGAAAAGCTTCAGAAAAAACCCGACTGCTTAAGAAGCGAACTAAAAAGCTGTAAACAAGAAAAAATCATGCTGTGCAGTCGGAGGATATATATTCACGAACTGGCTGACCACCTGATCCTCCGACTGCACAGCATGATTTTTTCTTGTTTATAGCTTTTTAGTTCGCTTCTTAAGCAGTCGGGTTTTTGATTTTTAAATTAACATTTTTTATTTACAACTTTTTAGTTATATTTTTTTTTCATATTACTTTTAAACATATAAGTGGTATGTATTTTTATAATCAGCTCTTAAAACCCTACATTTTGATACCCCACTCGATGGGTTTGGAAGAAAAAATATATTAGGACCCGCACAATATGGCGCCCAAAATTCGCCATGTTTGTTTTTTTTTTAACTTCCCCTATCTACGAACACTTGGGCGGTCAAGACTTATCTATCGATGTCTTAATTATAAAAATCCGTCAAGTAGTTTGGAAGATACGAGGTAATAAAGAATATTACATACATACAAACAAACATACCTACATGCAAACATACAAGATACGCGCGAAAAACATAACCCTTTCCTTGCAGCCGGGTAAAAAGAGAACTCTATGCAAAAGCGAGCGTAGCGAGCTCGATTATTTTTGCACTTCGGATAGGTTACGTTGTTTGCTTATGCAGGAATAGTATTTTTTTTTTATTGTTGGTAGGCTTGCGCTTGACCACTATCTCACCTGATGGTAAGCGATGATGTGGTCGACGATGAAGCATGCTTGCCTCGAAGAAACCTATTCACTCTTGACTTGAAGACTCCCAGGTAGTAGCTATTAGGAAATACAGACTCCGGCAGGGAATTCCACTCCTTTGCTGTACGCATAATAAAAGTATTCCCAAAACGTTTTGTGCGTATGGGTGGGATGTCCACCATGTACCGATGACGCATCGCCGTACATCTTGTAGTCCGATGATGGAACGGGCTAGGAGGAATTAGTTCATGCAATTCTAACGCACACTCCCCGAAATGTAACCGATAAAAAACCGAAAGGCTGGCAACTCTGCGCCGATGTTCGAGGTTCTGAAGCCTAGATTCGACCAGTACTTCATGCCGATAAGCCTCTTGGCCCGTCTTTCGATCAACTCAAGTGCATCCAGCTGGTATTTGGCAGATCCGTCCCAGAGATGAGAGCAGTACTCCATGCATGATCGAACTTGCGCTTGATACAAGTTGAGCAACTGTTCTGGCGTGAAGTACCGTCTCACCTTCGCGAGGATCCCCAATTTTTTGGCAGCCAGCTGAGCTTTTGCCTCAATGAACGGACCAAAATTGAGCGTCGATGTCAACGTAATGCCAAGAACCTCAAGATGGTCAGTTATCGGCACGGTCACACCTCGGAAAGAAGGAGCCGGGTGGAATTGGCTCCTTTTAGCGGAAAAAAGACATGCCTGGGTCTTAGCAGCATTGAACCTGACCAGATTGGCATCACTCCATTCGGAGACTGCTTTCAAGGACAAATTCAAGCGCCCAACCATGGCCTCCCGGAGATACTGGATCTGAAGTCCAGTAGCGCGCGCGTTGGATACGTATCTCTCAGCAACAGTGCAGTCATTCGCGTACCCAAAGTGCCGGGTTTTAGCAGATCATTTATGTGAATCAAGAATAATGTGCTGAGAGTACCGACCCCTGAGGGACCCCGGCATTAAAACCCAGTTGGTGAGACGAGCGGCCATCAATAACCACTCGAATGGACCGGTCCCTCAGGAAGTCTGCAATCCAATCGCACAGACCACTGGGCAGTCCGAACTGGACGTTATTGATATAGGTCTGTAGTTGGCCGGGTCAGCCCGACTGCCCTTCTTGGGCACAGGCTGAACGTTAGCTAGCTTCCAAGCATTCGGCACTTTGCCCGTCTCATACGAAAGGCGAAACAGGCGTGTCAGAATCGGAGACAGTTCAGGCGCACAGGTTCTGAGTACAATTGCAGGAATCCCGTCGGGGCCACTAGCTTTGTTCACGTCAAGGTTGCGCAGCACCCTACGAACATCCTTTTGGTGGATACGAATGTCCGACATACTCGTCTCGCATCCATCAAGAGAAGGAGGGGGCCGCGCGTCACCAGAATCCAGACGTGAAGATGCCGCAAAAAGAGAGACAAATAAGTTTGCTTTCTCCTCAGCGGAGTGGGCCAGTGACCCATCGGGTTTCAGCAGTGGTGGAAGTGAGGGACGGCAGAAGTTTGATTCCACGGACTTAGCCAGGGACCAAAACGCTTTACTACCCGCTGGGTAAGAAGCAAGTTTGGTCCCAATACGGCTTAAGTGGTCAAACCGAGATCTTCGAATCACCTTCTTGCAGGACTTGGCAGTCCTATTGTAGGCTCTCTTCCACTGACCCACGTCGCTTGCTTTCCGCGTCCGAGCGTCGACCCATGCCACGTAGGCCTCATGTTTAAGCGCGTTGGCGCGCTTGCACTCGGCGCCAAACCATGGCCGGTCAAAGCTAGATATTGTTACGTCAGAGAACGGAATGAAGTACTCCATCCCCTGACGCAACACATCCGACACGGCGTTTGCGCATGACGAAGGATCAGCCGAAGAGAAGCAAGTAGGCTACCAAGGATAAGATGCGAAAAAAGAACGCATCCCATCCCAATCCGCTGACTTGTACCGCCAAACCCTCCGAGCGCCTCTTGCGCTGGGATCGGGTGGGGAGTGGACGGATACAGACTTCACCAGACAATGGTCGGAACTACCTAAAGGTGAAGATACCGAGACCGAGTAGCGGTCTGGATCTGTTGTCAGCAGAAGGTCCAAGCAATTGGCTGTGTGCGAATCAACATCCGGCACCCTCGTGCCGGATGTTACCACGCATGTACCCACGCAAGCGCAAGCTTTCTCGTCCCTCGCCCAGCATGATCAGTGTTCTGGTACGGGAAAAGCCACTCCTGGTGGTGGGCGTTGAAGTCCCCCAGTAACATTAATTGGGCGGCAGGGTACCGCTGCTGTGCTGTATCAGCCGCCTCACTAAGATACCCTGTGAGCCTGGTTGTCTCCTGATCGCCGCTGTGCGAGCGATATGCACAGGCGTAGACAATTTTATCAAGGCCAGTGTCCAGCATAACCCACAGCACAGAGAACCTAGAATCCCCAAGGTTTCGGAGACGCCGATAACAGATGTCGTCTCGGGCATACATGCATACACCCGCACGTTGCTTAAAATTGTGCTCCAGGGTATACCCTGGGTATGTAAGGTACGATACGTGACGGACATAGTAGATGGTATCATATGGGAGCAAAATAATATTTTTACGGCGAGGGCGCTTTTTTGAATCCAGAGCGAAATGAGGGATTCTAGAATACAATCCCGAGCTTAGCGACGATTCAAAGTACGTCGCCCGAGCCAAAAATATATTTTATCTACACTCACAACGTAATGTTCCAAATACGAATTCAAAATAGTAGTTTATGCAATGGTCATATAATAGGGGTTATTAAAACACGAGCGTAGGTTTATCAAATGAGGCGAAGCCGAATTTGATAATAATATTACGCGAGTGTTTTAATACCTAATTATATGCTATTGCATACACTACTTTATCTTCACTCATACAGTTGAAATAAAAAAAAGTGCATAAGGAAAAAATATGTGGTATGGTATGGCGGGCAATTTAGATTCTCATAGCGCAGCACGCGCATCCACAGACAACTGACAATGACATGAGCCCATACGCGTCAGAAAATTAAAAAGTAAAAGTGTGCTATAAAAATTAAAAAGTTATTTTATGATGCAGTTGTTTGAAAATCGAAGGAAAATGTTGAACTATAATGGTTTTTTTTTTAATTTTACCTATCCACGAATATAAAGTACGTGTTTATGCAATATTTTTCGAATTCGTATTTGGAACATTACGTTGTGAGTGTAGATAAAATATTGTATAAACACGGACTTTATATTCGTGGATAGGTAAAATTAAAAAAAAAACCATTACGGTTCAACATTTTCCTTCGATTTTCAAACAACTGCATCATAAAATAACTTTTTAATTTTTATAGCACACTTTTACTTTTTAATTTTCTGGCGCGTATGGGCTGTAGTAAAGAAAATTCATTGTCTGTGGATGCGCGCGCTGCGCTATGAGAATCTAAATTGCCCGCCATGCCAAATATTGTTCCCTTTCCACTTTTGTTTTATTTCAACTGTATGAGTGAAGATAAAGTAGTGTATGCAACGGCATATAATTAGGTATTAAAACACTCGCGTAATATTATTATCAAATTCGGCTTCGCCTCATTTGATAAACCTACGCTCGTGTTTTAATAACCCCTATTATATGACCATTGCATAAACTACTATTACGCCCGAGTGATACACTATACTTTTCATCACCCACTATGAGTAAATCGCGCCTCATATTTTATTGTATTGTACCCTGTGAGCCTGGTTGTCTCCTGATCGCCGCTGTGCGAGCGGTAGACACAGGCGTAGACAATTTTATCAAGGCCAGTGTCCAGCATAACCCACAGCACAGAGAACCTAGAATCCCCAAGGTTTCGGAGACGCCGATAACAGATGTCGTCTCGGGCATACATGCATACACCCGCGCGTTACTTAAAATTGTGCTCCAGGGTATACCCTGGGTATGTTAGGTACGATACGTGACGGACATAGTAGATGGTATCTTATGGGAGCAAAATAATATTTTTACGGCGAGGGCGCTTTTTTGAATCCAGAGCGAAATGAGGCATTCTAGAATAGAATCCCGAGCTTAGCGACGATTCAAAGTACGTCGCCCGAGCCAAAAATATATTTTACGCCCGAGTGATACACTATACTTTTCATCACCCACTATGAGTAAATACAAGGCGCCTCATATTTTATTGTAATATTATTATTTAATAAAACATAGAGTAACAACTAGATTGAAATTAAATAGTATCTAATAATAAAACAACTAAAAACTTATATTTACATTTGAGACATTTTCGCAATTATGAAAATTTATTGTTACTTATTGTTTAAAATTTGTTGTTGTTTATTTGTTGTTGTTGTTTATTTATCTGTTGTTTGTTGTTGTTGTATTGTTGTTGTTTTATTAGGATAAGAGATTGTTGTAGATTTTATGTTCTGCGTGTTTGAAATAATGTCCGAATCAATATTCAGGAAAATGTGACGGTGAATCTCGTTGTTTGGATGTTGATGGGCGCGGCGACAGTGGCATCGACGGATTAACTCAAGGTTGCAATACGATGCGTTCTCATGTTTTCGCCTTGTTCTTAATGGAATCATCTATATACACCTCTGCTACAGCACTCGACTACTCCTCCATGTCGCTTGAGAACGGTTAAGTCCGCTCCAGAATCTACCAAAAGGGTAGCAGAAGTACGACATAAACAATATTCAGCTTTTGGTAACTTCAAATAAGTAAGTAGGTACTGATTTCTTGTGGCATGTTAGATATTTTTTTTTTTCCTATTACTTGTTTGAAGCACTTGCCATTTTGATAACGGATGAAAAACCGATTGGTCTTCATATCAGCAGGACAGGTATCCAGGTATTTCTGTACAATAGTTTTGTATTCGCCTCGGATTACGAAGGATCGGTTAATTTTTGTATTTGTGTCTGTCAGCTTTACTAACAGTAAATCATCTGAGTGATTTTCGACATCATCAACAGTTATTTATAAAAGTTCATTGCCACGACAAGCTCCATGTACTCCGAAAATTAAAGCCACCTGTAACAAAACCGAATGTGAATAAGACAAGTATCTATCGAAGGTTACAATAAAATGCGAATTTTAAAACACCATGGTTATACTTTACTTATCCACCATATACATAGTTACTTACTTTTACGGCAAGAAAGACTTTGTCGGGTGCCTCATTAAGGAAAGGAAAGGAAAGGAAAGGTGGTAAGGAAAGTCTCCATGTTTTTGACTGTGTCTAACCACTCCAAACAGATGTCACGTGAAGTCGCAATACTGTTGAGGGTGCGTTAGTACATGTAGGGATATGATACGTCACGCGCCTACTGAACCTATAAGCCTAACAGTCCCTACGACTATAATCCCTATAAGCCCTACAGCCCTAACCTACCATATACCTAGTAGTGATATATAAATATATAAATAAGTTCAGGATGTCTGCACCATGCGACCTAAGGTTACAGACGGATAGTAGACAGGATGTCCAGGTTCGGGAAGGATAAACTCACTGCCAGCCCGCAGACTCACGGGACTGATCAGAGATGGCTAAAGGTGTCTTGGCCACAGTGAGGGGTAATGAGACAAGAATATAAAATTCAAATCTGCTTTATTTTACAAGATGTACAGCTTATATACTAATTTAACTTAATACACACTATTATACAAAGTTGTATGTGTTTCATGCGTGTAAGATGCAACTCAGTCATTATTTTAACTAGGCCGCTCGTGTAATCGTCGCCGGGCCAAGTGCTGATTCGATGTTCAAAGGTTAACATTGAACATTCTGGCGACTCCTCAGGGACAGGACCGTAGTTGGTACAGCTCAATGGTTTCGTATGGTCTGGCCTGGCCTTCTCCAGTTTGCTGTGCTCGAGTGGGCACCCTGCGTGGTATGCCGTACGGCTGCTCTGTTAGTTGCGTGTGTGGTATGTTGCTGACGATCGAGGGCAATTGAGTAGGTGGCGCAGTGTTTCTTCTCGCAGTAATGACGGCTCTAAGTCGATTCAACACCTGTGGACCAAAATAAATTAAAACAAATGCTAAAGTTATGATTATGAGTGAAGTACTGATGCTAGCTATGTATGTATGAGACTGTAACTGTTTCCAAATTGTGTTATCTAGTTGAGTCTGTAAGCTAGTTTCAGATGTGACTAAATGGTCAAAAATTCCTTTTGTCCTGTCTAACACTACTTCTTCTTTCGATATATCTTTAATGTTTGTTTGTGAAATCTGCGTATTAATGGAGAAATTCGTTGTTTTAGAATAAGAAGCTAGCACTGTCACAGTCGTTGTTCTTTTTGCAGCAAGTATGTTTTTAAGTGTTTTAATAACGCAATTCTCGGCGATATGTAGAACTCCAACATCGTGAATCGTTATTTCTTGTCTTTGTCCGTCACACACAATCGATATGGTTACTGGTTTTGTCGTTACGAAGAGCCAAGTGTTTTGCATGAATAATTGCTTCCATACAATATCTGTCGACATTTTGTAGATTTCTGACGTGCATTGAGTTTGTGTGTAGTTCTCAGTTCTAAAGAGTTGATCAACTATGCAATTTTTATTTAATTGCATGTTCTTGACAACTACGGGATAGCAGACAAATTCTGTATTGCTATGAAGACAATCTTTAAATTCTTCTTGACTCAGTTCAAAGTAACGCTCGTTGTTGTAGTCGAACCCCATGAAAGTCTGCTGAATAGAGAAGCACTCGAACGATCCATCAGTTTTCCTCTCTGGAATAGGCGTGACATGTATGAGTGTATACTTTGTTACGTCGTGTATTGGAAAGTGAGCATATACTCTTATGTGAGTAGTATTTACATTCATCTCAGTCTGTATTATTTGATCCTGAATGATTTTTAAGTTTGATGGTAACTTTTGATTAGCCGTTTTTATTATGTTGCTGACATGTGTTGGTGTTAATATGCTATATACATTTGCTTTTTGTAAATAAATTTCAAGTAAACCTGTATAGTAATCCATTATTTCATTGATGAAATTGTTTGCTAACTCATAGGCTTGCATTACTTGTATTTTAACGTGGTTGTTGTCAATCTTTTTATACCAAACATTGTTCTGATTCATAAATGATATTGCTTCATTTAGTTTTGCTTGGAATTTATCTAGCTTTTTTTTGATTTGCTCTTCAGTTTGGTTTACAGTTGTGATTGTAGATATCATTATTTTTGTTTGATGGTTGGCAGCATCAATAAGTTTCTGCTGGTTGTTATTTAATGTATCTATGTCTCTGTATACTTCGTCATTAACTCCAAACACCGATGTTAAGAGTTGACCTAATACACCTCTTTTCTTCCTATTATTTCTTATTTCTGTTAGGTATCCTTTTGTTGTCTTAAACTTTGTTTTTTCTTCGTTTAAATGGTGATAAAATTCGTTGCAATGCGTTTCGTACATGATTTTTTGCGTATTTATGCAAAATTGTTGGAATTGTGACGTTATTTTTTCAATCTTTCCTTGGTCTAGTTCTAAACTTTCTCTCTCGTAGTCTGTTTCAATTCTAAACATTCCTCGATTGATAGTTGCAGTTCCTATTTTTTCCACATACAATCCTGGATCTATATTTTTTAATGTGTATGTAGGCGTACTTGATATGGTGCCAATTAATAAAACAAGTATTGTTTGTAATAGTAAATCCTTTATCTAATTTTTCGGTGATCGTATACCTCTTCTGTTTGTGGTAGCTGTTGATATGTTACATTGTGTAGCCGTTTGTATGTCTTTACTCGTTGTACCAATTTCTTTGTTTTCGTTTACAGGGAGCGGGATCAATGTATGAATTGATCTCTTCTGTTCAGCTCCTGTTGATTTTTTAATTGTTACCACTCTAACTACCCCATCATTTCCCGGGTGGACTTCTGTGATTTTTGCCAACGGCCATTTACTTGGTTTTACATTGTCATCTTTTACTAGTATTACAGTTCCAATTTTAGCATTTTCATGTGCTTGTTTCCACTTGTATCTTTGCTGAAGTTGATGTAGATAGTCTTCTGTCCAACTGTTCCAAAAATCTTTTTTCATCTTTTGTATCTGTTTCCATCTATTCATTAAGTCAGTATTAATGTTTTCCATCGGATCTGGTGTTCCTACTGCTTCTCGGCCAATAAGAAAATGACTTGGAGTTAGTATAGTGTTGTCATTAACATCTTCGGTTTGCGCACACAATGGTCTTGAATTCAAACACGCTTCAATTTGGTGTAGTAAGGTGGTCATTTCCTCGTATGTTAGAGTCGTATCTCCGATTACTCGTCGTAAATGATGTTTCACTGACTTTACGCCAGCTTCCCAAATGCCACCGAAATGTGGAGATGACGGAGGAATAAAATGCCACTCAGTTCCTATGTTTGTTATTGCGCTTTGGAATTGCGGCGATTGCGTGATTTGTAATATTTCTTGATGTAAGAAGTTGGCTGCACCTACGAAATTTGTTGCATTGTCACTATACATGTGTGACACATGACCTCTACGTGCCATGAATCTGCGTAGTGCAGCGATAAATGTTTCTGTTGTCAAATCTCCCACCAATTCTAGGTGTATTGCTTTTGTTGCTAGGCATACAAAGACAGCAATGTATGACTTGTAAGACTTGTGACCTCTTCCTTTCATAGTTCTGGTTTGTATTGGACCTGCATAATCCACTCCAGTATGACTGAATGGATATGATTCCGTCACTCGTACTTTTGGTAGAATTCCCATTTTTTGCGAGTTTGTGTCTGCTTTGTATCGTATGCACTTCACACATTTGTTAATAACGCTCTTCACTTTTCTTTTTCCATTAATGATCCAGTATGTTTGTCGTAAATATGCTAATGTTAATTTGTTGCCTCCATGCAACGTTTTTAAATGTGCGTCTTGTATAATTAGTGACGTTACATGATGGTTGTATGGTAACAGTATTGGATGTTTCTGGTTGTAAGGCAATCCAGAGTTTTGTAACCTGCCTCCAACTCTTAGTAATCCATCCTCGTCTATAAATGGATCTAAAGTGGATAGCTTTTTATTTTTCTTCATAGGCTGTCCTCTTTGTATAGTTTTCAATTCTTCTTCGAATTCCTGTTGTTGTATTTTCAGAATTATTCGTTTTGTTACCTTTTTTAATTCAACGCAAGAAATTGGTTTATTTATTGTTTGCTTGTTTGCAAATCTATAGCAGTAAGATAACACCCTTAACATTTTATTTAAACTGGAAAATCTATTCCAGAGATCGTTCTTTTCTATCTCAGTTGTAACACTTGTAACTGTGTGACACTTTTTGATTTCCTCAGTCGGCTGTGGCATACGTCTCGTGGTGGGTATCTGATCGGTTTTTAACCATAGTGGACCATTCCACCATAAGGAATAATTAACAAGTTTTTCCGGCTCAAGGCCTCTTGAAATGATATCAGCTGGGTTATCAGCAGATATTACATGGTTCCACTCTGCGTTCGGTACAAGTTGTCTAATTTGTGATACCCGATTAGCTACGAAAGTTTGCCAGCGTCCAGGCTCTCCTCTTATCCAGCCTAAGGTGATCATGGAATCCGTCCAACAAGATATCGTGATATTCTTACAATTGAGCGCTTCTTTAACTTTTTCGATCAAACTGGCTAGTAGGAGTGCTGCACATAACTCGAGACGAGGTAGAGTAGTCTTTTGTTTCTTCGGTGCCACTTTTGATTTTGCTTGTAATAATGTAATGTAGTAGTTGTTATTGATTTTTACACGGCTATATACGACCGCTCCGTAAGCTTTCTCGGACGCGTCGCTGAAACCATATAGTTCATTCTCTGTGCTATCAGTTATGTGACACCACCGCGGAATTTTTATTTTTTCTATACTTTTAAGGTGTTTTTGTACTTCAATCCATTTTTTCTGGAGTATGTTATCAACAGGTTGATCCCATCCTATCTCGTTAGTCCACAGTTCTTGTATAAGCAGCTTCAATTTAATTATAATTGGTGCTAACCAACCCAGGGGCACAGAATAAATAATAGTACAAGTACAGAAGAGTCACTTCGCGCAAAGATTTAGAGAAAGAGAGACTCTTGCTAGTAAGCAACAAAGTGCAATTCAGCTCGCACAAGCACTTAGTGCCTAACGCGATATTCACCTAAACCTTGCCGCTCTCTTCTAACGCGTAACTCTGTTGCTGTCTGGCGCGGCGTGACGCGCTAGGGTTGTCGGCTTACCGCTGCTACTATAAAATTCATCATCTATCTACCTTGTTGTTGTACTTACTTAGGTACCTAAGTATTAGTATTCCGCATATCTATTAATTATTTAAGACACCCCAAGAACACATATTTTATAAAAAAAAACACCATCTCATTATGCACCTACTACCGACAGGTACAGAGTATTTATATAATTATTTAAATACAACAAAATAGCTTATTTTTCAATATCTTTCGGAACAGTAAAAAAAATAATATCGATTCCTTGTTTTTGCCTTTATTTAGACACCCGTAAACACAACTGTATCTTTTATAGAATTCATTATAAGATCGTTTAGAAGTCATCGTTCTTTGCAAAAATCACAGTACAAATAATAACTCGGCTAGCGTGCGAGCGAGCCGAGCGGTAAGCGGCAACCTACTGCGATATTCCTTTTCACACGGAGCGCCGGCCGATCGTACCTAAACTGCGGAGTGAGACCCCCCTGCCAGGGGATCGAATATTTTCGCTACTTCTGACATAATCCATCTTTTTGTTGGTTTTTCTTTTTCCATTATAGTTATTTGAAAATAAAAACTGTCTTCCCGTGGTGACCATGAAATGCCTAATGACTTCCTGGACTCGTCTAATGGTAGCTTGAGTAGTTGATCGTCTTTGTCTTCCGCAGGTATATTTTCGAGGAGCTCTGAACTGTTTGACGACCATTTTCTAAGTTTAAAGCCACCCTTGTTTAACATGGATATTAGCTGACTTTGAAGTTCTTTAGCTGTGCTTTCCTGGGAATCTCCAGACAAAACATCATCCACGTAGAAATCTTGTAATGTAGCTTGACTCGCCATTGGGTAATTATCTTTTTCGTCTATGGCAAGTTGTTGTAGTGTTCGTACCGCAAGATAAGGTGCGCTAGTTGTACCGTATGTAACTGTTGTAAGTTCATATTCACTAATTGCTTGTTTGGGAGAAAGTCTCCATAATATTCTTTGATGTGCGAAGTCTAAATCATTAATTTTTATGAACCTGTACATTTTCATAATATCCGCCATGAAGGCAAACTTATGTTTTCGCCATCGTAGCAGTATAGTGGATAAATCTTGTTGTAGTCGTGGACCTTTATACATATTGTCGTTAAGGCTTATTTTTGTGCTGCTTTTGCTGCTTGCATCAAAAACCACGCGTAACTTTGTAGTAAGTGAGTCTTCCTTAATTACTGCCTGATGTGGTATGTAGTATTTTCCTAAGTTGTAGTTTTTTGTATCTACTTTTCTCATATGACCCATACGTAAATATTCGTTCATAAATTCAATGTATTGGTGTCGTAAATTTTCATTTTTTGCGAACTGTCGTTCTAGTTGTAAGAGGCGAGCAGCGGCCTTTTTTCGCGATTCGCCGTTTATGTTTAAGTTTAAGTTTGTATCCTTAAACGGAAGTCGTACCGTGTATGTTCCATCTAGGTTTCTTATCGTTGTTTCTTTATAGTAGGTTTCACAGGCCTGGTCGTCCTGTGTGAGTTTGTAGTTTTGTGGAATTTCTTCTAATTCCCAAAATTTCGTAAGTTGTCGTACCTCTTCAGTGCAAGCCACCATACTCAGTATTTTGGCTCCACTATTCGTGTCATCGGGATAAAATCCGGATAAAATCCACCCTAACTGTGTGTTTTGAGCGATAATTCCGTCCCGTAGTCTTTCGAAACCCTGTAGTAGTATTTTGCTATGGTCTTGGGCACCTAATATTATATCAATTGGTCCCTTTTTATAATAAGTTGGGTCAGCTATCAGCGCATTATCCAAGATTTTTTCTTGTAATTGTTTTAAGTCATGCCTTGGTAATGAACTTGTTAGCTTTGGTAGTATTATTAGCGTTACTGGCAGTTTATAATCGCTAGAGTACCTTGGTTGTAAAGTAATGTTGATTGTATGGTTTGATGTTTTTGGTTTTTCGTCTCCGATTCCTTTTATTTCGGCTCGGATTTTTTGACGTGGGTAAGCCAGCAGTTGTGCTACTTCTTCAGTGCAAAATGAAGCTTCTGATCCTTGATCACATAACACTCTCAACAACTGCGGCATCCCGTCATAAGAGGTAGTTTTTACTATAGCGGTAGCGAGTAAAGTTGTATTTTTAGTGTTGGTATTTGTTGCCGATAAATTCGACGTTGTTATATTTTGAGGCTTCTCCATTCCTACATTTTTTGTTGTGTATTTTTTGGCGTTATTACTATTCTGAAACGGTTTAGATTGGTGTAATAATGTGTTGTGCCCCTTATGTTGACAAATATCGCATTGTTTGTAAACTGCACTCACACACTGTTTCCGATCATCGTGATTTAAGCAACGCTTGCACATTCTTTTTTCCGTGACGGCTTTGTATCGGTCGCTGACGCATAACTCTTTGAAACTAGGGCAAGAATGAATACTATGATCCATACTTTGACAATGCCAACAGCGTTTATATTTTTCCGATGTTTGTCTATTACGTGATTGTTGACCATTAGTATGTGATAACGACCCGTCAAATGACTTAAGACAACTGAAACGGTTTTCCATGAATTTCATCATCTCGTCGAAGGATTGTAATTTATTCCTGTTTTGTAATTGGTCTTCATACTTGGTATTTGTTTCCTCGTCCCATTTTCTACTGACTATTCTTATCAATAGAGGGCCCCAAGATGGTGTATTTATACCTTGATTTTTCAGTGCCTCAAGACATTCATTTATAGTGTCGTGCATGTCTCGTAATTGTACCGCGTTTGCTCGTTGCATTTTAGGTAAATCTAATAATTTGTCAATAAACTTAGTAGCAATCATGCGCTCGTCTTCATATCTCTGCGTAAGCAATTTCCAAGCTGTTTCGTAATTTATTTCGCTAATTGTTAAGTGACGTATTAATCTTGCTGCGTCGCCTTTTACGTGTGTTATAAGATACTGCATTTTCTCTGTAGAAGAAATTGAGTTATCTTCGTGAATTATTTTTCTAAATAAATCTTGGAATGTGTACCAAGAGTCATAGTTCCCCGCAAATATGGGAATATTTATTCGTGGAAGTTTTACTGACGATTTTGTCGACATAGCTTTTTCACCCGAGTTTTGGATTATTCTTGCTTCTAACAAATTTATGATAATGTCATAATCTGTCTGTGTATTCTCGAAACAATTATCCTTGAAATAGCTATTGTCCAGTGTGCTTTCAGCCATCAGTAATTCGATGTGCGTCTCTTCAATTTCTAGCCATTGTTTTTGTAAGGTTTGTAATAGTGTCTGTAAATGCCATATTGGCTTATCCTGAGTAATGGATTCCTTAGCCTGAGATATTTTCTTGGATATCTGTGACATTCGGAACAGTTGTATAAACAGTTTTGGGCTACTGACAACCCCCTTGTCTTCATCTTCGTCTAGAAGTCGTGGTTCATAAATACTTTGTACGTGTTGTAGTCTTTCCTCACATTTTCTGAGGTAGTTGATTCCTTCGTCGTAACATTTCTTAATGTTACCAAAGTAGTTTGTAGTAATGTACTTATGAGTTGACAAGATCTCTTGATCTTGTAGTTTCAAGTGGTTTTCTTGAACTCGCTGGAAAACCTGGTCTAATATTTTCTCCCGTTCGTTGAGGTATTTTTCCGTTTTCCTTGTGGGCGAGTCCTTTTTCAGGTTTGAGACTATCCTTTTGATCTCACTGTAATCCGCTTCCTGGCTCCTGATTAGTTCGTTAACTTCCTGTATCTCCATAGTGCTCTTCTTTCCCACTTCTCTAACGGCCCTATTTACCTAACTCAATAGTCAAGTCTGTCAGAGTCAATTCCTACAGTAATAAGGGGACCGCGTGATTGAAAGAAATTTCAAATGCTCGAAGGACCAAAATGTCTAACCACTCCAAACAGATGTCACGTGAAGTCGCAATACTGTTGAGGGTGCGTTAGTACATGTAGGGATATGATACGTCACGCGCCTACTGAACCTATAAGCCTAACAGTCCCTACGACTATAATCCCTATAAGCCCTACAGCCCTAACCTACCATATACCTAGTAGTGATATATAAATATATAAATAAGTTCAGGATGTCTGCACCATGCGACCTAAGGTTACAGACGGATAGTAGACAGGATGTCCAGGTTCGGGAAGGATAAACTCACTGCCAGCCCGCAGACTCACGGGACTGATCAGAGATGGCTAAAGGTGTCTTGGCCACAGTGAGGGGTAATGAGACAAGAATATAAAATTCAAATCTGCTTTATTTTACAAGATGTACAGCTTATATACTAATTTAACTTAATACACACTATTATACAAAGTTGTATGTGTTTCATGCGTGTAAGATGCAACTCAGTCATTATTTTAACTAGGCCGCTCGTGTAATCGTCGCCGGGCCAAGTGCTGATTCGATGTTCAAAGGTTAACATTGAACAGACTGAAAACACTTTACATCAGATATCCTCTTCAGATACGCTATTAATTTCGAATATGTGTCCAGTTTTACGTCGTTATTAGAAATGACTGTTGATTTATTTTAGCATTGAACTCCAAAGAGTGTAAGGTTGTTTAGTTTTGGCTAAGTACTGAAATTAGGCCAAAACACAGATTCTGAAAAATTCTTGGCACTTCTTGCATTTCTCCATTCAATAAAATTACCATAGGCTTTCATATATTCTTCTGGGATTTTGCAGGTAATAGAATAACCATCACATTTCTTGCGTCAGTTCTAATACTTTCAGGAGTTAATTCTATCCATTCACTGTCACTTGAAGAACTCATTTTTCAAAACAAAACCATCAATTTCTAACAATCCGTGAAAATTTACGAAAGCGCGGGCTGTAGTTAGCGCGTTTTTAATTTGATTTCTTTTTTTTTATTCAGCTGGCGGCGCGACTATGGGCCGTCGTACCAGTCAGTCTTTATTCAAACAATATTGTATGCGTTTCAATGGCGCGGCCACGGAGATTTAAAAAAAAAAAAACCATGCCAAGATTATGTAAAAATTTGTAAAATTTGATTCCCAAAACCATAAATTTGTCAAAGATAAGGTTAAAAAGTTTTAAGGGTTTGAACGTGGCCGCGCCATTGAAACGCGGCGAACCGCGCGGCCACGGAGATCTTTAAAACTAAGCGTTTCAGAGACCTGAAATTTAGGGAAATGACAGATTGAATTTGTAAAAAAATTGTAAAAATATAGAAAAAATCCTAGGTTTATATTTTAGGAGCTGTAAGACTAAAACCCCATGGCCGCGCCATTGAAACGGTGAAAAACACGTTATCACCGATATCTCGCTGAAAAAGCATCGCAGAAGTCTGAAACTTTTTGTAATACCTTGATTTGAATTTGTCGAAATATGTAAAAATACACAAAAATATCCGAGGTTTATATTTCAAGAGGTATAAGACCAAAACCCTATGGCCGCGCCATTGAAACGGTAAAAAACACGTTATCGCCGATATCTCGCTGAAAAAGCATCGCAGAAGTCTGAAACTTTTTGTAATACCTAGATTTGAATTTGTCGAAATAAGTAAAAATACACAAAAAAAGCCTAAGTTTATATTTTAGGAGCTGTAATACTAAAACCCCATGGCCGCGCCATTGAAACGGTGAAAAACACTTTATCACCGATATCTCGCTGAAAAAGCATCGCAGAAGTCTGAAACTTTTTGTAATACCTTGATTTGAATTTGTCGAAATAGGTAAAAATACACAAAAATATCCGAGGTTTATATTTCAAGAGGTATAAGACCAAAACCCTATGGCCGCGCCATTGAAACGGTAAAAAACACGTTATCGCCGATATCTCGCTGAAAAAGCATCGCAGAGGACTGAAGTTTTTTGTAAAACCTAGATTTGAATTTGTCAAAGTATGTAAAAATACACAAAAAAATCCTAGGTTTATATTTCAGAAGCTGTAAGACAAAAACCCTATAGCCGCGCCATTGAAACGGTGAAAAAGACGTTATCGCTGCTATCTCCCTGAAAAATCATCGCAAAGGTCTGAAGCTTTTTGTAAACCCTAGATTTGAATTTGTCAAACTATGTAAAAATACACAAAAAAATCCTAGGTTTATATTTCAGGAGCTGTAAGACCAAATCCCTATGGCCGCGCCATTGAAACGGTGAAAAATACGTTATCGCCGATTTCTCGCTGAAAAAGCATCGCAGAGGTCTGAAGTTTTTTGTAAACGCTAGATTTGAATTTGTCAAAACATGTAAAAATACACAAAAATATCCCAGATTTATATTTCAGGAGCTGTATTACGGTATTGCGTAGAAATAAGTTGTGGTTATCTAATAGGAAAGAAAGTATTATCGAGATCTTTTTTTGTAAACAACACCTATTAGTATGTATAATTACCGATAAAAGGCTAAAATTTTCTTTTTGTTTAATAATATAAAACCTTCAATACGTTTTGAATGTTCCGTTGCAAATATTAGAAATTATATCTCAAGGATTCTAAATTAAATTAAAATGAAACGTTATACAAAAACATATATTTATTTCTTTAAAACCAAATTGTTTACTTACACTAAGTTATAGGTACTAATCATTTCTTTCAAAATTACAGATTGTTTACTTACACTAAGTTATAGGTACTTATCATTTCTTTCAAAATCACAAATTGTTTACTTACACTAAGATATAGGTACTTATCATTTCATACTTATCATGATTTAGAATCCTTGAGATATAATTTCTAATACTTGCAGGTGGAAAGTTTTCTGTAAACACTATGTCATGGTCACCCTATCGGAACATTCAAAACGTATTGAATGGCGCGGCCATAGGGTTTTGGTCTTACAGCTCCTGAAATATAAACCTAGGATTTTTTTGTGTATTTTTACATACTTTGACAAATTCAAATCTAGGTTTTACAAAAAACTTCAGTCCTCTGCGATGCTTTTTCAGCGAGATATCGGCGATAACGTGTTTTTCACCGTTTCAATGGCGCGGCCATAGGGTTTTGGTCTTATACCTCTTGAAATATAAACCTAGGATTTTTTTGTGTATTTTTACCTATTTCGACAAATTCAAATCTAGGTATTACAAAAAGTTTCAGACTTCTGCGATGCTTTTCCAGCGAGATATCGGTGATAACGTGTTTTTCACCGTTTCAATGGCGCGGCCATGGGGTTTTAGTCTTACAGCTCCTAAAATATAAACCTAGGATTTTTTTGTGTATTTTTACCTATTTCGACAAATTCAAATCTAGGTATTACAAAAAGTTTCAGACTTCTGCGATGCTTTTTCAGCGAGATATCGATGAAAACGTGTTTTTCACCGTTTCAATGGCGCGGCCATGGGGTTTTAGTCTTACAGCTCCTAAAATATAACCCTAGGATTTTTTTCTATATTTTTACAATTTTTTTACAAATTCAATCTGTCATTTCCCTAAATTTCAGGTCTCTGCAACGCTTAGTTTTAAAGATCTTCGTGGCCGCGCGGTTCGCCGCGTTTCAATGGCGCGGCCAGGTTCAAACCCTTAAAACTTTTTAACTTTATCTTTGACAAATTTATGGTTTTGGGAATCAACTTTTACAAATTTTTACATAATCTTGGCATAGTTTTTTTAAATCTCCGTGGCCGCGCCATCGAAACGCATACACAATTTTTGCGTTCGATTTCTTTGGCGGTGAACACTAAGATGTTCCAAATTCAAAAAGTGCGCGGCAAAGATAATTGCGGCGCACTTATAAAGAGGATTAAAAAATCATTACTGCCCGCTAAAAGTTTATTTTGAACGTACATCGTCAAACCGTGGAGTAATCGCCAGACTGCGTTTGTATGGAAGAATGATAGTGATAGTGCAACCTTAAGGAGTTCGGTAATGTTCCATATCTTGACTACTGCTGAACCGATTTTGATGAAACTTGGTAAGTTGAGAGATACATAATCTAATAAGAATGATCCACGATCCGATTACTAGCTTCGGAACATGCGTGGACAATATACATACAAACAAACTTAGACTTATTTAGAAGAAATTTGGCACACGTGTTTAGAAGCCCACATAGAGTAACATATGTGAATATTGTGCAATTCCAACAATATTACGTGTCGAATTGATAACCTCCTTTTTTTAGAAGTCGATAAAATAAGGTTTGTCAGCAGTGGCGTAGGTAGCTATGTAACATAGGGCCCCGGGGCAAAAATTAAGTTTGGGCCCTATTAAAATAAACTTAAGTCTTTAAATGTGCAAAACTTTTGTATTATTAGCTCCTTATCGCCTCCTGCAGGGTATAATAGAGCAAAGCTATTTGATACTAAATAATATAAGCAAAGCAGCAATCGTTCATAAAGGCCAAGGGGCCCTTTGAACTTGGGGGCCCCGGGGCACAGCCCCACCTAGCCCTACGGTAACTACGCCACTGTTTTCCAGGAAGTTGTTTTAAGGACAAAATTCTTGCAGTCTTTCTGATGACCTAATTGGGTCGAAGTCCGATCGACTCTGATGACCGTCCTATTGTCCCGATTATTTTTAACCAGAAGGTTGAACTTGAACTCTGTTGGGGAGTACCTACTGTGATTGTTTATTTTGGACACCATCTTTTGATTGTCTGGACTTAGAATATAAGTTTGATTTTGTCACAGCTCCAAGAGACTGCAGTATAGAGTATTTGACATTCAAATTTCAGTTCGTTCCCGAGATAAAGGTCTTGACAGACAGACAACGAAGTGATCATACAATGGTATTTTTTTTGAGGGACGCAACTATAAAAATAAAAAACAATGAAATATTTATAATTATTTTATTATTCGTAATATTTGATGTTATAAAAATTTTAATACATTAATCAATCAATCTGATACTGGATGGAATTGACTGTCCAGATATTTGTTCTATGTAGTTTTGTAGAATATTGGTACAAATATACATAAACTCACGACCTTTTTCCAATAGGGGGTGGGGAGAAACTACAGAACGCCATCTTCTACGATATTTGAAATACAATATAATTTATCGATGTGGCAAAAAGTATTGTGAGTAAACACACGTAATCAACAACTTATTCGGTATAAGTGCACTTAGTATAAGTGTTTATTTACGTTATATTAATTTTCTGCATATTATTATTCGATATACATTGTATAAATCGTCTTATTAAAAACTGCACAACCCGCCTTTTCCCTTAGTAAGCGCATTTCTTTAGAACGGTTGGACCATTTTGGCAATAATAATTATCTTTGTAATTAAAGTTAGTCAGAAACTCCAGGAGAAACTGAAATTGTTTTTTCTTCGGATCGGACAATGTCTATCAGATCAGCTACTTTTTAATAAAAGTTCGATTTAAAATGAATGGTGGGTTGTAACACTCCGCGAGTCGCTGCGCAGAAGTAAATTTATTTGAAAGCAGGAGTGAGGGGTGGGGTACTGTACTTCACAGCCGCTATAAAGTTTGAATCGACCTGTACCTAATCGAAATGTGAACGTACGGTTCACAATATTTTCGACCAAGTAGTAAAAAAAGCGTGTTAAAAAGCAGAGGCGCGCAATTTTAAATTAGACGATCTTCTGGGTATTGTAACGTTAAAAACGTAACATACTCGAAAATGTACAACTTTTCAGATATTTCATTACATTCCATAACAATAGTTTTAAGTTTTCACTCGAATATGATCAGATTCAGTGCGTATTTTATTTTATTTTTCTGACTAGATTTAATAGAAAAATAATACATGAACTCATTTAGCAGTACTTATACAAAATTAAATACTAATGTTTAATCTAAACAAAGAAGTATAAGTAATAAGATTTCCATCTTACCAATAGAAAAAAAAAGTTGCAAAAAATATTTACGTCTGGTTTCTGAAATCCTTAGTTGTATTTAAGAAAAAAATCTACATTGTGATTGTTCAGTAATTGTGTCTGTGGTCAAGATTTTATATCTTCAAACAAATAGATAAATAAAAAAAAGAATACCTTAGAAACCAGGCATAATTTATACAAAATAGAGATCACATCTCAAAAATTAAAAACTAGTCATTTATTCGAAAAACTAAAAGTGAACACACAAGAGATTATAAGAAAATAAATGATATTAACTTATCCAATTTACTATAGAATTTCAACTAATTTTTTTCGGACTTTATTAAATGACAGTAAAGTACACACGACAAATCTATTAAGTGTACAGGCAACGAGTCAAATGAATTGTAATTTTTGTAGTAATGTATTTAATAACTAAATTAATCATAAGTACTTAGAATGACGGCTATCAAACGCAGGAGTTTGTTTTGTGGAAGGAAAACCTCTTTTGCCAGACACGCTTCTCCATTACGGTAATTTCAAAAGCGCAATGGACATAAAACTGTCTTTACATAATTTAAATTAAGTAAAGCAAAGAACAAAACAAGCTTAAAGAAGTTATTAATCTTTATTTAAAAAACACTATTTACATAAATTGAAATAAATCGAGATGTTGAAAAATATAATAAAATGTCAAGACATCTTTTAATCGAGAATAAAGAGTGTCCAATGTTTTATAATAAGAAGAGGTAGATAGTTCGTACTGTGCAAAAATTGTAACTGGAAATTGAGCATAGGAAATTTTAAAGAAAATTTGGTTCAAATAAATTGCAGAAGCCTGTGGCCCAGCGGTAATGGCCGCGTCTTACGTGTCGTAGGTCGAGAGTTCGTCCCCAGGCAGGCGCTTTACTTTGTGTAAATTATTTCATCACCACTGCTCTCAAAACGGTGAAGGAAAACATCGTGAGAAAACCGGCATGTCCTAGAACCAAATATTCGAAGACATGTGACATCCACCAATCCGCAATGGGTTGTAGATTAGGGCCTTTCCCACTCACAGAGAGGAGGCCTGTGTCCCAGCAGTGGGGACATAAAAAGGATCATGATGATGAAATTGCACTAGATGGCGTGATAATCATCGATTTGTTATAAATTTGTGTCATTTTAAGATTTTCTAAAAATAATAATAAAAAAATTATGTTCTTGTTTAATTAACTCTCCTAAGCACAAAATAAAGGACTATGGGTCTCTTAATTCACATTTCAGAGATTATTTCAAGGGACCATTCAAAACTCATTCCAATAGATAGCGCTGTATTACATTTCTAGATTTTCTCACACGATTTTACAAATTTGTATTGTAACACATTTTGGTAAAATGAATCTGTAAAAACATGCCATGCCGACAATTCTGCCAGTCAGGTGAGAAAAAGAAATACATATACAAAAAAAATATATAATTAAAAATTAAACATCATCCTTGCGAACCTCTTCTTATTATAACACACGGATCGTCATTAAAAGTAGTCAAAATCACATGTTCCTAGCTCAATCATCATCATAATCTGTATCGTCATCATCATCATCACTAGATATCTCCATGTGTCTCGTGGAATTGGCCATTGGCGTCGGTTTCCGAGACCGGTCGAGAGAGAACGCGTACGATTCGTAGTCCAACACTTCGTCATCGCTCAAGTGGGAGTTGCCTTCGACGAAACTGGCGAACCTGGAAAAATAATGCACGTTCTATAATAACCCGACCGCTGTAAGCGACCCTCTCGCAGATAATGTGATGTGGATAGGGCTATGCTTACAGCGGTCGTGCATAATGGAGGATTTCAGTCAGAAAGTTGCTAAGTGGGATTGGGCAGGATTGCAGGTTGGCTTCAAACTTTGACGAGTTTTTATAAAACGTTTTCGGAACAAGAACCATTTAGGTCTATCAGTTTAAAGGGTAGTGCATAAACCACCATTAAATTACTTAACTCATTATCTAACTAATAGAAAACAATGGATGTCGAATCTGCTGGATGAAACTGAATGAAAAACACTGAATCGGTTGTTACGGTAATGCATGAGAGCTCTCTATGACTGCTTACAGAAAGGAAGAAGAAAACATGGTGTGCCGACCCCAAGTAACATGGGACAGGGACCAGAATATGATAGTAACGATGATCACACATGACTGGACAAGATCCTCACCGTTTGGATTCGTTCAACTTAAGCATAATCTTCCACTGCGCACAGTCAGGGCTTGCGCAGTACTTCCTGAGGTTTTCCAGCGCCATCTTGGTTTCCCGAGCGCCTTCTTCGTAATATTCTTCGCTGGTTAGTAGTCTTTGTTTTGGCGGAAACTTGCGACGCCTGTAAAAAAAATATGAAGATTGGTACAGTTGGCAAAATTTTTGGGTGTGTAGGCAAGTAGCGCCATCTGTACATGAAATTTTAACTGTTATTGACGGTTCTGATGTGCCAAATAATATCCCAATAACGTATTAGAAATACTAAGTTCTTACAATTTGTATATTATTAAATACATTTTTTGGCTCTTATATGATTATGAAGTCGGAAGACATAGAATACACGGCAAACTTTTTTTTTTACTTATGTTGTCCTAGCTGAATAAAGGTCTCAATTCTTTTCCATTTCTCTTAACATTCATCACACATCATCAGCCTATTAATGTTCCCACTGCTGGGACACAGGCCTCCTCTATTTGAGAGGGAATGGGCCGTAATCCACCACGCAGGCCCAGTGCGGATTGGTGGATGTCACAGGTATTCGAATTTTTGGTTCTGGGACATGCCGGTTTCCTCACGATGTTTTCCTTCGCCGTTTTGAGAGCAGGGGTGATGAAATAATTTACACAAAGTAAAGCGCCTGCCTGGGCTCGAACCCACAAATCAAATCAAATCAAATGTTTTTTATTTCACATAGGCCTACATGGGCACTTATAAAACGTCGACAAAAGGTGCACGGTTCGGGTTAGTCGTTACCTGTGGAGAAGAACCGGCAAGAAACACCACGGTTACTCTTTTAAAAAAAAATTGGTTTGTTTTTACAATATTTCCATGTGCTTATTTAGTGCTTAGATATGGGGGGACAACGTAGGCCCGACAATAAGTCGTAAGAAACTAAAAAAAAAAATTGTATAAACGAGAGAGTTACAAATGTTAACAAGCGTCTAGAAATCTAGAAGGCCTACAATGTTCACACATTCACAAAACAATCAGTAAAAGAATCTATACAAAGGAAAAAATAAACAAAAATATATAACAAGACTAAATTTAACATGTGGCACAAATGTTGTTATCAGTGCTGTAACTATTCATAGCAAAGGGCTATAAAGATTATTGAAATCATTGTAAAAAGTCTAATTAAAAGAAAGAAAAAAAGTAAAAATGAGATTGAGAATGGTTAGAGACATCCACATATTTGTGCCGTTTATGAGTTACCAGGGAAGCCGCATGCGCAGAAGGAGCTAAAATTTTTATCTTCAACGTAGTCCTTGATTTTGTAATATGCTTTTTTAATAAGGACACGTTTGATGTAGTTTTTGAACTTTCCATCGATCAATTCTATAACTGGCTTTGGCAACTTGTTATAAAAGCGTATACTGTTTATAAGAAAAGACTTGCTAGTTTTCGTTAATCTGAATTTGGGTATTACAATTTCATGCTTACTGCGTGTATTTAAATTATGGAAATCGCTTCTAGTTTTGAAAAGCCCTCGATTTTTGCGGACATACAAAATACATTCCAATATATAAAGAGAAGGTAGAGTCAGTATATCGATCTCTTTAAATTTTTCTCTGAGGGACGCTCGTGGACTCATTTTATAGATTGCGCGGATTGCCCTCTTTTGTAAGATGAAAATTGAGTCAACGTCTGCTGCTGATCCCCACAGCAGAATGCCATAAGACATAATACTGTGGAAATAAGCATAGTATACTAACCTAGCTGTGGCTACATCGGTTAACTGCCTTATTTTCCTTACTGCATATGCAGCCGAACTTAACCGACCCGAAAGAGTTCTAATGTGCGCGCCCCACTGCAATTTTGAATCGATAGTAATCCCTAAGAATACAGTTTCCTTTATAACTTCAAGATTTTTGCCGTCAAGATTTAAATTCAGGTCACGTTGTGGTAAATTTGGTAAGGAAAACTTCAGACATTTTGTTTTTTTCGCATTCAGTAAAAGATTGTTAGCTGCGAACCATTTAGAGAGAACAATTAGACTTTCGTTGACATGTAAGACATCCGTATCTTTCCTATCTATTTTAAAAATTAGCGAAGTATCATCAGCAAATAGAATTATATCCGATAATTTGGCCACGACCTACAACTTGTAAGTCGCGGCCGAATACACTGGGCCACCACTGCTCTCACAACAATATTCATCATCTCAATTCAGTTGAAATACGTCCACTGCTGGACATAGGCCTCCCCAAGCGTCGCCATACTGATCGCCACTCTCTTAACATTATTAAAATTAAATATGGACAAGGTAACCTTGCTTTAAGGGCCTTCCACCGCTTTGGTGCCGTAAAACGGTTACTTTCTAAAGCATACTCCTTAGTAACGGCTAGGTTAAAACGTTTGAAAAAAAAGTATCATTGATTTATGTCTCAGAGCAATGACTAAAGCATAGAGGGAGCGTACAAATTAGGGACAAATTAAGATATATCTAAGCTCTTCTCTCTTATGACTCAGATTGTACACTTAAAAGAGACAAACGCATATGGATTTATCTATGCTTAAAGCTAAATGGGCATTCCGAAATTGTCAAACGGTCATACTTGGTCTCTTATTATACGATCAATTAAAAAAGCACAATTGTTGCTTAGTACACGGTTAACCGTACAAACTATTTGGTTTAGTCGTATATTACGTCGTGAAAATAAGTACGTGTGTTGGGTCATTGTTTTATTAAAAACTAATAGATTTTTTGCGTAATATTGTAAAAAATAAGGTTCAAAGGACAGATAAATAAGCTGTTAACATGGCTTGTTTTGTGTTATCATGTAAATCGCATTCGTCACGGAAAGGAAACTATGAATTTGTAAGCTTTCATCGGTAAGTGTTATTTTTTCAGTTTTCATATAAAAACACGCGAATTATTTGGATGTGGTCACTTATAACATATATATTAGATTGATAATGATCCCTTCAAACTATCTTTATTACAAATTATGATGTAATAGCGAATTAATTTTCAAAAAAATAATCTGTTAATTTCTGAGATTGTGTTAAGCTAGTGATGTAGAAGTACTTGTACCTACTTTTTATCGATACGATAATTTTATACCCATAAATTGGAGAAGGTATCGTTTTCTTTTTCAGTATGACTCCAAATGAGAAAGAGAATTGGTGTAAAGCGATTCCAAGAGCCAGAAATTATTGGACAAAGCATAGCCGAATATGTTCTAAACATTTTACGGACGACTGCTTTATAAGTAGAGATAAATGGAGAAGGCTTAAACCTGGCGCCATACCATCACTATTATTGATAAGTAAAGCCATCTTGTCGAGTCTTCTTGTTGAGTGGGCAATTCGCGTTAATTTTCGCCTATCTCAAAACGTTCACAGTCCTGTGCCCCAAAGCTTCGTGAAAAATAATGATTTCCTTGTGTCTTCAGTTGATTTACTTGCAGACTTGACGGGCGGACTAAAAGGTTTGTATGGGGATTGTTGTGAACGTGTTAACCTTTACCAATTGTTTTACTTACATCAAGTTAGTTTTATTTGTTGTTGCCAGACATTTTGTATGTTATTGTATTGTAGTGTTGCATATCAGTGATTATTTTTTTACTTATGTCTACAGATAGAGGCATAATGAGTCTGAAGCCAGATAGTATTTTTTACTAAGCTTTCATTATTTCAGGATACTGATGATGATGATGATGAGAATCTACACCCAAATCCAGGACGAGAGCCTTTTCAAATTATACAAATTGATCACAATTCTCCTACAATAGATCATGCTGAAAGCCAAGTAGGTACCTTTACAAGCTGTCCATTTAACACTGTGTCAAGTTCAAACTGTAGCTGAAAATCCGACATAGGTTTTAAAACATATTATTTGCATTGCATTATCGGAGAAAAAAAATAAAAATATATACTTAATATTATTTTTCAGGGTTCTTCTCACGCTATGGCAATAGATGAAAATGAAACGCCAATTTCGAGCTCGTCATGTTGTTCAGCACTAACAAACAAAATAAGAAAGCTAGAACAGGATTTAGAAAAATCAAAGAAACTCTGCAGGAAACGCCTTTTGAAAATTAATGCGCTTAGAAGACAAACTAAACGTTTGAAGCAGAAAAATTTGACTTTGCAGGATAGACTCCAAGAAATACTCATCGAAGAAAATTTAGAACAAGATAAGCTTTTGATATTAGATGCAGTTAAAAATAATAAAGTTGTAGAGAGGTATTTAGAAAAAAAACAAGGTGATGTTGATAGAACATATGACTTAGAGTTGAAAAAGTTTGCCGTGACATTACATTATTTATCACCACGTGCTTACAACTTTGTACGGCAAGAGTTGGATAACGTGCTGCCGCATCCCAAAACTATCGGCAAGTGGTATCAAGGCATTGACTGCAATCCAGGATTCACCACAGAAGCTTTTAATGCATTAAAGTTACGCGTAGATGCTAACAAAGCAAAACCAATATTTTGTGCCTTAAGTATGGATGAAATGGCAATACGTAAAATAGTAGAGTGGGATGGCACCAATTACTTTGGCTATGTTAACATGGGTTGTGAACTGGACTCCGATGCAGTACCATTAGCTAGAGAAGCCCTGACTTTTATGTTGACATCTATCAACGATAACTGGAAGATTCCGGTGGGGTACTTCTTAATAGATTGTACAATGTTTAATGTTACTAAACGAAGCTGGTATAACTGTTGTAACATTAACATTTGATGGTGCAACCACAAATAAGGCAATGTGCACAGATTTCAAAACAATGGTTTAAGTATTTGCATTTGGCCAGATCCCTGCCATAACATTAAACTAGTGAGAAACACATTCGCCGACAAAAAAAAAAATATAGATATACAAGGCAGGAATGTTGATTGGCATTATATCGAGTTACTTAATCAACTTCAAAATGAAGAAGGACTGCATTTGGCCAATAAATAAAAAAATGAACACATCAATTTTGTAAAGCAAAAAATGAAAGTGCGCTTAGCTACTCAATTATTGAGTACCTCAGTAGCTGACGCCCTGGAGTATTGTAAAATAAAAGGGATTCCAGGCTTTTCTGACTGCGATGGCACCATTTGTTTCATCCGAACTTTCAACAATCTTTTCGATGTCCTCAATAGCAGATCGATGCGCGCAAAGGGCTGGAAGCGAGCCACAGCAAGTTTTAATATAGAAGAAACGAAGTTATTCTTTGAAACGGCTATAAAATATATCTCCGAATTAAAATATAATGGAACTAGAATTATACATACAAACAGATCAACGGGATTCATTGGGTTCATTATATGTATGAAATCTTTGCTGTATTTATATGAAACGTTAATTCAAGGAGAAAACTCTGTAATGAAATATCTTTGCAGTTACAAAATGAATCAAGACCATATTGAACTATTTTTTGGTGCTATAAGATCAATGTGTGGTTTTAATAATAATCCTTCAGCCAAAATGTTTCGAGCTGCTTACAAAAAATTAATTGTGCACGCTGAGTTTAAAGAAAGTGCCACAGGGAATTGCTTGCCATTAGAAGAAATTAAAATACTGAATTACAGTCCGCAGAAATTCTGCAGAATCCTTAACAACTGTACCTCTAGTGGCCGCGTATTGCAACGTGATGAAGCGCTGTTTGAAACAAATGAACATGACTACATTTATGATCCATGTGCTCTTTCAGAATACGCCAGAGATATTGTAAACTATATAGCAGGGAGTGTTGTGCGATCATTAAAAAAGAAAATGATTTGTGAAGTATGTTTACAAAGCCTCGAAACCAAAGACAGTAATTATTTGTTAATTGGTGTTAAGGATCGGGGTGGGTTAATAAAACCATCTACCAGTACTGCCAAAGTTTGTAGAGTGAGTGAAAAGATACTCCGCGAGTATGAATTAAAAAATGGAACAAGAATGTTAGGATTGCCGAAACACATGACTAATATGATTTTAATAGTAAGCAATCTTCTATTACCTACGAACGTCTTTGCCAATATAATTGAACACGGGTTGGAGAATGTCTTCACAGAAGACCACAGAGCACTGTTAATTAAAACAATTACGCAGAACTATTTAAATATTAGAATTCACTACATAACAAAGAAAACTGGGGATAACCAAGAAAAAATTAGGTCACATTTGACTAAAACTGTAATATTTAAAGGACAGTAGAATAAAAGAAAGCAGTTTAAATTATTCGATATTCAATTTATTTTATTTTTTATCCACAAATATTAAATACAAATTCGTTTTGATCCGATCGTATTTATTTCATTTCATAAATTGTAGATAAAAAATTCTTTTTCATAAAGAATAATCCGACTTCCAAAGCAAAACACTAAAAAGCTTTGTAAACAAAATTCGTTTCGGAAATCGGTGTCTTTACCTGCTATATTTTTGTCGTCTTGCGACACCGACTTCCAAAGTGAAAGTTATTTTCTTTTTTGTGTTTTGCTTTGGAAGTCAGTTTATTATTTGAGAAAAGTTTTTTTATCCCTCTTTTTAATACACACCATCACATTTGGCACACTATCACTAAAACAAAGTGAGCAAGGTACCTAAAGGCTTGACAATATACTAAATTAACACATTCGTGCTGTTTGTCGTTACGGAGTATCTTGAAAACTGCAGAACCGATTTTGATGAAACTTATACTGTTCCCTAAGTTGAGTTCCAATAAAAAAAGAATAATCACAATCCGATTACTAGTTTCGGAGAAATGCGTATACAAACATACGTACATACAAACAGGAATGAAATTTGGCACACGTGTTCAGAAGCCCACAAAGAGTAACATATTTATATTATGTGAATATTGTGCAATTCCAACAATATTACATACATACGTATTGAATTGATAACCTTCTTTTATAAGTCGGTAAAAAGAAAAGTAAGATGATTTCATGCTTCGGAAGGAACGCTAAGCTGCGAAATTCAAAATAACGTAAATTCATTCCAATAAGTAAAATATCTCTCAAAAATAAATTTATATCGATACCTCTGCAAAATACGGCACATCACTACCGAGACAAAAAATGTGGACAGCATTGCCATAAGCAACCCTTATAACTATATACCTGTCCTTGTTTTTCACACTGAATGTGTCATAAGTATAAAGCGTATGACTAGACTGAAATTTCACGCTCCCTCTATGCTTTAGTCATTGCTCTGAGATTTATGTACATTATTTATGAAACAAGGTTTTTTCGTGTAACTAATAGTTTTGCTTTAAAAAAATAATTAACAACACGATATTTTTTCGCAACTTTTGGATACTCCTCCAAAACGACTTGGATGTTTAAAAATATTTTTACACAGAAAAATTGATGGCTAGAATTTCTTCATAACTGAAATAGCATATGTAAATCAAAAAATATTTTGCAAACAAAACTGTTCAAAAGGAGGTTCAATATTTATATTTTGGCTCCGAGCGGGCGCACGGCCAGTACTGCGTTAACATTGGGGCGTATATATCGCCTTAAGGGTCAAAACACAGAATAACTTACCAATATCCTCGAATCCTGTTGAGCAGCGACTGTGGGAAGTACTTAGTGACCAGCGACGCGACGATGACTGCGGCCGACGCCTCTTGATACTCGCTGCTGAAGAATATCATAAGAACGCCTACTACCTGAAATTATGACATTTGTAATGAACATCCGTCATTATAAATACTATTATTATAAATAAGAAAGTAATTCCGTCTGTCTGTTTGTTACCTTTTCAAGCTTAAACCGCTGAACCGATTTAGATGAAATTTGGTATGGAGTTAGTTTTGAGACTAGTTTTATCCCGTTAGTGTTCCCTTGGGATGATATAAAACGAGGGCGAAGCCGCGGCCATAAGTTTGTAATGAATACATATTAAAAACTTGCTCCAAGAATTGTAATTGTGTGACAATTATTGCCTTGTAGCTATTGTTCGCGGCTCCACCTGCATGGAATTAGTACTTTCCCCTTCTAAAATAAAAATGCACCCTGACACGGATAGGTTAGGTTCGAAGGAGATGACGGGAACTGAAGTGAGCGAACTCAGCTCCTGTCATCTCCTTCATGTTAGGTTACATTAGACCCTGCAGACAGAAATAGGAACCCCGTCGATTTGTTGCTTAAATAGTAATCGTACTTACCTATTCTATATATTAAAACCAATGTCAACATTAAAATAATTAAAAAGAACAAATATTTTTATTACCCGGCCCAATAAGTGATATACATCATTTGGCGTGATTGAGTAACAAACAATCATCCAAACTACTAATATTAGTAGGATTCGTCAATTTATTATAAAGAACACATAATAATTGTTGCTCGTTAAAGAGCACAGGAACGACGCGCTGCCGCCGCCGGCAGTTAGCTTTTTATTATTAGTAAGTAAACATAATACTCATTAATACTCTTGCTCGCACAATTTGCGCTGAGCATAAATAAGTTTCGAGTATCACGATACGTAATTTTTTTTTTTTTTTTTTGACAAAGCCGAGTGGTCGACATAGACTCTCGGTGCTCTGTTTTGATCATGGTTTCATTCTCACTCATTCAGCTCATTCATTTTTACCTACTGTTTAACATCTTCTCATCTTCATTTTTGCCGCAAACCAAAGAACTTTTCCAGGTAAATTGAACAGATGAATTACTGAATAACGTAAAAAAAGTATATTTATTTATTTACTAGCTTCTGCCAGCGGCTTTGCCCGCGTGACTATCGAAAATTATCCCGAGGGATAATATTCCCGGGATAAAAAGTATCCTATCTGCTATTCCTGACTATAATCTATCTCTGTGCCAAATTTCATCCAGATCCGTCCAGCCGTTTGAGCGTGAAGAAGTAACAAATATACAAACACACACACACTCACAAACTTTCGCCTTTATAATATAGGTAAGTGAGTGGAATTTCTCACCTGCAAAGTCCACATGACCAAATTCTTGCTCCTCTGATTCTTTGGCGGTCCTATTCTGTAACAGACGATGAAGCTGGCGAAGCTGACAATCATTGTGTACCAGAACATGTATGTTTGGTAAGTCAGTATGAGTGTACGGATATTCTCCCATATTTGTTGGAATAGGTACACTCCGACTGTCCAGCCGCCGATTAGGATGCCGTATGTTAGTGTTTTCTGAAATAATCGTAAAAAATTATGTTTATATTTTAGTATTTTATAAAAGTAAATTATAGGACACAACTATGCAGGTCAAGTCAAAGCTCCAGAGCCTTGAACATCGTCGCCGAGTTGCCAGTTTGTCGGTATTTATCTGTTATATTTCGGGGAGTTTGCGATGGAATTGCAAGACCTAATTCCGCCTAGGCCGTTTCGTCATCGGACTACCAGACGTACAGCGATGCGCCTTCAATACATGGTGGACATACCACCCAACGCACTAAACGTGTTAGGAACACTTCCATTATGCTTACAGCTAAGTAGTGGAATTCCCTGCTGGAGTCTGTTTCCCGATAGCTACAATCTAGGGATCTTTAAGTCAAGAGTGAATAGGTTTTTTCTAGGCAAGCGTGCTTCACCGTCGCCCACATGATCGCTTTATACTATCAGGTGTGGTCAAGCGCAAGCCTATAGTCTATAAAAAAGGTACATATCGATGGAAACAAGGGTCTGAATACAAGACGAGTAGTTAACCGAGTTAGTAACTAATACAAGTGAGAGCGAGGGTGACGGATAGGGCACTGTGCAGATACTGTGTGGCTGTGCACAGCCGCCATAAACATTGAAAGCTTATTGAATGTCTTGGTAACTTCGGCGGATAAAGTAATGTAAACCTTGGTCTTTTGAAACTTAACCATTTCTTTAACTATGATTTTGAAACCTGATAAATTGAGTATTAAATAAATAGCTGCAAATATCGATTTTTGTTACAAAGTATGTCTTTTAATATACTTACTCTAGGTAGTAGCTTGCTGACGTAATACACGAACACCATGAAAGACGCGAACACTCCGACGAATATGCCGCAAAGGTAGAAGAACAGCGGGTTGGCGCACAGAGCGCGGGACGAGAATATCAGAATCATACCCGCGAACATCAACATGACGCGCCATAGGTCCACTCCTAAAGAAGTAAGAAATAAGTTTTATTTAGGCAGCAAAGATCTCCGAAGAAAAAGCCTTAGTAACACACCTAAGTAAGTATATGGAACACAGCTAGACCATGCCCTAGATTAGGTTATGAGTATGCTAGTATTATGTTATGTCTGCTATGGGATACTTTTTATCGCAGTATGCTACCGCTGTGTAATTTTCACAATTCAAGAGGCCGAAACCACTCGCAAAATACTTTTTGCCAGTGGCTTCGGCTGCTTTAGTGTCTTTAATAAGTCTAATAATTTAATTTTGTTTTAAAAAACTTCGACAAACATTATAATTAGCTCTTTAATAGCTATTACTGCTGATCAAGCATTTGTTCTCGACTTGTTCACACAGTGACAACATGTTTGCTTTTACCTGCACACTTAACAGTTTTGCTGTGTGTACAAAGTAACACATTTGCATAACCCTCTGTGGCATAAACCTTAAAAAATACTAGCTTTAGAAAGAATGAAAATATATTTTAAACATCGTGATTGTATTTCACAGTGGTTTTTGAACAAGCATATTTTTTTAATTGCAGGTTTAAAACGGCCATGTCGCAAAAGAGGTTTCGCAATGGTCTTTTAAGAGGTAACGGAGGCCCTTCTATGTGCTGATGGTAATCTACTGGGTGGTTTCAGTTAGGTAAAGTAAAGTAGGTGGTTTTAGTCTTTTTCCCCAAAAGTCCAGGTACATTATTAAGATTTCCCCCAATAACAGAAAAAGGTGCAAGGAAATACAAATACTTACTCAGAACCTGCAGCTCAATAGTGTGCCTCTCTTTCGTGTTGACCGCCATGCAAGTAGGACTGAAGAGATTGATGGACACAGATCTCTGTGCTTTTTTCTGGAATGGGTTGACCACTGAAGACCAGCCATAGCTGTCCTCTGTGTACTCTCCGAACACCTCTTCAGGGCTCTCCCCAAAGTACTGACGGAACTCGTCATTCTTAATTTTTATGTTGAACTGAAATATTAAAATATAGTGTAAGGCGATTCACACACTGACCCGCTATATGGTGCGGGGTGCGTGGCGACGAGGTCACGACATTGTGCGTGAATGCGTTTTCTGTGTGTTGCACTACTTGTGTTTTCAATGCAAAGAGAGATACTTTCAAGCAATGTAAGATCACACACTCCCACACTAAGCTGTGTAATGCGGTGCAGTGTGCGAAGCGCCTAAGGTATAAGTTACAGAATTTTCTAGTATTCAGCTGCATCACATCAACCCCAATACAGACGGGAGAGGCTAGGCAGATTCCGCTTTGTAAAGTGTTGTCGCCTCCTCTGTGAGGAGGAGTGGACCGTAATCCTCCACAAGGGTCCAGTGCAACCCGCACTTTTTTTTTTTTACAGTTGATGTAACAAATGCCTTTAATTTTTTGTTTCTAGGACATGCAGGTTTCGTCACAATGTTCTCCTTTACCGTTTTGAGAGCAGTGATGATGAAATAATTTACTCAAAGTAAAGGGCCTGTTTGAGTTTGAACCCACAACCTACAACTTGTATTCTAGCTAAATAATAACCTATAAAAGCATTTAAGAATTCAATATAATCAAATAAAACTTACTTTCACTGTTTGCCACAAAGCAAACAAGTTCTTGGGAGTTCCAGTGTAGCAATAAATGTCTGTACTTTTTGTAGAGGAGGGGAGATCTCTCTCTATTGTCGTGGGGCCCCCTAGCCAGTGGACTAAAAAAAATGACAGATGAATCAAGTTCCTTTTGTAATTGTAAGTTTTATTTCAATGTAGCTTAGCTTTGGCAATATAATTTGAGTATGCAATGAAAATCAAATTATGAGAGTTAGAGATCTTTCTTGGAGGTCTAGTCTATACTTGAGGTTAGGGTAACTTTTATTTAATTGTTGATTCTCAAAATTCATGACTTAATTTTGGACCAAAGAAACATTCAGATAAGAGCAGTCATTCGATAACACGCTGACAAATACAGGATGTTTTATCTTGTAAGACTTCATGTACTCATTAATATACACACACAAGTATATATATAAACAAAACAAACATTATTTTCGTTGTTACACAACGTGGGGCAATGACCGTTGAGTTATAAAGCCAATTATTATAGAATTCAGGACAACAAATACTTCATAAAATTTGTTATTTCTTACCATCGTACGGTAATGACTGTGTTCGGGCAATTAACACAGCGATAAACAATAATAACATCAAGTAGCGTCCATAGTCGCCCATGTTTGCTTTAAGTTTTACATGAGAATTTAATTAAAACATTAACTCATGATTATAGCGCTTGGCCTCTGGACCAGAACTTAGCATCCTCTTATTTTTAGCACAAGGAATCCCACGTTTATCCACAAAAATATCGCGAGTTTGGTGAAAGGAGCTATTATTAGTTCGTAACTTTCAACGAATTGCACTGACGTTTATTTGACAATGACAGAATTTTTGTCCGTTGAAGGAGGCTTTGACGTTTTGCCATAGTGAGCAAGTACTGTATCGATAAAACTGTTTAGTCGATTTTCTGTCTTGATGCAGTTTAATCGATGTTTATGTCGTGGCCAAATCTTACAATTGATCACTTCATGAAATGGTTGTATTGAATGAAATAGCGAACTAAAACTGACCATTACGTTTATACGTCAACATTTGATGATATGCCAATCAATCATCGCTTACCATCAGGTGAGATGGTGGTCAAGCGCGAGCCTATAACAAAATAAAAAAATCATTATGGCCGAAGGGGAGGCGTGTTGGTATGGCCGCTCTCTCAAACTCCTGCGGCTGAAAAGTGGTAGGTAAAAAAGAAACCACAGACTACTTAGAGATATTACCGTATATTGTCACAAAACGATATACAAAAGGCGGCGGGGCCACTCGCCACTGTCCTGACCCCGCACAGGGGGACCAAGGGTGCCATATACGGGGACGTCTGGCGCCCATGTTCTTATTTGTTCCGTGGAGTGGTCACGGCGTACAATGTGTTCTGGTGCGCCGGTTATGGGGAGTACACCCCAGAGAGGAGAGAAGTGTCTGGTGACGAACACTCGCGGCGGGTTCGCGGTGTGTGCTAAAGCGTGCCCGTCCCGCCATAAGCGGCACAGGAGAACAGCGTGGAGTTTTAGTGGGTTGGAGTCCCACATTACTGCGCTATCTCCCCGTGGTAGCGCATTACGCATGAGCATGTCTCCAGGCAAAAAAAACCTCTCCATAATATCAAAGGTCATCGCGCTCGTTTTTTGAAGGACTTTCGTAAAATTCTGTAATTCTATGATTTTAAAGATATTGATTTAATAAAAATCTAACAAAGCGGTTTTAATTTTCATTAAAATCGGGCTGGTGACTCATTATAGTGTTTTTCGCTATTCCTCATCGTTTCGGCTTTGGCCATCCACGCCCACTTGAAAAACGTAATTAAAAAAATCAAAAATTCCCGACTGCTTAAAAAGCGAACTAAAAAGCCGTAAACAAGAATTAAGTCATGCTGTGCAGTCGGAGGAAACGTATTCGCGAGCTGGCTGACCAAAAACAGATGTATCCTCCAGTTTCAAATTTTTTTATGCATATTAATTTCAATTTAATTTTAATTGCTTTGTGTAATTTTTGTATGTCATTAACGGCTTACAAAAAACGAACGAAGTGAACTTAAAATTGTACCATTTAACATCCACTACCTATGACTCACAAATAATTAAGATTTCTGATTCTGACTGCACAGCATGATTTTCTTCTTGTTTACGGCTTTTGAGTTCGCTTTTTAAGCATTTTTCGTTTAGGGTTTTTTGAATTAACTTTTTTTATCTATAACTTTTTAGTTTTTTTTTTTTTTAATTTATGTACATTTAAACATTTTTTAAATCAACCCTACCTTTTCTTACGTACAGCTAAAGGTGGATACAGACTTTGCGAGGCATGCGCCACGCACACCTCGCAACGCACGCCTTTTGCTTTGATTTGAGTTGTCGTAGCACATGCCTCGCCACGAATATAAAGTTACACACATTGCGAGGCATTCGCTGTGCGCCGTTCGCGGCGAACGTTTAAGGCCGAGGCGTCTTTAGTGCGTCCCCCCCCCCCCCTTTTTTATACCCCACACGAGGGGGTGGGTTTGGAAGAAAAAAATGTTTATCCCCCACAATATGGCGCCCAAAACCCGCCATTTTTCTATTTTCCAATTTTTTATGTAGCCAGTGACACTCGCAGGGTTAAGACGAATCGATTGACTTATGAATCATCAAAATCGGCCAACGCCTTTGGTCTCCAGAATGCCGCATAGGAACAAACATACATACATATATAGACTGATAAACACATTACCCTCCTTCGGCAGTCGGGTAAAAAACTCACACTGTATAGGTGTCGTCTGTGTGGAGTCTAATCTTAGTGAATTGAATTTTGACCTTTATCAATCAATTACTCAAGGATTTGTATTAACTTTCGTACACGGGTAAATTACCATGAGAATGAGACCATGACCACAGAGGACTTTTTTTCATATATAAAAAAAGTCCTCTGTGCATGACCATGATCTGGAGATAGAGTACTCTTCATCCTGGTAGTAGGTACGATACGTTAAGATAATTTTACGAATTGACATTTGTCAATCGCAGCGAGCGTGGGTAGGGCAGTGGGCAACTATAATTCAATGATAGCTTGATCTCTGCGACACATGTTAAACTGACGTACATAGTATCTCTAAGTAGTCTGCGCTGACGTATACGTTAGGGCCATACCTCACCGAGTTGCAATGGCGACGTGGCCAGCGACGTCACCAACTAGTTCTTATTGTGAGTTTTATTTTCTCTGTGTTATTGAGACGTATGACGGTTAACTCACTTGGCGACTGACTGGCGACGTTGCCAAGTAGCTAGCGTAGCCAGAGTCGACCGCTCCGCATGCGGCGACTAGCGACGCTGGCTACCTGGTGACGTCGCCAGTTGTTTGCATGTGTTTGTTTGTATGCTCCGTCACTCACTCAGTCGCCAACCACTATGTTTAGTTAAATCATTCCGATATAAACTCAATAATTCATCAAATGATTTTAGTGACATCCTCAGATAATTGAACATTTTTTCAGGGTATTTTCTTAAATCTTCATAGAGTTTGAGAAAAACACCACTTTGGCTTCGGTTTGATACAAACGGATGTACCCATATTTTTTTCTATTTTCGTTTAATCTTTTTGCGACGCTGGTAATAATATAATAACTGCAGTAATTTCCACGTCCATTCCTGGTGTCGAGATAGAACTGAATGCAATGCATTGGCGACGCGATTTGGCGACTCAGTCTGGCGACGCCAGACGTAGCCATGGCATCTCGGTAAGGTATGGCCCTTACTGTTACGTTATTGTTACCCTGTCCAGCGCTATTGTTACTGTATTGATACTGATAGCTGTCCCACAAAGATTTTGCTACTAAATAAACTTCGTGTTGATTTAGGCTGAGGCCTCATTAGTGCGTTGCGTTGCGTCGTCGCAACGGATCAACGTTCGCCTCGCGTACGATGACGCAACGCGTAATGTGTCATTTTACTTAAAATATATGTAAAACGACACAAGATAACGCACTAAAGACGCCTTGGCCTTATTACACTACACGGTATTCAGAGCCCTGAATACCGGGTCACTAAATCATTCAGAAGCAATAAGGTCGATATTATGAGAACCCTAACCCCCTAACATTTATTACACTACCCTGAATTAGGATTTAGGGCCCTGAATACCGTGTAGTGTAATAAGCCCTTTAAGGTGGATACAGACTTTGCGAGGCATGCGCCGCGAACGGCGCACAGCGAATGCCTCGCAATGTGTGTAACTTTATATTCGTGGCGAGGCATGTGCTACGACAACTCAAATCAAAGCAAAAGGCGTGCGTTGCGAGGTGCGTGGCGCATGCCTCGCAAAGTCTGTATCCACCTTTAGCTGTACGTAAGAAAATTGTAGAATAGTAGAGTCACTGGACTGCACACATGCTATCTGGGTAGGTCCGGTGGGTCTATGAGTCAGTGATCACAAATTTATTAAAAGATAAAAATAAATAAAACATAGAAAAACTCTCATCATGTTTTTATTTGGTAAAGCATATACAATAATGGAGTGGTCATGTATTATCAGAGTAACACACTAAGGCACTTGCACAATCTTAAAACCTTGTACTTTAAAAAAAAACTTGTACATATAAAAATAACTTGAACATTTACTGCGAGCAAAGTAAAAATACAGGAATGTTTGCTTAAATACTGTTCAGAAAACACTTAATTAATAAAAATAATCATAATGCTATTCAAATAATACAAAAGCTACCATTCAACAGTCTTAGGACAGGAATGTACAAATAAATATATCTTCTCCATTTTAAAATACTGACCTAATATTTTTTACTGAATTACGAATCACAGCTTACTCACAAAATAAGTATAAATTAATATTTCATTTTTAAATATACTATAGACTGATTTCGATGTGGAGTCCATTATAATAGTCTACAGTGTTATCAATTACATTTTATGCTACAGATTAATTAGAGAAATTATGTTTGTCTATATTAAATCAAAAATATATTATGTCACTTTTTCTTATTCACTTATTTCGGGATGTTAGTTTTGTTGTAAATCTAAGTAAAAGTCTACTAAATAGCTGATTAAATCGATTATCGGAATAGTCGACTGAATCGACTAACCATAGCAGAAAAAAAGGCTATCTCCAGATGAATGATTGAACTGACTTTACATTGAGGACCAATAAGCAGCATTTTAATCAAAGCACAATTACATACTGCACTGTGTATGTATACAATTTTCATACACCTCAACGAGTCTAATTTAAAATATAGTTATTACTGTATGGTGTGACAAGATTTTCTACTAAAACCATTATGAATATGAAACAGCAAAGTCAGACACAATGTAAACCTATTTCAAGGCATATTTTTAAGGCACGGAGTTATAAGTTATCACATTTATAATTTCATATTTTATTAATTTTGTAAAAAGATAATTCATTTTTAATGTTGTAAATAATAAAAACTGTGGTATAAGTCTGACTTTGCTATAAAACTATGGCCAATTTGCCCATTTATAAATTATCTTAGTGACCTTCAATTATATTGCACTAATATACATCTAGGAACCTGTGAAGGCACGTTGAAAGCACTAAGTTATTCCTCTATATCCAATAACCTATCTTATGTGTGTATTTTTAAAATTCAAATTCCTATGTTTGTGGAATACTTTGCGATTTTGCGACGACGACGACGTTTCTAAATTTGCTATGTCCTCGTTGGAATGTGATATCTGGAAGAAGAAAAAAACAATTACTTTAGGTCGTACAACTACAGGAGCATTGCAATACATAGTTATGTGCGTTGGGGAAAGTTGATGTCTAAACGACATCAACTTTCCCCATATTTATATAGATATAGCCCCATAGCTTATATTATTAAATTGCTTCAGAGTGATAGTGACCATCCAATAAATACAGAGATCCTCGTGCCTCGAGAAACACTTTGAACTGATCTTTAACAGTCGTTACGGTTAGCTAGACGACTAACATTCTGGCAACACAGTGAAAGGGGATTGTATTATCTAGTTACTGGGTCGTGGGGATCAGATAGGCCTAGGAATAGGATGTTAGGCTAACAAATAATCAAAAAGTAAGACTGAACTATTTGGTCATTTGTAGTCAAAAAATTTATGAAAAACCGCGTTTCACCGATATTTTAAACTATTGTTTGCATATTTAATCATTGGTTGAGTTAACTACAGATCAAAAAGCTGGGCCTAAGTCCCTATAATATTCACAGAATCACAGCAAAAGTATAATGCAAATGATGTACATTGCTCTCGGTACTGAGTTCAATCATGAAGTATTTTGTTTAAAAACTCAATGTACAGCGTGTTTCCTCGGGCTCTTGCGCGATAGTGTACAGCCGGCATCAAGGTACATACATGTTTAACGCTTGCGCGCATCGTGCGCGACGTAGGTGGGTCCCCCGTGGCGCGCCCACTCGCGCTCAAACTCGTGCTCTAGTATCTCCGCACCGCGCTTACGAGTCAGCCCGGTCTCTTCTAGGCTCAGCTCGCACATCTGCATGTCGTCCACACCTGGGAAAAAAAAAATAGATAAGCGTTTCAGAAGTGACGGTGACGATATACTTGGTTAACAATCCCACCGCACTATTCCCAAACCACTGCAACTCCTGAAAGCCAGAATCAACAGTGGCGACCACCAGAAAAGCGCCGAAGCAATGAAGCTCGACGAAGTCCCGGAGAATGAATTTAACTGTCTTGGATCCCGCAACGAAATTAATCAGAAAAGAATAACGGAGGAGTAGGAAAAAACATAAATTTCCATTTCCCTCCATATCAAGCAGGAGACAGAACAAACAAGGCCACTAGGCACAAAGGGTCGTTTACAACTGGGATAAGCCCAGTTGCCTAGCACCACGGATAAAAACAAGAATTAATATTAATGGGTCCTAACATTGTGAGCTGTTATGTTTGATTCCAGTAATAGGTATGGTAAAAACGCTTGAACGCACGGAAATTTGTTCTAGTTTCCACAAGGTCCGTATAGTAAACAACTCCTGAGGTAGCCTCTACATTATTCAACATAATATTACGTTCATATACTTGTTGTTTATATACTTGGTTAGACGCGGAGTCGGTCTATCGATGATGGAGTGAGGTTTTGATTGAATGATAACCAAAGTTGGGATCATCATCAGCCTTTTAACGTTCCCACTGCTAGGGCATAGGCCTCCTCTCTGTGGAAGTTGGGATGAGGAAAGTTAAAAGCACTTGTGGTACGAAATCATCAAAATCTCATACTCTTGACATGGGCCACACAGAACTGGGAAGAATTACAACTGGGTATTAAGATAGTAGAGGGTTTCGAGCTGAAAGAGTTATGATGACGTACCAGCTTGCAACAAGGGTCAGGGTTATGGTCAGTACAAGAGGCGTAGGCCTCTTGGATATCGACCTAATAATTGGTGATTTCTGACTTCTTCTTAGTGTTAAGAAGAGCGTTCTTGGCTGAAGACAATGTGGTACTCACCAGCTTGCAGCAGCACGGGCGTCTTGTCGGGATGCAGCTCCATCTGCCGGGCCACGTACTGGCCGTCGAAGTGCGCGTACCACCAGCCGCGCCGCTCCTGCTCGGCGCCGGGCGCTCCGGCGCGCACGAAGGGGATGCGGAAGTAGCGGTGGCGCGCGCCTAGGATCTCACCCTTCTGTGGCAGGCGGGGGGTCTTGGCTGGGGAAGGAATATACTACTCATTATTTGTGGCGACACTCGTCAGAATCATCTAAAGTGCCCTTCTTTTTTGCTTGTTTTTATTGTATGTAGTGTAGTGGGATTCCATTTTCAACTCCCATTCGGTCCATTGTGTGTGAGGATTCTGTATAACATAGTCAGCCTAGCACCACGTACTTTACTTAGTGTATATTTCATAATGTTATTTAATGGAAAAAGAGTGCAAGGCCCCTCTGATGTCAAGTGTTTACCACAAATTTTTAACATCTGTTATGCCAGAAGCATCGCAATGCATTGCAATCCGAGAGACAAATCAGCTCACATTAAACATCGGCACTTTGCATTTTGAACAGAAAACAACAACGTTTATTAGCGGCAGAAAAAATATATGGTATTACTTTTGAGGTTACCGGTAAACTCCAAAAATAGTCAAAACGGTCGGCGAGTCAACACAAGTCACCGACACAATAACAAGAGCACACTAATAAAATTATTCATCAAATATTTTTTTTTTAAACAAGCTTTTTTCTTCTCAGCAAACCCTTTCATTTGATACCCATATCATGGTAGTGCACAAAAAATAACTAGTCCGCCATATTGGGCCGTCTGCCATATTGGATTTAGAATGACGTTATAGCTAACCATGCATTGTCATCCAAACTAAACGTGTATGCAAAATTTCATCTTAATCAGTGGAGGATAACTGCTTTAAAATTCAGTTGTAAGATTTAACCCCGGCTCACTTACATATATACATACATAGCAAGTTAAATAAAAGCTTGCAATAAAAAAATAGAAAGAATATAACATACCAGCATCCATAATAGACTGTGGTGCTCTCTCCTGGTCGGCCATGGTAGTCTTGCGGGCGTTCTTTGCCTTCCACGCGTGGTACACCTTCAGGCGACGGTGGAACTCGTGGCGGCAAGCCTGGCAGAGATGATTAGTCAGCTTTGTGCTTTTAGAAATCAAGTTAATCAAGTGAGTAGCTCTGTATGACGTGCCGTGAAAGACCTCTAATATTATTATTATATTTAGATGAAGTTTGGTATGGAGATAGTTTGAGACCCTGGCCAGGACATAGGATAGTTTCTATCCTGGGAATATGTTCCCTTGGGGTGATTTCCGACTTTCATGCGGGCGAAGCCGCGGGCAGAAGTTAATTGATAATATAGTATACAAATTAGTCACAATTTTCTCCATCACGCAAAAGTTTTCTTCTGTCGTTCAGCGGGAAAGACGTGGAATAACACATTGATAAACAAAATTTCAGCAATTAAATTTCTATAACTCAAACGCTGTACTATAAATCTACAGCAATAGACCATTTCTTAATAATTTCTCAATTAGACCATTTTCTTAATAATTTGGTCTAAGGAAATTTTGATTTTTATTCGTATAACATAGTGTTATTCATTTGTAGTTTTGTCTAAAACGGATAAAAACACGACAATCGCACCAAAACCGCTGGGCGTATTTTAATGAAATCGGCACCATCTCAAAGACAATTTATTCAACAGTTTGATCTGAGGCTTTTTTTTAAAGTCATAGAATAATAAGGAAAGTAAAAAAACCGGCCAAGTGCGAGTCGGACTCGCACACGAAGGGTTCCGTACCATTACCGCAAAATACTGCATAAAAATCACGTTTGTTGTATGGGAGCCCCCCTTAATTTTTTATTTATTAATTATTATTTTTTGAAGTAAATATACAACTAAACATTCTGTGAATATTTCAAGAGTCTACCTGTTGCCGTTATTAATATCGAGCAAAAAACAGCAAAAATATCACGTTTGTTGTATGGGAGCCCCCCTTTAATATTTATTTTATACTGTTTTTAGTATTTGTTGTTATAGCGGCAACAGAAATACATCATCTGTGAAAATTTCAACTGTCTAGCTATCACGGTTCATGAGATACAGCCTGGAGACAGACGGACAGACGGATCGCGAAGTCTTAGTAATAGGGTCCCGTTTTTACCATTTGGGTACGGAACCCTATAAAACTACAAAATTTTGGGTCGCGCGGGTGCGAAACGAGTGCGCGTTTTGTTTCCTTAAGGTCGTTGGCGTTAGTCGTCTTAAGAAGAAGAGATATGTACTCACCTCCAAAAGTTCAATATCACAAGAAGTATTGATAGTATCACGGAGTTCCGAGTACTTCCATTTAGACAGGTCGTACTTTTGCTTTCCCTGCATAGCTTGCTGCATTCTCACACGTTCAGACCTGTCATCCGCGAAACAAAACGTCAATGTATAGCGAAAATGAAAGGATTTCTGGTTATATTGTTAAACTACATACATGCTACTGAACCGCGGTTTCTGGAAAGAATTTCTCGATGAGCTACAAATTCTACGTGATGCGATTGGCTGTTGATAATTCATTGAACCAGCCACTGCAGTTAACTTGCGTCTGATCAATTGCCAGATATTTTTTAATTTTCGTTCCAGAAAATGGGCCTTAGTATTATCATGCTACGTGCAGTGTTATTTATTATAGTGGTACATAAACTACTATGTATTTATACTACAGTTGATATTTTGCATGCAATTATTTTGACTCTTTTAAAATCATGCGTTTATATGGAAAATTTGAGATGGTGTTGCCTTATTTTGACGTTTCAAAGTCACCATGATTCAATTGCGAGACATGACTGATAGCTACATCCCATTTTCACAACGGAGTAATAATGGCATTAATACTCCATAATACGATCCCTAGTAGTGAATACAATATCAGTGTACTCAAAAGCACATATCCTGTAGACTTTAGCAAAAGCGTTATAGTATGAGATCCCATTGCAAAAATCTGCTCGTCATTTTTTTTTTGATGAATATGGAATTATATATTACATCTGTATCGTGGGTGCATATGGAACATACTCTAGCTCTTAGTTAGCTGCAATTCATGTGTTTAGCAAGTAAACTGGCAACCCACAGGTTGCGGCTAACTGAGAGCTGGCAACCTTATTTTTTCCTATTTTCTACACCACTTTCTTTCAAGTGATATTAGATTCGCTTGATAAATGTTATATAATTATTTGGGGTTAACTACCAAACATAAATTACAATTTATTTGATTAATGTAATAGCGGCTAGATATTTCCAGGCAACCCTGCAGGAATCTATTCTACTATCAAGTATCATTCATGAAACCGGCCAAGTGCGAGTCGGACTCGCGCACGAGGGTTTCTGTACCATTATCGCAAAAAACGGCAAATAAATCATTTTTGTTGTATGAGAAACGGTACACACACAACAGTATTTATTATATTATTAAATTTACTGAAATATTTATTTTATTCTGTTTTTATTTTTTGTTAGAGCGGCAACAGAAATACGTCATCTGTGAAAATTTCAACTGTCTAGCTATCATGGTTCATGAGATACAGCCTGGTGACAGACGGACAGACAGACAGACGGATCGCGGAGTCTTAGTAATAGGGTCCCGTTTTTACCCTGTGGGTACGGAACCCTAAAAATTAAGTTTAATTAAAAACACTGATTCCTGCATATGTCTGCAGTTGGATCTTAGACTTTTTTTTTTTGCATCATTATGCCACAATATATCACTTAAACCGTATGATTGTAAAAGAGTCAACGCTAAATTGTTAAAAAAAACACTGTAAAATTACAAATCAAGCTTCATTCCATAACCTTAAATATCCTTCATGTAGATTTCTATCTATTCTTCTATACATATTATCAAGAACACGCGTATCATCGTTGTTTTCAATCCTTATTTTGTTCCCCATTTTTTAAACACACAGAAATAACACTTAATTTATGAAACACAGCTCAATTCAAACTAAATAGTAGTTAGAATTAATATCACAAAAGACTATAAACTATATAGTAGTTGGAATTAATATCACAAATAACATTAGAAGACTATAAACTAAATAGTAGTTGGAATTAATATCACAAATAACTAAGATACAGTTAACAACACTAAGACTGCGTGCAGAAAGTTCAAGAAAGCAGATAGCTCTTGTTAGTAGTTAGTTTCGTTATCAGAAGTGGTCCTCTTTCAATTATTACAAGTGTTTATAAGTACATCCTAGTACCTACTTAGGTGAGATTATTTTGTGGGTCATGAAATTGTAAGCGTGGAGTGTTCACGCCGGTTGCCGACACTAAATTTGGTCACGCGTTAGTTATTATGCGTGTAATGGTCGCGAACTCTATTAATGAGGTTTTGTGTTTTCTCTCGGTTGGACAAATAGCAGAATTCGTAGCCAACTAGTAGCAATATAAACAAAATAAATATACTGATAGGTAATAGACTCATCCTTTCTTAAGATACAACTAACTAGCAAAGCATAGGTGGTCCATGATCTCTGCTCTCTATCCCCTTGGAAAATAATGGCGTGATGATAGAAACACAATCATCTGCCTAGCCTTTTTCCCAATTATTGTTGGGGTCGGCTTCCAGTCTTACCGGATTCAGCTGAGTAACAGTGTTTTACATGGAGCGACTGCCTATCAGACCTCCACCAGACCAGTAACTGGGTAACACGATACCCCTTGGCAAGACTGAAGTCAGATCTCAGATGATAGAAACACAATGGCCGACAAAATTAATAATATCGTAGACTGATAAATGAATATCAAACACCTTCACAAATAGCACATAGACTGTGATCCCGATAAGTGTTCGATGCCATCGAAATCACTAACCCCGAGTTTCTCAGCTCAAAATTATCGCAGAATTAATGTGATAAAATTGTCAAGGACGCTTTATCTGCTGTGATTGGCTGTTAAAAATTCATTCAACCAATCACAGCAGATAACGCGTGCTTAACAATGTCACATTAATTCTGCGATAATTTAGAGCTGAGAAACTCGGGGTAAATATTATAAAACAAAGTCTCCCACCGCGTCTGTTCGCGATAAACTTAAAAACGGATTTTCATGCGGTTTTCACCAATATAAAGAGTAGGAAGGTTTTTGTATATAACTAGTCACGGGCGAACCCGGAGCGAATAGCTAGTTCTACATAATTGAAAGAGGGCCACATTCGGAGCGTGCGGAAGAGAAATTCGTTAGTTCTGTCTCACTCAGTACCTGTTCAATTTATTCTCTCCATTCATTGACTCCATGGTAGGGAAACTGTGCGAACATATCACAATATTACTTATACGCTAGATGAAGACGGACATCCGGGAATCGTGACAAGTTTTAGTAATGCTTATTTCAAATTTTTAAAGAAAAATAACTCGAAAATATTTTAACACATGATTATGAAAAAAATGTTATCTTTAAAATACCCAGTTAGTTGTGGATATGGCAATGTTTGGCAGTAGGATTTCTATTAAAAAAAATCCGTTTATAATATATCAATCCCAAAATATTTGGGTTACTAAAGAGTATCACTGCTGTTTTCGGATCTAAAACTAACCTGTATTTCAAAAATAATAAAATCAACATTACTAAAACATGTTCACCATTGTAAATCGTAGTGTAAAGCTATATACAAGAAGAAACTTCGCAGACCTGTGCTCTCCATTTCATATTGTACAGTGATCATTCTGCTTAGGTATAATTTCAAAGATCAGAAACATTTTTATAAAGTACACATTCAAATTGCATAAAGGAAAATAAATGTATAGAAAGTTAAAAAAAAAAAATACCTAAAGTAATTACATAACTATTCATGTTACCTATGTTTTTATTCGGTCCACATTTAAGCCGATGTCTATTGGTTCATCATAGCTCAATACAATGAAAGCGTATTGATCTAAATTGGGCCAAAGACGCCATGGATCAAATCTGCCAGACTATCATGGAATCTGCCAGTTTTGAGTTGAGATGCACCTTCAAGCCTCGTTCATATACGAACGAAATTGTCGTCTCACAAAGAAAGCATAGATCAAATCTGCCAGACTATCATGGAATCTGGCAGATTTGAGGAGAAAACAATCTTCGAGTATCATTCAAGCTGCTTAAGGTGCCTATAGTAAATATATAAGGGGACGTACCTGCGTAGTTGAGGCGGGGAACCTTCCACATGTCCATTGGTTTCCTTAGCCAATCGTACTGCCATTTCATGGTCCCGTCGCTCTTGTTCTAACCTATAACACCATTGTTTTTTTTTTTGTATAATTTTTTATTTAGAGCAAAAGTATCAGGGTTGTCCTTCCAGTGGGACAGTGTAGATTTAATGGAACAAATTAAAAAGTGTTTATATTCATCGTAAAAAAATAAATAAATAAAAAAATTGTTTCATTAAATGTGTTACAATATTGTTATGAGACACTAGATCCTGCACTAGAACACCCTGTGTCGCAGGATCCAGTCTCTCTCGATAAATATGGTTGATTGTTAAATTTAGATATCAAATGCAACGGTTCCATTCATTATTTTAAATGTATGGAATGTTTATTCATTCTATTCTATAAATAAGTTGTTTAAATGAAGAGTAAATAGTTACTGCACTTGGCAGGCGAATTAGTGATATAAGACAAAACCTGTTCTACTATGGACATTATATGTTGATGATACTCATTATGTTAGTTTTAAATAAAACAATCAAATCAAAATATAGATAATCAATCTATCTGGAATACGACCAATTTTCAACCTTATTACGAATGAAATATGGACGAAATTTGGTCTACCGGGCATTTTCGCGCTATAGTATGAAGTTTGGTTATACCTTTCTCTGTTCTCCTGATCAGCTTTAGCAGCCTCTTCCATTTGCTTCTGCAGCTTGAGAGCGGCGATACGATCCTGTTCCTCTAACCGCAGTCTCTCTACCTCCTCCGCTTTGCGACGAGCCTCCATCTCTGCTTTACTGTACAATTATAAAAGATTATATTTAGCAAGTTTATATTTCTACATGATTGACATATTCCAAATAGAGAGGATTTTGACTATTTATTCGTTTATCCTCAAACTGGAACGCCTTGCAGCAATAATTACAACAATGGAGCACAAACTTATACTATCTATAAGTCCAGGTTTAAAGATATCTGCTTAACCCATTAGTTAGCTAAGGCGTGAAGTTTGAGTAAGCAATAACGCAATAAATATGAGGACTCGGAGGAAACACTCAATCCAATAACACTCAATGATATAATTTTTATTGTAAAAATATTTTTTTATTAACTTTCCTTGATAACCTTCAAAAAACAACAATGCGCAGTTTGCCCATAAAATTGTTCTACATGTGATCTAATATTTATTTTAAAAGGTGTATTTTTAAGTAAGGAAAAGTTTAAAAAAAGAACATTTAAATTTGGTTCCTCTAGACATTTAAAAAAAAATGCTTGTCAAGGTGTGATAAAAATAGGTTAGCAACACTGGTTGTTCTATTTCGACACACTCTCAACTGGCCCTGTGGCGCAATGGATAACGCGTCTGACTACGGATCAGAAGATTCCAGGTTCGAATCCTGGCAGGGTCGCGAACCACTTTTTGTATTTCTTTTTCCAATAAGGAATGATTTCTGAGAAGCATTTTTGTTGATTATTATGTTTACGTGGAATAATTATTGAGCTACTTATTTTTCAACAAAATTTTCATTGCGAATTTGGTTTTCTTAAAGTAACATCTAACATACATAATTATTTATCTTTACATACCTTCTAACTTGTGACATTGTTTCTATAATTTTAATTACTTTCAAAATAGATGTTTAAGTATGCACTTCAACCTATAGTTTCTCCGGCTGGAGTAGTGATTGCGCTCCTATATTTATTTATCAAGTAGATTTAATTATTATGAGAACGAACGTAATTTTGTGAGTTGTGAGTCACGTAAAATGCGTTGTTGAATTTACGCTGCATTCGGTTTCTAAGGTACTGTTTGTGCCACACGGCGACGTAAAATGAGTTGTCTGCTGACTCACGCACATTATTTCAACCAAATTGCGCTCGAGGTGAGGGAGGGCAAAGAGAGGGGAGGCAAGCGTCTATGTCCAGTTCTAACGTAGAATAGCAACTGAAATTACGTCCGTCCGTCTGGCAGCCTAAGCGAATTCGCTATGTAAGGTAAAAATACATATTCCATAACCATTTCGTGTTTTTAGATTTGTAAGCCTTATTTTCTATATTTAGGTCTTAAAATTTTAAGATCGTATTTACTTTCACAAAATTACTTAAAATCACTTGACTTTTACTTAACCTCTAAATACCGTCATAAATTATGAAATAATTAAGGCCCACTTGCACGAAAAACCCAACCCAGAGTTAGTCGCCAACACGAGGTTAAATTGACAGTAATACAATATTGTCAATTTAACCTCGCGCTAGCATCTAACTCCGAGTTAAGTCTTTCGTGCAAGTGGGTCGTTGTTTTATGTGTCAAGCGTTAATGTCAACGCCAAGTCCAGGAGACAGGCTTTCTGATCCTGCCGTTTTTTTATTATTTTTTATTTTTTTGTTCTTCCACCCTCAACTTTAAATTAGTTGGGAAATATTTTGGTACGAAGAAAAGTTGACCAGCCAACTGCAACCAGCGACCCTTTTAAATTTATTTACTTTTTGTGACGGGTTCAAGGGTTACATTTAATAAACATCGTTCTCAGTATATGGTGCTTTATTGTTCCCAAGAAAAAATCCCGCTACATATACCATTCGGACTACTTTATGACGTCAGCACGAACAAAACATAAAAAATAACTACAGCTTGGAAAAACGAAATATTGAAATAAATTGCTTAAAATAACTGAACCTATAAATTAAACATATAAAAATAAAAACCGGCCAAGTGCGAGTCGGACGACGCTCGAATGGTTCCGTACCATTATCGCAAAAAAAAACACGTTTGTTGTATGGGAGCCCCACTTTAATATTTATTTTATTCTGTTTTTAGTATTTGTCGTTATAGCGGCAACAGAAATACATCATCTGGGAAAATTTCAACTGTCTAAGCTTTCACGGTTCATGAGATACAGCCTGGTGACAGACGGACAGACAGACAGACAGACGGATCGTGGAGTCTTAGTAATAGGGTTCGTTTTTACCCTTTGGGTACGGAACCCTAAAAAAACCTGAAAATTACTTTACATACCGAAATTCAGTTGAACATAAATTCTGCGACTCATTTTACGGGACTCACAACTCACAAAACTATGTTCGGCCTCACCCCTATAAGAGTTGTACTCACAGCCTACGATGTTCCTCTTCTTGCTTTATCCTTTCCTGTTCACGTTTCTTGGCCTCTTCAGCAGCGCGCATCTCAGCTTCCATCTTACGCAACCTTTCTTGTTCGTCTCTGTAAGTAAAATTATGTTGCAAATGAGATATTTAACATCAAATTCATTAAAATAGTAGTAAATTTATCAATCCTACTATCCTATTAATATAATAAATGCGAACGTTTGTGAGGATGGATGTTACTAGTACTATATCTTAGGTGTGCATCAGAATAATACATCCATAATATCATAAATACGACAGTAAGTGGTCTTACCTTTTCACGCTTAAACTACTGAACCGATTAAGATGAAATTTGTTATGGAGATAGTTTAATTCCTTGGGAAGGACATAGGATAGTTTTTTTATCTCGGAAATCATCCTTAAGGGGGTGAAAAGGAAGATGAAAGTTTGTATAGAAAACCTACAATATGATTGTCCGATATAAAAAAATAGGCTATTTGAAATACTAATGCTACGCAGACGAAGTCGGGGGCAACAGCTAGTAGTCTTAATTTAAGAAGATGTAAAGGAAGTACTAATACCACGCGGGCGAAGCCGCGGGCAACAGCTAGTATGAAATAGTTTACAGTACTCCTTGTATATGGCTTTACCATTTTTGTCGAAAACTATCAGTAAAAGGGCTAATTTGTCAATATAAATGTTATCAGAGGAATAAATATATTTACAAAGCGGTCAAACTGATTTTTGATTAGTACAATTCCCTATTTTTTTTTTTCTGCCGATTGCAAAATCAGCTCTAATTGTCACAATCAAAAACAGTCTTGTCGTTTTATGACGTGCAACTCGCAAATGACGAAAATATGGACGCAATTTAAATACCTCAAAAATCTACATTAATGTGAGTGTTTGTACTCACCTATTCTTTTGGTCAGCCATAGCCTTTTGTAGTGTAGACATTTGTGTTTCGACGTCTTTGGTCAACTTTGTGTACAGCTTGTCAATTTCCGCGCGTGTAATTTTTTCATTAGACTGAAAAATAAAGTTTTACGTTCAATAGTTTTATAACAATTTACATGCACAGGTTACAGTTTTGTGATATAAAAATATTTTAATTGGAATGTAACAATAAGCAGTGGAAAGTATTCCAGCTATTTAAAATTTTTCTCAAACATGCTTGGATATTTGAGCATTATTCTGACAACCTTCTTCAAGATAAATCGAAATTGCTGTACTGCCCAAATACATGCGAGCAGCGGCCGGCAAAAGTTGTATGAAAATCCATATCTGTCGTGTCTAGCGGCCAAATAAATTACATAGTAAACTCATATCTGTCGTGTTATTTAAAAATAGAACGATCTTTTACTCCGAAACATGGCAACCAAGGAGGTAACTTATCAAAGGCTTTTATTAAAATTTCGAACTGGCTTGCATATAGAACGCTGTTTATTGAAAAAAAAACAAAAGAACACTTTAACGCGGGCACAATTATTGTTGCTCGTCATTGATTTTGACAAAATGAGTTCTCGATACTACTTAGTTTTAAGGACGCTATTACATTTTTCTACAAATAACAGTACTTTTGAGGTACCTTTTTAATGTACATGCAATCACAGATGTGAAGATATCATGGTCTCAATTTAAAGATAATATATTCAGCTCCAGATTGGCATCAGAAAAATTGTATGATATTGTGGTATCTGTATGATAATTATAAGTTGCGGGTAAGCCGCCATTAAACAGTTGGTTCATAGACTTGACATTTCATTGAGTGCGCTCCCGAAAATATCCCTTTAAACACTACTGGCGACGAGTAAAATTAAGTTAAATTACCACTAAAAGTTAGTGTACAGTGTTATTGTGAAGTGACAATAAAATGCCGATCGGAAAAATCGAACAATTCGATTTATCGAGTAAAAAATGGTTGGCATACATTCGACGCGTGGAACAGTTTATGGCGCTCAACGAAATCAAACAAGAATTACGAGTGGCTACGTTAGTCACGTTAGTGGGCGAAGCCACTTATGATCTGATGTGTGATCTTTGTGCGCCAGACAATCCGGAGACCAAAACTTTTCGGGAGTTAGTGAAAATAGTTGGCGACCATCTCGAACCAAAGCGCTCAGAGATAGCTGAGCGGCATGTATTTAGAATGAGACGTCAAAATGGCGGCGAAAGTCTGAGCGATTATTTGCAAGTTCTCAAACATCTGGCCAGCACGTGCAATTTTAAAAGTGGTCTCGAAGAAAACCTACGAGACCAATTCGTGTCTGGTCTTGTTAGCGATGACATGAGATCGCGGCTTTTCGCCGAGCCGACACTGACGTACAAGAGGGCGGTGGAATTGGCCTTCGCACTCGAAGCGGCTGACCGGCACGCTCAAGCGAGCGGCACGTGCAGCGGAGCAGCGTCGACGAGTTCCGGGGCGCCCGAGCCGATGCATCGGCTCGCGACGGGACGAGGTACGGCGCGCGCTGCGACCGGCGCCGGCGGCAGCGGCAGCAGCATCGAAGGAACGCGCAACACGGCCGCGACCGCGCACGAGGCACAGCGCGCGCCGCAACAGCCTTGTTGGCGGTGTGGAAAGATACATCGAGCAGTCATGTGTCGTTTTAAAAATTATTCATGTGACGTGTGCGGGCAAAAAGGCCATCTTAAAGTTATGTGCAAACGAAATCCCCGTCAGGGCGACGCGCGGTTGTCGCGGGGAGGTCAAAATTATATGGATAATGGTGAAAGCGACTTGGACTCAGATATATATAACCTAAATGTGTGCAATAATAGTGATCGGCCATACAATGTATGCGTAAAAGTTAACGGTAAGGCGATGACGTTTGAACTGGATACTGGCAGTAAGTTGTCTGCAATTAGTACTTATTCATTTGATGAGCACTTCAAGGCGGTGCCGCTTATCGCGAAAAATGTTTGTTTACATTCTTATAACGGCACTCGGATTGAAGTGATCGGTTATATAGTGGTTAATGTGGAGATCGGGTCACACTCGGCGAGAGATTTAAAACTTTTTGTCATTAAGAATGGTGGACCACCTTTAATGGGTAGATCTTGGTTGAGTAAATTAAATATCGATAACATTCAAATTAACGAAATGATGTTGAACTTATCAGACGATAAATTAGAAGATACTTTGCAAAATGAATTTCCCACCGTGTTTGCCCCGGGTCTTGGCACATGTACCAAGCAACTTTCTTTAAGACTAGGCGACACGACTCCCGTTTTTATCAAAGCGAGATCATTGCCATTAGCTTTACGTACACCTGTAGAACTAGAGTTACGACGGCTCGAGGCAGAGGGTACTATTCTTAAGGTGGATTACTCTGATTATGGTACACCTATTGTACCAGTCATAAAGAAATCTGGTGAAATACGTATCTGCGGAGATTATAAAGTCACCATTAACCCAAAGTTGATTCGCGACCCGTACCCTATGCCACGAATCGAGGAATTATTTGCTGCATTAAGTGGCGGCGAGCGGTATTCAAAAATCGACCTCACCAACGCGTACCAACAATTATTTTTGGATGAGAATTCGCGGGCTTGTAGTGCGATAACAACGCATATAGGCACTTTTATTTACCTGCGCACGCCTTTTGGTTTGACATGCATTCCCGAGAAATTCCAAAAGTTTATGGAAGAAACACTTGGGGGATTGAAGGGAACTGCAGTGTTTTTAGATGACGTGGCAATCACAGGCGCTAGCAGGTCTGAGCATATTGCTAATTTAAGGGCTGTGTTGTCTCGCTTGCGTGACGTCGGTTTGCGGATTAAACTAAAGAAGTGCAGCTTTATGAAAGAAAGTATTACTTATTTAGGTTTTATTATAGATAAACATGGTTTGCATCCTGACCCAAACAAAATAAAAGCGATGGTGGATGCACCACCACCAGAAGATTTAACTCAGCTCAGATCATTCCTCGGTATGATAAATTATTATGCCAAGTTCATACCGCAGTTGAGTACGATTTTACATCCTTTACATAGTTTATTGCGTAAACAAAGTGTTTGGGTCTGGTCAGCAGATTGTGTAAAAGCTTTCCAGGATATAAAATCGGCTATTCTTAGTAGCAAGGTGTTGGTACACTATAACCCAAAACTACCATTAGTACTAGCCGTGGATAGCAGTTCGTATGGTATCGGCAGTGTGCTTTCACACCGTTTCCCGAACGGCGACGAGCGCCCAATTTGTTTCGCGTCACGGACTTTAAATGCAGCTGAACGATCGTATAGTCAGCTGGACAAGGAGGCCCTTGCGATTATCGCTGGCGTGATCAAGCACCACCAGTATATTTATGGCCGTCGTTTTATTATTAAAACGGATCATAAACCCTTAACTTTTATTTTTGGTTCCAAATTTGGGTTACCTCAAACGGCAGCTAGCAGGCTACAAAGATATGCCACTAGGCTAGCGTCTTATGATTTCGAGATTGAGTTCGTTAAATCGAGTGATAACTGCAATGTAGATGCACTATCGCGATTGCCATTACCATATGAACGGAAAAATTGTGATGACTTGGGTTCGGTATCATATGTAAACTATGTTGAGGAATCAATCCCAATCAGTGCAAAAGAGGTGGATTCATGGACACAGAAAGATAAAGTTTTAAGTAAAATTAAAAATTATCTTATTACCGGCTGGCCAATAAAAATAACAGCCGAATTAGAAAAACCTTATTACAATCGGAAAGATAATTTAGTGCTGGAACGTGGTTGCATTTTGTACAATCACCGGGTAGTCGTGCCGGAGGCACTTAGAAAACCAGTTCTATCCGAATTACATGAAGGCCATTTAGGCGTAGTAAAAATGAAAAATATAGCAAGGAGTTATGTTTATTGGCCAACATTAGATTTAGAAATTGAGACTCTCGCGAAAGATTGTAGTGCTTGTCGCCAGCAGCGTGATGCACCCCCACGTTCCCTTCTACATCCGTGGGAGTTCCCCGCACGGCCCTGGCAAAGACTACATGTCGATTTCGGCGAATTTCAGGGCAAACATTATCTCGTCACCGTGGACGCTCATAGTAAATGGATTGAGGTGCAGAAAATGTCGGGCACTACCGCCACGGCGACGATAGGTAGACTTAGGGAACTGTTTGCTCGTTTCGGTCTTCCCTCACAGATTGTGAGCGACGGCGGCCCGCCTTTTGGATCGGCAGAGCTAGCAAGTTTTTTTAAGAGAAATTTCATCACTCACACTATTACTAGTCCCTATAGGCCGGCGGGTAACGGAGCGGCCGAGAACGCGGTAAAGTTAGTAAAGCGCGCAATGAAGAAAGCCGCGCACGAGACTGTCGATGTAGATACGGCAGTCACAAAGTTTTTATTCCAATATCGCAATTGTGAACACACGACTACAGGCGTCGCGCCCGCTGTCGCGATGCTAGGCAGACGGCTCCGGGGTAGGTTGGACGTGCTGCGGCCGAGCGCCGAGCGCGCCAGCGAGCAGGCGGCGGCACACGCCGCGCGCCACAGCCCGGGCACCGAGCGCCACGCCACGCCCGGCGACCATGTGCTAGCACGGGACTACCGTGCGCGCGCTGACAAGTGGTCGCCGGCTGTGGTTACCGCGAGAGAGGCACCGCTAACCTACCGGGTGCGTAGTGCAGACGGCAAAGAGTGGAAAAGACACATTGATCAATTGTTACCTATAGGGACGTCTCGCACCACTAAACGGCATTCAGTGTTAACAGACTGCATCAATATTGAGGATAAGTTAGAGGACGCGACCGTGGACGATGCCAATGTTCAGGATAGTAGCGCTACGGAATTTACAAAATTCCATAAAGACATTTCTAATGCATCAAATCAAGAAGTACAAATACCGAACCCAGCTCCACTATTAGGCAACAATGAGACTCCTGAGAAGTCAAGTATGCGCCAACAGCGCGCTTGTACGTTAATTAAAAAGAAGTACAAATATTAATATTATTACTCATCATTTATGGTATTTTCTTTTGTTGACTTGCTGACTTTTAAGCTATGTTTTTTTTTTAACAACTATGTTGTTTTTTTTTACTTATATTAACTAATAAGATATGTTATGTTATGTTACTGGTTTCACTCAAGGATACGCTTTTCAATTTATATGTAAGTCTATAAATTCGTTAATGCATAAATAGTTAAGGAACCTATACCTTGAGCGAAACGATACTTATAGTTTTTACTTAGCATTAGCAGAGGCTAGTATTATATACTTTCTTACGTAACAGTTGTTTTAAAACAGTTAAAGCAATTGATTGATGTAGATACCTACTGCCTTTTGATAAGTGTGTTTTCTTTATTTTAAGAGGGGACGTGTGGTATCTGTATGATAATTATAAGTTGCGGGTAAGCCGCCATTAAACAGTTGGTTCATAGACTTGACATTTCATTGAGTGCGCTCCCGAAAATATCCCTTTAAACACTACTGATATCATACAAAATTTTCGCACAAATACGTTTTGCCCATCACAATAATCGCAAAAAAATGAAAAAAGTAGGGTCCGAATAGGACCCAGTTTAGGTAAATTTACAGCATATTTTATCTTCATAATTATAAAAAATTGCGGTATATATAGTCCTTTGCAGGTTCAGCTAATAATTTTTTAACTAAATCATTATATTTTTTAATTATTAGCAAAAAATAAAACACTTGCCGACTTCTTCATACATTTTGCACTCGAGGCCAGTCGAGGCTCATCATTCCGCGCTCAGAAGCGCTCGTGGAAGGACGGGCGTATCGCTCTCTCGCAAAAAATAATTACGATAAAAGTAATAGAAAAGATTGTAGTGTGCATAGGTGTGAGTCGTACCGTCGTCGTCATTTGTCGTGATCGAAAGGAGTTGATATTTTATCGGGCCGAAAAAAAAGTATGTTTGAGTTTCCTATTATTATTATAATGTGATTTAGAAATTATGTTGGGTAAGATTGGGATTTGGATAGGTGGTGTTAAGCAGCTGTTGACAAGGTTAAGAAATGGATGGGTGGGTTTAAGCAGCTGTTAGTAAGGTTAGGATTTGGATGGGTAAGGTTAAGCTGTCGGCGGTGAAGTTTAGAAGTGGATGGGTGGGAGGAGGGTTATGATTTTAACCGGTTTGTATGTATGTATGTATGACGAATACGGGGCTAAATTTGTCATGGGTGTCATTTTCATGGTTTTTGGGGTCGCTTATATCAAATATGGGGTCAAAACCAAAATACAAGATGGCGCCGACGAAAATTTGACATCTTTTCGTCATGGGTGTCATTTTCATGGTTTTTGGGGTCGCTTATATCGAATATGGGGTCAAAACCAAAATACAAGATGGCGTCGATGAAAATTTGACATCTTTTTGTCATGGGTGTCATAGATGACGCCGACAAAAATTAGACAAATTTTCGTCATGGGTGTCATTTTCATGATTTTTGGGGTCGCTTATATAGAATATGGGGTCAAAACCAAAATACAAGAGGGCGCCGACGAAAATTTGACATCGTTTCGTCATGGGTGTCATTTTCAAGGTTTTTGGGGTCGCTTATATCGAATATGGGGTCAAAACCAAAATACAAGAGGGCGCCGACGAAATTTTGACATCTTTTCGTCATGGGTGTCATTTTCAAGGTTTTTGGGGTCGCTTATATCGAATATGGGGTCAAAACCAAAATACAAGATGGCGCCGACAAAAATTAGACAAATTTTCGTCATGGGTGTCATTTTCATGGTTTTTGGGGTTGCTTATATCGGATATGGGGTCAAAACCAAAATACAAGATGGCGCCGACAAGGATTAGACAAATGTTCGTCATGGGTGTCATTTTTATGGTTTTTGGGTAGTATGTCATTACCTGCTGTAATGTAATGCTGTACGCCAAAAAAAAAATTAAATACAAAATAAAAAAATATATTATAAAATTTTATATGTTCCATGTAATGCAACATGTTCAAGTCATTTTTTTATCCTTGTAAACGGAAATTATTTCGTTTTAGGTATCTACTTATCTCACGTGGCGTTTTATTAAAAAATACATACTTATTACAACAAAGTGATATTACAAAAACTAGTTTTTTAAACTAAAAAGAAAAAATAAACTTTTTTGCAAAAAAATACTACAGACAGAGAGAGTAGTTTTGTTATTTGGAAATAACAAAACTACAAAGTGACAAATAACTTTATTTTTGGAAGTCGGTGTCTTTGGTAGGTACCATTTGTTTGCAAAAAAGTTTCTTTATTTTTCACTTTTTAGTTGTACCTACCTAATAGGCAAGTATAGTTACGTAAGGACCTATAATGCCAGAATAGATTACTCGAATATCATGAAACTGAACATAACCGGTGAAATGAGAGTGTACCAAGGTGAACTGTACACTTCTGCGTACCCCTTTAGAGCTTACTGGCGTGATGTTATGTTACGAAATGGTATAAACAATGAACAGACAGGCGATTGCAGCAATCCCGAGAGATTTGGCGTTATTTATTGAAGAGTTCTGTTGTATAGCTCCAAAGATCTTCACCAAATTAAAATGGGACCAATTTCGGAACATACTCATTCAAAGGAAAAAGAAACAGAATTTTCAAAATCGATCCACAATTGACGGAGATATCGGATAATATACAAAAAAAAAAACATACATAAAGTCAAACATAGAACCTCCTCCTTTTTGGTAAGTCGGTTAAAAAATTATAACTTTCCTGTGTCCGACACCGACTGCCGAAAAGAAAATTAGTTTAGTATACTAAATACATATGTTTACCCCCTAAAACCGTACAAGCGTGATGTTATGTTATGGTATGGTGAAACCAATACACACACATACGATCACAGTAATCGCAGGTCATTTGCTGTTTGTTATTGAAGAGTTCCATTGTATATCTCCGAAGATCTTTATCAGATCCTAATATATTACCTATACAATAAAACCTTTCCTGAAAACACATACATTTATCGACGGAAACACGATTAATATCGGATCAGTAGTTTTTAAGACAATCGCAGATACATATGGGCCGAATAGATAGAGCACCTCCTTTTTTTGAAGTCGGTTGAAAATAATAACCTACTTTTTACGACGACGGTTTGTAACAGTTACCAAATGCATTTCCAAAGTGCCAACTAACCTTCCTGAATCAACTTAAATAAAATAAAAAAATAATATCAAGGATCAATATTATTTGAGTAATGTATAAAATCGAGCGCTCAGTAGTTTCAATGAGTGCGTGCGCGTAATGTTGCTGTGTGCGACTTGATACCTAAATTTGAGTTCGTCGAAAATGTAACAGCGTCCTTAATTTCCGCGCATTATTTGAGAAAAGTACTATACAAGCCTTGGCCACATCTAGGCATTGATGGACTTACGTATGTGTGCCTCGGCCCACATTTACACGTTCGTCCATCAATGCCTCTTTTGCTGGCCGCTGCAGTAATGTACTATAGTTCATTTATGAGTAGGTTATATGTATATCATTATCAACGCATATGGAATTTATTGTTTGAATTGCAGTAGGAACGTTTCTGCTTGTTTCCGTTTTAATTGGAAGAGTTTACATAGTAACGAAATAAAACAAATAAGTTTCATTGTTAGTGCTAACATAAGAGAATTAGGTAGCCAAAATGGAGATGTTTGTTGGTGAAAAAAATAAGTATTTTGTTCGTCAGTTAAGATTGTCAAAAATTATTGGACACGTATTTTTTCTTTATTAAATCTTTAAAAAATGACAAAGATAAAGTGTATCAAAGTTCAGGAGTGGGGGCTCGTGACGTCACTGCTAGGTAAAAAGTGTACCAAGGCGTGACGTCACTGCTAATTATAACACACTGTATCGTCGTCATTTTTTGTTTACATTACAAAAGAAAAATACGTGTCCGGAAGTTTTAAGCATAACTGACGGACTAAATAGATTTTATCTGGAATTTTCCCTCTTCTCACCTTGATAGCAGCACAAGCATTCCTAATAGAGTTCCTCAAGTTCTCGATATTCCTCTGCGCACTGTCCTTTTCTTTCTTGAGCTGTGACGTCACAGTGTCCATATCCTTGAGGTTGTGTTGCAGCGCGTTGATCTTGGCGATGCCCTGGTAGCGCGGGCGGTGCTTGCGGCGCACCAGGTGCCCGCGGATCGTCTTTTGTAACAGGATCAGGCATTCTCGGCGGTAGACGATTTTGTTCTTTACTATGGAGTAAATAAATGATTGGATGAGTTGTATTTTTAACAACAATTTATAAATAAGTGCATGCGGTGTTAGCTTGTGAAGAATCGTGTACTTATATGGAATGTAATGTGTAAACAATTGTAAGCTAACCTGAATAAATAAATAAATAATCGGGTTCCTTTTAAACTCCTTTCAAGTATGAGTTAATGTTATTGGTTTTTTTCACAAGAAATTTATCAGCAGCCATAGGTCTAGGTTTTTTTTGCCAGATTAGTGGGAATAGGCTCCAGTAGATATGGAATTTCTAGCCCATTCATCACCATGCTAAATCACCTTTTGCAAGAAGAATTATCTAATTCTTTCATAAAAAAATTAAAACTCAATAATGCCTATTAACGGTCTAATTAAAAAAAAAACTGTTTTGATCTATTACAAGGAACTTCAAAGACAAATTGAAAAATTTGAATTTACTGTATATGTTCACGTTTTACAAACCATCTAAGCTCAGATCTTACTTACATTTAATAATAGACAGCACAGCGAAGATCGACTTCCTCCATCTCGACTTGACGAGCCAGGACAGCACGGCGTCCACGATGGACTTCAAGTTGTCGGGGTCCGACTTCATCATGGTGTCGAACTCCGAGTACTTGCCCGGCCGGAAGAACACGCGCGTCACGCCGAACTTGTAGTCCTTGTCCGAGAGACCGAGACTGTGGACTATGGCCTGGAAAAGGAAAACATTATTTTATTATTATTAACAACAGGTATCTATCCGTATATTCATCAGTATATAGGACATCAGTATATTTTGAAAAAAAAAATATTATAGCCTATGTTACTCCGGAATAATGTAACTTTCCACAGATGAAATATTTTTTTAAACCGGGCCAGTAGTTTCGGAGCCTATTCGGTACAATCAAACAAACAAAAAAATCTTTCCTTTCCTTTATAATATTATTATTAGTATAGAAGTTTATGCGCATGCGCAAGTGTTGCCTTACAGATAAGTATTGACAGTCGCGAGTGCGATAGCACTCGCAGTATTTCAGTTTTATTTATTTTTTCACTCGTTTTACGGAACCAATGATCTGTACTTATTTATATTATGTTATATGTAAATTTTTCGCCATTATATCATTTGTGAAGCGGACGATGATTGTGAAACATAGCATACTACCATTAGAATCAAGCAGAAATGATTCTAATGGTAGTATGCTATGTTTCTGTAATATTCATCCTCCATTTTGTCACATAAAGCTAACATTTAGGCAATTTTCTTCCACTTACCTCACAGAACAGCTTCGCAGACAGTTTATGCAGCTTCTGCGGCAGATACTGCTTGTACATATCATGAAGATCATTGAAGGGCGCACGCGAGGGGTACCCGTGCTCCATGAGCTCCAGCACTGCGATGGTGCCGGAGCACTCCAGTTGTGTTAGCACTAGAGAGCCTTCCACTTCACGACCCACCATGCGCGAGTTGGGCTTGATGCAGCGGACGAAGTTTGTGCCCTGGAAGTGGAGATAAAGGTTAATCAGGAAAGAACAGCGAAGGAGTATGAAACAGGCGGTAGTTGGGGGTGCACCCGCAGTGCCCCACCCAAGTGAGGCCAGCGACGGCGTCGTCGGGGGCCTGGCCTGTCCGACACCGGCTACATCGCGCGTTCTCTCGCCGCTCCTATCGTGCGCGTAGGCATGGTGTACTCATTTTTAAACAAAGAAAGAAAGAAAAAATATTGATTTGTGACCCGGGATGTGTGCACAGGAGACGATACGGAGTATGGTTTAGTCCTAAGTTGCGGAGTACCCTCGGCACGTAACTTCGTTGTCGGAGTTAGGTCCCATGCTCTTTTTATGACTTCGCTCTACCCTAACGACAGTCAAATATCTTCAAATGACAGCCAAGAACAACAACGGAAGCGCAGAGATAAACTCTCAGTATATATTATCAACCCGTGCGACTATTATAATTCAGCAACAAGCTCCTCCGTCCCAAAATCATTGTTAAATTATTATTATTTTCAGCCCGAGTTGTCCCATTACAAGACAAAGGCACTTTTAAACCAAAAAAATTTAACCAACTTCCAAAAAGAAGTCGGTTTTTTTGTTATATTTTTTTATTTCGCCCTGTTTTGGGTAAGTGTACTGTAGACATTATTAATGTAAAGAGCTTTATAAACAAGTAAAATTTAAAAAACCCCCGACACATTTTTATTTCATGTTTTTTAAACGACATAATTTATCTAGTAGTAAACACGCTTCGATCAACAATCAATCGAACACGTAATTATGACACGATATCTTGCGAAAATACCCCGATTCAAACAATAAAACGCCCATAACTTTTGAACGGCTGAACCGATTCTCATCAAACATAGCTAAGAACACTATCGATAAAGTCACTTTTCAAACAAAAACTCAAAATCAAAATCGATTCATCCGTTTAGGAGCTATGATGCCACAGACAGATACACACGTCAAACTTAGAACACCCCTCTTTTTCCGTCAGGGGTTAAAAAATAAATAGTTCTCACATTCTCCTTCAACTTGTCCATCAGCTGCGACAGCTGTGCCTGGAACTTGGCCCCCACTGAGATGAAGTTGAGTTTCCCTTTAGCGTTGTTGTTGTCAGTGTTCTGGAACAGTTGCTGTACCATCTTGCTGTTCGACTCCTGGACGAGGAACTCTAGGGACGCGTGGAGAGCGTCATTGTTCTTTTCTATGAATTGGTTCTGTGGAGAAATTAATGAAGTTAAGTTTTAAGAAGCTGACCGTAATCGTGATATCTGACACATTTTTTTCATGAGAATTCAACTATTTTTTGTAATTCTTATGAACTTTAAAACCACGCCTAAAACTATTTACTAAAAGATTCGAGTTTGAACTAATTTAAGTTCACATTGTTTTATTGTAATATTATATTTTCTTTTTCCAACTCAACTTGCCTCCTGAAGTTTACATTAAAAAAAGAGTAAGTAACATTATCGATATTACAAAAGGGGAAATATTTTAAAACAATTACCGTATTATAACAAACAGCGCCAGCAAAGTGACGTAGCAGAAACCCTTCATCATCACGCAATGTTCGGTGAGCCTTTAAACGAGATGTTCGGGGAACTTGTAATCTGAAAATAGTATTTTAAATTATCAAACTGCTAAAGCACGTAAAATTTATATAAATACTGATCCTGAAATAGTACATTTCGTGACGAGCATAAAAACTCGAGATTTTAACACAAGCGATGTAGCCAATTTCGAAAGCTACACGCGAGTGTTAAAATAAAACCCTTTTTATGCGAGACACGAACGATTCTTTTTCCACTACGCTTACTTAATTAAATGCCAATGTTCCAACAACAATTTATTAGAAACGTTCAGACTAAATCCACAGACTATATACACACAATCAACGCGCGCTTTTTCGAGAGGTAACAGGTTGAGTATCATTCTGCTAGTTACATAATGTTTCATACAAGTCATTTCGTAACTGTTATTATATAATTTTGTTTTTTTTTTAATTTAAATTTTTATAATCTTGTGTCTAAATGTTCATATTTCGAAACGAATTTCTTAGGCAATGTGTTACATAATGGACAAGGTAGTGAAAAAAAGTATTTTGTTATCATTTTAACAACATAAGTATTAATCTGTGTTTTTAAACATGATTATTTTGATGGCTTCATACAGTACCTGTTGTTATTGACACCTAATTGTTTGTGTACGGAATGTGTGAAGTGGCCAAATTCAGGTTTTGGGAGCTTTGATTCTTCGTCCAGCAAATGGAAGATACCGTGGTTCTTGCTCTCGATTAAATCTGAAAAATACAGTAAATTGTTTAGTATTGTACACTACATTATCTCTCTGTACATATGTGAATCACGTAATCACAAACATGTGTCTCTTGGAGAGCAATGTAAGTAGTAATATTTTTACTGATGAATAGAAAACGATTTTATCAGTGTCTGAAGCATTCTTCCACGACACGATTAGCGATTGGTTGAGCGGTCGGCTGCTGTGCTGCGTGTCACGAGTTCGATTCCCGCACGAAACAAATATTTGCATGGTATACTGATAGTTGTTCTGAATTTGGGTGTTTGCGAGTTTAAATGTTTGTTAAGGCACCCACGATACGTGAGAAATTCCTACTGTGGGGTAACAAAAAAAAAACAAGAAATCTAAGACATCTGTGTGCAAGTTTCTTTTTAATAGAAATAGATAATAATGGCTTACCAATACAATCCTGGTTGTCAACGAATCTGATCTCCGGCACGTTCAATCCCTCTCGCTTGTACAACTCTTGTTCATTCTTCAGAATGCGCTCGTTGAAGAACTGCTGCAGTTTCTCGTTGCAATAGTTGATGCAGAACTGCTCGAAGCTGTTCATTTGGAAGTATTCTGTGGGAGGAAATAAAGGTTTATATTAATAATGTTATAGCATGAACACCATATTACAGACTAATTTTGAATATAGTTACACCTGGTTGCCAGTTGATAGACCCTACTACTACTTATAATTAGTAGATTATAATAATGTATATTGGTCATTATAGTAGGAATTTAAGTTAATGATTATTATTTAAGGTGAAAGACGTCCACTACTAGGCCACAAATATAAAGTACTAGCTGTTCCCCGCGGCTTCGCTCCCGTGGGCCACCCCACAGGACCCGTTTTCGGGATAAAAAAATAGCCTATGTTACTCAGGAATAACGTAGCTTTCTATTGGTGAAAGAATTTTTTAAATCGGTCCAGTAGTTTCGGCGCCTATTCGGTACAAACAAACAAACAAAAAAATCTTTCCTCTTTATAATATTATATTATAAAGTATAAAAAATCACAAGCGAGATGAAAGACGCGATTTGGATTTCCGTCTCTGTGATTGGTCGATTTTTCATACTCTTTTCTCTTTGCCATTTGGCTTACCCCATTCGATAAGCAATAAGGCTGCAGGTTTGTACTTTTCGCATCCTGCGGTGACGGAAGTAAAATTTTCAATATGTTTAGACCAGTCAAGCTGGTCAGCAGTCTGCTGCACAGCTCGTCAATCCACCTAGCACGAAGGCGGTTCCGAAGCTAATATTAAGGGCCATTGCTTGTTGACTATTCTGTGTACTAGTTAGAAGTATAAACTTACCAAAGCCAGCGATATCGAGCACTCCGATGTAGTAAGCGGAGGCTTGGAAGGGAATGCTGGTGTTGATGCGATGCACGATGTAGTCAAACAGGCGACTGTACACCGCCTTAGCGAGTGCGTCACGAGCGTTGTTCGCTTCGTATGTCTTTAGGGGTACCCTGGGACAGAAAATATAATATTATCAGTTTTTGTTACTCTTAGAAGCTTCTAGAATACGATAGGATAGTTGATATGGATGAATTCGTCCCATGAAGTTAAAGTAAAGTATAGGCCAAACAAACAAAACTCGACAATACTATAGTAATTTTCATTTCATACAACTCAAATAAAATCATCTAGCAGAATCATAATGTAATGTAAATGTCATCTTATTAAAATATAAATTTGCTCAATAATCTACCCGTTGATTCAGAACTCAGAATTCAAATAAGATTAACAGCAGTTGTGACTTGTTTTTAGGGTTCCGTACCCAAAGGGCAAAAACGGGACCCTATTACTGAGACCGCGGTCCGTCCGTCTGTCTGTCTGTCTGTCTGTCACCAGGCTGTATCTCATGAACCGTGATAGCTAGACAGTTGAAATTTTCACAGATGTATTTCTGTTGCCGCTATAACAACAAATACTAAAAACAGAATAAAATAAATATTTAAGTGGGGCTCCCATACAACAAACGTGTTTTTTTGCCGTTTTTTTGCGATAATGGTACGGAACCCTTCGCGCGCGAGTCCGACTCGCACTTGACCTTATAAAATGTAGTAAAATGCAATATCTGAATCTACTCACATGATTGCGGTTCCTTTAATCCCTCCTCTGGAACTCTGCATGAGCCTGGACACTAATGCCATCCTCAGTTCTCCAGGGTCTACTCCCAACAAGCCAGCAGCTGTGGCCAGCGCTTGTTCAGAGTTAGGAGTGACGCGACATCCACCTCGAGCACCGCTGTCTTCTTCAAACTCTACGTTACCGAGGTGCAGGACGGCTCCTACTACGGAGTAAACTGCTTTTTTCTCTTCTTCTGAGAGACCGACGCGGGATAGAGCCTGGGGAGAAGTTTTATGGTTAAGTTGGTGTGTTGAGAGTTGTGCAATAATTACTGTAACTTGAACCTTATGTCAATGACAATAAAAGTTACACGAAGAGTGTCTGTAATTTGTATCGACTGTGAAATAATGTTGCTTCAAAAAATTGTAACTTATTCTGGTCCTTAACAACATAAGGGTAAGACTGGAAAACTAATAGATTCGATATAGCGTGGGATAAATAAACCATGAATTAGAGAATGACGTATAACAAACACCAAATTATTATTGGACTTATAGAAAACGGATTAAATTAAATGGATTAGGTCCATCAAATCATGTTAAGATAATTTAAAAGAACAACTTTTATCGCTTTTTCAATCAGTAAAATAAGAACCAACAGAATATTACCTGATGGAGTCTCCCAAAGTCCTCCACATCATCAAGGATGGGGTCTCGTAGACCGCCTTTAGCTTGTTGCTGCTTACTCTTGCAGTTGGCGGCAATTTTCTTCTCTGAGTTGGCAGACGTGAAGTATTGGGTGCAGCCGTTCTTTAGATACTGAGGACAAAAGTTATTTGTGTTTTAGGTGACTTTGTTTGTGAGTTTACATTACATTATGTGATGTTCTGAAAGGATTAGAATAGGGCCATCAATAGTAGTACAGAGCGTAGTGTAGAGTAGTGGAGAGCAGTAGTGGCCCAGTGGTAACGGCCGCGACTTTGTTGTGACTTGTGGGTCGTGGGTTTAAACCCAGGCAGGTGCTTTACTTTGTGTAAATTATTTCATCACTTGGCTCCACCTATATAAATTGGGAAACAAAAAATTGGACCCCCACAATATAGCGCACAAAATCTGCCAATTTTTCTCTTTTCCAATTTTAATGTAGACAGTGACACTCGTTAGGTTAAGACGAATCGATTAACGTAAGAATCAAAATCGGCCAACGTGTTTGGTCTCTAGAACGCCACATAGGAACAAACATACATACATATACATACATATATATTACTAATATTATTAACATTTGAAATACTTAGCCATTAAGTGAAAAAAAATACAAATATAATAATTTTTGTGGGAGTTGGCGTCTGCCAACAAACTGTCGTACAGTTTGGCAGAAGTAAAATCTTTTTTATGTGTGCTATCTTCTGAGAATAAACATTTTTTTTTAATTTTTTTTTCATGTTTATACTGATAAACATTATTACCCTCCTTCGGCAGTCGGGTAAAAAGAGTCTGTTTGTCATCGACACGCTAAGAATAAGAAGAATGTCGTACTGTTGATAGAATACTTTGCTATATTATAAGTATCCTAATATTTTTACACATCTTTAACAGTCGGTTTCTACAGACGATACAACATCGTGATAATACAATGATCATGTTTTCAAATATTGAGTGCGATTATTAAGATTATCTTTACCTTTTATTTATTAAAACTTCATGCAACATAAAAGTACATAGGCAGACTTAATGCCTGAGCCATTCTCTACCAGTCAACCAAGGGCGGTGAAGAGATAGCATGGGAGGTGCATAAAAAATGAAATAATAATAATAAAAACGCAAAATTATTACAAAAGTATATAGTTAAAATAAACATACTTAAATATGTACTATAATAAATACTATATATAAAATAATATATATAGTATTAGTAGTTACCTTTTGTAGTTTTAGCAAATCATTATTTGGTAAATCTATACTAATATTATAAAGAGGTAAAGTTTGTGAATTGTGAGTTTGTGACGTTGTAGGGGGTAATCTCTGGATCCACTGACCCGAATTTAAAAATTCTTTCACCAGTAGAAATCTACATTATTCCTGAGTCATGATTCATAATAACTGTATCCATATAAGTGTATGCTTTAGAGAATTTCATAAAATCTATCTTGTAACATAGTATCGATTAGTTCGAATACGAAGCAGTCACTATTATCGAAAACCAAACGTCACATAGTTATGTGTCCCCTAGATAAGTGATAGAAACGATGGTGAAATGAAATTTAATGTAGGGCCCAGTTTGGGGGAGCTTTTAAGCTAAAAATCCCATACATGATGGTTTGGTCATGTTGAGAGGATAAATGAAAGGCGACTAAAGAAAGGTATTTACAAAGCAGACGTGAATGGAAACGCCGGGAGGGGATGCCCTTAAAAGACATACATAGACCTTATTGGTGATGTTATTCAGAAAGGCCAGGTGCGCAGTACTCATAACCGGCGTGTGTGTATGACTAGATGTATGAATGTGAGTGAAGCAAAAGAAGTATGTTAGGATCGTAGCAGGATCTAGGGTCGCTTGTCCAAGGAAATGGCGAGGTAGACCGAGACGTAACGCACCGGATCAACTCAGGATGGATGAAATGGCGACAGGTCACTGGAACAACTTGCGACCCACGGATGCCCCACAAGTTAAAGGGGAAAATCTACAAGTCCGTGATTAGACCTGTCATACTGTATGGATCGGAATGTTGGGCTGTGAAAAAGATGGATGAAAGGAGATTGCATGTAGCAGAGATGAGAATGTTGAGATGGATGTGCGGCGTGACGAGATTGGATAAAGTGAAAAATGAGTATATTAGAGGCAGTTTGAAAGTGGCGCCAGTGGCAGAAAAGATGAAAGGAAACCGTTTGTCCTGGTATGGTCATGTGATGAGGAGGGATGAAACGCATATTACTAAAAGAGTTATGAATATAGATGTGGATGGATGGAGAGGGAGAGGAAGGCCAAAGAAAAGATGGATGGACTGTGTGAGGAGTGATATGAAAGAAAAGGGAGTCAGTAATAACTTGACGGGGGATAGAACGGTATGGAAGAAGCAAACGTGTTGCGCCGACCCCAAGTAACATGGGATAAGGGCAGGCAGATGATGATGATGATGTTAGGATCGTAGCAGGTGGCGTTCTGTAGTTTCTGCCTACCCTTATAGGAAAAAGACGTGCGTTTATGTATGTATGTATCCCTTACGTAGGTGGTAGTATAGGGGATGTCGGTGAAAACGGGCATAAGACAATTTAGACACGTATACAAGTCTCACGAGACGTGCCTGTAGTTTCCCACCCATTAAGTCGTAACAGTATTTAATTAAGTATTTTTTGTCGTTGCTTAATTGACTGTTTTTATTGACAAATTATGTTATGCAATTTGCAAGGTGACTGCAAGATGACTTTGAAGGATTTTAGTACGGTCTGTTGCACTCATCTTAAAGAATGACGCTTTTTACTTCGTTTATGACGTAAATAATAATAAATCAACTCTAAAATCACGTAAAAACATAAAAAATCTAAATAGAAACATGTTGAATCTTTACGTTTAGGTATCGTTTTTATAAAATACCAATTAAGAAAATTCTGAAAAACAGAAAAGATTTTTTGTTTTAGAAGATAAGTAGGAATTCCAAAGGATATTTGCAGTTTTCTACATCGTATTGCCCACTCACTCACAGCGCCGTTCTCAGCTCCTGGAGAGCGAACAACAAGTATGTTGTTAAAGCTACTTAAACCCAATAAGAACTCACCAAATAGTCATCAGGCTTGGTAATCTTCAGCGCCGTCCTGAGCTCCTGGGGCGCGCCAGCACACAGCAGATAGAACACATGGTAGTTCCTTTCCTCCGCACTTTGGGTGCATATCCTGGACTTCTCCAGCAGGTAGTGGGAGATATGACCCCCTACCACTTGGTACTTGCTGTTGAAGTGAACCTCCATGAACTTGCCGAATCGAGAACTGTTGTTGTTGCGAGTTGTTTTAGCGTTGCCGAAGGCTTCGAGGATTGGATTGGCTGTGGAAAGAGAGTTAGTAATTAATAAATCGTAGATATTTCAAGACGTGTGTCATCCTCCAACCAGCGTTGGGTCTGCTTGGTAAATTAAAGCCCACTCTCTATCAAGTTATCGTAGTATCAAGTTGGGAGCCCGGTGTCCCAGCAGCGGGAGCATTATAGAGTGATCAAGCTTTATGTTTTTGATCAGATTTGCTTACTTGGAAGAAAAAGAGGAGAACTTCGTCCAACAGTGGGTTACAAATAAGTCTAGAAAAACTCGTTGTATGTGGCAGTTTTAAATTATTTATCGAATCTATCATAATTAAAGTCTATTTAAATATTTATGATGTTTTGATAAATATCCTAATTAGTTGAAACAATGTTCTGTATAATAACTCTAGTAAAACAATGTAAATATTTATGATAAAATGGTGCAATGACCAAAACTAATAAGTCTCACTAACTGAAAATAAATTATTTACTAGCTGTGCCTGTGGCTTCACTCCCGTCAACTACCTACTCTACCCTACCCTACGCTAACTACCATATCCTACCTACACACCTACCCTACCTGCCGTTCACGCGTGTTGCCGTGACCAAGGAAATAGGGATTAATTTTTACCCGACTACGGCGAAGTAAAAGGGAGTGTTATATTTTTGACCGGTTTGCGTGTATGTATACTATGTAAGTTCATCTGTTCCCTCATAACTTCTAAACTACTTATCATAATTTGACAAAAATGAGGTGTCGTTGGCAGCGTCTTGTTTGTCTGCTGGTTATAGGCTATATGACGTCACATTAAATTGAATATGGCGCCCTCTAGAAGTCACGCAGTAAAGAACAAAAAAATAATTCGCCCCACCCCTTCATGTGTAGTATCATTGAACCACCGTCCGTGTATCCCTACCGTTTGGTACATCATATTTTTAAAATACTTATTTAAAAAATTTATTACTTCATCCAAACAAACGTACAGAGGCTTATGAAGGGGATTAAGATAGGATTGAAAAGGAACTGGTTTCTGGTCAATCTACTTCACTAAAAACTTCTAAGATTCATAAAACAAGTACCTACATATTTACATAATCCAACTTTGCATATTAATTGCGCACTTAAATAAAAATGGAATAAAATTATCCGTCGTTTAATTAAAAGTATTTCTGTCGTTTAATTAATTATACAATTAATAGAACTGGATATGATTAAGACATAAACCAAAATATAATTGACTGGTGCATCAATGAATCCATACTAACTCTGTCGGCTGAACGCATTTAGATGAAACTTGGCACACGGGTAGACCATGTCTTGGATAAGGACATAGGATATTTTTAACCCGTCAGTACGTTCCCTTGGGATAATTTCTAATTGACACAAGCGAAGCCACTGGCTGAAGCTAGTTAATAATAAACTGTAATTATACCATTACAAACAATAACAATAAAAAACCGGCCAAGTGCGAGTCGGACTCGCACACGAAGGGTTCCGTACCATTATCGCAAAACACTGCATAAAAATCACGTTTGTTGTATGGGAGCCCCCCTTAATTTATTTTATTTTAATTTTTTTAATTATTATTTTTTGAAGTAAATATACAACTAAACATTCTGTGAATATTTCAAGCGTCTACCTGTTGCCGTTATTAATATAGAGCAAAAAACGGCAAAAATATCACGTTTGTTGTATGGGAGCCCCCCTTTAATATTTACTTTATACTGTTTTTAGTATTTGTTGTTATAGCGGCAACAGAAATACATCATCTGTGAAAATTTCAACTGTCTAGCTATCACGGTTCATGAGATACAGCCTGGAGACAGACGGACAGACGGATCGCGAAGTCTTAGTAATAGGGTCCCTTTTTACCCTTTGGGTACGGAACCCTAAAAAACAGTAACGTGATATTATTATGAACAGTGCTCTATGATACTATGATCTATAAACATGATATTATGAACACTGTAACTGTTTAACAAGGCCGAATCGTCTTTTATTTGCATAATGTTTACAAACGACCTTCCGCGGAATTTATAGAAAAGAAAAGTAGATTAACTGGACGTAAAAATATGCAACAATTGTTTTGTTATCTGTCAGTCTGTCTAAACAACGTCTTGATTTAAGGCCCTTACTCCGCTTTAGTGCCGTAAAACGGATACTTTCTAAAGCATACTCCTTAGTAACGGCTAGGTAAAGGACAGAAAAAATAGCATTTTCGCATGACTAATACTTTTGCTTGAAAAAAATTATTAACAACACGATATTTTTTCGCTTCTTTTGCATTCTCCTCCAAAACGACTTGGATGTTTAAAAATATTTTCACACAGAAAAATTGATGGTTAGATTTTCTTCTTAACCCACATAGGATATGTAAATCATAAAATAAATTTGCAAAAAGAACTGTTCAAAAGTAGGTCCAATATCTGGCACCGAGAGGGCGCATGGCCAGTACCGTGTTCACATTGGGGAACATATACGCCTTAATAGGGCATTAAGGGCAGTGGTGGCTCAGTGGTAACGGCCGCGACTTACAAGTTATAAGTCGTGGGATCGAACCCAGGCAGGGACTTACAGAATAGCCATGAGTGCCATATTGCAACACCAGAGAGTATGGAAGGACCGCTAGTCAACTCCCATGTGTTCTATATATTCTTGTACAGAGTTTGGACTCTAAAAGCCGCTGCGTGTCTCAAGGACGGCACACAGGACAAACATTTCGATACTGCAGAAGCGCAAAATTTAAAAAACCGGCCAAGTGCGAGTCGGAGTCGCGCATGAAGGTTTCCGTACCATTATCACAAAAAACGGCAAAAAGTCACGTTTGTTGTATGGGATAATAATAATAATATGGCAATTAAATATTTATTTTATTCTGTTTTTAGTATTTGTTGTTATAATCTTGTCTAACTATCACGGTTCATGAGATACAGCCTGGTGATAGACAGACGGACCGCGGAGTCTTAGTAATAGGGTCCCGTTTTTACCCTTTGGATAAAGAACCTTTGGATGTAATCATGACTACTGTAATATTCTTTGTGAAGAAAACTAAAACAATTATTATCATAAGACATCTTAGCTTATTTTAACGAACATTTTGAAAAATTATACATCAATTTCGGAGAATATCACATCACACACAAACGAATCAATACAGACATATCAAAATTGATTATGTATTTATGTCAATGATACAAGTTTCGGTATCGGTAGGTATTATAGTAAAAAACGAATATTGCAGAATCATTGCATTATATTATGTGATGTTTATTTATAAACTTGAAATGTATTCCCATTAACACATCAGCTGGTTGTCGAGACGAGTTTTAGAAACAAGTATGTAATGTATTCAGAGAACCGTAGGCGATTAAAATTGCAAGCTGCAGCTCATTATTTCTGCACATTATTGTTTCAGACAATATAGCGTTTGGATGTAGGTGGTGACCGCTTTGAGAATACCTCTATCGCTTTTAAGGATGCTTGTAGATAAGTGTTAGACAATATTTTTTGGCAAGTTCCTTGTATATTTACTGTACCTATATGTCAGTCGGTGACTTGTATGTGCCCTGGCGGTTGAGTGTGTCATACTCTCTCTAATGTCTCTCTGATGTTGGCACATGTATTGGATCATTCGGTTCCCTTCATGATGGTTGAGCTGAGTGGTGCCAATCCATGCGTCTTGTTCGTAATCGGGCGCCATCAGTTGAGAATGGTCATTACTTAACTGCCTCGGCCTGTTTTTAATTAGGTACGTACTTATTGTATTTTTTAATTGTTTGTTTTACTCTAGACGCTTTTACATGCACGTCTTTTTACATCGTTCTCATAGGTATATATTTATTTTTCAACAAGAATAATGTAACCAAATACTTGTAATTAAAACTGATGGAAAAGAGTGTCCGTGGAGTTTCTTTCACATTCTTCTCCATAGAGACCTACTGACGCTTGCGAATGTGCAACTAGAGTCATCTTTTTTTTGTTTGACAAATTAAAAGTACCTACCTTTACATGGTTTAGTTGAAATAAAGTAGTTTGATTTGATTTTGTTTGCAAATCAGACGTGGCCAGAAACCGAATCATCAAGATAGAAAGGTTGGGAAGAAAAATAGAAATACTTTGTTCAGCAGTGGGATAGAAGTAAACAAGTATATAATGTATTCAGAGAAGCGTAGGCGATTAGTTTGCAAGCTGCAGTTGATTATTTCTGCACATTATTGTTTTGTGTTTAACAGACAACATAGCGTTTGGACCAGACATAAATGGAACTAGATTTAATAACGCAAGTCCCTCCATCTGTATGAAAACCAAGCGTGCCACTTTTTCACACACAATTTAAACACAAATTTACTCACCAATGAAAGAAAACATTTCCAATGCCTCGGCCAACTTTTTCTATACATATTTTACAGCTCAATATGGCATAATAAGGCATTTTTCTAGATTTCGGTAGATCGCCGGTGCCGATAATGCTAAATGAAAAGCACAAAGTACGATCATTGATCGTATTTTTACGCCGTTTTTTGACACGCGAAGTACATACAATCGCGTCATCTGGTTAGATTTATATCTGTGGTTTGGACGTAGGTGGTTACGACCCGTAGGCGATCTCTATCGCTTTTAAGGACGCTACTAGACAAGTTTATTACTTATTTTTAGTTGTATGATATGTTTGCAAAGCAGACGTGGTCAGAAATCTTCAACAATAAGAAAGAAGAGAAAGCTACTAAAGAGAAAACTGGACAATTACCTATCTCCAGCTTTGTCACCCTTACTTTAGTTCCAATGCTCTCCCATTGGAACTTAAGAAAGGGTTGTCAAACCAAATTTGATCACCCAACCCTTAGCTGTCTTATTAAATTACTTCTTACTTTCAAACGTTAAACAATTTTATTCTGCAACAAAATACGCTACAGGTCCCTAACCTTTTTAAACGGATTGTTTTAACGTATGTTAACTTTAAGTTTTACTCTAGATTTTATTATCATCATCATCACTTCGGCATGGAATATCAATGTGAGTGCAGTGCGTGTCCCTGTGCAGAATATGATACACATGCTGGAGTGTCTTAAGTGCCCAGACACCTGCACTTTAGCGGACCTATTGAACGCGACTGAAGCTGCTATTGGCGTGGCTGCCTGCTGGTCCTAAATATCTGTATTCCACTGACTCGAAAAGAAGAATAACCCACTGCTTGGAATATGGCTTTCATCCAAATAAGTACGTAACATTAAGTAGGTACTTATATGAAACACCTGACGTGACGTGCAGACGTGCACGGAGGAGCTCGTGGCTAAATAATAACGGCCGCACGGGTCGATCATCAAGGTTAAGCAAGCGCTGCTTAACCTTGATGATCGACGATCGACGATGTCGGTCCGTGGATGGGTGACCATTTCAACAAACCGAGTTTCCTCCGTGCCTCGGAAAGCACGTTAAGCCGTTGGTCCCGGCTGTCATTTGAAGATCTTTGACAGTCGTTACGGGTAGTCAGAAGCTTGGGATCTGACACCAGTCTTGCCAAGGGATACCGTGTTACCCAGTTACTGGGTTGTGGAGGTCAGATAGGCAGTCGCTCCATGTAAAACACAGGTACTCAGCTGAATCTGGTTAGACTGGAAGCCGACCCCAATATAGTTGGGAAAAGGCTAGGCAGATTTTTATATGAAACACCTGGAAAGACTTACCATCCAAAATCTTCTGTTCCACTGGTCCAGCGGCTTTAGCCCACAAGTCACAGAGGTACTTGAGTATATACTTGGTGGACTCAGTCTTGCCGGCACCTGATTCTCCAGAGACGATGATGGACTGTGACTGCTTGAGAGACTTCATGTCACGGAAGGCTTTGTCGGCTGTAAAACAATAAGGCTGGAATTAGATTAATTATATTATGGTCGGTAGTATTAGGCGGAAGTTACGTTGGTGTTTCCTTTTTGATATGATATTACACTACGTAACATTTTTACCCGACTGCCGAAGGAGGGCGCCGAGACCGATTTTGATGATTCATACGTCAATCGATTCGTTTTAACCTTGCGAGTGTCATAGGCTACATTAAAATTGGAAAATAGAAAAATGGCGGCTTTTGGGCGCCAGCGCCATATTGTGGGGGGCCAATTTTATTTTTGCTCCCAAACCCATCGTGTGGGGTATCAAAATAAAGGGTTTTTAGAGGCGATTTCAAAAATATATAACACTTATATATATAAATGTACTTAATTCGAAAAAAATGTTAACTAAAAAGTTATAAATAAAAAAGTTAATTAAAAAAATCAAAATACCCGACTGCTTAAAAAGCGAACTAAAAAGACGTGAACAGTGGTTTTGGTCAGCCAGCTCGCGAATATGTATCCTCCGACTGCACAGCATGATTTTCTTCTTGTTTACGTCTTTTTAGTTCGCTTTTTAAGCAGTCGGGTATTTTGATTTTTTAATTAACTTTTTAGTTAAGTACTGATAAGGGACCGTACTACGAAGTATCAAAGCCATCATGATTCCGTTGTGAAAAGGGAATTTTATATTGATATTAGTATTGTATAACTCTGTCTCTCTTTCACACCAGGATCATGATTGTTTTAAGATGTCATAGAAGATAAGCAGGCTTGCATACATGGGGTTGTCAAAGCGAAAATGTTCAGTAGAGAGCTAATAAAGTAGAGCTATAATTGGTCAGTCTTGAAATTATTTTCCGACTATCTTAGTGAAAATGTTGTAGCAAAAATAGCCGTCAAATTTGCCCTATAAACTCCATAGCACCTAAACAGGCAATTCTATACTTTTTAGATGCCCATAGAGCTTACTCATTTGAAGTGACGTAATCTTAGAAAGTTATAAGTCGGTTAATCCCTCGGATGAAATAATATAGTGTTATATAATGCCGACAAGAATTGTCATTGTAGGAAAACATGTGGGTTAATGATTCTTGTGAACAACAAATTACTGTTGTCTGTCAGCCCAATACATAATTCAAGGTATATAGCCCTCGGATTCAGTTCGTCACGAAGGGAAATTAGAGTGAATAATAAATTAGTGGTCATTCTTGCTTTCTTTAAATTAAACAGTTCAATTTCATTTGAAAGTTCTCTAATGAGAACAAGTAGGCGAATCTCCGGATCACTGTCTTATCCTTTCTCTAAAAGTGGGGTGACCTACCCACAATAAAAATATACAAACAGTATGGAAACAACCTACAAACGCTCGAAACGGCACACTCTCACATACATACGCACCGACGAGACCCCTCGGGCACTTTTGCGGTGCTGTCAGCTCAGTACGGAGCACTGCGGCGCGATGAGTGGTCACATGTGTTTGTGTGAGTGCGCCGTTTCGAGCGTTTGTAGGTAGTTTCCATACTATTTGTATATTTTTACTGTGACCCACCTCAGGGCGAAAGAGATCCATGACAAATTAAATAAATTACTATGCTCTACAAGCCGCCCCCTAACTTATCTATAAAATGAAAGTTTCCGACGTGTGGTGCAAAATCTCGCTTGCCACGAATTCGCATAAAAATTATGTATTTGTTTTTGGAAAATCCAGTGGATTTACATCTCTGTGTATCATAATACTCAATATATTTATTGCTTCCACATGTGAACTTGGATGGTACTTACGCTTGTTGCATACAATATTATAAACGACTTTAAGAAAATGCACAGATATAGATGGTCGGTCTTGGTTCAGTTTGCAAGCTGCACAAAAAACGAATGCGTACAAAAAGGAGCTAGGGATTGGAACGGTTATTCCCATAAATGGCGATCCAATGGTGTACCGTTTTAACAGAATTACATTCGGACTAGGTTGACTTGAATTTTCAATTAATTCCGATGTAGTTATAACGTTTTTCTTGTCAGCTTGACCGGACCTTTGCAGTACAGACCTTTGGCTTAAGTGTAAACTACCATGTGGCTCTTTAAAAGTAGAAAGAGTTTCCTTAAACCTGATTTACAACAAACGTTGCCAGCTTGTTTTACAAGGCAGTGTTTACGTGCGTGGTCATAATGATTTACAACAAACGTTGCCAGCTTGTTTTACAAGGCAGTGTTTACGTGCGTGGTCATAATGATTTACAACAAACGTTGCCAGCTTGTTTTACAAGGCAGTGTTTACGTGCGTGGTCATAATGATTTACAACAAACGTTGCCAGCTTGTTTTACAAGGCAGTGTTTACGTGCGTGGTCATAATGATTTACAACAAACGTTGCCAGCTTGTTTTACAAGGCAGTGTTTACGTGCGTGGTCATAATCATCATCACCCCCAGATCGACTTCGCCCACTGCTGATAACATGCTTCAGTTTTCTTGTGCCAATTCCTAGGCTACTTTGCCAGCCTCATTCAGGTTCTTCCTGCGATGGTACCGATGTCGACTGCCAATCTCGCTAAATGGCTGGCAACTGGTATTGTTCTAGCGCACCACAACACACACCTCGATACTACGATGTGGTCTAAGCTGAAGCCTATAGGCAGGTCAACTTTGTTTTGTTTATTTGAATTGTATCTTAAAGGTTCTTACCTATAGCAAAAACATGGGGTGGTAGTTCTCCCAACGACTTGCCCTGGTACTTCTTGATGGTGTTCGAAGAGTACATGTCCTTGATGTCTTCATAAGGATTGACGGCTAACAGGATATTTGCTACGTATGTCTGTAAAAATATAAGCTTACATTATTGTTTTGTTTGTTTTTTGAATAATGAGTAATTGAGTGTTTTTATGATGTCACTAGTGTTTTCTGTGGTAACAAACAATACTATTGCCTTAGTTCAGAGTTCTGGTCCTTAGGTACATTTCTTACATATACTGTTTACTGAATCAAATAAAATCTAAGCAGCGTCCGCGGTACTGTCAGTAGTGCGAGCCGCTTAAGGGTCTCGTCGATTCGCATGTTTGTGTGCCGTTTTGAGCGTTTGTAGGCAGTTTCCGTACTGATCGTCCATATTTATACTTTGGTTTAAAGTCAGAGTCACAAAGGTCTCCCAAAGGCTTAATATTTCCCATACCATACCTACCTATAATGATGCTTTATTTTAGTTTTTCTGGCTTTATTAGTCATGAGAGAGTTCCCGAAAGAAAAAAAAATAGTATGGGCACAGATAATATAATATTAGCATACAGATGCTTCATCCAATCCAAAGAAACCGTGCCGACGTAACTAGCGTTTGTCATCTGATTATACCGATTATTGTTTGTAAATCGATCGCGTTCTATTCCGTTCCACGGCGATAGATAGATCACCATCTATATCTGTGGAACGGAACCGAATCGAACGGCAGCGATCGTTGTACAAAAAATAATTAATACAGTACGTCGGCACGGTTTCTTTGTATGGGATACGGTGCAGGACTATAATTATAAGTAAACATACAGTACATTTTACTCATTACTGCATCATCCCATTGATAGGTAAATACCCCCATGTCTTACAGCAAAGTATACCATGCAATTAAATAAATAATCAATATACTATATAATCTACGTCGTAGTAAATACGGGCGATAGTAAAACCATAAGACAAGTAAAACTAAACGAAATCAATACTCGTACATAATTTTCTACGGTAGGTAGGTAAGCATAAGCACCTACGTATAAATTTTCAAGGTGAAACTTCAGGCATTTGACATGAGTCACAGTAGGTAAAATGTTTACTTACGTAAATCTTATTTTTCTTGTATCGTGTGAGGATGTTGTTTAGCAGAGTTGATTCGTTGAGGAACATCAGCTCGCCTGGAAGGAAAAGATTAAGTAAGACATATTTTTTTTTATTGGTAGTAAAGATCTGAAGATATACCCAGCTTATTTTGGGTTGCAAATATTCCTGGTACATTATACTTGGTATAGTACCAAGTAAAATTTAGCGACCGTCGGAGTTCCCATCGGCAGAAATGACGAAAATGATACGATAAAGATCGTCATCGTCGTTGTTTTTGGCACTCTTATGCAAAATTCCATGACTCTAGACCCAGCGATTTAGATTTCGCGTTGTCTGTCTGATTTTATTAAATAGATAAAAAAATTAAGGTATGGTTTGGCAGGGTTAAACGACATTGGTCAAGTCGGATATTTGTCAAATAGGCAATTCGTCTGTTTGTCTAATTATGAAATTTGCCAAATACGCTATTGGTCAAGTAATTTAAGTACGATCAACTTTAAAATGAAAGTACCTCATCATCGAAGCTTAACCTCGACAAATTATGTTTATTTTATTTTAAAATAAACCACGGCCTCGTGACCCGAAGAGCCAATGGCTGGATGTCGTGACCGGTGATATATAGGAGTCAATGAATCGAAAACCATTGAGGAAGTAAATAACGAAACAAATGAAGGCAGTATTGGGCATTGTAAAAGCCTCGATCTATCCTAAAATTATAAAGAGGTAAAGTAAATTGTAATTGTAAAAATCTCTGGAACTATTGGAAAAGTTTAGAGTTCTATTAGTGAAAGATTTTTTGTAATAGGATCAGTAAACCTATTACAAAAAATCTTGGACTCTATTACTGAGACTTCGTTGTCCGTCTGTCTATCTGTCTGTCACCAGGCTGTATCTCATGAACCGTGATAGTTAGACAGTTGAAATTTTCACAGATGATGTATTCCTGTTGCCGCTATAACAACAAATACTAAAAACAGTATAAAATTAATATTTAAGGGGGGATCCCATACAACAAACGTGTTTTTTTAACCGTTTTTTGCGATAATGGTACGGAACCCTTCGTGCGCGAGTCCGACTCGCACTTGGCCGGTTTTTTTATTTGTTATGGTTTGCTCTTGACTCTAGTCTAGGTTAGAGGTAACAGAGACAAGAGCTTACGCAGAAGAAGCCTGTTCACTCTAACTTTGAAGAGATTCGGGTTGAATGCGTTCGGAAACACAGACGCAGGTAGGTGAGAGCCACTCTTTCGCTGTGCGCATAATGAACGATGTTTGGAAGCGCTTGGTGCGAATTGTTGGAATGGCAACCAGGGAAGTATGGTACCTAGCAGTGCGTCTAGATATCCGATGGTAGAAGGGGACTGGTGGGATATGGACGTGGAGTTCTTGAGCACACTCACCGAAGTACAGTCTGTAGAAGACCTACAAGCAGGCTCATCGCCGCAAGCACCTTGCGTCGATGAGCCAAGCTGTGAAGCGAGGCCATCCACCAGTTCAGCGTCGCCAATGAGCCTCTTAGCTCTGCGTTCCACCGAGTAAAGATGATATTTAACTGAGCCATCCCGAAGGTGGCTGCAATACTCCATGCAAGATCGAACTTGCTCTTTATATAGAGTTAAAACCACAGGCGGAAAGTATCGCTTCACTCTATTTAGAATGCCCAGCCATCAGCTTTATTTTGGCCACAATTTGGGCTTTGTACTCAATGGAGGCGCCGAAGTTGAGATTGGATGTCAACTCCATGCCTGGGATCAGTTACAGGAACAGATGTACCCCGAAAAGTAAGAGGTTGATCGAAACGACTCCTTTCGACCCTACACAATTGCAGTTTTCACGCCAAGTCGCAGGCAGGAGCTTGAGAAGCTAGCTATGTAAAACCAGACGGGCAGGTAGATGCGGCAATAAGGGAAAAAAACAAAGATTCATTCTACCATTTCAAAAAGCAAATCTCTTAATACAATCTTAATTTATTCTCATATAGGTATTAAAATGCCTGTAATCAAGTACAAGCAAGGAACAAGATTATTATAAGAGACCATGAGAAAAATATATCTTAACTAGTTTCAAACAGGTTCGATTCTATTCCAGGAGCTATTAGATTGCAGGGATCGATTTCTATGCCGCATCCAAGTTAAACGCTTTAAGTCGTAAGATGATTACGTCAATTAATTCTTGTCAGTAAAAATTTACGATGCGAGGGAGGATGACGGATGTTGCATTAATTTTAAATGTATTGATCTTGCTCTGTAAGTCAGTATGGAGTCTGGGTAAAAAATGTATCAAGAATAATTTAGGGTTATATTTTTTTTTTGCAATCATACACAATCGAAGCCCATTTTAGACGCTGTAGCGCAAGAATAATCACCATAATCTCACTGCAGGCATACAGGCTTACTCTCTGTGAGAGGGATTGCGCTGTAATACACCACCACTACTATCCCAGTGCGGATGAGTAGATGATAAAAGTCTTCGAATTTTTGGTTCCTTACGATATTGCTTTAACTGTGGCACAGGCCTCAATCGAACTCAAAAATTCTTAAATTGAGAAGTTCGTAAGAGGAAATATGGGTAGAGAGCACCGACTGACTTTCCTTGGCAAAAATTCATTATTAGAGGTTTGGCTCTCGTTTATTTCCTTTACCAATGTTGGACCAATTTAATAGATATCCCATAAACTGGAAAAGTAATATATATACTATGCCTCTATGGTTTCCTTTTTTTTCATTTATATTTATATTTGGGAGCAGTGGTGGCCTAGTGGTATCGGCCGCGACTTACAAGTTGTAGGTGGTGGGTTCGAGCCCAGGCAGGCGCTTTACTTTGTGTAAATTATTTCATCACCACTGCTCTCAAAACGGTGAAGGAAAACATCGTGAGGACACCGGCATGTCTTAGAACCAAAAATTCGAAGACATGTGACATCCACCAACCCGCACTGGGCCCGCGTGGTGGATTACGGCCCATTCCCTCTCACAGAGAGGAGGCCTGTGTCCCAGCAGTGGGAACATTAATAGGCTGATGATGTGTGATGTGTGATGTGATTTATATTTGTATACTGGGCCTCTGTTGACAGCGCAATTTTGAGCATTTTTGAGGGTTCTAATGCTTCTAAAGAAAATGTATTATCAAAAAGGAAAACATAGGGGCATAGTATATATCTTTCATTTTCAGTTTATGGAATATCTTATAATATATTCCATAAACTGAAAATTATTATAGTTTTGAAAATATATTCTTTTCCCTGCTGGTTCCTATCTGTAAATTTTTCAATAGCTATACAAATATGTAAAGCATCCCATCAAAGAATCTTGCGCATTGATTCATTTTATTGACCCGTTAGTGCAAGAGTAAAATGCAGAGTAAAATAATTGTCATTTACATGTACCGCTTAAGTGAATAAGCAGTCTTCATGCATGTTTGTTGTTTAGGTAATTTAATGTCTAAGTGACGGTCACTGCAATGATCCTCGTTATCCCCACTGACGTTGTAATTTTGTTCTTCATATACAGTGTTACTGGTACTACGTATTTCTGGTAGGATATGGTACTGTGCCCAATTTGCAACAGTAAAACTCCCGAGGAAGCTTAGGCTTCCCATGGGTTTCGAGAACATCAAAGAATTACCATTTTTGAAATTAGCCCAGAAACATTTCTTTAAAACAGCAGTTTTCAGACCGAACAAATTTTAAATTGAAAGGTCTTCAATATACCTGAATGCCTACACTTACTTTATATTTTCCTCTTTGTCCTTTAATTTGTGTGTTATCGAAAATAAAAATAAAGAATTAAAAGTACAATAACACATAGAATATCCAACGCGTTATCACGTTTTAGTTTCAGCTATCTTTTGCACGATGCGTCATCTAATTCGTGTCACCGTTCAGCGATTTTAATACGTCATTCGGTTATTAACTCATTATCATCCTGGCCTTTGTTAGTACGGGCTTTTAGTCTACCTACATAGATACTTGTGCACTGATGTGAGTAGCAATCTCCATCTATTTCTAGATCAACTTCTCTTAATTTTTGTTACCTATATCTCGTCTCCTTTAATTAGTCTAAGTAGGTACCTCTTCTTAGTCCTCTTTACCTCTACAATTATCATGAACTATTGTGTATAATCAAGCAACCAAGCTTTCAGCCTTATCTTTGTTCATCTTCTTTTCATCGCTAATAATTCATGGTGAGGTAACACCAAGACAAAGTTTCCACAACTAGCTTGTTTGCAAATTGCATTACATTGTGGGTTACCGAGGTATACAATTATCAATCACTTGATCGTGCTCCGCATTGTAATTAAACTTGCATGCAAGTTGGTCGCAGATGAACACTTGCATGGATGTTGTTTGCAGGTGAAGAAGGACACAAGGCACACGGAATACAAACAAGCAATACTCACAATTATCATCAACATCCTTCCCAGGATCTCCAGCAGGGAATATGTCTTCGAAGTTGCAGACTCTCTTGGGGTACTTGTTGTCCACAGGGAAGACGTCTGCTTCCTCCCCCATGAGGTCGTGTAGTCGGGCGAGGATGAACCCCTCATTGGGGTCCCGCACCCAGACCAGTTGTTTATCCATCGTCATTGTTTACTGGAAAGGAGAGAGGAATTTGGTTAACTTAACGGTTCAACTTAACGTGGGCTTTTTATTGCAGTCATTAGCTAGCATCAGCTTTTACGGACTACACTGCACCTGATCACATGTATTATTATTGTGGTTATAATCAATCTGCCTAGCCTTTTTCCAACTTTATTGGGGTCGCCTTCCAGTCTTATCGGATTCAGCTGAGTACCAGTGTTTTATATGGAGCGACTGCCTATCTGACCTCCACAACCCAGTAACTGGGTAACACGGTACCTCTTGGCAAGACTGGTGTCAGATCTCAAGCTTCTGACTACCCGTAACGACTGTCAAAGATCTTCAAATGACAGCCGGGGCCAATGGCTTAACGTGCTTTCCGAGGCACGGAGGAAACTCGGTATGTTGAAATGGTCACCCATCCACGGACCGACCTCGTCAAGCGTTGTTTAACCTTGATGATCGACCAGTGCGGCTGTTATTATTTAGTCACGAGCGATTGTGGTTATAATATGTTATATTATTACCACTAATTTGCTGGGGTTACTCAGGTTAGAAAGAGTGTACATTTATCCGAGTCTAGAACGATTATAACAAAAAAAAACTGGAGTCCTATACCAATGGGTACGCCTAACCACAGATAATATACCTAACTAAAAAATAATACAAATTGTCAATCACAATATCAACATGGTACAATATTTTTTGTGACTGTTCTTTCCACTTAGAAGGAAGAAATATACATATTTTGTATTTGCGACTAGCATTATCCTCATACCTATTATTAAAGCTTTTATTTATAATTTGCTATCATCGGCGAGTGGCACGAGATATGGCAGTGATGATACAGTCACGCGTTTTCCCAGTAGGCACTAGATACAATGGATTAAATATAAATTTGCTGTTTATATTTTTTGTTGTTTTAAAGTCAAAATCTACAAGTCCGTGATTAGACCTGTCGTACTGTATTGTATGGATCAGAATGTTGGGATGCGAAAATGATGTTTGAAAAGAGATTGCATTTTGCAGAGATGAGAATGTTGAGATAGATTGTGCAGAGTGACGAGAATATATAAAGTGAGAAATGAGTATATTAGAGGAAGTTTAAAAGTGGTGCCAGTGACAGAATAGTTGAAAGAAAACCGTTTGTCCTGGTATAGTCATGTGCTGAGGAGGGATGAAACGCATGTTACTAAAATAGTTATGAATATAAATGTAAATGGATGGAAAGGGCGGGGACGGCCAAAGAAAAGATGGATGGACTGTGTGAAGAGTGAGATAAAAGAAAAGAGAGTCAGTATAGCGCAGCGTGACGGATGACAGGACGAAATAGAAGGAGAAAACGTGTTGCGCTGACCCCAAGTAACATGGGACCAGGTCAGAATGATGAAGAAGACAGGTGTTTTAAAGTCTATCAAGTTATACAGAAATCTAAAGGAAAAATAAACAGTTTTCCTTAACTTTAACAAAATCATAACGTCATCATATTCTTAAAAATATATAATCTAAACAACTGACTCAGTCTCATCTCAAATCACAACGATAATATTAATCTCATTCTTTTAGCGTATGAGGACTACTGCACTGCACGTCTGTCAAGGTTCCTTATACCGCACATCGTACAAAGAAACCCTCATAAAATATTAATTAACCAATCTTCATAATTGACAGAGCATCTGCAACTTGTGCATTCATCACACGAGCACACTCCCATAACGCGATAATTATAACTGGTACTAGGAAGCATTTAGACGGACATGATAACAACAATTACATAAGTAAACATGATGCTGTACATCATAATTGCTATAATTCCATGAACATAAACCATAACGTAAACTAAGAATATCATTAACTCACTTTCGGAGCAGCAACGCGTATATACTGTAACACTTTCATATATACAGTGTTACGTAATTGGTTTTATAGTAAAAAAAAAAATAACAATGGTTGCGCGGCTGTTCCGCTGGATGACGCCCGGAAGCAAAAAATTGTTCTATCTATCACAATATTTAAATAGAGTAGTGAAACGACCGAGAATGACCTAACACGCTGGAGTGGTACGTGGTAGCTTGGACACGAGAGGTATTACGAAAACTGAACATAGCTTAGATAAAGTACCTATAGATTAAGCACTGGCGTGGCCACACATGAGACAGCAATAGTTAGTTCTGGTGTTACAACAAGAACGATAACACTACAACCCACCATCGCACTGACACTTATTATCTATAAATAACCCAAATTCCTTGTCTCAATTACACATAATACCACGAAATCATAGAAAATCAAACAAAACCGAGTTTGTTTGTCAAACCTGCCATTGTATTAGAGTTTGACAAATTACAGAAACCGGCCACGGTGACAAAGACAAAAAATAATCTTTTGTCCTTATTATTTACATGGAGCTGCCAATTAGCCATCTCGCTCTATCAATCAAGCTCATTTTAAGGCTTAATCTATAGGTACTTTATCTAAGGAACATAGAATCATGAAAACTAAAAGAAGATCCCTCAAAGCCTCTTTGGTCATCAACTGCCTACTCTGCCCAACTATGTTAGGAACTTGGGGTAGGCTTCCAGTTTTACCAGATTCAGCTGAATAACTGTATTCTACATGAAGCAAGTTCATTTGATATACAAAGAAAGAAAACATTTGAATAAGGATGAGGCCTGGATGTACCATTCCAAGAGCCGTTACATTCTAATCTAATGAATATAACTAACAAAGTTACTAAGTAGATGAGGGCTGGTATGTTTGTGTAGCCCTCGACAGTTTGGGAAACACCTCTGCTAAAGGATACTTGACCGTATTGGAATGTAAGTAATATCAGCAAAAAAAACGTTAGTAAAGTTAATATCAGTTCGGTATTAGAATTATAAATAACCGAAAAAAAAGCTAAACGGCTCACAGCATTTGCAAAAATATAATCCGAAATTAACCTTTTGAAACTATTTAGTTGACGCCCAAGAGAGCCATGACCAATGAAAAAGATAGAAGTGGTCATGTTACGTGTACTGGCCTCGGATCTCAGCGATTCTGTAAAACCAAAATTAGTACAAGTACATAACCGCTACTTCTTTCACGTTTGTTTTATTACTATGACTACGTCAATCAATAAAAACGCAGACAAAGTTGATAATATGCAAGAAATTAAAGAGTCACAAAACTTAAGTGCAACCAAAGGATTTAAAGAATCGAGATGTTGGACCGTTATAAGAAAAAAGTCCAGAAGTTATGATGACACTGATCCGGCATGAAATAGGCTTTACAACGGTGAAAGGATTATACGAATCGGTCGAGTAACTTTTTAGATTAGTTCAACGGAACTAAATTACACAAGACCTTTTTTTTATTATTTTGTTTACTCTTAAATGTTCAATTGCATCTCAGGTAGTGTAAACATTTCGCTTTCACGTAAAAGCTATACATAAGATAGAGGTCTACTCGTTATAAAACTGTTCACTGTTGTTATGATCTTAATAATTCTGCAATAACTTACTAGAATCAAACATCACTTCATTCAATTCCACCTAGTTGGAAAGGTACTGATGTTCGTGGAAGATAAAAGCACAAGGTACTGATAGCAAATCCAGATCAAAAGTGATCGTTTTTTGACGGTCATAGATATCAGAAAGGGAGCATCGAACTGTGAAATGATATTCTTGAAATTTCAACGGTTTCATGCTTTTATTCTTCAAAATCTATTGGAACAAACACATTTAAAACGAAATTGAATTAATGTGACGAGTACTAAGCTGGATCGGAGGAGCTACTAATTTCCAACCTTATGCAGTTCTCATAGAGAGGATTTTAATAGGTCAGTAACACATAGATTTATACACGGTGAAAGTCAGATAAAATTAATCCAGCTTATCGGAAATGATGAAATAGATAACCGTTTGGTGGCGTCGCCCGTGACGTTTTGTGTCAAAACTGAAGGGGCATTAACCAAAGAGTTTGTGTTGCAAGAGAGGCATATAAGAACTGCTTTTAGTTGCAATGCGGTCGTTTAACGGAAGATCGCACTTAAGAAAAATTGCATGTTGCGTATAATGGCGAATGTAACTGGGGAGCTAATGACTGACTTATTTATGTCTTGAGTGGGGAGATACTTGGACCAGATTGAATGTTTTTTAAATCTGAATATTTTCTATAAGGTGATAGTGCTACCTTGTAAACACTGATGAACTCAGTTGTTATTCTATACATTAACATAACATTTTCTTTCATCCCTTGTGACAGCCAATTTATCGACTCTAAACGCAGTTTACGCAAGTTGTATAGTTTCGAGAGAAATGAGGAACTTAACTGGTAAACAATGGGGTATGTTGATGAATGATACTACATATTTTTTCATAGAAGTAGTACACGACTGCACGAGCATAATTTATGTCACGCATGTCGGTGGAGTAATCGATAGACACAATTTATCATAATTAGCCCACATGTCTATTGGATGAATAAGAGACAAAGGAAGCAGCCGAATGAGATAAACCAAGGATAGAAACAAAATGGCGTGCGATTGGAGAGCAGTGGACTGCTATAGACTGATTATTACTTGAAATACAATGAAAAGCAGAAGTAGTAGAAACAGGAAAACGAGAATTAAACTAGATTGCTATTACTGGCCAGTGCTATAGCAATAATCTGCTTTATAGAAAATCTTACTAAATATTATAAATTTGAAAGTTTGGATGGATGTGTATGTTTGTTGATCAATCACGCCAGAACGGCTGAACGGATCTCGATGAATTTTGACACAGATATAGATTATAGTCTGGAATGGCACCGGTATAGGTATAATGTTGCCTTGGGATGAAAAAACAATTTTTACGCGGGCGAAGCCGCTGGAATAAGCTAGTATGATCTATATAGGGTGGGTGCACCAGTGCCACACCAGGAACCAGTAGTACACCATTTCAATCTTTTAATCGAAATATTAACCTTTTGTTGAATTTCCCGCAACTTTTTTTACGTTTGGTAGCCCTGCCGTACCTCTAACATTCATGTAAGCATAGATAAAACAGATGTACACGCCATCTACATCAGTAAAAACACAAAATCCGAAATGACAATCATTCACTTCGTTCCGGGCGGCCATTTTAGTAAGCACGCGTACGACGGTAAGATTTTTAATCCTTTTATATCTTGGTTTAAATCAATCATTGTAACCTAATGTGCAATTAACTGCATAGTAAAATGCATAAAGCAATAATATTACTTCTTATTTCATTAGAAAATGCTGATTTAAATCATTGGTTGTCATTGGTAAACTAATGGAACACGAATTCAATGATGTTCTAGTATTATTCCATTTGGTCTACGACTGGTGATTGAACCATTTTAATTATTTTTTACTTTTTCTTTTACATTTATACTCACTTAAAATACTGCAATAAATTATAATAATAAACTCCTAAAAAAATCTCAATATTCCAGTTGTAGACCAGTGGTTTGTTACTGGTAACATCTATACTACGAGTTTGTTACAGTTGTAGACCAGTGGTTTGTTACTGGTAACATCTATACTCTGAGTTTGTTCCAGTAATTGGCCACGTACACTTTTTTATAGATACAATGTCACAGAAAAGAACATTTTTCAAATATAAGGAGGAAGATAGCCTAAAAGCGATGGACGAGACAAGTAATTGCGCAAAAAATATGCATAAATAAATAAAAAAATAATATGTAAAAAAAGGCCTTCGCACGCCTTTCAAAGGACCGAGAACCCCAGGGTCCTGTAGCATTAAAGTATTACATGAAACTTGTACCCTGATTAAAAGTTGTGATGATTATTAAGTACAGAACTTAATTAAATTAATTAGTATCAATAATAAAATTATATTACATTAAAAACATTCGTTTTATTTACTGGTTCACTATTGGCACATTGTCTAGTCTATTACTGGTACAATCTGGTCCACCTTAGGCACATTGCGACTTTCCACATTAATTTTTAAATAAAAAAAAACTTAATTATTATTAAGAAAATCGGATTAAGCTACATGATTCTATGGTAGATAAGGAGTATGATGTTTTTTTTTTGCAAAGATTGATGCAATAATTGAGTCACAGCAATTTTTTTTTATTCAAAATGTTGCTTAATCGGTTTGTTACTGGTGCACCCACCCTATATCAGAATTATGAAACATACGATAGAACCAGTTTTACCTGATGGTAACAGGTAAATACAAGATAAGAGATGCCTACGCAAATTCGTCAATATTGATGTTATGGGAACGAAAACCAAGGAAACTGCAGTGTGTAAGAGCAAAACGATAGCGATTTTTAGATACAGAAGTTTTAGAGTTTTTGGCGGATTTATTAGAAATAAGTGCATTTGACAAACAGCCAGCGATTAGCAAACAATTGTGTAGGACCTACCATACCCACACTGTAGGTAATTCCGACTTTTATGACATAAAGCGTTTGATCGCGCGGTAATGATGGAAGTCTGTGAAGTATTGGCTTGAAGGTTTTTACGGATAAAAAATAAACCGAAGAGAACAATATTTTAATAAGATTTACAAACGAAAACCAAGAAAAAAGTAAGTACATAATTTACAGAAAAGTGAAACTGAATCTATATTTGGTCATGGAATTTCCCTTCGTAAAACCACAGCCGTTCCGTCAGAGGCTCAGAAAATTATTCAAAACCATCAGAAGAAAAGCGCAAAACGTATGAATAAACACAATGCGATAGCGTAAATAAACGGATGCAAATTATGCAGCCCAACGAGATAAAACGAACAAGAAAAGCGTACGAAAGCGTGGTTTTGACTGTCACGGGAAAGAATCGAGGTCAAACCACGGTCTGGTACGAGAGGTTTGTACAAACGGGCTCACGGAACTTTTGGAACCTTTAACGACTGCACTGTCTATTCATACAATAATCAATGCTAATAAATCTTTGACGCACATTGAAGATACAATTACATATTTTAATTAATGTCTTAGGATTAAACCTTTAAGACGTATTGATTACATTACAGACTATCGTGATAAAGCCATACGATTAGGCGTTTTTTTTTTATATGCTCGCGCTTGACCACTATCTCACATGATGGTAAGCGAAGATATGGTCGACGGTGAAACACGCTTGCCTAGAAATAACCTATTCACTCATGACTTAAAGACCCTTAGAACTTAACACTATAAAGGTTGTTAAGGATACAGTTTATCAACCTACTAACCTCAGTGACATGAATGAAGAATTCTGTAGCGAGGAAAAACACTCACTGAACACAAACAAAAAAAAAATAAAGGATGCGGGCACTGAAACAAAACAGCAACTTCGTACACTTTATAACGAAAACTACCACAACCCAATCAGAATCTTCTTCGACTTTGCAAAAGGTTTCGGTAATCTTATCGATTCGATATCGAACAATATCTGTCGGTGCGATACGTGGTAACATGTAAGCGACTGCAATCAATTCAATGATCATTGTATTATAATAATCGTCGGCAAGATGTAATAACTGTAAAATTATGAATTGTATAGTTCACGTCTTGGCCTTTCTAGAAAGTTTTCCATGTCTGTACTTATATCGTTCTTGAAAGGTGGCTGCTTGTTTCCAAGGTCTCCTTTATTAATATTATCTGTAGTGACTCATACATGTGTCTACATCTGTTTTAATAACACTTGTAATCAATAGAACAGACGTTTGGGTCGAATATGTTCTTTAAGGTTGAATCCTTCACCGATGTCTGTTTATTTTCGACGTCACTTCACGAGTTAATTAATCATTTGTCATGGTTGTTATTCAGTAACATCTTCGTTAGTTCATTATTCATTTGTCACACATTATACCTTGTCCAGGAATTCTCATCTACAGATAGTTCGATATATTCCATTCTAATACCACTGGTATTTCAACACTTCACATTTCTCTTTCATTCTCATCATATCATCATCATCATTTCTCTCATTTTTCATATTTTTTTTTTTCACATTTGGTTTTCACTGGTATATATTTGGTTTTTTGGTGGTCAACTCATATTTATTTTCTATACCGAATGGATACCACTCTTTAAATAATTAAATTTAATGTGCGAGCGAAAACAACCAACAACAACTTGAATTAGGTACAGTCAGCACAGTCAAACCTAATCAAATGAATAGGTTTTTTGATATTTTTTTGTGAACAGTGAACCTGCGAGTTGATTTTCTGAGATATTTTGTATTTTTTTGACTGTAAGTAAATTGTTCTTGTTTTGATGTAGTTGCAAAAAAAAATATTATTCAGGTAAAAGGAGGAACTAACATTTTTAATTAAGTTGATTATTATTTTTTTTTTATTGATCTAGACGTTTTCTAACTTAATTTTATTATTTTGGATTTAACTGCTTTTTTTTCAATTAAAGGTCTTATAATTACATACAAAGCATTTTGTAACAAAGTCAAATATATTTATTTCAACTAGGCCAATAAGCGGCACTTTTGAACGTCAATAATTAAAAATAAAAATTTTCAACTTATAAAAATTGATTCCGTGCATTCGGAAAACTAGCTTACTCTTTTTTTTATTTTGGTGTTTTACAATATTTACGTAAGTACATACATTAATAACTTCATATATTATTATGTGAGGACGATGCACCCAGAATAGCACTACACACTATACTACGTACAGGTATAAAGTAATAAAAGCATTAACAGGTAAATTCATTAATTTAATAAATGGTTCTCAGATACTTACAAATATTGCAAACATAGATAAAATACCTAATTCAACAACAACGGAACAGTGTGTGAGTCAATTATTAAGAAATAATAAAAAATATACGATAACTATGAATAGGAACCAATAACCATGGTATCCGTTCGGAATACAAAACAAATATGATTTTAAACAAATATATATTATTAGTTCTTGGTATTAGAACGGAATAAATCGGAGGTTCACGGTTCAGTGCTGTTACATGTTTGATTTTTCCATTAAATTTTTGCCTGCATTCAGTTCACACATTTCAATGCGACAATACAGTTACGCATTGTGTGTACCATTGTCAATTGGGTATTGTACAAACAATAATGTCCGAAATCTCCCGGCGTTCTGTAGTACAAGACGCAAAACGATGTGAATCGTACATTGTTCTCCCAACAATGACCCGAATGCATTCTTTAGCAGAACTGCGTTGCATGTTCACATGAACTGATAATTATCTTGCTTTAACCTTGATACTTTAAACCTATAATAAGAATTGAAGCTAAGTGAACTCGTAATAAGCCTTAATTGCTATTTCAAACACAGTCATAATACGTTTAAAATCTTAGGATACTTAGATTGAATCAGATCAGAAGGTCGTTGATCTAAATTATAACGCACTGATTAACAGAAGCAGAACTAACTTTTAGCAAAGGTTTTACATTCATTAACCTTATTGTTAGACATAACTCTCCAATGGGCACTTTGTTCTTCCAATGGATAAGTAGTCGTCGTCGTTCATATTTCAGTTCAATTAATTTTCAGAGTGGAGCGAGAGTTATGGATGATAAAAAAATCTTCATACTCACTATAAAACCAGTCGGCAAAGAGTTCACCCAAACCATGTACAAACAAACAAAGCATATCTAAGCAACAAGATTTGCTAAAACGCTTATCTTCACCATATCTGCGGCGTCGGGTCGAACACCTTATTAAGCAGTGTTGTCGATAATTATAGTAAAACCAACAGTACCATCAATCATCGCAATGACCTTTCGTATTTTTGGACCATTTGTATTACAATAGTTCTCAAAACCAATCTTCGAAGATCTTCAAATAACCCTAGCCGTTATAATCGCTACCTTATTGTCTACTGTTACAGCTCAAAACGCCTTGAACTTTCAAGTTCATGGGTGTGAATATTTCTGGTCGTAGTGACCTCGCAACCTCAATCTGTGCCCTTTTCAGAAAATTGATCCGGTAGACCGCACCTCCCTACTTTCCTATGTCAACTGCTGTTAATGATGTCCAACAGACAGCTATTCTGGGATATAACTGGGACAAAGTACTAAAGGTTAAGGGAGGGGTGAGTTTAATGTCTTTCTTTGTAAAGCTATAAATACTTCTGCAGAAAACCGTCAAACACGTTAAGTTTGAGCAAGTTTGAATCTTTATGTCGCATCGCATGTTTTAAACTTTTTAACAATAAAATCAAGTTTCTCTTGGTCATCACAGACAAGGGTGAAGGAAAACATCGTGAGGAAACCTGGACTTATATAGCTAATGTAAGTCTGAAATAGCCAAGTCAGAGGCCTGTGGGGTTCCCAGATGCGGCTTATTCAACTCTGACACCAGCGGTGTCCACATCCTCACACGAAAAAGAAAGAAGAACAAAAAAATCAAACCGACTTCCAAAACAAAACACTACAAAACGAAAATAACTTTCTTTTTCGAAGTTAGTGTCGAAAAACGGAAAACAATAGGTACCAAAAACACCGACCACGGTTTTCTTTTTTACACGACTGCCGAAGGAGGGTAATGTGTTTATCAGTCTATGTATGTATGTTTGTTCCTATGTGGCGTTCTAGAGACCAAACGCTTGGCCGATTTTGATGATTCTTACGTCAATCGATTCGTCTTAATCCTGCGAGTGTCACTGGCTACATTAAAATTGAAAAAAAAAAAACAAAAATGGCGGATTTTGTGGGGAAAAAACTTTTTTTCTTCCAAACCCATCGTGGGGGTATCAAAATAAAGGGTTTTAAAAGGCGATTTCAAAAATATATAACACTTATATGTTTAAATAAAACTAATTCTAAAAAAATAACTAAAATGTTGTAAATAAAAAAAGTTAATTAAAAAAATCAAAAAACCCGACTGCTTAAAAAGCAAACTAAAAAGACGTAAACAAGAAGAAAATCATGATGTGCAGTCGGAGGATACATCTGGTTTTGGTCCGCCAGCTCGCGAATATATTCAGCAGTCGGGTTTTTTAATTAACTTTTGTTTAACATTTTTTATGTATCTTTTTTAGTTTTGGTAGGTAGTACATCCAATTACCATGAGTACCATTTATAGCCAAAGTACATCTCATGAAGATTCCAATAAGCCCAAACACGACTAGGACACATTGTATTATTTCGGAGTTTCAGTGCCTACCTTCCGGCTTCATCATCAGATCAGTTCAATGTTACCATTTTCATCAGTACCATTTATTTATAAGTATTTGCTATGACTGACTGTTGACTGACATAGTTAACTGACTATGATGAAAGTCAGTTAACTATGCCAGATATATTATACCCGTGACATACTTAGCATTAAGGAGGTGTGTGGTGTCCTTCATCAGTTCCACTTCGCCAAATGATACTTTCTGAGAGCAAATGTTTCGCATTGTTGATAAAATACCAAAATCACTATAAATGTATGCCTGTAATATTAATTACCCTTCCAAAAAAAAGTTTAATTTTCCAAATCGGTCCAGGCGTCTTTGAGTAATCAGGTAATATAAATAAAAAAAGATTCCGATGAATTGAGAACCTCCTCCTTTTTTTGAAGTCGCATAAAAATAAAACAATCTCGTCAGTCGTATGAATTTTTCTCCTTGCAATCTCAAGAATATTTTTCGTAGCAACATTTCAAATACAAACTACAGTGCAAAACTGGCATGAGAACAGACTCACCCCATAAGTAAAACATGTTTGAATAAAGAATAATGTTTTGAGAACTTCATGTGCAATGAAAATCCCAAAGCAAATACTACACTGTAAAAGGTGTTCAAAGCAATTTAATGTTTCGCAGGCCAAGTTTCGTAACAACAGTCTTGGTCGAAACAAAGCAAGTTGATAATGCGGTGTACAAACAAACAGAAAAGCAAACAGACATAATTGTACGTAGCGGTGGAATTTTGTAATCAATTCAAACTGTTTATTAGTATTTCGAAGGCAGGCGATATCCATTTCCCAGGAAGCATTAAAAACAATTTAATAGAAGATAATACTAGTTCGGTAATAGCTAGTTAACTTATAAATCATTTATTGCATTAAAATAACAAACATATCAAAGGTTTTATGCAATAAATGATAGTTAATAATTATTTTAAAAAAACAAGTGTTATTCCATTTGCATTGTTTTCAAAGTAAAGTCTACCTATACTAATGACGCGTATAGAAATACTAAGAACGCCACGACAATATGGATCGTTTATGAGATATGTATATGTTTTTAAAGCAAACATAAAAATACAAAAACAGTATTAATAACAAACTTACAGCAAATACAAAGGTAAAACAAAAACACAATCAACAGAATCACACAAACACATCAGAATCTGACAAAAACATTACTAATAACAAACTTATAGCAAATTATGCAAAGATAAAAAAAATACGTTAGCGGCAGAATCTGACAAAGACATTTTGGTAGACTCTGCTAAAAACTCAAGTGAAAATAAATGAATGTCAATGAAGTTGATCATAAAGAAGCTGTCGAACGGAAAGAGAGTAAAACAAAGAAACACAAGGATTAAATCATACTGTCAATACCGCCGAGACGTACTCGACAGATACGAAACTAGAAAGTAAGCCTGCTTCAGATGACAAGACTCATAGATATTATGTAGAATTGACCAATGGCTTCTAGAGACTTGAAGAAGTATCGGATTATTTCAAAGATATGAACAGTCCCAAACTTGACAGAGTTGTGAGATTCACTGGTATCTGAATCTGCCCTATCATCATCGTCGTTAAAGACGTCCTTGACTGAACATAGGCCGCCCCCAAGTACCGCCACCTGGAGCGGTCCAGAGCGTGTCGTATCCAGCGGAATCCCGAAACCTTAACCAGTTCATCGGTCCTCCTAGTGGGGATCTGCCCCAAACATATGTAGCTATATAATTAGTAAAGAGCAACAATAATAAGTTTATTTATTTATTTATCGTGCACTGTGTCGTGCACTGGAGTCTTCTGCTTCGTCATAATTCATACTATTTATGTGGAAATTGTCACGAGTGGCTGCTACCGTGACTCAGAGCGGTGCAGAGCTAAATTGCTATTAGCCGACCTCCGGGGTCGGGTTGCGATTTGCCCGCTACTTATCTCGTGACGAAAATTGATCTGAATTACTTCTGGCAAATTAATGCCTGTAATTTGTTTTGCTTTTACTTGCATTATTTTGGAAATTTTCTGATCATTGATCACGATCTCATTTTTTCCCCCAACGGAAAAAGAGGGGTGTTATAAATTTGGTGTGACCTGTGTGTTTGTGTGTGGCTGTGTCATCTTAGCTCCTAAACAGATGAACCGATTTTGATTTCGACTATAACGAGAGTGTTTATAATTTTACTTGTTCTAATGAGAAATGAACCTTCTAATCATTCAGCCTTTTCTTATTATTAAAGAGATTGGATTTTAATTTTACGTAGAACTTTAAGAATCTTAATTTTACGATTTGTATGTGCATGCACAAAAGGCTACGTATTTAGCTGATTACTCAAAGGATGACTTGACTGCACAAGTCAAGAGACTTTAAACTGTGTAATTTTCAAATCAAGGCGAATTTATTTAATACAAATGAAAAATTTACAAACCAGACTACAATTAGTTACTCTTTTATCTTATCGCTGCCAAGGATAAGAAACAATGAAATTCTCGAAGATATGAGTTTCCATATTAATCAGTTTAAACCGACACAGACCAACATATTTCAAATTACATAGACATGTGGAACAAGTAACTTATATAATAAACAAGATAAAATTACGTACGAGGAAATGATAGAAAACTTTCGACATTTTAAGAGAATGCGGTGGCACAGTGAAAATCATGTCTGCCGGCTTGCTGAGATAAAATCGGGCACGCGTGGTTGGAACGATGAACACTCCGATAGTGTATAGATCGTAAAGTTGTATTGTGTAGGTGTCAGTACATTATTGAACACCTGACTTAAAATGTGCCAAGCAAACCGGAATCCGTTCAACACCCACATCAGAAAGAGATGCTAAGTGCTGATATAATCAAGATATACATAGAAGCAGAAGTAATGCACTCCGCAATTAACTTTACATTGAATACAAAAGAAACGGTTCGAGCAGGAAAACTTGGTCACGATAAGCATAAGAAAACACGGTTTGATAAAAATATGACGTAATGCAACGTCACTGGCTATACAAAGGTTAATCGACAAAAAGGCTGTTGACGTGAAGCAAGCAAATGCAACATGCGTTATGCAAAACAATTACCAACCAGTCTACAGTGATTTATGGGAGTAGTTCCAAACAGGCAACTTTGGAAACGCAATTTACACGCACACTGTTGCTAATGCTATAACTACTATTACGAAATAAAATTTAATTTCCATCACGCAAGACGGCTCCACCATCACTTGACGTAACTTGTGGGTAAAAAAAGCAACGTGCGAACATTAGTCATAGAGTTCCCTCAATGCCAAGGTTGGACCAGCGCCGCCGGTTTTGGTAACGTCTAAAGAAACTGGTTCCACGCAAAGTCGGTCAGTTGGACCTACTGTACCGACAGCAAGCGGTAAATGTAACGTTCGAAGAATCCCACATTTATTGCAATCGCTGTTGAGCGGTCACTTAAAACGGTTAAGCATAATATCCGAGATCGAAAATGCAGTTTGAACGGTGCCTTAATGCCTTCGATCGCAGAATCCAAGCCCACACAAATGGTAACCCAGACACTGATGTCAATTGAAATGCAAATTGCAGAGGCCGTGTGGAGAATACTATTAAGTGATATTCTGAATATCAGCATCAGACTATAGGCGAAAGTCTAACTACACGAGCAAAATGTAATTTGCCTAGATGAATAAAGGAAAGTAGGTTCTATAAATCACATTATGCTGCGTAAAAGCTGATCGATCTTATTCATACATGCTACATTTTCCCCTCATTAAATAGAAATTCCAAAAGGTAAACCGTCATCCTGTTATGACGAGAATTTAAATACGAATGACTGGTCTTGAAATAGTGGTCGTACATAGCTAGTCGGTAAGGGGATTTTGAGCGACATAACAAATGGGATTGTAGCGTGTATTATAGTGGGGCAGGTTGCGAATAAAAATGAAATGCATAATTACGACAGTACGGACGTACATATTCGAGATACGTGAACTGATACACACAAACCAGTCCACCGGCGGCATGGAACGGATTTAGTATTTCCGCTTGCAATTTTAAATACGAGATCATTCCTGTTTGGAAGTAGTAATTTATGTAATGAACCTGAAGCTAAAGGTGTGATTTAAAACAGGATTGAGGATGTTGAAGATATTCTTAAGACGTAAGAAGGCGCGAGATGAGTGTAGTTTAAACGGACTTGAAAGATGAAGATTTGCAGGGGGATTCGTAAAAATCACTCTGTGAGGCCCGAGTGGAGAGAAGTGGTGGCCCAGTGGTAGCGGCTGCGACTTACAAGTTGTAGGTCGTGAGTTCGAACCCAGGCAGGCGCTTTACTTTGTGTAAATTATTTCATCACCATCACCACTTCTCTCAAAACGAAGGAAAATATCGTGAGGAAACCGGCATGTCCTAGAACCAAAAATTCGAAAACATCCACTAATCCGCCCTGGGCCCGCGTGGTGTATTACGGCCCATTCCCTCGCACATAGAGGAAGCCTGTGTCCCAGCAGTAGGAACTAGGGGCCTGCAATGTCTACCTTAGCGGTAGACACAGCTTCATCTTGCAGTACACACAAGCGCACAAGCCTCACAAGCGTCATAATTTAAGCATTTACTTGTCTTACTGAGACCGTTACGGTAGATCAACTCTGATTGTTAATTCCAATGAACAATATGGTAGAAAAACACACCCGTGTAATGACAAAATTTTTGGTCAAGGTTTCTTAAACAAATTCAATTTGAGTAAATTTTTGTTTGTTAATTTCTTCATGATTATTAGTTCCACTCGGTTGCCATACTTGCCATGCCGTACTAATGATGCGGGCAGTATTTACCTATAATGAGTATAAGTTGGGCACTTGCAATCGCCAGACTAGTCGAAAAATGAAAACCCGTTACGAAATAATTGTATAATAATGACACAAATTACTCCAATTAAAATAATATCAGTAGTAACGGTAGTCTACGCGGTTTCGAAGAGATAACTGATGATGAAATAAATGTTGATGTGATTTGCTACAAATGCTGTTATAATGTTAAGGTTCTTTGATCTAACATGATTCACAAACAAGAAATATGTTACGTTCTTAAAATTGAAGGTTAATTAGTAACATAATCAATTATAATTAAGCCAGTAACACTTGTAAAAGAACAAACTGTGACAAACAACTATGACAAACATCAAGCCTTTGTTCCAAAAAGTATGACTAAAGATGCATTTTCATTAAATGATCAAGACGCTAGTGGTTCCCACGAGAAACAACAGTTACTGACAACCGCAGTGGCTAGTATAAAATTGCAATATGAAAATAATGGCATCAACGTTGATCTTGAAGTCAAAGAAAACATAGAATGTGTTTGAAGACTGGATTGCTTGTCATTACACGTATTATTGCAAAAACTATCAGCTAAGAAAGATACATACATTTGCACTATTATGAAGCATATATAGTCTAAGAACACTAACACAAGTAAATGTAAAACAGACTTAATAAATAATGCTATAGTAGATATTTAACCTACTAGACTACCATCGACAAGATAAAAAGAAGAAGTATATCATACATTATATTAGATCCAGATCAACATAGCCATTAAGCACATGCTACTAACAACCAACGTATCAAAGGCAATTGCCAATTACGAATGTCACCACCAATGAGGTCAAGCTGTATCAATACAGTGCAGGTTAACGAATAAATCAGCCTGGGGCGAGCACAGGGCCATATCAATTGATACCCGACTCCCCTAGCAGAATGACGTGGTCGAATTACGGAAAACTGAATGGCGCAGCGCAGTTGAATATAAATAAACTGAGGGGAAGGTTCTGGATGACAGTGAAGTGGGAAACAACTGGTTTTAAAAACTGTACAAGGATAGATTGAATATACTAGATCCAGCTAAGAAAGGCAATGAAATTAAATGTTCTTCAATTCCGTTAGAGAAAGAGGAAATTCAAAATTAATGTTCCTTGTTAACTTTTTAGAAATGCGGTAAAGAAGCGAAAAATATAACAAAGAACAGTTACTATAATGGATACTTATAATAAATATAGGAAGTAACGGTACAGAAACGGAACAACAGATATAATAACCAGAAGACATTATGTAACGGAAACATGATACAACAACATTGCACTGAAAATATGATATAATTTAATAAATAACCAAAACAAAGGAAACTAGGTGAGTGGAGTGACTTGAACGTAAAGTCGTATTATCCGCTTTACATTAACTGTATGTACGTGTGTAATGGAAGTAGTACAATACTGCAATTCTCAGTGACGTAATATAAATTAATTACTCGAATCACGCCAAATCTCAGCTGTTCTGCACGCTACGGTGATTTTAAAAATAGGAAACTGTAACGTTGCTCTACAAGAAATTCTTTGCCGCTAAGATTTATGAAATACCATTTAACAAAAACAAAATACACTCGAGATAAATTGGACGATATTCACGCTAAACATGGACCATTTCCTAGAGATGGAAACAACTAAACTGCAGACGAAACAGCGATTAGTGCGATCGCACGCAAATGCAGTATTCAGAGTAAGAGCTTCTACGATATAAAAGTAATGTTGGGTGCAATTAGTTGCACTGCAACTTAGTTACAGAGTTGCCATTGCGATCGTAAAACGGATACCATCCCGTTAGTGCCAGATAATCAGCTCGACCGGCCGGGGCCCGATACGGTAACGGTAAAAGAGCCTTCGGACAAGAAAGCAAGCTGAATCGCTGTAGCGTAACGTACAGAAGCCTTGCAAGAACGATCGATATCGTATAACGTGGGAATGCTGAATCGTTTGGAGATATTGCAATAACGAGGCAAAATACGAAAACTGATCACACCGCAGCTATCTTGCTTAAAAATTAACACTTTCTAAACAGTAAGGTCGTTACTATCGGAGATTTGTACGCTGATGTTGCTAAATCATCGTTCCGAAGTGGCGATAGCCTCGACGGAGAACTTTACGAGTTGTTTTCAAAGGCTTTCACTACTGATAAGTATCGTAAAATTATATTCATATACTGTGTATATGAAATGAAAAGCAATGAGTAAACGGTTTTTTAAAGACTCCTTAATAAACTTTCTAACTATTATGCAGTTTTGCTTCTACATTCATAACGACGCATATTATCTTGGTGACGTGAATAGGAATGGCTGAACATATTTCTACAATGAGCTGGTAAAAACCTTTTATTTATCTAGCTATAGACTCTCTTTGTTTCAATTTATCATGTCGGACATGTACAGAGAGCTTTAAAAGTGTGACTGACTGTAGCCTCATTTGAGGCCATTGACGACGGCGAGACGGACCAGCCAAACCCACTCGACATTGAATTTTGGGATGCAAGTGGGCTTTAGCACAGCCAAACAATACTTTCTCTTGTTTTAACATTATGCTTATTAGCTATTGTTGGTACAAAACAATACACACGCGTGCGTGATTTTCCCTCTCTGTTACTCTTGGGGACAAGGTAGTGTTGTCCTATTCGGATATCCGTATTTCCGCTGGTATCGGCGCGTGACCAGACCTTCCGTTGTGGGGTGCTGACACGACCGTGACGGACAAACAGTCGCAGTCGTGCTAATGACTGTGACGTCAACATTATATAGAATTAATATTGTTAATAATGTTGTAAACATGCAAAAATTTACATTATTCCGACATCACTTTAATGTTGATGGCAACATTAGAAAAATGTTGCCAAATGTATGACTGAAATGTTTGATTATCCAAAACTGCTTTGGAGACTCAAACATTATAGTCATAACTTCATTTGGCAACATTTTTCAAATGTTTTGTTAAGCAAAGTTTTTGAAATAACGGACTGTAAACCTTGCTGATCACAATTCTACATTTGATTAGCCACTTCATTCCATTTGAAAAATAACAGGTTCCTCATCATCTAAGCATCCGCAGAAGAATTTAAAAGTAAATTAAACATAGGACATACCGGAGATTGTCAGACAGCACAAGTATTATTGTGGTCCAGACATCTCGTTACAATTCTGATGAATCACTGGTGATTGTCAATTTAGAAACTAGCTTAATTATCTTGATTGATTATTGTAGCTTTCTTCTCTATTGTATGACAAGACAACTATTACTAAGCAGGATCCAACAAAAATATTAGTCTTGCAATGGGCTTAACGAGCGATTTAGAAACAAATGCAGTCTTGCAAAGCCTGGCAAAAACTATCACTCGTTTCACGACTTAGATTATCTTCAAAGATATTGCTATTGTTATCCATCACTCTCTTTACATTACGCCGTATCAAAGGATCCGACATTTCCGTTTCCAATGAAATACAGCAATAACCATTAAGTTATTGGAAATCATCGATTACTGCCACATTTTATCTCGGTTGATTGTCCTTGATAGCGGTTGCACGAGTCTAGAATAAATTTTGTTACTGCAATTTCAAAGCTGTTTTTGTAGCCATAAGAATGTTTACAGATTACAGCATGTTTTTGGTTCATATAATTGCAGTTTCCTTGAGACTTGCAATATTAGTATTGTTCTATGCAGTCGGCGGATATAACGACACGCTTACGTAAACCATTCTCAATTCTCAATAGGTGTCCAAACGTAGTTATCATTTGTAGGGCAATGTTGGGAGTTTGTGCTAAGCTTTAGCAACGGCTGTGGTTGTAAAAGTTAGATCAATATTAGATGACGTCATCAAATAACAAGGTACGAAGTTACGAACAGGGGAGCGATTTCCCCTCGACATTTAGCTAAAAGGTGAAACGGTAACTTGGCTGTTGCCTACTAAATATTATATTCAGCTAAGTTTGTTGGTTTATTTTATCGTAAATTGCGGAATTTGCTCAAGTCGGAAATCAGATTAGATTTCTAATTACGGTCCTTTGGAATGAGAAATTCTAATATCGTGTCATATCTCCGACAAAACAAAATGTTTTGCAAGCTTACAAGGACGGTATAACTAAACTGATAGGCATTTCTGATTGGCGTTTCTAATTAACTTTTGGATTAAGATAATCATGTTTTATCAGTATCGCCTAATTCAATATGTCGTTGCACTGAAGCTTAGTTATTCGAGCTTCGCATTTTATTAATTCTTCTTTATCAACTGTCTACCGTTATGCCAATTAATTTGTAATCTTCTGTTCGTCTTAGATGGGATCAGAGCGGCATGTCTCTTTCTTCCGAGTACTTTCAGCAGCAATCACTTCAGTATTCACTCCATTTGTAGCCAATTCTTCCTTCACATAGTTCTTCCATCGTATTTTTTTTTTGTTTACGGCCTATCTTTCATCGTACTTTACTTCCTACTGTCAAGCTTCATATCTTTATCTGTCTAGTTAGTGTTATTTAGTACCAGACTTATTGTTTTGAAATATCTTAATTAATCATGAGCGGATACTACTGCCACCTTTGTAAATATTTTACCAAGCTGCAGTTTCATCACTGTCTTTCAGTTTAGAGGTCGAGGTAATAGCAGTATTTTACAGAGTACTTAAAATAATCTTAAGTAGTGAGTAAAATTAGTCTTTGTGTCTTAGTTCTCTGTTATATTTTCAAGGATTAGCGCTAGCACTGGCTGCATTGTCTTATTGCCTTGGGAATATGAACAATTATGTCACTTCCCGTGTGAATGTCATGTGTAGATTAAATTAATTATTTTATCTTCTTATCCAGTTCCTTGAATCGTGTTAAATACTTGCAAAATTCATACTGTGAAATTGATTAGTTCATTTCTGGTTAATCAGGGTGAAATTACTAAACTCAACTGAAGTTAAAAATAGAATTAATTCTGTTTATAATGCGTGTAACGGCTTCCGCTCATTCTAATTTGTGATGGTCAGAGTTTATTCACTCCACTTCTACAGTATTTTGGTCTACATAGATGACTGTTTTTCTTATTTCCTTCATCAGGAACTGCCTCGCTGGTCCAGTAGTCGAAAGCACTACACATGACCCTTATTTCGGGTTTGGCAAGGTATTATTTGGTTATCTGGAATTTCTCAGTAGCTGCTCGGTGGTAGTGGAGAACCTATTACATGGTGAAATGTGGATGTAGGTACTATTAGTTAGGTTGTCCGAAATTTCGGGGCTACAGGCGTGATGTTATGTTATGAATTCAAGTAACTACTGCAAACATAAATCAGGGAAAGTATTTACTGACGTCATCAGCCTTTTGATTTCTTTCTTACGATCGTCTTATCTCCATTCAGGCTAGACCTTACAGTGTTATCTACAACAACACTTTCAAGTTATTTAATAAGTCGGTGATTCTAAAGTTCTGATATAAAACAACTGATAAGTTATAATCTAGGCTAGGTAATTATTACTGTCGCCAAGTTAGATGATAAAAACGCTAATACAAGGTCTGGGAATTAGGAAGTCGTAAGTAACTATGGTAAGAATCAAGAAATATAAAATAGTATTTGGTCGTTCAATTATAAAACAATTTCTGTTATAGAGTAAAATACTAGATAGAGGAAAAAGAAAGTCTAAGAAAGAATCAATTAAGAATGACCCACTTAGTAACAAATCAACCAAACACTTCAGTCCATTGCAGTAGTGCAAAATACTTGTGTTATCTTATCTGAGATTACGTTAGCTAAGACCGAACAACCACACCTTGTTTTAACAAATGAAAGGCGAACATTAACAAAAATACAAAATATTTATTACATTTTAATCAATATAAATTAAATAACATTAAACAAATTACATTTGGCGTCTGCCGCCGAATGAGATGCCGGATTGCTGGCCCTTGTTGGTGCCGTATTGGAGAGAGATGACGTTCTGTCCGGCCTTCAGCTGCTCCTCACTGAACTCACGGACGTTCTTGTCGGCCTCCTTAGGCCCGATTGAAGGCTTACCGAAGTTCCCGGCTTTACGTCCCAAAGACTGCAGGCACACGACGACAGAGTACAGATTCTGCTTCTCCCACAAGTCAATGGTCTGGAAAGTCTCCTGCGGCGGCACTCCCAGCTTCTTCACGGCTTCCAAGAACGCGTTAATGTTCTCCATGCACTTAAACGCCATTGTAGACTGGTTGATCTTCTTCACTGAGCCCTCCTGCAGAGAGTTGACGAGCTTGCATAGCAGGGTCCCGTCTTTCAGAACTTCGTACAGATTCTCGGCTGATCCAGCGGTGTTAGCTGGTTCGCCGGTCAACAGCTTGATCCATTCGAGTGTCTCGTGTGCGATGTCATCGTTGTATTTGCTGTGGATCCTGGCCTGAGCCTCAGCGTTGATGCCAGCTTTACCCGCACGATAGTCGCCCATGTTGGATGTTCACTAGTGTACTGACACGTAGCCACTGAACTCCTTATGATAAGCGTCCTTACAATATCAGGTTGACGATATGTTTGATAGCGATTATCACTGTTCTACGAACGTGTATTGGTGTTTATCACACTGGCGTTATTATCTTGCGACATAAATGATTTATAATTATGATGGCATTTTATACCTGCACGTATATTTTGGAATGTCAGTGCTTCATGCATTTAATGATAAGAACTTCCTGTTTTGAAAATTACTGGGAAATAAATCCAACTTTTAATAGCGAAAGTCGACATTCGTGTCAATGACTTATGTTGTTATAGGATGGCCTCCTGCACATTTCTAAATAGTTATGATAGCCCGAAAAGTGAAATTTGTAGAAAAAAACAGCCTACCTTCTTACGCATCAAGACACGTCTGTAATAACTCCGTATTTTGTAGCCGGTATCGATTAGGTGACTTTTACAAATTTCGAAGAAGACTATGTTAATCAACGGTATTGTTTGGAAGCCTCTGGAATATTACTTACTCATTGGTCATACTTTATCTTGTTGATAAGTCGTACGTAGGTGTTTGCTAGATATCAAACGATAGTCTTGTGATAGAGACTTACAAAAATATTCAAAAAAAAACGTATGGTCTAATGTATTCCATAAATATTTATAAATCGGTGTCTGCCTCTGTCTGTATCTCCGCTTACTTCTTTAAAACCACGCATCGGATTTTGATACGGTTTTTACTTTAAAAAGCGATAAACGAGGAAGGCTTGCGTACATAATTTGCCCCGTGAGCCCGTGAGAAGCCGCGGCCAACGGGTCGCTAGTGATTTACAAATCAATTCTGGTCTAGCAGGTGAAAATCAAGCAGGCTGTACGCCGTCATAAAGTCGACGACATCATTATTATTATACCAATTAGCAATTCCGATATCTACGAAAAGGATAAGCCTATTGCTTTTATTGAACTGTAAACGATATATGCAATATATATGTACAGACTACAAAACAGTTTCGTTATAAAAACTCGTTTTCGTGACTGAGTTTTCGGTCAGAAATTGAGATAAATATTGCGTCCGTTAACTACCAGCATTGTTCTGGCATGCAAATTGAAATTACTATAAGATTCTTCATTGATTCTAATAAGAACCCAGAGTTATAATATAATAGAATATACTTTCAGTACACTAAAAAAAAAATTACACTTTTACAAGATAACTTTTTTCTACAGGTACAAAGGCAACCTTATCGCTGACAGTGATATCTACCTGTGAGTTTTAAAACTAATCAAATCAAGTCAGAAACTAGGTACATACTCAACCGGACCGTTCAAATACTCTATCACTATTTTCCCAATTTCTATACAAAATTACAAAACTAGCCTTGTTGGAAGCCCAGATGTGCCAATTTTGTATTGTGTTTTAGTGTCGGCCACAAAACAATGATCGTGCGGTTGATTGTTCCGAACAAAGACTTGCTATCAACTCTAAAATGATAAAATCATTGATATGATCTTACTAACATAATAATGCTGATAAAGATGAGGTCCGCTTCCTTTTTGCTATTGAATTAGCGAAGCTAATTTTGAATATAACACTGTATTTTTGGGTTGTCATTATAGTGACATCATAGTTGGAAATATTTTATAATTATAGTTGAATTTTAATGTTTATCAACTGAAATAAGTAGGTAGCTGCACTAATGCACTGAAGGGGCAAGGAGGAATATTAATGAAGAACAGATATACTTATTCAAGTAATTGTAAAAAAACAGTTGCAGAATTTTTTAATGCATGGAGGCTTTAAAGAAAGAGTTTTTAAATAAGACTTAATAATACAATGTTAGATAATAAAATTATACATTTTAGACAGACAATTAATTTCTTTTGTGTTTGAGCACATTGATAGCTGCAATTTCCAGGTAGAGTGGAGAAAAGAGGAGCGGAGCCACCCAATCGAATTACATAAAAACTCTGTTATGACGCACAAGCGGAGTTTCAAGTCAAGTTCAAAGACAGCCTAAAAGTGTAGCCTTGCAAAGGGGCTCCTGTCGTACAAAAAAGGATGACCATTATCTTGCTTAGGTCTGGGCAGTGCCCATAAATAAAATAAAAATACCATAAACAACATTTTGCCACCGTTACAGGCACATACAGAATACATCATCCTAGCGACCTCAACATAATAACATTCATCAATATTTAGGTACATAGATGAATTTTTGTTGTATTTAAATGCACAACGGCACTCTGTTGTTTAGGTGTTTTTTTCAGATAAGTAAAAACTTTGTTATCATTTTTATGGCAGTGGAAGTGAATAGAATAAAAGGTTTTTTTATTCGGCTTAATTTTAGAGTAATAGGTAAATGATTATTACAAGCTTTCTGAAGTCAGGGACACAACTATCACCGCTTCTAAAACAAAACTTCATGGCAAATAATTTCACCACAATCTGTAATATTTTTTATCTAGTGTAAATATTCTATGGTCACGACGCTAATTGCGTAGGTGAACAATCAATGAGCTGGCGATAAACAGCCGAAAAAGAATTAGAAACAAAAAACGATCACTTGATAACAATTATTTTTTCCACCCACCTGCATTCTAACTAGATTCTCTCAAGATTACTGAATAAACAGCACAAAAATTACCTACTATCGAGCTATAAATTCGTGATAAGATTGCGACTGAATCAAACAATACATCGGCCAGGTAAAACATACGTATGAAAAACTGAAAACTTGATGTAAACTAAACTTACCAAAACTTTGCGAAGAAATAAATACAACACTTTGCACAGTAATGTGACAATTAATAAATAATATCCATTGTATATTTCACAAGGCACTTCACATTCACAAGTCGAACTTTATTTTATTAGAACCGGCCGCGTCACGAGAATTTGTTAACAGCGCGAGACTGCGAAACAAAAAGTTAGCTACGCTGCCTTTTCCGTTCAGAAATCGCTCTCCGGCGTTCCCCTCCACGTGACAAATGACGTTTGCGGTCATCGCTGATTGGTTGACTCATCTTTGGTAGGGATGGGATACGCATTTATTATGAGTCAGCAGTGAATGTTATCGATAGAAACTATTCCTTACAATAAACAAAATATTGAAGGATTGAAGTTACATTACCAGTCACTATAAAAAAGTACTGCAGGACCAATACTAAAACCGCGTAAGCAAAATCAGCTGTTCTCTACGTTTTGTACATGATTAATTATGTTTTAGAAAGACCAACGGCAGGCTTATTACGTATCTTTTGCAAGAGCAAAACGATAGCGATTTTTGCGCTATCATTGCTCTTCCAAACAAAAGTTTTAGAGTTGTTGGCGGTTTTTAGGGTTCCGTACCCAAAGGGTAAAAACGGGACCCCTATGCGGTCCGTCTGTCTGTCTGTCTGTCACCAGGCTGTATCTCATGAACCGTGATAGCTACACAGTTGAAATTTTCACAGATGATGTATTTCTGTTGCCGCTATAACAACAAATACTAAAAACAGAATAAAATAAATATTTAAGTAGGGCTCCCATACAACAAACGTGTTTTTTTGCCGTTTTTTGCGATAATGGTACGGAACCCTTCGTGCGCGAGTCCAACTCGCACTTGGCCGGTTTTTCTTTTAAATAAATGCCTTTGAAAAACAGCGAGCGATTAGAAAACGATTGTGTAGGACCTACCATACCTACCAGGTAATTCCGACACTTTTATGACATAAAGCGTTTAATCGCTATCGTTATGCTCTTGCAAAAGATACGTAATAAGCCTACCGGTCGATGTGGTGACACTGAGGTTTATGTTTAGCAGGAGAGTTATCTCAGATGAAATGATGATGATGATCACTTGGTTAGCTGAAATAAATAAATTAACATTATGCAAACCGAACATAAAGGTAAACAGCTGTTTTCTTAATATTTTTCAGTGTTCCCTTAAAAAAAGATGAAGTTTTGTTTATATTCATGAGTACTTTTACCTATTTATACTTCTTCTTATTCGTTTCGCTCTTGACAGAGCGGTCGTGGTCACTATGAATTTTGTCCGATCGCTGGTGTTCTTGTCACTCGCCTCACGATCTCTCTCCATTTGGCTCTGTTAGATGAAAGTTTAGCGCATTCATTGACTGGACCTCCTATCGCAGATTTAATTTGGTCGGTCCACCTCATCGGTGATCTCCCGCGTGGCCTGTTACCGTCCACTCTGCCCTGCACCACCAGGCGCTCAATGGATTCGTTATTCCGTCTTGAGACATGGCCAAAGAATTTCAGTATGCGAGACTGTACTATTGCTGATAGACGCTGCTTGATGCCGAGTTCTTGGAGTATGGAGACGTTAGTGCGGAATTCTGTCCAAGAAATGCCAAGCATTCTTCTCCAACACCACATTTCTAGAGCATCTATCTTTTTCCGTTCCAGTTCTCGTAGTGTCCATGTCTCAGCTGCGTACAGAAATATGGGGAAAACAAGCGCACGGACGAGCCTGATCTTAGTGGCTTTCGTTATACTGCGATTCCTCCATATCTTCTTTAACTTATCCATTGCCCCTCTAGCCATCGCCATTTGCCGCTTCACTTCATCCACGCAACTGCCATTGCTTGCAATCATAGCGCCAAGATATATGTAGGACTGAACTACGTCACAGTTGGCAATTTGTGTCACAGGCGACGCGTTATTGTTGCTACGGTCCACAATCATTATTTTGGTCTTGCTCCGGTTGATCTTCAATCCGAATGCAAGACTCACGCGCTCCATCTTAAGGAGAAGTTCCTCCATTTGGTCAGCACTAGTCGCAAACAATGTTGTGTCATCAGCGTAGCGAAGGTTAGCAATTTTGTAGCCGCCAATTGCAACACCATCAGTCCAGTCTTCGAGAGTGATTCGCATAATGAGCTCCGTGTAGATGTTAAACAAAAGTGGCGATACGATACATCCCTGACGGACACCTGCACTGGGATGGAAGCTATCCGAAATGTGGCTATCTGTTCGCACTGATGCAGTCCCTCCTTCGTAGAGTTCTCTAAGAAGGTGCACAAGATGTTTTGGTGTGCCCATTTCCAGTAGCGTCTTCCACAAGGTTGGCCATTTCACGGAGTCAAACGCTTTTGAGAAATCAACAAAGCATATGTAGGTCGGCTTGTTGAATTCTCGTGCCTTCTCGATAACCTGACGGACAATGAAAATTTGCTCCCGAGTTCCTTTTCCCTTCACAAACCCAGCTTGTTCTTGTGCGATTTCTTTCGACAGGTGTGCCTTCAGCCGTTCGTTAAGGATGTGCAGCAATATTTTGCTTGCATGACTGATCAGTGCAATCAGACGGTAATTACTGCACTTTTTGGTGGAACCCTTTTTGTGGAGAGGAATAAAAATAGTGTGAGCCCATTCCTTCGGCCATTTTCCTGCCAACCATATCTTATTGCAGATGATGCTAAAGATCTGCACGCCGCGTTCCCCCAATGCTCGAATGGTCTCAATTGGGATGGTATCAGAACCCGTAGCCTTTCCATTCTTCAAATGCTTAATGGCAGCTCTGACTTCAGATCCAAGAATGTCTGGCTCCAGTGTATCACTCTCAGGTTCTGTAGGTGTAAAGGCTTCCGACTGCGGATCCTCAAACAGCGACCTACAGTAAAATCTCCAAGCCTCAGATATCTGCTCCAGTTCGCTGACCACTTGACCATTACCGTCTTCAATGGCCCAAGTTTTAGATGGGAGCGCTTTAGTTATAAGCCGAATTTTGTGATGCAGGTCTCTCGACTCATATCTACCTGCATGAGCTTCAATTTCCTCACATATATGGCGCAGGTAGGCGTTGTGATCCTGTCTGCATTTCCTTTGGATCTGGGCAGACTTTTCATTACAGGCTTGAACACTTGCACCGGCTGCTTTCATTTTTCGACGCTCCTCAACAAGCGCAAAGGTTCCATCCGTCATCCAGTGTTGCTGTTTGTGTGTCACAGTTGCTGTTTTAGATTCTGAGACCGCCAGCTCTATAAGGGACTTCGCTCTGTTCCAAAGTTCTTCCGGTGGTTCGCTATCAAAATCCGTGTTCGACCATTTAGCCCAATTGTGTTCCACTAGAGACTTGAATTTCGGAATATCTGTCACGTCTAGCCTTCTTCTCTGATTTTCGAGGGCTCTGACAGCCATTAATTTGAGTTTGAACTTTGAGATCAGAAGTTGGTGATCTGATCCGCAGTCAGCGCCAGGTAGTGTATGGGCATTCGTGACAGATGACCTCCACCGCGATCGAACCAGAATATAGTCTATCTGGTTGCGGTATTTTCAATCGGGCGATGTCCAAGTGTATAGCCTTCGAGGGTGGTGTTGGTAGAAGCTGTTTGTAATAACCAGATCATTTTCGGACGCAAATTGAATGAGCCTGTCACCTCTGTCGTTCCGAATACCGAGTCCAAAACTTCCGACGCACTTGCCAAGCTGTTGAGCATTTGCTCCAATTTTTGCGTTGAAATCACCCAGGATGACAAGAAGTTCTCTGTTGGGGATTTTGGCTATGGTGGTTTCCAGTTCGGAGTAGAATCTTTCAATTACCTCGTCACTGGCAGTGCTCGTAGGGGCGTATATCTGTATAAGGTTCAGATTCACTGGCGACGCTTTCAGCTTAATGCTGATTATCCGGTCGCTTACTGGCTCGTAACCTATCACACTATTCCTACGCTGGACGGGAACTAAAAAGGCTACACCGTTCTGGCTGCTTTTTTCGTGGCCTGAGAAATAAACGACGTGGTTGTCAGTTACGAAATGTCCGTTGTTTTTCCAGTGTGTCTCGCTGAGTCCACAGATGTTTATACCGCATCTTTCAACTTCTCTTTCCAGGATGGTGAGTTTGCCGGGACTTAGTAGGCCGCGTACATTCCATGTCCCTATCGCCTGGGTTTGTCGCAGCTTGATGGAGATTCCAGTAGTTGGATTTCCATGGAGAGCCTGGTCTCCTACTACTCCATGGCCGGTAACCAACTTCACACCGTGCGCCCCGGACGCAGCACGGCGCCGGTTGCTAAGCGGCTCGCATGGCGATCGTTCTCTATTTAATGCTACTTTCATGGTGACTGTCTTGGGAATATAATGCAGTGGTTTCCCCTTGCCTTCTGCATCAGTCGTTTTTGAGGCTATTTGGGCCCCAAGGCTGCTGAAACCTCTTCTGCCTGGTAACCCAAGCAGGTGAGTGGTTATACCGCCACAGCTCGGTCGCCATTGCCTCGTTAGTTGTCTAGCAGGGAGCACCACGACAGCTGAAAGGCTGTCGTCTCTGGTTGTCTGTGTGTACAAACTTCCAGAGCGTGCAGGTGAGGTTGACTGGGGCTGACTAGATGTTAAATGCTAACTATTTATACACCTAGTAAATAATAGTTTTAAAAATAAATATTTTGAGTTTGACTTTCACTCCTTTCCTCTTGCTCTTTGATAGGTTCATTATATCGGCATCTACAGTGCGGTAATAGTTATTTATACTACAAGTGCGGAAGGTAGGTGATTTCCGATGAGTGGCATTTTTATTCACGAGCGAGCGAAGCGAGTAAGTGGATAAATCGACACGAGTCGGAAATCATCTTACGTACGTGTATCATACAACATTTTACTATACATTGTGCGAGGAAATAAAAAAGAAATCTGACCAAGCAAAAATTAACAAAATGGCGGGCTTATTCAAGCGCGCTCAGCATATCCACAGATTAACTAAAAGTTCCTCGACCTCAGGCATATCTACTGCGCATGTGCAAATAGCTGTCACGTCGTAACGCAAAAAGGTACGAGTAAAATATACGTTCTGCCAAACATATTTAATGAATATTTAAAATTAACAATTTATTGATCAAAATCTAAATCTAGAGTAATTAAAAACGCCTTTAATGAAGTATTAGTTTTATTTTACCTTTTATATGAATGATAATCTGTATTTAACTAAGTTTTATAACTTTTCTCAAATAATAAAAACTCTATGCGTCGGGCAGACGTTGGAGTAAAAAATTAAAAGAATACAGAAAAGTAAAAAGCACTAGTTAAAAAAGTGACACTTTCCGCACAGTTTGGCTGCTTGGAAAACGCTCTTTTCGAGGATATGCATTGTAAAATACTTTTCAATCATCGATATCGAAAATCGATGGTGGTCTACGTAACTACTGGTTGACATTTTCGATTTTCGAATCGAAGGTTCATGGGTTCGTTCAAAAACGACACACAAAGGACAAAAAAAATAATTTTAGTCTAGTTTCAGTGTCATTCCACTAGATGGAGCTACTCGGATAATGTTATATTTAACCGACTTCAAAAAAAGGAGGAGGTTCTCAATTCGTCGGAATCTTTTATGTTTTTTTTTTTTTATTTGTATATTTTATTTGTTTCGTTAGTAAAGTATAAAATATTATTATGTCCCTCAAAATAGCCAACTTAGGGCTTTTAGCCCCAAATTTAGGGTAAAAAATTCCATGTTAGCATTTTTGTGGGGCCCAAAAAAGTTACGGGCTATTTTGAGGGGCATAAATAATATTTCATGCTTTACTAACGAAACCGATTGTCTCTAGAAATGCTGCAAAGTTTAATCATGTCACGATTCATTTTAAAACGAGATGGTGGATCATTCGTTAAGGTGACACACATTATTAACACCCGACCCGACCCCACGCCACCCGACGCCTGCTGACGCGTTGAAGTAATAATCCATCCCATACATTTAGTATGGTCAGAGACACATAGTCAACACGCCATGTGACGACACGCAATCACACGCGACAACACCCAGTCGGTTTGGATCAGCGTGTTGCCGGGAGAGGGGGAAAACACGCCACCCGACGCTTCGCACACAGTGTGTCTCTAGTAACACCCGACAACACGCGTCAGTCATGATCAGTGGTGCCAACTTAGGGTAATTTACCCTAATTTAGAGTTAAGTTTCATCAGCACGGTAATTTTTAGGGTACAAACTCGGTGGGGTAATTTTTATGTTTATGCTTTAATAGAAATGATTGAGTCAAATTTGTAATGATGGACTTAAGTTTAAATATTTCCTTTGAACCCGCAATTTTCGGGGTTTATTAGTCAAGTATTTGGTATGGTACAAATCCCTAAATAACCAGATTTTTTTTAATGGTTCCAAATATTCTTATAGTAAAACTGGTCTGTAATCTATATATATAAAATGCTTTGTCCTGAATGACTGACTGACGGATCAACGCACAGCCCAAACCGCTGAACGTAGAGACCTGAAACTTGAAATGTGTATTCTTGGTATGATGTAGGCATCCGATAAGAAAGGATTTTCCGAAATTCTACCCCTAAGGGGGTTAAAAAGGGGGGCAAAGTTTGTATGAAAAATCTAATTACTTCGGCTAATTATTTTTGAAACTTGGCGCAAATAGTAATCTAAGTACATGATAAAGATTGACATTATTAGTTTTTTGAAACTACCCCCTCAAGTCGATTTAGGGGGTGTTGAAATTTGTATGGCAGAATCTTATTTCATGAGTAACTAAACTTGAAACATTACACAAATACTAAAATAAATAAATAATAAAGGTTGTTATTATTAGTTTTTCGAAACTACCCCCAAAAGACGATTTAGGGGGTGCTAACGTTTTTTTGAAAATCTTATTATTACGTTAATAAACTTGAAACTTGGCATAAATACCCAACTAAGTAAGCAACAAAAGGTTGCAATTATTAGTTTTTCAAAAATACCCCCAAAAGTCGATTTTTTTTTTTGAAGAATCTTACTTCTTAGGTTAATAAACTTAAAACTTGACTCAAATATCAACCTCAGTAAACAATAAAGGTTGTCATTATAAGTTTTTCGAATCTACCCCCAAAATTTGATTCTCCCTCACTCTCCCACCCCCTAGGTTGTCAAAGTTTTTTTGAAGAATCTTATTTTTCCATACTAATATTATAAATGCGAAAGTAACTCTGTCTGTCTGTCTGTCTATTACCTTTTCACGCTTAAACCGCTCAACCGATTTAGATGAAATTTGGTAAGAAGATAGTTTGAGACCTTAGAACGGACATAGGCTACATTTTTTTGCATAAAATGCGAAGGGGGAGAAATGGTAGGGGGGTAAATTTTGAATGAAACTTCTTATTATGGCTTAAGCCGCTGAACCGATTAAGATGAAATTTGGTGTGAAGATAGTTTGAGACCCTGGGCAGGACTTAGGCTACTTATTATTTGCATAAAACACAAAGGGGTAGAAATAGGGGGGTGGGTTAGATTGGTATGAAACTTCTTATTATGGCTTAAACCAATGAACCGATTTAGATGAAATTTGGTATGCAGATAGTATGAGACCCTGGGATGGACATAGGCTACTTTTTTGTATAAAACAAGGTGCTGGAGAAATGGGGTGGATTAGTTATAAAATATGAAAATAATATGAAACCTCTTTTTATGGCGTCCTTCTTATTCGGCTGTAGGCATGATATAATTGTTTATGAAAGATTTGAGTGTCAATTTGAAAAAGTCAACTTAATGTCAGTGTCCGTGAAAGTGTTAATTTAAGCAAAGCTTTAAAATATTCTTTTGCTTATTTTTATTAGGGGGATATCTTTATGCTGTGGATATGCCTCGCAAGAGTAAATCTCATCTGAGCCGTAGCTGTAGCAGAGCTCGAACAGCAAGAGTAGCTAGAAGCCAAGAAACAGAGGAGCAGACTCAATCCGTCTAATTTTAGATACTGAGCGTCACGCAACCCAAAGAACAGCTGAGACTTTCGATCAGATTCAGGCTCGCCAACTCGCAGATGCTGAACGTCACGCAACTGAAAGAGCTGCTGAGACTTTAGACCAGATTAAGGTTCACCAACTCGCAGATGCTGAGCGTCACGCAACTCAAAGGGCTGGTGAGACCTTTGAACAAACACAGGCCTTTAGATGCCGAACGTCACGCGTCATCGATAGCTGCTGAGACGCCTGAACAATCCCAAATACGGCGTATTTTACGAGCTCAACGGCAGTCTGAAAGGAGACGTACGTTTGCAAGAAATACATGGGAGTCGTTCCACAACGCTGCGTCTGATCATGACCCATTGATTGATTACACTAACCATCGATTAGTTCTCATAGGGAACATGGATAAAAAATGTAAATATTGTGAAGCACTCAGCACACAGGGTATGTGTTGCTCTGGTGGAAAAGTTTCAGTTCAAACGCTTGATGAGCCAGAAGAACCACTCAAGTCTTTGCTTTTGTATGACAGTGATGAATGGCGCCGTTTTTTAAGTAGAATAAGAAAATATAATACATGCTTCCAATCAAGTGGCAGCAGAGTGACTCACCCTGAAACTCTACAGGGTGAGTTACCACCCTTAACTCTACCCTGTAGTTTCTTAACTCTTTAGAATTATCTGTGGTACCGTCACATACGTTGAGGCTAAAAGTTGGTGTCCCAGTCCTGTTAATGAGAAATCTGGACGCACCAAAATTATGTAATGTCACCCGACTACAAATAACACACCTGGGACGCAATATAATAAGGGCAACAATTATGACAGGAATAGCAAAGGGAGAAGATGTAATGATTTCACGTATTCCGATAATCCCAACCGATATGCAAATCCAATTTAAAAGGTTGCAATTTCCCCTTAAAGTGACATTCGCGATTACCATAAATAAAGCACAAGGGGACACTTGAAGTTGCAGATGTGCATTTAGAAAAAACTGTTTTTCCCCACGTGTTCACGAGTATCAAGTCCACATAATCAATAAGTTTTATCAAAAAAAGATGGTATAACTAAAAATATTGTTTACACGACTGTTTTAAAGTAAGTTATTAAAAATTACAACTCTGTGCTCACAACCCATTTCCACACTTTTGACGACCTAAACAATATTTATAAGAATCAAAAATCAAATTAGTACCTACTGCATTTTATGTTACGCAAAATACGCTATTTTTGTACTACTACTCTGTGTTTCCTTTTCTACGTTTTACGTGAGCGAAGCCGCGGGTAAAAGCTAGTCTAAACATATAAAAGAAGAAAGTGACTGACTCACTCACTGACTATCAACGCACAGGCCAAACGGCTGAAGCTTCAATCATGAAACTTGGCACGTAGGTTCCTTTGGTAGTGTAGGTGAGCACTAAGAAAGGATTTTAGAAAATGCCACCCCTAAGGGCGTGAAATAGGGGATGAAAGTTTGTATGAAAATCCGTCAGTTTTAAAGTCAGGATCTTCATATTTTGGGTTTAGGCTGAAGATTAAAAAATAATTTACACGTATCTCAGCGATTTTGAAGATTTCACCCGCATGTGGGTGAAATCGTCTAGAGACCTGAAATTGCAAATAGATACTTTATACCTTAGATAAAGTAGGTATAGATTAAGCCTTAAAATGACCTTGATGGATAGAGCGAGATGGCTAATTGGCAGCTCCATGTAAATGATAAGGACAAAAGATTATTTTTTGTCTTTGTCACCGTGGCCGGTTTCTGTCGTTTGTCAAACTCTAATACAATGGCAGGTTTGACAAACAAACTCGGTTTTGTTTGATTTTCTATGATTTCGTGGTATTATGTGTTAATTGAGACAAGGAATTTGGGTTATTTATAGATAATAAGTGTCAGTGCGATGGTGGGTTGTAGTGTTCTTGTTCTTGTTGTAACACCAGAACTAACTATTGCTGTCTCATGTGCGGCCACGCCAGTGCTTAATCTATACCTACTTTATCTAAGCTTTATACTGTGCAGGCATCCACTAAGAAATAATTTTTGTGAATTCCAACCCTAAGGGGGTGAAATAGGGAATGAAGTTTGTATTATTTTTTAATTTTTCTCTACATACTGTTAACATGTGATAAGGAGAAGTATGTAGTATACGCGTGCGAAGCCGCGGGCAAAAGCTAGTTACATTATAGATTGTAATGTTTCGTCTTATGTATGATCTTGCATGAAATGTATCAAATATAGATGGTACGGCGAGGGAAAGCATATAAAAAAAAGAGTTTTTTTTTCATTAAACTTAAAATCTAGGGTAAATTGAGATCAGACTTGGGATAAAACAAAAACGAGACCTGGCAATACTAGCGAAGCGGTGTTAATAATGTGCATATCTCTAAGTAGTCTGTGATAATGTGTTTCCACCTTAATCTCCGAAAATGTTACAGTTGTTTATTGTAAATAAGTCGCTAAGTCGGAACTTAAACGATTTATTAACAATTATTGACAATATATCTTTAACTCTTTAAAGTAAGTTTTAATAAAAAATAATTAAAACTAAGTTGTATTTTGTTTGCCTTAGTAAAACGAGATACTCATTTAAACCAAACCCAGTATAGGGTTATTTTAGGGCTTTTGAATATTGCATAAATGGCTATTTAGGCGTATAGGTATTTCATCTTGATCATAATGGTATTTTTTTACGTGTTTATAACCCTGTCTATGAGTCGCAATATAGCATATTATATTTTGGCGGGAAGGGAAAAAGTTACAAAGTTTAGTTGTATAATCTTAGTTACAAAGGATTTCATTTGGATTTGGAAAGAGATTTTGAAAAAAATAATTAATTGTATGCAATATTGTATGCCTATTTTATTTTATTATTACGTATGCCTATTTTATTTTATTATTACGTATGCCTTTTTTATTTTATTACTAATGTGAGCAACCACCTGCTCGCGGGCGATTTTGTCTCGGCTGCCGGTTTCTAGGCCTTTCTGATAATTAAAGAAAACGTAAGAATCTATTTTTATACACATTAAATATATAGTTATTGTTTCGTTTTGCGTGGACGTGGAAGTGTTGCTCACCTTAGTACCTGCATGTTGGTTATTTATTGGTGAGCCAAGGGTCGTCAAGTGGAAAGACCCTTGAGAGAGCTTTTTATGGATTGGAGTTTTTTCTATGTCAAAAAGATAATACTAATAGCATAAGCATTTGAACTTTGAGTTAAGATTTATTTGTGGAGTTTGTTATTGTATTGATTTTATGAAATAAAAAGTGACTGTGCCAAAAATTTAACTTGCTGCTTTTCATTAATTCATGTTTTATAATATAATCTTATGACAGAAAATTAATATGATAAGTTATTAAATAATCAGAACCTATTGGTGGTGGTGTGGAGCCTTGACTGGCTGGCTGTACATCTACTGCTTCTACCGCTTCCACAGGTGCATCTCTCTGCTGATATTCTGTTGTAATTGTCGGTGATGCCAGTGTTGCTGTTCTGCTGGAATTCGCTGGTGATATATTTCCATGAGCGCCAGAACTCTCTTGAATGTAATATAAATCTCTGGAAGAAAGAATTTATAAATAATGATTAGTAAGTAAATGGCTAATATCAATTCTCAAAAAGGTGATGTAGGTTACTCACAAAACAGGTGAGTTTGATGCTGGCAGTGCCACTTCCTGTTCCACTTCTATCTCTTCAGTATTATTGAGGTACTGTTTGAACAAAAAAATAATAAAAATATGTAAGATAAATGATTGAATTTTTGGAATTTAATTATCATGATCAACAAATATCTAATCACCTCAATTTGAATCTCTGGATCTTGACGGACTCCAGTAAGCGGGCCAACATCTCTACCTAGAAGGGCAGCCACCCTATCCTCTAGAGGAGTTAACTGAGGTCCCCTGCTCGGTCCACCCCCTGTAGCCCGAAAACCTCTATTTATTTCAGAGAGCTTGGTCCGCACTCTGCATTTGTAATCATTCCAAAACTAAAAGAGATAGAAAATCATTGTTATTGTCATGTCAAATTAGTATTTCTAATGATGTAGATATTATTAACTTTAAAACATACCTTTGACCAATCCTTAGGGGTCCTCGTTACGCCTTCGGAATTTAAAATTTCAGCGCACTGTTCCCACAAGCGTGCTGATACGGCTCGTCCTTCTTTGGACCGCACTTGTCCCACGGCAAAATTCGTATGTCCCTCCATGAAAGTCAGCAGGAGTTCGAGTTGTCGAACTGATGTTGTTTTTCGCCTGGTATCTTCCATTGAAAATATTTACGTATTAATAGACGAATAGTTGCAGCGAGACTAAATCTTTTGCCAGAAAATGAAAGTACCAATCTGCTAGTTGTCACATAATTTAACATTTTATTTATACTTAGCTAATTCAAGTGTGACTTGGGTCGACCCTCAAGGCCTCAAGTGGGTCGTCAATATTTACATACTTATACATTTGTCGTTTAGCACTGGATACAATACAAAAAAAACAATAGCGGTCTATGGTGCGATATTTGACTTTATAAATAAATAAGCAATAATATAATAAAACAAATACTCACAGTAAATCAGTCATTTTGATGAACTTCCAACAAAAGTTTTTGCTTCCCGCTGTTTGTTTACATTGGAATAACTTTGACATAACCAAAACGTTTCGTTTCACATCTCTGGCTTGCAAGAGTCGTAAAATGAAACGGTTTTTCTAAGTTTTTATAATTTTACTATCAAAATTTTCTATTTTTTAATCAATAAAATATTAAGTTATATGGTTTGAATAATTTATTGTATTAAATAACACGTTTGGTGACCTTTATTTCTATTTAGTAACATTTATATTTTATGCTGTGGTAGCATCAGAACATACTATTTGTCATGCTGGTATCACAGGTTAACGTGTTTATATTCAATTACATTCCCGCTCCTATTCAGCAGCGGTTTGGTTCCCGTTCTGACATAACAAATAGTAGAATGACTTTAAAGGTAACCATCGCTCGGTGATAGGAATAGCACCGTTGCGTTATAGCGATAGGACGTGTAATTTTGCAACTTAGTAGAATCGGCCCGATTGGAGGTTGTGTGGCACAGACTGGAAAGTGTTAGCTTGAAATTGAGCACCAAAACAGAATACTTGTTCAGTGATTTTAGCTGTAGGTATCTCCAGTTCCGTGCCTAAAGCTCTCGCTGGAACGCCCATACCGATCTGCTCCGACTTCCGGTACCTAGGGTCGCTTGTCCAAGGCACAGATAAAATAATACTAGCATACAAGGGGAGGGTGAGGTAGATCGAGACGTAACCCACCGGATCAACTCAGGATGGATGCCCCTTACGTTAAAGAGGAAAATCTACAAGTCCTTGATTAAACCTGTCATACTGTATGGATCAAAGTTGGGCTATGAAAAAGATGGATGAAAAGAGATTGCATGTAACAGATAAAAGAATGTTGAGATGGATGTGCGGAGTGACGAGGATAGATAAAGTGAGAAAGGGCAGTTTGAAAGAAGCGCCAGTGACTGAAAAATTGAAATTAAACCGTTTGTCTTGTATGCTCATGTAATGAGGAGAGATGAAACGCATAATACTAAAAGAGTTATGAATATAAATGTGGATGGATGAAGAGGGAGAGGAAGGTCAAAGAAAAGAAGGATGGACTGTGTGAGAAGTGATATGAAAGAAAAGGGAGTCGGTGATAGCGTGACGGGGGACAGGACGGTATGTAAGAAGAAAACGTGTTGTGCCGACCCCGACTAACATGGGATAAGTCAGGAAGATCATGTAAGTGAATAAAACAAAGGAGCTTGCGGCGATATGGATATTTCTTTTAGATAATTTTAAGTTTATTACAGACTTAAAAAAAAGGAGGCAGGTAATCAATTCGACACGTAGGTATGTACATATGTAATATTGTTGGAACTGCACAATATTCAAATAATATGTAACTCTGCATGGGCTTCTAAAACACGTGTGCCAAATTTTATAAGTAGGTATCTATAGTTCTCGCCAAACTACTTGGCCGCCCTGAATTTGGCTACAATGGCTGCCCAGAAGTTTGGTGAGAACTATACCTACTTATATAGTGTTCGTCAAACTTCTGGGCCGCTCTGAAGACGACGACTAACGCCAACGACCTTGAGGGAACAAAACGGGCACCCGTTTCACACCCGCGCGACCCAAAATTTAGTAGTTTTTTGTAATTTCCTTATTATTCTATGACTTTAAAAAAAGCCTCAGATCAAAATTTAGATAATTAAATAGTCTTTTAGATGGTGTCGATTTCATTAAAATGCGATTGCGATCGTGTTTTTGTCCGTTTTAAACATAACTTTACAAATTAATGACACTATGTTATACGAATAAAACTCAAAAAGACATAGTATTTCGCTTACTATTGTCCGAAGACATTTACATGCAACTGGGATTTATAATTATAAACCTGCCAAAAAAAAAACTTACCGAAGCTCATGGTCAAGCCAGGATAAGATTTGCAACCATTGCAATTTGTTTTACTCGTAATAATATGGTAAATGGAATGAGATCAAGATTATAAGTTATAGAAAATAAAGGTTACCCTCCCCGTTATAAGTATAGGTTTGATCCCATAGGCTACAGTTAAGTTTTTATAGTTTTTTTTTTTTAACATTTTTGAAAAAAATCAAGAGATGTAAATTGTTGTTCTGTTTGTTTCAAACGTGTGTAACATGTTGGTTCTCTTTTGAATTATCCAAAACTATATCAGTTTTATTCAGTAAAATCAAAATCAAAATCAAGGTATTTATTTCAAGTAAACTTTAGAAGTACTTTTGAATTGTCAAACAAAAAATTTATAAAAAGATGACTCTAGTTGCAAATTCGCAAGCGTCTGTAGGTCTCAATGGAGAAGAATTTGCAAGAAACTCCCCGGACACTCTTTTCCATCAGTTTTAATTACAAGTTTTTGGTTACATCATTCTTGTTGAAAAAATACATATATGTGAGAACGATGTAAAAAGACGTGTACGTAAAAGCGTCTAGAGTACCAAATAATTAAAAAAAAAGCACTTTAACAGGCCGAGACAGCTAAGTTATGACCAATCCCAACTGATGGCGCCCGTTCACGAACATGACGCATGGATCGGCACCACTCAGCTCAACCATCATGAAGGGAACCGAATGATCCAACACATGTGCCACCATCAGAGAGAAATTAGAGAGAGCATGACACACTCAACTGCCAGGGCACACAGAAGTCAATGAACGACACATAGGTACAGTGAATGGTAGATTTATCTACAGTCGGAACATAGTACTCACACATGTGCTGTGTAATTATATAATACTAAAAGAAAAAAATTTCATACAGTCTTCAGCAGGTCCAACAATACTTCGATACTTTTCTGCCCATCACTAATTGTTCTTGCGCCCTAGTGGCTGCAGAGCAGGACCAGCATTGAGCCAAGCATTTTTATCAGCGATGTAATCCCCCAACTTATAATATGCTTGCCTACATAGTGTGCGTTTTATACAAGTCTTAAATTTCGTCTCATTTAGTTGTAGAATGTGGGGAGGAATTTTATTGTAACATTTTATACAGTACCCCATAAAAGATGATGCTACTTTAGCCAGCCTGAAACCTGGTTGAATTAGTTGGTCCCTATTTCTAGTAACATAATTATGTCTGTCGCCGTTTTTACTAAAAAGATGTAAATTCTTTCTAACATACATGATGTTTTCAAAAATATATTGACAAGGTACCGTCATGATGTTAATGTTCTTAAACAGTTCCCTTAGAGAATCGCGCCGGCGAAGATTATATATCGCTCTGATGGCTCGTTTTTGCAGAATAAAAATTGACTCAATGTCTGCAGCCCTTCCCCATAGTAAGATACCGTAAGACATTATACTATGAAAATAACTAAAATAGACTAATCTTGCGGTATCGACATCAGTAAACTGACGTATTTTTCTAACAGCATAAGCTGCCGAGCTAATAAAATGAATATTTAAGTAGGGCTCCCATACAAAAAGCGTGATATCTTTGCCGTTTTTTGCTATAATGGTACCACAGAACATATAAAAGAATGGTACGGAACCCTTCGTTCGCGAGTCCGAATGGCACTTGGCCGGTTTTTACAATATGGCGTCTGGTGGCCGCTGTGGTGAACTTTGATTACTGTCAGGTCTTTATTGACACTCGCAATGTTTAGGGTAAATTTCTGAATTAAGTATTTATTTGAGATTGAAAGTCTCAAACCCTACTTTAGTGCCAAATTTTGGCAGGTTTTCATGCTAAAGTTTAGTTTGACAAATACTCAACTCATTCCTAACCTCAAATACTCAATTCAGAAATCGGCCCTAAGACAAATCGATTGACGTAAGCATCACGCGGCCCACGCGTTTGGCCTCCAGAACGCCACATAGGAACAAACATACATACATAGATTGATAACCACATTACTTTCGTTCGGCAGTCGGGTAAAAAGGGCACCAAAGCTAGTATTATATTATCTATGACCAAAGACACAGGTCACCAACTTCCGAAACAAAAGATATTTTTACACTTTTTAGTGTTTTGCCTTAGAAGTCGATTTATTTTAAGTGAAAAAGTATTTTCTATGTTTAGAAGGCATCGGGTGATCGGGTATTTAAGAAAGACAGAATGTGAAGGTATACTAAGACCTCTGGTAAAGGTACCGGCACCGCAGTGTTGTTAGGTACCTACTACAATAAACCGCGAATCGAGCGATCGAATTTATTTATACTATCTATACTAATATTATAAAGAGGTAAAGTTTGTGAGTTTGTGACGGTGTAGAAGGTAATCTCTGGATTTAGGTACTGAACCGATTTTGAAAATTCTTTCACCATTATAAAGCTACCTTATTCCTGAGTGTCATAGGCTATATATAATATCTTATTTATAAAATTCTCGTGTCACAATGTTTGTTCCCGTACTCCTCCGAAACGGCTTGACCGATTCTCATGAAATTTTGTGAGCATATTGAGTAGGTCTGAGAATCGGCTAACATCTATTTTTCATACCCCTAAGTGATAGGGTTGTTCACCCTTAAATATTTTTTTTAATTTTTAGCGTAGGTAGGATAGGGTAGGGTAGGGTAAGGTAGGGTAGGTAGTGTAGGGTAGTTAAGGGTAGGTAAGGTAGATGAATGTTTGGTGTTTTTATGGCAAAACAAAGTTTGCCGGGTCAGCTAGTATTTACAAAAAAATTAGAGATCCTTATGAAAATTGCAATAATGTAACCCAAAGTAGCAAAATGTTGTCTGTTAAATTCATTCATTGGCGAGCGCTGAGAAAACTATTGATGATACATAAAAATATTTGGTAGGTAGGTAGGGTAGGGTAGGCAGGGTAGGCAGAGAAGGCAGGGTAGGCTTGGTAGGCTGGGTAGGCTGGGTAGGCTGGGTAGGTAGGGTTGGCAGGGTAGGCAGGGTAGGGTAGCAAATTGACGGGAGCGAAGCCCTGGGGGCATCGACCACACAGCCCCTAGACGCCTAACAACAGGCGAGCGATGTCTGTCAACACATATGACTAAAAGATCATATCCAGGTATTATAGGAAGCCACTCGACAATTTCGAATTAGTAGCGACCACTTCTGTGAGCCGTAAACACATCCGCGTCAGGCAATAACAAATTGGTAAAATAAATATTATAATGGCCCCTTGTACAACACGTTGGTGTTGTAACAACAGCCAGAACTCGAGTTTCCCGAAAAATTACATAACATTTCATCGGTAAGTTAATAGCTACAAAATCATAATCAGATTTATTTTCTGATATTATTTATCGGAGTTCATTTTGTACTGGTCATTATTGTAGGTGAAAACTGCAACAGCACAAATTTTGTCGCGCGCGTTGATGTCTTTGGTGTTTCGTCTCTTTCTTTTTAAAGTATTTTTTTCTCTATCTCTTTTCCTCTATAATTTGGTAGACAAAACTAGTGATGCACCATATTCTATGACCAAATCTATTATCGATAAAAATAGAAACCTAAATACTATTATATCTTTTGTATAGATAATTATTTTTATTTTAGAATTTAGGTTTTTTTTCTATTGATTGTTTTTTACTAATATTTAATACTATGAAAACACCGCCGAAAAAATATGTTATCTTTAGAATTTTGATATTTTGGTTTTAGTTTTTGCATTTTATGATATTACTGTATAATTAATAATAAAATATCTAACATTAATAAAAAAAAATATGAAGTACACTAACAATTTAAAAAAATATCGATACCTTCGTAGTTTTATTTAAACCTGTCCCATCCCTAGTTCGGTGAAATGACATTGGTAAGGACCAATCAGAGCGCAGTACCTCGCCTAGCCCCCGTGCCTCATACCTCAACTAGTTGACAGAATTGTTTTGATGTATTAGATCAAGCATTAGGCGTCTAGGGGCTGTGTGGTCGATGCCTGGGGGTCAGCTAGTATAATATAATATAATTATTATTAATTTTATATATATATATCGGAGATAGGAGGGCTATCTTCAATAATACCCTCGGTCTGTGGGCATATCGTGGGTATGCAATGCACAAAGCAGGTAACTTATGCCGTTTTAGAGATAGTTCTTGTTCCAATTTTATCAAAGCAGCGGATTCGGCCACCAATCGTTTCGCTTTTTCCCAACTAAAACACACTTGTTCAAGTTCACACACGCCGCTTTAGGCTACTTCTTAACTCTTTTCCTCTCAACTCCTTTTAACTTCCAAAACGCGCGTCCGCGCGTATCTTTTTCTAACTTCACGACCCAATATGGCGGGAGAACCCACTCAGAGTGCCTCTATGACACCCCTGCTTTTTATTGGCTAAGAGAATCTCTTCCGGCAAATTACTGCTTGTATTATCCAATCCAAATCGAGTATTTTGACATAAGAAAAATAAAGTGTTGTCAATCGAATAAAATCGAACTGAGAATTGATCAGAAGCTAAATGTTGCCAATTAAACAAACCTGAAGTAATAAGTTTACAAGCGATATACCTTCCTCCGATACGGCCATCTTGACATTCAAACGGTCCCACGTTTGATGTAAAGCGACGAGCAACATCGTTACTCAATAAAAAAAAACAAAAACCAAGAGATAAAAAAATAGGTAATAGGTTAAGTTCGGCCGCTCCTGACCAAATAAAAAAAATAACGTGGTCGTAACATCTTCCACATGAAACCTTCAATCAACACCTTATATTACCAGCCTACAACAAAACTCAAGTACATCTTTACTCAAGAAAACTGAATTCTCATAGCTTTCACACTGTTCATTTGTTTTCTCCATGTAAATCTAGGTCTCCACACCATACACCGTACACAACCATTGTCGTACTATCGAACCAGCCACCTCACCATTTAGACAACCATATTAACACATTCTAAATGGTTACCGAAGCACCAGAGGTACCAGGTTCCCAACAAACGCCAAGTCGGTCTCGAAGCACTAAGTGTGCCAGAAACCACCCAAACGCCCAACACAACATACCATGTCACATACACCAAACAACAGGTCACCGAGGCCCCAGAGGGACCAGGCTCCCCCAGACATACAACAGGTCACCGAAGCCCCAGAGGGACTAGGCTCCCCCCAGACAACAGGTCACCGAAGCCCCAGAGGGACCAGGCTCCCCCAGACAACCGGTCCTCTCGAGGCAACAAGACTGCCAGATACCCATGCCACATACACAAAACAACAGGTCACCAAAGCCCCAGAGGGACCAGGCTTCCCCAGACAACCGGTCCTCTCGAAGCAACAAACTGCCAGATACCCATGCCACATACATTAAACAACAGGTCACCGAAGCCCCAGAGGGACCAGGCTTCCCCAGACAGATAACAGGACTCCAAAGCCCCAGAGGGACCAGGTTCCCCCCTGACAAATCCAGCAATGTTTCTTGGTCCCACAGCAATCGCTGTAGCTCCTGATGGTCAACCCAGTGACCACCCTGCAACCATAGTCATCCTGACCAGGCCTCGTAACCCACCACGGTTACAGCAGTCATCTTACTGACCACTCACCTCGTAACCCACCTCGGTTACAGCAGTCATCTTACTGACCACTCACCTCGTAACCCAACTCGGTTACAGCAGTCATCTTTGACTACTCACCTCGTAACCCACCTTGGTTACAGCAGTCATCTCTGACCACTCACCTCGTAACCCACCTCGGTTACAGCAGTCACCGCAGCGACTACTCATCACCGTACAGTCAGTCCTTTGACCATACACACGACCTCACCATTGCTAGATTGATTTGAATCAGTCTTCAACACAATACATTCAGTTACTTCAATGGGTACTTGATCTTTCAGCTTTCCTCTAACTCATCATGAACCAAAGCCTTTAATGCATCACATAGCTGCCACCATTCAGAACTCCAATAACCATAAACTCCAAACCAAAATCAAATTTGTTATTTCAATCTTCATTCTCAGTACTGACTACAACGGCAATCTCAAATTCAGGATTTCTTACCCAGCCAAAAGCATATTCAAGAACTCCGTTTTATGTTCATGATTTCATACCAAACCCTCAGTGCGATAGGTATAATAACTACCAACATCAAACATTACCAATTTTGCAAACTAAAAATGAAAATGAAATCATGCACCGCATGTCACCGAGTGTACATCTGCATTAACATTATCTTATCCAACTTGCTCAGATAGCAAATAAAACAAAATTACGTTAGGTATGTTCACAATGACCAGCACAGAACATTCAACAAGTTAGAACACCACAACCATTACTGACAGTATACTTTAAATTCCACATTTATTATTCAAGGTAGGTACTAGCCTACATGACACCACACAATCACACAATTCACAAATTCACACCTTCCTTTAAAGAGATGTTACAATTATTAAAACTTCTGAATAATGTTCAAGATTACCGAGGCCAAGCATCGTTGAACAACACAGAACAAGGAAACCATTCCTAGTTTTCTCCAAAAAACAAAAACTCATGAACCAAGTAAATCAAATAGAAACCAAGTGTCCCATTCATGGTCCACAATCAACAATAACTTAGCAAATACATTTGCTACACAGAATACACTTTCAACTTAAATGCCGAATCAACTCTTGACTCCGTCATCTCTCTGACCCATGAAACTGAAAAACTGTTCTATGTAAATTAAAATGTTGCCAATTGAACATCTATCTCATCTTCAGCCACAACTTCAAACAGTAATTGGCCCTCGGGCATCCCATAATACCTGAATACGACTTCTAGAAGCCATCTTAATGTCTAGTTGCAATTTTCATTTGCCATAGTCAATTTAAATCGTTTTTATTTGTAGGTATCGTTAGAATGACATGTTATCAGTTGGTTAGTTCCCTACATAGTGATTTATAACAACTACAGACATTAACTTTACCTTTATTCAACCGTTGGTAGCAACAAAACTAAACGCCAACTGTCTAGGCTATAGTAACGTTAATCCTCGTGATATTTCCAGGTTGTAAGATTGCAAATCGAGTCAACCAGCAAACTATTTCACTAAACTTAAACACCGGTTTGAAAATAATCTTTATCAGTTAGCTCTTAACTGAAAGTTATTGCATGTCTTTGCAACAAAGCAAAAGTTAAAAGTTTAATCCTCACAGTGACTCACACCTTGTAACGACTTATTAATAATCTAGTCTTTATCCAGTAATTTATAAGTTAAAAATCATATCACAGTTATCAAGTTATTTGTTTTTGTTTTGTCTTGTCCGACTTTTTTCAAACTTTTTCGAATGTTGACACTTACATGTCACTGTCTAATAGAGATGGGATGGCGATCTGTTATCGATTAATCGACGAATCGATTTTAAAGAAAAAAAAAAAATTAACAATTTTTCAATCGATATCCAGTACTGAATCGATCCAGCGTATCGATATTTCGCCCTAGAATATCGAGATTCGATTTTTCTGTTTTGATATGAACCAAAACATTATTTAAAAATAGTCGAATGTATTACACAAAGATATTTGAATTCAACGTTAACAAAATAAATATCTTTCCCTTTTACCTGATACTTTAATTTAGTTGTAAAAACAATCCCAATCAGCCAAAGATGTGAAAAGATACACTATTATTACGATTTTTCTTTTTACTTTCCATAACGGGATTCACACTTGCATTAAAAATACCAACGCGAATAGTTAGAATGTACGTTATTTTCAAAGAAAAGCATATTCACAAATTTCCTTGAAGATCAAATCAACAACAAACTCAGTGGTAATAATATTTACGGGCAATCTGAAGTGACACCTATTAATAAAGAATGCATGGCTAAAATGCCTAGTATCTTTACTTCTCGATTATCAGTAGTGAGTAAACTAAAAACCTATTCATAAATGTGTGTACTCTTGTGACAGCACTAGTGGTCACAAAACCGTATATTGTTCTAACATCATGCAACATAAAATAGTGTGATGAAATCTAATTTCTTTCCGTTTTGTTCTCACATTCCAATGCTCCAAGTACATTAGAAAGATGAAATTGCGAAAATCGTTTCATTGTTTATTTTGTTGGTAAATAAAAACGATTAAATACTTGAAACAAAATATTTCAAAGCTTGAGCCCGTCAAAGATTTAAAAGATGGCGTGACATGCACGGACTTCTCATTCTGTCTATGCAAAAATTATTTGTTTGTTTTTAAATTGATCACGAAAAAACAACATGCTCGTATTCAATAAGCTCCCCCAAGCAGTAAATCACGGCATAATGGGGTCCCGAATCCAATTTCGATGATTATTGAAAGAAACATACAGTATCAATACCATTACATAGATGGCGCTGTTTGATTTTTCTACTCTTTTCATGTAACTTACATTAAACATTTCCATTAAACAACATAATGCAATAGTTATAAATTGCAATTAATGCAACAATTAATTATAAAACTTAGGTACTTCCAAATCCAATACATACTTCGGCTGCCACAAATGTATGCCAATGCACAGATAGTTGAATGCAGATCAAAGTAACATACCTTTAAGCCTGTACTCCCGGAAAGGTCAGGCAGCAGTGCCAACCATGCACATGTCCAGACTCCTAGGTGCTATCAGAAAATATTAAATTGATTGATCACCGCAGCGGCATGTATAAAACCACTAAATTTCCTCTTTCATAGCGCTGTAGACTGCAGGTTGTATGTTGCCTCTTGAAATGGAACCTGAGCTCCACACTTATCTTGTAGCACTACACGCAGCTGGTCACAACAGGTCTTGTGGTATCCACAGCCATGTTGAAGGGCTCAAACGTCCGTGCTATTTGTTGCATATTGTGTGAATGGCTGAAAAATTCATGTCTATGAGCAAGATTTCCACAAGCATAAAGTTTTATTGAATCAAGTTGTAGCTTAGGATGTTTGCTCTCTTGCACTGTATTTGCACAAGTGGTCTTAATCTCTTGCGGATTCCGCTGGCAGTATGAATCTGGCTGAGTTTCATTTAGCATCATAACGAAAATAACAATTTATTTTAAATTTTAGCCACTATAAACCAAGAAAAACAATATTGTGGCTAAACTTCATAAGGCATTAGATTGGTACTTATTATTGTCGGAATACTTAAGTTTATACTTCCCTGAACATCACCACTACAGTTGCGTTTCTCAAGTATCTAGTCAGGATTGGGCGTCGATGTCATCATTAACTTTATCATTATCTGCAACCCGACTTCGCATATTGTCTAGGATAGGCCACACTATACGGTTGAACTCGGGCAACATGATATTCCTGTCTCTAGTAGCCGGCAAGTTGCAAAACATCTCCATTAGGTAGGTACTTCCATGCTAAATTTCGCGCACCAAAGAGAGCGCGCCAGCCATTAGGTACTCGTCTCATTTGGTCCATCATCGCCTTGTGCTTGCATTGTTTTCACTTCCGATATCGGAGATAGGAGGGCTATCTTCAATAATACCCTCGGTCTGTGGGCATATCGTGGGTATGCAATGCACAAAGCAGGTAACTTATGCCGTTTTAGAGATAGTTCTTGTTCCAATTTTATCAAAGCAGCGGATTCGGCCACCAATCGTTTCGCTTTTTCCCAACTAAAACACACTTGTTCAAGTTCACACACGCCGCTTTAGGCTACTTCTTAACTCTTTTCCTCTCAACTCCTTTTAACTTCCAAAACGCGCGTCCGCGCGTATCTTTTTCTAACTTCACGACCCAATATGGCGGGAGAACCCACTCAGAGTGCCTCTATGACACCCCTGCTTTTTATTGGCTAAGAGAATCTCTTCCGGCAAATTACTGCTTGTATTATCCAATCCAAATCGAGTATTTTGACATAAGAAAAATAAAGTGTTGTCAATCGAATAAAATCGAACTGAGAATTGATCAGAAGCTAAATGTTGCCAATTAAACAAACCTGAAGTAATAAGTTTACAAGCGATATACCTTCCTCCGATATATATATATATATATATATACTTAATATTATAAACAGGAAAGATCTTTTTGTTAGTTTGTTTGTACTAAGCTACATTATTCCTGAGTGACATAGGCTATTTTTTAATTAAATATAAAAATAGCCTACCCGTTGTCCTGTGGGGTGGTCCACGGGAGCGAAGCCGCGGGGAACAGCTAGTAACATTATAAAGAGGAAAGATTTTTTTGTTTGTTTGTAGGTACCGAATAGGCTCCGAAACTACTGGACCGATAAAAAATATTTCTCCTATGGAAAGCTACATTATTCCGGAGTGACAGGCTATACTTTATTTTCAAAAATATTAGAGATCCTTATGAAAACTTATGTAACCCAAATTAGCAAACATTTTGCCTATAAAATTCATGGTTTGGCGTGCGCTGAGATGACTATTATTAATGATACAAAAAAATATGTACCACATGATTGAAGTTCTCAATATTACCTAAAAAAAAGTCTGCGAGAGAATATATCTCACTATCATAGTTAAGTCGCAGCTTTTTGTTCTAAAATTTAATTAGATCGCCGGTAGAAACAAAAGTTGGTTACATTTACATTCGTATTGTAGTATTAATTCTTATTCAAATAAATAGTTTAACAAATTGGTAAGTAGGTAGGGTAGGTAGGTAGGTAAGGTAGGGTAGGTAGTTATGTAGGGTTGAGTAGGGTAGGGTAGGTAGGTATGTAGGGTAGGTAGGTATGTAGGGTAGGTAGGTATGTAGGGTAGGTAGGTAGGGCAGGTGAGTAAGTTGGTAGGTAGGTAAGGTAGATGGGTAGGTGGGTAGACAGTTGACGGGAGCGAATCCGCGGGGGTCAGCTAGTACTAAATAAGTACCTACTAACTTAATCCTTACATAGTAAAAAAAAGTTAATTCATAAAATCAAAATACCCGACTGCTTAAGAAGCGAATTAAAAAGAAGTAAACAAGAAGAAAATCATGCTGTGCAGTCGGAGGATACATATTCGCGAGCTAGCTCGCGAATATGTCAGCTGGCTGACCAAAAATTAGGCACATTTACGTGTTGTATAATTTTGAAATAACCCCTTAAAACTCTTTATTTTGATACCCCACAAGATGGGCAGGGAAGAAAAAAAAATTGGGCCACCACAATAAAGCTCTATCCACACATATCAGGGGCGTGCCCGGGACGTGACAGGGCTGGGTCCCGTCAGGGGCTCAAAAAAATATCGTTGGGAACATTTTATATGACATCGTTCACACACGTCCGTGCACGGGCCCGGGCACGTCCCGTCCGGGGCGGGTCGCTAGAACTTGTATAAAACGATTAACATTTTGAAGATTTTACTTATTAGTGGCACGACAGCAGCAGATACGCCAGCTACTGCCTAGATCATAAGGGTAGACACATTATCAGGTAAATGAGGTGCTAAACAGCGCGACATGCGGCAGTCAGTGTCACTACCAACACCTCAACACCTCACTGTGAAATCTTTATAGGTGGAGTGTGCTTAAAGGTATCAGTACAGCTCACTTCATGTTCTTTCCACCATAATTTTCGGTGAAAGCTTTACAGAATAGCTCTACAGTAACGCAGGTATGAAGTGCCTTAATCGGTAAAGCCGCAAAGCTTTCAGTCTTGCCAGCTGGGCTTAGAATTCTTACTAGGGTTGTAACGAAACTTCACATCCGCCTCTGCAAGTACGGAATTTCCATTATATGAAACTGCATTTGAAACCAAAGACATCGCTGAACACCCCAGTGGTGTCGTTGGTAGTTCCGCATCTGCCTCTGCAACAGTGGATGCGAATGTGGAGTCAGGCCCGCCGCTAGCTATTGGAACGCTCGTGTGCAATACCGATTATACCGCCCCTGTTTATCTACGACTACCCAAGCTGAGCTTGTCAGAAAGGCTGTTTATTGTTGTCTCATAAGGGTGTGATAAAAGAAAAGAATAATGAAGAAAATTATTTATTTTTGTTTACTTAATTGTAAAACCGTATAAATTGTTATCTACATAAATCGAACTCTTCTCGCCTTTATATTTGCGAAATCTGCTATCAATTTTCTTGTATCCAATCTGTCTAAAACTTCATGTTCAATTGAAACTATGGCTAAATTACTATGGATCTTAAATAGTTTTTGATAACTTTTAACTTTGAAAAGGTCCTTTCAACAGATGCAACTGAAACCGGCAATATAAGTAATATACTAAGCGCTATTGCTGTGTTCGCAAACATTGAAATCAAGTCAATAGTAAAAAGATATTGCAATAGGGTTTGTGGATCATTAGACTGGTATGAATGGGTTCATTGCACAAATCAATACCGTAAATGTCTGTTTTACTACTTGAATCACCTTTAAGCTTCAGATGTAAATTTTCTTTACAATGTTTCAATAACTCACCATTGGAGTAATTAAATAAGATATTGTTGAAAAAGCCAAATACGTCGGTAAATGTTTTTAACTCCTCGAATCTACCCAATGTCTGAACTACAATTCTAAAAAAAATACTAATTTGTATTTTATTTTGGGGTCTAGTAAACTTCATCATATGTTGAAATTTTGAAATATGTTCATATTGAAATTGTGTTGGTTTTCTTCTTGGACGAATTGTATTTATTATTTAACAAATCTATGGAGATTTGATTATTCACTGTCATCATTTTGCTCAGAGTTTTAATTTTGTTTAAAATATCAAATAAATTACGACCGAGCAAATAAATCTGTAATTTTGAATATTCAAAGCAAGCGAATTACCTTTGTAAGATGTAGTACAATCCCATTCCGACGAATTTTCTGATATTTCCAGAAAAGCATGGTGGTGTGGGTATTATGACAATGACTTTGAATATTAAGTAATGGATCGCTAGATTTGCCGCCCCCTTAGACGTGCCGCCCGTGTGCGTTACACGCCTTGCACGCCCGCTTACAGCGGACCTGTGTGGAGTTGTAATGGAGCCGGAGGTCGCTAAGTGCAAATCTATCAAATTAATAGATGCCACGTTTAAAAAAAAATAAACGTATCTAAAAAAACGTTTATTTTTTTTTCGCCCACTGCTAATCTTCTATTCTAAAAGGTGACAAAGTAGGAAAACCCCTTCTGCTTACTATTTTTTGCCCCTTCATTACCATGACCAGTAATTAGGTCGATTTTTCTTTGAAACTATGTTGATAATATTTTTGTTTTCTTATTTTTTTACGCCCACCTTTGCCTTCGTTAACTTCCGCATCCTTGGAGGTCACTCTGCACCGCCGCCTCTCCATCCACCCTCGCTATAATATTGCCTCTGTTACATCCCTATGGGTCAGAACCAGAGACGCAACGTGATAGAATACATAATTGTATAGGTGCACAGTTACTATATTCTTTTGACATAATAGTCACGGCGGACAACTAACAAAGAGAATTGGCCTAGACGAATTACACAGTTCATAAAATATTATACTTTAGTACTCAGTAGCATAGTGTGTGCACATTTTATTTCCCTCATGACATCTCGTAGCCCGATGGGACGATAATCTGATACAAACGGACAGAGATCAGAGGTAGAGACACGCGCTTTGGACCAAGTCTCAGGGACATTTGGGGTACACTACTAATTTGCTAGCTCCACGCTGCTGGTGCGAATTCCTAACCAGTTATTCTCAATAACTTACAATAACTTCAAAAAAATTGCCATCGATATCCGTAACATACGAAAGTGTTTAGTGAAATGCAAGTTTAGGTATGTACCTACCTATAGTACCTACCTACCTAAAGCACAGAATACATACCTAAACTAAACTCGCACGTGAATGATAGTACTTGCAATATTTATTACTATTACTATAAGCCACGCGAAGTGCATTTGGAGGTTAGGTATTCGCAACACCGGAGGCATTGCGTCGAGATGTAAACAAAGCCGGACAGCGCGGGCGCCGGGGTCGCTGGCGCGGCGGCGGTGCGCATGCGTGAGGGGCTGCGCGGCGCGGGCGGCGCTTGCGCAGGGCGGGCGGCGGCCGGGCGTCAGTCCGCGCGCGCCATGGCTCGGTGGCTGAAGGCTCTGGCGGCCGTGCTGCTGCTCACCGCCGCCGCGACCGCGCGTAAATCCCCCGCCCCGAGCAAACACGTCGAACCCCAGATCGAAGAAGTCACCGCCAAACAGTTGGAGAGAGTGCTGGAAGACAAGGATTTCGTCGCGGTGTACTGGTGTAAGTGGCATTCGCCCGCCGCCTGCCGACCGGCGCGCGTCTCCATTTAATTTTGCGAGCTTTCTAAAGCTGGCGCCCGGCCAGCGCGGGGGCGGCCCTGTAGTGTCGAAACGTCTGCGACGGCGCCCGTCCAAATGGGTTATCGTCGAGTTAATGATCTTCGGACGGGCCGAGGGGAAGACCGCTTCGGTGGACCCGAGCTTTCGGCTGTGCGCATGATATTTTCGAAGCGAGCGGCTCGGTTAGCGATTCGCGAGTTATGCAACCGAGCCGCGGAGACAATAAAACTTGACCCGGCCGCCGACCGCTGCGGCCGTCGGCGCGGCCTAAAATGGTACCGAGTCTCATTTTCCACCGTTCCACCGATGCTGGCTCCGCCAAGGTCGCAAGGCGCCTACGCTCTTAGCTCGGCTAAAACTGTATGCCGCCGCATTTGCCGCTGAAATAGACTTCCATTACGTTGTATCGGCATTCCAACTATTTTCTTTTGTCGCCAACTGTCGATGTGATCTGTTTGTTACTACGTCACATTCCTCACAATGATTTCGTAAAAGTGCAAGCTGTGCGTGTGTGCTTATGAGTGTGTGAGTTGAAAGCAAAAGTAGCCATAAGCTAATTCGTCGGATATTCATTAATTATCATGACTTATATGTGGCCGTTGCCATGCCTACAATGCACCTCTCACTCATCCGAAGGATGCAGTGGTTGGTCTAGACACAAAAAGTGTCATAAATCACTGTCGATGTCGACACCGATGCAATATTGTCTCTTGGCTGAGAGACTAAATTGTTCTGAACTAACTGTACGTGTACTAAGAAAATCGTTTTCATGGTTTTATTAGGTTCTTGTTTAAGACGTTCTTCTGTTAGTCAGAAGTTAAAATTGAACTAACCACGTTGGGAAAGATGCTGCAGATATTGATAGATATAAACAAAAACATAAACAAAACATGCCTCATCTAATAATTGATGCTTAATTAATAGGCTTTGAAAATATACCTAACTTGCAAAAAGTTAACCTAATAATAATTAATGATTATCCGAAATTGATTAAATTACTAAATAATGTTCAAGATATTAGTAACCATTGATCTGACAAATCAAAAACAACAATTTACAAATATTGATCACGACGACAGAACAGCTAAACACTCTGACCTGACTAAAGAGTTTTAAACAACAATTAATAGAATAATTTGAACATCAGATAAAATCAAACAGATGCGGCCCCTTGATAGTGTGAAACCGTCATGAAAAGTTTTTTGTGTTACAAAAATAGGTCCTGGTCGGCTAGTAAGTGTTACAGAAAAGACATAATTACGAAAATGTGCTGGTACAACTGTTTCAATTGGAATACTTCCAAAATCAAGAATGCTAGCATTAATTCCTGGATTAATGAAAATTGCTTTAAATCTTGTACAAGAATACATTAATTTTAACAAATTAACAAGAGCTATTGGTAACTATCTCGCTAAAAGTATGAGCTAATTTGATTTAGGCCTACTGAATGAAAAAGCAATGTTGTTAAATCTTGGTATAATAGGATTCTCCAAATAGTGGCTGAACGCTGTTCGTTTGCTGAAAACTTTATTTTCATTCCATTGAAGAACAATCCGTACAACACGTTATTTTTTTTCATTTTATTAGATTAAGTCACACGCAGTTAGTCGCACGTGGTACTTAAAAGTAATTTATTAAATAATTCCTGTTGCTAGTAAAAACTTGCAAACTTTGGTTATTTTGATGTCTGCAAATGTCATTGCCTTGTGGTACTCCACGTGTATAGACTTTTCAAAGGCTTTCCATACACTCAATCACAGATTATATTATTATTTTATATTTGGTTCCAGGTTATTTATACTTATGAGCGTTTAACCATTAGGTATCTAGAACATTCGGTCGGGGAATTATTTCAAATATATTTATATGTCACATAAATTCATGGAATTCCATGTGGATGAAGGTTAACGCTCTTGCCCTATTATATTACAAAAATACCAGCTAGTAACTGTCCACGTGCAAGGCAAAAGCCTATTCTCGTAAAGAAAAGACACGAGCATTAGACACCATGCTTGCTCAAAGCGGGTTGGCGATATCAGACTAATTTTAATTCGTCACCATGTTTTCCTGTTATTATTTATTATTATTATTTATTATATACTTTATTGTACACCACAAAAAATATACAGGACAACATATACAGGTGGTTATGTTATTAATTAAAATTATTCAGCACCCTCAGTCTACACCACTAAAGATATCAATGTTGATTGTTCTGGTTCATTGACGTACTTCCTCATTCCACATTCCAAACGTATCAAATATTGTCTTGTTACTGCCAAATGTCATTCTGGCATGGGACGGTTGCCGTCATTGTTTTTAGGTTTTTAGAATATACGGTTTCCCTGACGACGTCTATATCCCTTTCTTTGCGTCATGCTAAATAATAAGCTGTTACGACAAATGGATCCTGTCTTTTTCTTTGAATTCCATTTCTGGGTAACTATCTCCCCTTTTTTCTTCTTTCCCAAATTAACTTAACCAATGGTTAAATATGCTAACAAAAGGCTTAACATTTTGATAAAACGCGTTTATTCATCAATTGTTGGTCTAAAAAAAGTTAATTAAAGAAATCAAAAACCCGACTGCTTAAAAACCGAACTAAAAAGATGTAAACAAGATGAAAATCATGCTGTGCAGTCGGAGGATACATCTGGTTTTGGTCAGCCAGCTCGCGAACATGTATCTGCCGACTGCACAGCATGATTTTTTTAATTAACTTTTTTATTTATAACTTTTTAGTTTTTTTTTTTTGAATTATTTACATTTAAACATAATTGTTATATATTTTTGTAATCACCTCTTAAAACCCTTTATATTTATACCCCACACGATGGGTATGGATGGAAAAAAAATTTGGGCCCTCACAATATGGCGCCCATAATCCGCCATTTTTATATTTTCCAATTTTAATGTAGCCAGTGACACTCGCAGGGTTAAGACAAATCGACGTAAGAACTATCTAAATCGGCCAACGCGTTCGGTCTCTAGAACGCCACATAGGACCAAACATACATACATAGACTGATAAACACATTACCCTCCTTCGGCAGTCGGGTAAAAAGCGGTTAAATATTTCTCATTATCTACTATTTGACCATTTGTGAGGCTAAAATTTGATGAAAAACGCATATTAGTGAAATATTAAACCATTGGTTAACATATTTATAAACATTGATTGAGAAAAACTGGGCCTAAGTCGTGTGATTTATAGCCCTGTTGTTTCGCAAATTATGTCCAAATGGTATTTTTTTATCGTTCACTTCATTGGGATGCAATTTTTCCCTTTCATCGCTCTATATTTTGGCGAAACTTATTATAACTATTTACTTTCGCTTTCGTATTTACTTTCGATGGATAGTCAAGAGTGAATAGGTTTCTTCTAGGCAAGCGTGCTGTATCTTCGACCACATCATTGCTTACCATCAGTTGACGTAATGATCAAGCGCGAGCCTATAAAAAAATGGGTACTCTTGTAATCTGACAATCAGTGCGACCACAGCCCTTTTTTCAAGAACTCTATGACACATACATTACGGGTAAACTGCCTCATGGTACCCAGTGTTACTGCTGAGTATGAGTAGGTCCGGGGTTCAATCCGGGCTTTATCGGTAGCAGCCCGGAGTTTGGACTTGTTCCGTTTTATAACTGGCTTGTGGATATAATATATATAGGTTTAAATCTTATGTTGATCTATACACCATTTGCGATAACCTTAGACGTTTAAATTAGCCCATTTTACAGCTCGTTCAACCGATTTTGACTTCTATTGCGTTGGCGATACGACAAATGGTAGCTGTAGTAAACAGTTGGTTTTGGTAACAGGTTTATGCTTTTTATGTCATCCTTATGTTTACGGGATAGAACCCAAAATCGGTTAAACGGACTGTAAAAAGATTTGGAAACATTTCTAATGTTATTTCATATGGAGTTTAGTCATGTGAAAAAGAATAGTTAAAAAAAAAAATTGGTTGCCTGTAAAGTCGGTATACGGGCGAAAGTTTTACGTGACAACGACTTTGAGTGGTAAAATAATTTTAATGTGAATATTCATTCGTATAGTAGGAAGAAGGATTATGTCTGTCTCTATCGCTCTTAGGCGTGCTAACCATGCCCGAGTGGAAGGGACGCGTGCCTCTCACTCGCTCTCATTGTGAGCGCATAACGTGAGCGGAGCGTAACGCAGTTTCTTGAAGTGTCACCCGGCAAACCAATTTATAAGACGTTGTCACGTCAAAATATAACTATTAAATTGAGATGAAATTGCCAGCCGACAGGTGAAATAAAATTGAAAATCAAAAAGAGGTGAATTGGCAAAGAAATAGAATTTTAGGAACTTTCAGATGTCAATCGAATAGTAGGTAAATACCGAAACCCTCTTTGATAGTATTTTTTTGTATGCGAAAATGCTAATGATGAAAACTGAAAGCTCCTTGTCATTTCGTACCAAATAGCTATTATTTGGTTGGTTCACAAAACTGGCTGTTTTTTGTGATAACTTCATTAGGGGGTATTACACTATCATATAGCTAAGATCATAGATATTATTAGATATATGAGTCATATTTATATGATATTGTAATATAGACATATGAAATATTATCTGATTCATTTATAAATAAAGAGATCAAAGTAATAAAAAAGAAACATAACACAACAATATTATCATAACACAAATAAAGTTGAAAATTAACAATTACTAAAAACATAAGGTTTTTATTTGGGAACAACCTGTATCAACTTAAAAACTTTCCAACACTTTTGTCTAAAGGATGGAAGGCCGGAGTGGTAATTTTGTGCGCTTGTTAGCATAAGATAATATTTCGCAAATACCCGCTGTGGTTTTTATTTGATTAAATTCTTTTTGTTGTTTTTTTACTTAAGTACCTACCTAAGTGGTTATTATTTTGAATATATTATGTAGTCGATGTTTTTGGTGCACGGTAAAACTCTAATGAGTTTATGTTGGCATCAACTTAAATATATAAAATGTATGTACCTACTATTACTGAATAAATAAATAATAAAATAAATAAATAATCATATCGTCTTTGATAAAAGATATTTGACATTTGTTGTTAGATACGATCATAGAAACAGGAGCAGGTCGGAGCTGTACAAGACAAATAGTTCTAGCCCTTTTTCACTGTCGCACTATCTGGGGGCACGGCAGTGCCAACAACAAGTCGAGCAAACAAAGACACAGCCGTACTATCCAATTCTCGAAGCCATTCAGGACATTTTTGACCCCCTGTAACTTCGTTGTCGATAAAGCTAGAAGCCTGAATTTGTGACTAAGAGAACATAATAATAACTAGTCACAATCCCAAATTACATTCAATTTGGACTAGTAGTTAAGGAATTATTACAAGTTAAAACTACTTAATTTCGTCACTGACTCACTTACTAATTGACTGACTCACTCACCGATCATCAAAAGAGACCCGTTATCAGTGTTTAGCCTAGAGAGCAAGGAAAAGCTAAAACATCCCGCAATTTCCATCCCGTTTCCTAGACATACAAACTGCTTAAGTATATTTGTAATCCTATATAAATAGTCATCCAATACATGGGATAACAAAGTTACTCTTACAGTTCAAACAATTTTTCGTCACCTACACTGCTTATCTGGGTAGGTAGGTAAATAGTGAATATAGATAGATAAAGTTGTCATAGATGACTACACGACATAATCTTCTTTAATATACCTTTACCATAATTATGAGTCGGCGCAGTATGTCGAAGGCAAGCGATGAGATTGTGATCTTAACGATCTTATAGCAGACTAAATATAGTTAGATTAGGTTAGTATTTGAATTTCATAAACGGTTTGTTAAATTATTCATCACCTGCGCCACCTAAACTAGGTACCTAGTGTAGGTATCTACCTAATGGAACATGGACCGTAGCTGACTCACCAGAAATACAACACGAAAAAAAATAAAGGAAATATGCGTGCAAAAAGAAATGAGATTCCATCAATTGTTATATTAACATGTAAAAACACAAATCTCGCGGCGCAGTTCTTCTACGGCAAAAAGTAGTGAGATCGAATGTAAAACATTAGAAAAACATAATAATGTCGACCCCCGTAAAAGTAAAACCAAGTCAGTTAATATGTTTGTTTGTAACCTAATTATTAAGGTACCTACTGAATAAATTATACGACTTGGTTTTTTGCGGGAGAAGAACTGCGTCGCGAGACTTGTATTTTTTATATGTTATGTTTTTGATGGAATGATAGTCCTTCATTGCAACCAATCAATATGCCTAGCCTTTTTCCAACTATGTTGGGTTTGGCTTCCAGTCTAACCGGATTCAGCTGAGTACCAGTGTTTTACATGGAGCTACTGCCTCTCTGACCTGCACAACCCAGTAACTACCCATTGCAACCAAATATGACAAAAATAGGATCAAAGAACTATGATAATGTAATATACAGATATGATTCTAAAGGTCATATATAAGAGATAGGATCATAATATATGATCCTGGTAGTGTAATATCCCCCATAGTGACTGTAGTACTGATGCTGTTAAATATTTTACAGAAACTTCTTTTTCATTCTTTAACTAGACGCATGACATTATTGTCAATGTCAGCCTTATGCAATCGTACACTGTCCGTACAGGAATCTTACCCTGAACGAAACAGACATACTGCCAATTAACGTTGTCACGTCATTGAGAATTTCTTACGCATTTGTTTCTCCTCACCATATGAATCAGAAGACACCGAAATAACTGAAGATATACGAACGGGGTCGGTGTTCGCGTCACTCTGATATATGTTCACAAATAAAAACTTATAAAATGCTATATTTAAGTTAGTCCAGGCAGAAATGGAACGTAAACGTTCGTGTTGCTATTACATAAATATAAAGTTCATGCCACGTGGATATGATATGGCATTTTTTTGTTCAATACGTTTGTAAAAGGTAATCACTGGAAGAACTGGTCCATTTACCAAAAAACTTTCACTGAAAGAAAGCCTTAGTCACAGATAATATAATACTAGCTTAGGGTCACTATCGCTCAATATATTAAAATTCATGGGGTTAGGATAAGCCACGGGTGCGAAGTTGCGGGATAAAGCCAGAGACAGTGGAAAACTGAGTTATTCTAATCCAATAGTTATAGCAATTAACTTCATGGAACTGGAATTGAGTGAGGCAATTGACACTTTTGATATATAAATTGTATGAATTGTAACGAACAAAAATTGTTTACATCTAGATTCGATAATGTTTACATAGAAATATTGATTAGGCTCTAAAGTGTTATGTGAGTGATCGCTGTTTAGAATAATTCAAAGATTATGATGAGAGAGAAATATAAAATGAATGATTCGTTTTAATAAACAATAAATATTTTCTTCGAATTTACTGAGAAAGACAACACTAAAATAGAATCAAACACAAAAATCTAAATAACTTTCAATGTGCGCAAATCTACTGTAATGTTATTGCTACTGTGCTGTTGGAACTTGGAGACTAAAAAAAGCTGGATGGGGAGGGAGAGAAAGGCCAAAGAAAAGATGGATGGACTGTGTTTGGAGTGATATGAAAGAAAATGGAGTCAGTAATAGCCTGATAGGGGACAGGACGGCATGGAAGAAGAAAACCTGTTGCGCCGACCCCAATTAGCATGGGTTAAGGGCAGGAAGATGATGGATGGAGAAGCGGCTTGTATTAAGAATGCATATTTCAAAGAAAGTAAGAAAGAATCGAACATTGAAAAGGTGGCCGAGTGCGGGCTGATTTTAAATAACAGGATGTTATGGTAATTGACGTACGTAAAAGGTGTGATTAACTGTCTCACAGAGTGATTATTTATTTATTGAGGACTTATTTTATTATTGTTAAGTAATGTTACGAGGACAAACTTAAATTGCGTGAATGTAAATGGCGCTTTCGGCGGATGGCGACACGGGAGGACTATATCCAGTAGTGGACGTCTTTTGGATGAAATAATAACGAAGATGATTGGTTGTGATAACAAAGCTACAATGCCTGCTTAAATTTTAATGTGAACGACGTAATTATCTTTAATAAATATACTCTTAAAGACCAAATAAACATTATCTAGATTCTAGCCTATCTTTAGAGTAAGCAGCTTTTATTAAATTTCCGAGCGCATTAGGGAAGTTGGAAAAGTGTTCGACATAATAAGTTTTACCAACAAACCAATAACATTATGTTTACGTAAGCACACGGAAAATGATTATATGGTCTAGACTCTCTACATAGTGAGTCTAACCCAATAGAAAAGACCTAAAGTGTTATTCTTACCTAATTATTATAAGTAATGTAAGCAAAAATTTATCTGTACCTATGCTTCCCTGAGGGCACCCAAGTACCTATTGTATGAAAATACCTAATAATATTCTGGGAATTGAAACTTCAGACTTGATAAGTCAAAAATAAATTTAAATGTAACTGGACACATCTAAAGAGAATTTGATACAGTGACAGGTTCAATAATAGTAAGATGTTCAGGGACTTAAACAAAAAGCTGGAGATTAAATAAATAGTCCAGAAACTGAAATAGACGGTATGTTTCGGAGACATGTTGCAATAGAATGGAATCTTTATAATTTTATCGTATACTATTGAGAATGAAGGATATCATATAGGTACTTATTCTTGTAAGCAGTAATTATAAAGCTTAAAACAGCTAATACTAAAAAACTATATTTCAAAAAGATTTTAGACAATATTTTTAGTGTTGGCTTAAATTTTGCCGTGGGCACCACACAAAATTAGACACAAAGTTTATTTATTTATTTTATTTATTTATTAACACGTACATTTATTTTGCGTTGGGCAACTTATTATAGGTACATACTATGAAAATTAAAACTTCTATATAATTGCAAATGCATATATGCAACTACTAAAGGATAACTACGAGTACCTATAACATTGTCACTCGAGCTTTCACTCGTCGAACGGTCTCGATTGAAAAAAAAATAGATGTATGAAAAAGTGGTGTTCTCATTTCAGTTAGGATAAGTACAGACAATAATGACTATAACATAAACCTTGCAAATCAATATATTAAACTACATGAGTATAAATCCGTTTCTGAAAAAATCGTTAGCATGACCCAGTTCAACTGGCGGATGTTTGTTTTTTCACCAGATCAAGAAGTTAATTTTGTACTCATGAATGAAATCTACACAGCAACTGCAATCAAAGCAAAGCTCCTAGACTGTATCTGGCTCCGTTTGTGAACTTTTGGGCTAATTCCAAAACATTTCACACGTGTGGATTTCAGGAAGGCTTTTGCCACGGTAGAGCAATTTTCTCAGAGCATTATCCGAAAGTTCCAGAAAATGATCGCAAATAATTCTAAAGTTTCTGCGCTTTTGTTCTAAGTTTTATTACCTACTAAATATACTCTGTGTTCTTCATCACGTGTGTGTGAAGGCGTTGTAATTGTTTTGCATGTCCTGCATACTCATGCGGCGTTGCAACAGAGCTTCGGCCGCGTTATTATTAGTTTCTATAGTATTATTATTACTGTTGTTATGCATACACCTCTAATGATTCAATATTTTATTATGCATAATGTTGTGTTAGGTCACGGATGAACAGCTGTGTTTATTGCATATTGGAGCGTTGAATTTTATTTCAAATTAGTAAATAAGTTTTGAATTGAGTAATTGCTTCCCTTTAGCACTGAAGTTAACCAATCTCATTTGATTCCTCTGTAGTCTATTCACCGGTTGTGTCAACGTCAATACATTAGATAATTATGTACCTAGCCAACAACTCGGCATCATCCCATCACCAACTAGTAATTTTCCGTGCACATATTTTGTTCTTTTTAGAGCTCTATCTGTAGGCTGTCAGTGCGATGCTATTCTGTCAGTAATACATTGTGTTATGAACTTATTAATACTCTATTCGTTCTTTATTCTCAATTAAATGGTTTTTCAAGTTAATTTTTAGTCATTCGTTACTGATGCATTGTAAATAGGAAAGGATAGACTTAGGGGTCTTGATTTCTTGAGTCTTTCACACAATTTGCTATATATTGGGTATCTTAGCTGTTGTGCTGATGCATAGTTATAGCATAGCTACATATAGCTAAGTTGTTGTTTTTATTCTGCATAAAAATACTTCTCATTAGATTGTCCGAGATTGGAACAGTGCCTAATACATAGCATTGACCTCGCCCCTTGAAATTAAGAAACCTAACTCAAACGAAAGCAAAACGTCATTTGAAAGATGATGGATGTATACCGAGTTTTATAGAATATGCTATAGGTACGCAACATTGTGGGCGGCTAGAAGCTAAAACTAAAAATGTGGATGTATGAAATAAGTATGCAATTCAGAATATTGAATATTGTGTTAAGTGCTGCTTACTACGAGCGAAGCCTTTTAGAGAGTAGCTTCCCAATAGCTTTAGCATATGGCAAACCTTAATGAATAGTGATGCAACTTTTACTGAAATAATTGTAATGGATGCATAATGTTCGAATGCTTACACAACAGACGGAAGAGCCAAAGCACAGAGCTTAGAAAATTAACTTTTGACAAACAAATCTTGGCAGAGTACTATTATACTAGCCAGATGCTCAATTGCACTTCTATTAAGACATAAATAAACCACGTATTTAAATAAGAACAAACACGCCTTCAAGTGGCTCCAAACTAATCACCACGTGTTTGGTTAAATAATTTCAATAGGCGATGAATAATAATTTGCTTACATGGACGATGTTGTACTAGTAAAACGTGTTCATACTCTTGAGGTAACATAAAACTGGCAAAAAGCTATTAAATTAAAAGCAACATCGGCCACGAATTGAACGTTATGTGGGCTCGAGCGTATGCTAGTACATTGTAAATATAAACTAGGAGCTGTCGCGACTTCTTCATTCGCTATATTTATAAGTTTATTTTCTTTTACTAAGGTTAATGATGTTTATTGCGTCAAACGTGTAAAAATCAACAACGGACGCAAACGGCTGTAAAGTAAAGAAACAATAGATACCTGTCAAACATAGAACTTGAATGAAGTCCAAATGGGTTTCAATAGCATTGGGGAATAAGCATGACGTGAATACTGAAATCATTTCTGAATTCTGGATCGTTATTGTCAATATCGCAACGAGGGAATTCTCAGACATACATATTTTGCTCCAAAATCAACGATTTTAACACTTCATAGAATTGTAAACTATCAAATATCTTTTGATCTTTACATATAACTTACAAGCTTCACATATTTTTGGACAATCGTATATTATCCTTTCGTCTAGTTTGGGGCATGTCTTATCTCTATCGGCTACACAAACTAAATCACCATGCTCGACATAACTAATTTCGGGAGCCAAATTTAAGACACGATTAGTAACATCAGTCATCACTTTATTATTCTCAGTCTAAGAATAATACGTGTTATTTTAGTAAAATATTTTGCTTAAGCAATAATTTTTATCTGCCATGTGTTTTTTGAGATATTCTGTTTCCACGATTGAGACATAAAACTGTATGGAAACTGGAATAATATTAAAATCTTACAGTTATTAGTAGGTTTTATAGCAATCATGAATTTTTATGTTCTATTAAAATCATTGTGATGGGAGATATACGATATTGTGTAGGTATTTTTGCTTCAAAGATATGCAGAATGTACGCGACTTGGTATGTCTGAATGAATGTCATCACAAAGTCGCTCTACAAATTAGTTACTTATTTATTTTATTTTATCTAAATAGAAATTACATTTCTGTCTCCACTAGATTAAAATATTTCCACGTTTAACAACAATTGAGCAGACAAATCATTTTTAAAATAGACAATAGCTTTCGACTTCATAATTTGAGCTAAATTAAATACACAATTATTCCAACTTTTTTGTGTAAGAATGTGTAAGGATCACTGATTTATCTAAGTATTCATAGCATTTATATTGTGTCACGACCTGCATGAATGTAAAGTGTCGAATCGATAGCACTTTAATTAAGTCGGTACGGTATTCAAACTATCTAAAGTCGTGTTTCCGTTTTTCATGGCAACTTTGGCATCAGTGGAACATGTTGGATTTATCTGCAATATAAATTATAACTAATCTTTAGTGTTTTCCACTTATTAATTCAGACATATCAATTTTTCTTAGACTTACATACGGCGGCATAAAAACTGAAAACACTGCTCATCGTGAAATAGAATATTTCAGTATCCTTCACAAATCATTTTCTTAAACAGATGCAAGAAGCTGTGTAACGTGTGACAAGGTACTAGAAGAACTTGAGAAGATAGATGATGACACGGACACATTCGGAGTGGACTTCGTCAAGATCAACGACAAGCGGCTGGCCAAGCAGTATGGCATCACGAAATTTCCCGCCCTCACGTACTTCCGTGAGAAGGAACCGATCATTTACGAAGGTCAGGCGGTCATTATTATATTTTTTTTGTAATTGTTATTTTTTTGAGAATATCCATTGGTTGTGGCTCGGAGGAAAGCTGTTTGAGTTTGCCATCGTGGTAAAAGAATTAGTCAGCTTGACTCTGCGATTTCAATTTTGATCTGTTCTTAGCTTTCGATCTCATAAGCTTTGAAGATATAGATTTTTCTCTTAAGGTTGTCATGTGTTAAAAGTTTATATTATTAGGGTTTCAGAAAGAGCATCATTCAATTATAAATTATACAGGCATAAACGGAATTTGTTGACCATCTATGTAGTTGTAAAATAGCTTCCATAGAATAGTAGTAACTTTATGAGGTGTGCATTTTATTTCGGCAAACATACGGGTTCCATTCTGAAATCTAATGTATGTTTCCAATTAGGTATATGTAAGAGGAAACTAACTGGGTGGTCCGAATGAATGACGAGATCAAGTGCTTAAAATATTAAGTGAATTTGGAGAATTAGTCCATTCATTTTAATAATATATTCTGTTCTCTATGAACGATATATTTTACAGCTGTAGGTGGTGACCCACTATGAAAACCATATTTCATTTAACATAAATCATGCGGTTAAAATTAATTGTGAATCAGTTCTGAAAGTATTTCATTATTGTTTGTAATTCAATAGCCAGGACATAGTAAATATCTGTCCCGAATCCTGTATAATTGCCTAAAAAAATACGAGGCATATTTTAAAGTGGCACATTTATGTTCAATTAAATGAGCTCTTAAAACTCTGCGAACATTAGCTGACGTTTTATTATACTACTAATTATAAACGGTGATTCAAGAGAACTTCCCTTGATTGTTAAATTTATAACTCGGCTCTTATACCGGATTTCAGCTATTTATAAAAGCCGTGATTTAATCTCTCTGAATTCTTCAATTTGCTCTGCAACGACCTCATTTTAATTTACCCATGCTTTTCAGAAACCTAGCGTCTCAAATTTATTTTTAAAACAGTTATTGGAGTGGCAAATTAGAAAAGACGGCCCATGTCCTGCAGTGAGACAAACAAGCTTTACTGACCTATGTATGAAACAATATATTATTCCAATATACTAATTACGATCGTCAAACCTTGTAAATTCTAGGAGATCTCATGGACGAAGAGAGCGTCCTGGATTTCTTGACGAGTTTAGAAGCAATGGACCTTCCTGACCGGATAGAAGAAGTTAACCAAAAGATCCTATCGAAGATCATCGATGACACAGACTATGTAGCCGTTCTCTTCTGTAAGTATTGGAGTGTTACCTTCTGTGTTCTTGTCATCGTATCTTAGCAATTGTGATAAATTCGAGCCATTTTTCAACTAACCATCGTATAATCAAATTTGTACTGTAAATTCTTTAGACGTAGCCCTGTCGAGTAGTTAATCTTCCTCTCAGTCGTGTACATCATAACTGTTAGTGGAGGTTAGAACATGCGTCTGTATATTGTGCAGTGTGTTTTGATTGTGTTTTTGACGTAGGTCCTGATCACAAAAGTTGCGGCCCGTCAAACAGTAAGTAAGATTCTCAGCTGGCGGCATGCGTCCTTCTAATGTCAGCTTGGCTGTAATTCTTCTCGCTTATGTAGACTAGTATTTGTGTACTTTATGTCATTATACGTGCTTCTCGCTTATATTGGAATCGGTAGCGATATTTGTATAATTATTATTAATTGGTGCAGTTCATAAAGGCCCCGTTGTGTAAGTCAACAATCGATGATGAATACGGCTAATTAAAAATTTGGCTCAGATACAACATATTGAGACGATGTGAATCACATAGCAAATTATATTCAACCGTCATAATCTAACGAGTATTTATTAATAATTTTAATTTTAACAATTACAGATACAATCATATTCAAACAAAACGCTAACGTTACACACTTCAATTGAACTCTGCCCAATAATTGCCCACCTATCTAGAATTTTAACTTTTCTTTTATTGAAGTTGTTCGTATATCTGGTCAAAGGGAAAGCTAGAATCAAAAACGCGTTTGCATTATCGGGCCGTGAGGCGAGCTATTTCGGCTGTGCTATTTGCGTCTCGCCAGCAAGCTCGGATTGACGGACCGACATGTCACGACTACAGCGTCAGACGAATATTCTCTCCCCTTAACGACGGTAAAAATAATTAAAAACAAATTTGTGTACATGATAAAACATTCTGCCTAATAATAATGGAGTACTTTGGAAAATCTGTCCGAAAACGAGATCATAAGGTGACCTTGACCTAAATATGTGATGCAGAGTGCCGTATCTATGGCAGGCAGTCAAATAACGTTGTTTACAATGTCTTCCTATTTATAAACGTTTGAAATAATGCAAATCACATCATCAACATCAGCGTGCTAATTGTGCTTAACAAATAAGAAACTCTTAACACTGCTGTGGCGATCTTGTATAGGCCCTGAAGACATTGATTTAATTTAACTGTTTTATATACACGATGATTTCTGATAATCCCATTAGATGAACACACTCGATATAGTCCCGCTTATAATAATAGTGATAGAGATATAAGATGTTTTGGCAAAGCGGCACACACCAGCCCACCACACATAAACCTAATAGGATTTTGCACGACACAAGCTTTAATTGCACACTAAATTTTTAATTTTAACACAAAGCCAAATTCAAATGCAATAATTAGGCACCTAACTGCACCGCTTCACGTCCGCGGCATGAACTAGAAGAGATTCGGGCGAGTCATAAAATGAAGTAGAATGTAATGTGTTACAGACAAGCCGGAATGTAAGAAATGTGCGAAGGCTCTGCAAGAGCTAGAGAACATTGACGACGAGGCTGACCAACTCGGAATCGGTTTCGTGAAGATCCATGACGAGGAACTAGCCGAGGAGTACAATCTTGGAGGATTGCCAAGACTGGTGTACTACAGGCATCAGATACCTATTATCTATGAAGGTTTGTGACTCATATTTTACGTTTCACTGACGCTCGCTTCGCGGAAACAGGATGGTGTTACTGATGATGGAACTGGTTTACGTCAAGTCTCACCACTTTCTTTTGTATATAATAGGAATTGTAATGGAGATTTAGGCTAATGTTAGATAGTAAACTGTAGAGCGTACTAGTAAATTACAGGTAATAGCCCAGACTTCATTATTAGCTAGCCTGTTGCTTGTATTTTGGGATAAATTCGAATTCAGAAATACGTTTGCCTACGAGTTTTCAGTTCTGTTTATTTTCAAATCCGAAATTGGCTACAACATCTTGGTGAATATCTTAAAACGTGCTGCCATGTATGTTTCAGGTGAGCTCAGTAAAGAAGAGGATGTACTGGAGTGGTTGATTGCTAACAAGTCTACCGGTGATGAAGAGGATATCATTGAAGATGTTACAGCAAAGACTTTGAACACCTTAATCGGGAATGTCGACAATCTTGTCGTACTTTTCTGTGAGTATATTATCATCACCAATCCACCTACCTTCTGTAAACTTATCCCGAATATTTCAAAATAATCAAACACTTGGATCTAAATAGTCGATATTCTGTCTCATAGCGTCAGGTTGTATAGTTTCCCTAAGAGACCTTTTCCAAGTATCCTTGAAAACATTCTAAAATATTCTACAATCCGCTACTGCCAGACGATCACGGCGACGAAGAATCAATGACGGTCCTAGCCGAGCTCGAGAAGATAGACGATGACTGCGATCGCCACGGCATTCAGTTCGTCAAGATTGATGACGTCAAGGCCGCCAAGGAATTCGGTATCGATGACGTTCCATCCATCGTCTACTTCGAGAAGCAGATTCCTAACGTTTATGACGGTAAGTTTTATAGGAATTTCTAGATCAGTTGTACTTTGCAAGGTTTTGTTTCTTAAGAACATAAATTACCTTTACAAATGTTTGGCAGGTGACCTTGAGAATGAAGAAGAAATCCTAGAGTGGCTCGTCGACCAACTAGAGAAGGACGAAATCGAAGATGTCACCGATGAAATGCTAGACCGTCTCATCAAAGACGGCAAGACTGTCGCCGTGTTGTTTTGTAAGCATAATTCTTGGCAAAAATCCGACCATAAACTTTCCTTGAGATTTGTTACTGAAGGCCATGTTTTAATGTCTCTTACAGATGATAATAACGACCGTAAATCACAGAAGGTACTTAACGAACTGGAGAATATTGATGATGAGTGTGACACGCTTGGTATTGCGTTTGTGAAGATTGATAACGATGATGAGGCTAAAGAATACGGTATTGAAAAGGTGCCCACGCTGCTTTACTTTGAGAAGGGCATACCGACCTACTACGAGGGCAACTTAGAAGAGGAAGAGAAGGTTCTGGACTGGCTCAGACATCAGACTGAGAGCGATGAGATCGAGGACATCACCGACGAGATGCTGGACCTCATTATCGACAAGATGCAGTACGTCGCCGTCCTGTTCTGTAAGTACTTTTTTAAATTTTATACGCGCGGCCTTAACATTGGCTGTGTCGCTTGAAACAACGCCAGCTTTTTAAATTGCCACACGTCTAAAAATAGGATATTTCATAATTCAGTACAGAACACTATCAAGAACTGACATATAAATGAAATACAGTTCTTCGAATTTATTACAGACGACAAGGACCAGAAGAAGAGTCAGAAGATCTTGGCTGAGCTGGAGAACATTGACGATGAGTGTGACCAGAACGACATTGCTTTCGTCAAGATTGATGATGATAAGGAGGCTAAGGAGTACGGTATTGAGAGTATTCCTACGATGGTGTTCTTCGAGAGGGGAATTCCTCACGTGTATGAAGGTGACTTGATGAAGGAAGAGGAGCTGTTAGGATGGTTGCTTCACCAGAAGCGTCACAGCGAGATCCCCGAAGTCACGGATGAAATGATGGACAAACTTATTATCAGCACCCCTTACTTGGCCGTGATCTTCTGTGAGTATAAATTGAATTTATGTTTAAGACTGAAATAATCGTTATTTAGGATATTAATGAAAGTTGCATGCGTAAGTTCTGACGTAAAGCTATAAAGCAATTGGGGAGTGTGGGTGCACTCCCCGCTGTAATTTAAACAAGCTTTGGAAAACAAAATAACCATTTCATGACTTTATGATATTTTGTTCGCTTGAAATGTGATATTCAAACGAGAATAGACGTTTGAATATCACATCATTTCAAGCGAACACTGTGTTCTTTGAAAAATAAACTTAATCCAAATTGCAAGTACTTGATTATTTTACGTGTTTAATTCAAATGGAGTATGTTCATCAAAATTTAAAAAAATAATAGTTCAAGAACTAAAAAAATACTAAACTAATACATAAATAATATTCCAGATGATAAAGAAGACAAACAAGACATCAGAATCTTAAACGAACTAGAAAACATTGATGACGAACTAGAAAAGGAAGGCATTGTCATCGTTCGCATGGACAATGAGAACGAAGCTAAGGAATACGGTATCGATCATCTACCAACTCTCGTGTACTTTGAAGAGAACATCCCGGCTATCTATGAAGGAGATCTGATGAATGAGGATGAAGTACTGGAGTGGCTGATTGAGCAGAAGAACAGTGCGACCATCGAGGAAGTTACTGATGAGATATTAATTGATCTTATAGAGGAACATGAATACGTGGTGGTGTATTTCAGTAAGTATTGTTTATATTGTACACTAGCTGCGCATTGTGGTTTCACCCGCGTATTTTCGATTCCGTGGTTATATCGGGATAATTCAATTAGGTGTAGCTCTACAAAGATCTGTTTTGTTTAGTTGTAGATTTAGTTTAGAGGTTTAATCTGGATGAGAGATTGCATGTAGCAGAGATATGTAAAATACGTGACGTGATTGGAAAAAGTGAGAAATTAGTATGTTAGAGGAAATTTCAAAGTGGCGCCAGTGACAGAAAAGTTGAAAGGAAACCGTTTGTCCTGGTATGGTTATGTGATGAGAAGGGATGAATCGCATGTTAATAAAAAAGTTATGAATATAATTGTGGATGGATGGAGAGGGAGAGGGAGGCCAAATAAAAAATGGATGGACTGTGTGAGGAGTGATAAAAAAGAAAAGGAAATCAGTGATAGCTTGACAGTATAATAATAATAATATAATATAATAAATAATAAATCTTTATTCAGAAATTAGAAAGGTAAAAACACAGTTTCAATCTTAGATAACTAATGTAGGTATAATAATGTAAGATGCCTGTACTAGGTAATCCTGTATCACAGGCTGTAGGAGCTCTAAAAATATGCTTATCGTAGTACAAGAGAATTTAAACAATATTTAACATAAGAAGTCTAAAAATAGTGGCAAGATTGTATAATTTTGAAAATTTATTTTAATTTACTTAAAACTATAAACATAGAACTAAACTACTAGGTCATAATTACTTAATGTCTAATTTACCTATATTGCAAAAAATTGCACTTTGATTACACATATAAAGATTCGGAAATAATTGGTAAGCAAAATTGTAAAATTAAACATACACTTAATTTTTGCAGCTAACGACTAATTTGCTTAGCCAGCAACAAATTGACGGTTAGTAGGCCATTGCAGTGTCAGCAGCAACGTTCAACGCGTGTGACCTTGAGTATGACGTACTAGACGCCCTCATAGTCGATAGAGTTTATGTGCCTGTATTCCGCTATTTTCCTAGCAGGGCACTCAGGGTCTCCCGTTTTATGGTTGTTGGGCTTTTTAAAGCGCGAACAAGTTGCGCATTTCGATGAGTCCGCTTTCTTCGTGCAATCGGACACCGAGTGTCCAGCTTCACCGCAGTGAGCACACACAGAGTTGACCTCTCTGCATGTTTTGGCTGCATGACCATATAATTGGCACTTGTAGCATCTGGTAACCAGAGTGAAGTCCCTAACAGGGCAGGACGTCCAATTTATAAACAGCCTTGATGTCGATATTAGCGCTTTACGTATATTGGCTGGAATTTCAATAATGTAATTACAGCTCGACGCATCTTTCTTCCCAGATTTGTGGCTTAATTTAACAGAGGCCATAAAGGACTCCATGGACATCTCTGGCAACTTGTCGGGTATATTCTGTTCGTAAATGCACCTGAAGACTTCAGTTTCAGACAGGGAAGACGGCACTCCTACAATCACGATCCGTGGTTTGCGCTTGTTGGGCTCATCGGCGGTTAGTCCAGATGTAGAAAGCTGGACGGCGTTCTTAATTTTTTCAGCGTCATGCTTGGTCTCTGTGCTAATAATAACACCTCCATTTTTGGTCTTGCGGACACCTCGTACATGCAGCTTCATTTGATCAGGTCGTATGATTTTTGTTACCATGTCTTTAGTTTCGTCACTGGACTTGAGTTTGTCACTAGGATAAATGACCACAGAGCTTAAATTGTTCGGTCGAACGAAATCATTTGACCCCTTTTTCACCATGTCGGCAAACGAAACATTGCCCGCAGTGCCAGAATCCTTAATCGTCTGCTTCAGGTCCGAGATGTGTTCAGTCAAATTGCGCTTTTCTTTTAAGGCATCAATCATGTCGTGTGCTAGCATTGCTTTCTGCTTCAAAGATTGGTATAGGACTGCCATCTGTGAGGTGCCAGATCCTATTTTACGACACAAGTTAGAAATTTTTAGTTTCTGTTCCGAATTTAGTTTGCCATCCGAGGCAATAGAGCAAACCTCATTTAAGTGCTGCTCAATGGTTGACATCCATCTTTGTATGTCGGGCGTGGATGCGACTTCAATCGAGAAATCTGATTGGGCTGGAATTTGCGTCGTCGTCTTCGCTGGCGAGGTGGAGGCTTGCACTCGGCCGATTGGATTACAGGGACTGTTATCCATCTTATTTGATAGTCACTTCACTGTTTCTAAGTGTTCATTATGTTTACAAAACTATACACAGTAGGCAAAAATTTGTACAATAAAGAAGGTCACTATTATAATTGTTTTAATTAAATATTGCTAACGAGCACGTCTGTATTCTACGAACGAGCGCGAATCAAAAATCAGAGTATGGAAGAAGAAAACGTGTAGCGCTGACCCCAAGACCCCGCGACGTCTTGATGAAATTAATTTTCGAGGACCACGATTTAATGTTCCATAAATGGTCTTTATAAGAGATTTCTTAATGGTTTTTATGAAATCTCATATTTCTTCATAGAAATATGTTTTTTTAGAAATCCAAAAGAAAAAACCAATACCTTATTAAATAATACTTCAAATTATTTTGAACAAATTATTCTGATAATCAGCGTTTTTTCAAAGTTAACATCCATTCAAGGACAACAATGACGAAATACCATAAACTCTTTCCAGGTGGCAACTGCGAGGAAGGCGAAGAATGCGACAACATTCTCGACGAGCTTGAGAATATCGATGACGAGCTCGACGAGACCGGTATCATCTTTGTCACCACTGAGGACATCTCGTTGGCCAAGAAGTACGGCATCAAGACCTTCCCCGCGCTCGTGTTCTTCAGGAACAAGGATCCGCTTATTTATAAAGGTGAATTTAAAAAGTTAAACCACTTATCTCCTCCTTATTTTGACTAGCTAGCTAAGCCATCAAAGGTGCTTATGAAGGCATGAATAAAAAAAATTGAACGAAATGGAGAACAATAGTATTAGTAGTCAACCAGTTGCCCTTTACTTAAGAATGGGTTCATTTTAAGAAAAAACGTTGTTCACGTAGATGAACAAAGTTATTAATATAATACTAAGGGTATTAGACAGTAATCGCAGAGCTGGCTTGCTGGAAATGGCGTGCTTTGATAATGATCAAATGTATCTTCCGAAAACTTTGACTTCTACATGTTTGTTTTATGCTCCAGTCTAGTTACAATATGCGCTGCAGGTATTCATACTTTCAATACAGCTTCAAAGTTTGGCACATTATCTATTAGATATCTGGTACCTAGCTCAAAAAATAACTGCAGTACATATTTTTTTAACATACCACATTTTAAATTTTAGGAGACATCGAAGATGAAGACGAGGTCCTTGCCTGGTTGACTGACGAAGACACCCTGGAGATCCCCGGCAAGATCGAGGAGGTGAACTCTAGGATGTTGGAGAAGATCTTAGAGGAAAACGACCACGTCGTTGTGTTCTTCTGTAAGTATATTCTTTTTATGATTTTGATTTTGTTAACGCTTAGATACTGTAGATTTCGAAACTATAGTAGTATGCTTTTAACGCATTATTTGAACTTGTAATTGTATGGCCACCGGAAACAAAACTGCCTTTAAAATAGGTACGTAAAATCATTAACGTCCCTTTACGTAATTTTATGTCCTGCATTTTTTACGATATTAATATTTTTCGTTGTTTGAAATTGACTTCGTTATTAATCCTATCTGACAGTAACGGAGGATGGCATGATACTTTGTCAATATATTATCAAGAAACGATTAATTAATAAAACCCCTCAACTTTATTTTACAGACAAGGAAGGCGACAAGAAGTCCCATAAGATCCTGAGCGAGCTTGAGAACATTGACGACGAGTGTGAAGAGAAAGACATCGATTTCGTCAAGACATCTGACGCTGGCATTGACAAGGAGTATGACCTGTCAGAGTTACCAGCCTTGGCCTTCTACAGACATAAGTTCAGGACTATCTACGAAGGTGACTTGACCCATGAAGAAGCTATCCTCAAATGGGTACTGGAACTCCACGACTCCCAGCCTGATGTCATTGAAAACGTCGACAGGAAAACCTTGAAAGACCTCATCAATGACGTAGAACATCTAGCCGTCTTTTTCTGTAAGTGTAAATCTCAATTTAAAATAATATATAAAAATATTAAGGAAGACATTTGGCTATTAACATATTAAACACAGTAAATCATTTTAAAATACTATGTGGTCTGGCAGTTGCCCAAGAAAATACCGAGTTTAGAGTCTTCCATTCGTGTAATGGCTTACGGAATCGTCTAAATACCACAGACTACTGTATCTTCCTTCACAATTATTTAGTTAACATGTGGCCAAAGTACTCGTAGATGACCGCGAAGGACAGAAATTACCCAAATATTCTAGTCCAGACAGTCTAAAAGCCAAATCTAAACTAATATTATTAAGAGGTAAAGTTTGTAAGTTTAGTTGAGGTGCTTATCTCAGAAGCTTCTCATAGGAGTTGAAAAACCTTTCACTGATAGTAAGCTACAATATCGCTGAGTTTCATAGCCGACTTTTTATGCCCGAAAATTGCACTGTTTCTATGAGTTCACGGGAGCAAAGCCGTGGGAAAAATAAAAATAAAGCTAACCAATTTTCTTCTTCTTCTTACAGATAGCGAAGACTGTGACACTTGTGACGATATCCTCGAAGAACTGGAAACAATCGATGATGACACAGACAAGCACGGCATTCAGTTCGTTAAATCCAAGGACTCCAAACTCGCCTCGGATATCGGAATATTCAGCTTCCCAGCTTTGGTATATTATGAAACAGGTGTTCCTATCATGTATGACGGTAAGTGATCCTCCCCTGCACTAGGCTGTGTTTATATATCCTAAATATGAGTTGTTTCATATTGGCGTCGGCGATTATATTTTGAAGGTGATCACAGATCACGGAGACGCTTCGGCGGCCACAGCTAGAAGTATTGTTATAACTTTCTATATAAACCAATCTACCCATAACTGGCACAAATGACGTGCTTTCAGCACCACGAATATTATTAGTACGGCCGTCCCTAGAAGCTAGTGGCTAGGCGTTTCCGTGCTCTGTTGTGTTGATTATGATGATGTAGTATGAAATCTAACTTTTATCCTGTTTATAGGTGATTTAAAGAACGAAAATAAGGTTCTGCAGTGGCTTGTAGATCAAAAAAGTAAGAATCCACATCCATATAATAAACGTTTCTAATGTTATATCTGTTTAAGTGCGAGGGACTTTTTTAATGTTAAAATATTTGTCTAAAATATTATGAATTCAAAAAATATTACATGCATGACATCATTCTTTATATACCTATCTCTATGAAACAAGTGTTACTACTTTACGCCTAAAATGCTGGATGTTTGAGCTACGTCATTTTGCATGACAGTTACTAATGCCTGCAGGTGAAGATAGCCACCGACATAAAAAAGCTAATATTAAATCGAAGGCCAATGCAGATGGTGATAAAAGATCATCGGGGTTCACGAAAGATGATAATGTTGATGCATTAAAGAGAAATGCCCCGAAAAATGTGAAATCTGCTCAATGGAAAGCTACGGGATCGCTGAAGGCTGACACTGTTGATAAGAAAAGTCTTCAACGAGGCAAAGTGAGTTCCAAGGAGGAGGATGATGATGATGACGACGCTGACGTTGACGATGATGATGATGATGAAGACGACGACGATGATGAAGAAGACGACGATGATGAAGACGACGACGATGATGATGATGATGATGATGATGACGATGACGATGATGATGATCAAGACAACGCAATACAAGCGGCCATCAAAAGTATCCTAAAATTTAAAAACCCAAGTGATGATGCCACTTGGAAGAAAGTCGGTAAACTCACAATTCGTTATCCTGGTAATAAATCTGGCAAACGTTCGGCTGAGGTTGAGGACGATAATGACGATGACGATGACAATGACGAGGACGATGACGATGATGACGACGATGGTGACGATGATGATGATGTTGATGACGATGATGACGACGATGATGATGACGAGGACGAAGACGATGACGATGAAGAAGAAGAAAAAAGTTCTTGGGCTCGTTCAAAAATGAGTAAAGTCAGTCGTCGCAAGCCAGTCGAGGATGATGATGACGATGATGACGACGACGATGATGATGAGGATGAGGATGATGATAGCGATGAAGATAGTATATTCAGTAGAATAAGACGAATGTTCCCAGGTAATTAAGTATGTAGGCCCCGGGACCCCCGCATCACATCTGCATGGTCCGACTGGCCCGCATGGGACCCACTCTCTAGCTATCGCCTGCAGTCATTCGCGACCGCTTAATGACCAATAAATGTTTTCAATTCTTATACTTACTAACATTATCATTAGAAATAGCGCTTAACTGTTGGCGCAACGTTACAAATATGCACTGTATTAACGCAGTTAACCGTTACTTGTACTTACCGTATATACGGGTTGTAAACGAGATTTTTACTGACTGCAGGCGATCGCTGTTTCTACATTGGATTGGGGGCGAAACCGGCCGTCCCAAAACTGACTTACGAACCCTACCAGTGCTGTCCCACTAAAGTTCAGAGTCCGACAAAAGTAGCGAAGGCCACGCCGACCAAGGTGCCGAAGAAACTCGACAAGCAGCCGCAGAAACCTGAGAAGCCGGTCAAGGGCAAAAACAAGGCCCTCGCCAAACCAGACAAACCGTCCAAAGGGAAAAAAGGTTTAATCGAGTCTGACGATAATATTTGGTGGTGGTAAAGTTAATTAATGTTAGAAGTATCTTGCTCTGATATCCTCGGATATGAGCGCAAGTAGCGGCGTGCACGCTAGGCATCAAGTGGACACGAACGTTATCGTTACTGGCCCTCAGATTCTGATCCACCCAGCTCTAATAGTTCACTATGTCTAACTTTGCATCTCTGTCATGGCTATTAACATTGCTAGCTTTTCAATAACCTCGTGTCCCTTGATCCCTGCAAGCACTTAACAGGGTTGAATGTTGTAACACGTTGCACATGGGACTGTACTCGCACGTGGTGTCGTGTGATCGTGTCTGTCTACGTACGTACTGCACCCGCCAGCTGCCACGAGCCGACCTGTGCGAATACAGCCCACACTGATACATCCACAAATGTGCTTTACTGTAAATTCAAGACCATGAGAGGACTAAATATTGGGATGTCTAGAGACATTGTAAGCAGGTGTACAAATCGTTATTTTTCATTGTAAATTGATTCCAATATTTAGAAATTTAATGTAAATCGAGACGTAACAATAACAACGCAAGGCATTTCTCAATGTATTTTGCCGTGACATCTTGAAAGACTTATAATTTGTTGTAAGGATTTCATGTTCATATAGTTTTCTAGTCTTCATGGAATCTCATTATTATGTAATGCTTCATTTGATTAAATATTACTTTTTATTACTTATAGACATAAAAACTATAGATCATAATATTTTGTATCAACATTAAACTAATGAATTACTTGATTATTAATTTTCATAAGCACAGTGCCGGATATCAGTGCAATAAATCTACTCATTTATCATTTGTTCAGTAACCTATAGGGGTCGGGCCGCATTGGGCGACTTCTGTCACAAGTCGATCTACATTTTATAGGTAGTTAGGTGACTATTGTTAACTATGTTTCCATTGAAGACTAATGTTGTGATTAGAGTCGTCTAAAGCTTTCCGGTCGAACAGTGCTGGCGTTGTGTGACAAATATGTCGATATGTAAGTTGTATTGTTTGGCCGAAAATTCGCATGAATGTTTAATTTATTTATTTGTTACGTTGAATTGTTGAGTCGGCGCTGAAACAACCTTTTTTGTTAAATAAATACATTTTTCTATTAAACCAAAACTGTCATTACTCATTTCACACACGAATGATGTCAGCATGGTATTGCTGTAGTTGTATCCGCGCATGCCAATTATTGGATTTTACTGGTGAGTTTCCAAAATTATGAAATGGATGTGGTTTCTTTAAATAATTTGATTACTTCATAGGGTTTTCATCGTGAAGTATAATGTGAAACTATTTTAGGGGATCTATTGGACGAATCCGAGGTGTTGGACTGGATGGTGAAGCAGAAGGAAGATGAGAGTATAGAGGAGATTGATAGAGAACAACTATTCAAATATATCGAAACTAAAGAATTTCTGGCTGTTGTTTTCTGTAAGTATCTCAACAAAACATCAGATTTCGAAAAAACATCCACTCAAACCTGGGCAGACTATAACCAAACAACACATTTCAGACAAAGAAGAAGATCCAGATAGTCCAAAAGTGCTTCGACACGTAGAACTGATAGACGATGAAGCAGCTGAATATGGAATCAAAATAGTCAAATGTGCCGATCGGTTAATGGCGAAGAAATATGGGTACCGCAACCCACCAGGAATCACATACTTTAGGAAAACGAAAGCTATTAACTATGACGGTGACATTGATGATGAAGAGGAAATACTTGACTGGTTAACGAATCCTGAGAACATGGAACTGACAGATCATATCGAAAAAGTCAATAAGAAAATGTTTCAGAAGATTAGGCAAACTTCGGATTACGTAGCGGTATTCTTTTGTGAGTTTCCTTTAATCACATTTATATTCTTTAAGTTTCAAAGATCTTAAAAAAATTATAGTCTAAAATGTTCTTTAAAAAACTGATACTCACAAATCCAATTGTATTGCACATAATACATGTTTTAGACAGTAATGACTGCAAACAGTGTCCTAAAGTGCTAGCGGAGATTGAGCACATTGATGATGAAGCCGATGATTCCGGTATCAACTTCGTGAAAATTGATGATAGGCAGATGGCTAAGGACTTCGGAGTGTTTGCTTTGCCTGCAGTGTTGTTCTTCAAGATGGGGTCGAAGGATCCTGTTATTTATGCTGGTAAGATTGATTTTGTGCCTTCATAAGAGGTAAATGTCAGACAAGCTTGAGTGAATATGTGTACATATAAAGTTTTAATATGATTTTGAAATGGCCGTCTTACTGATATTAAGCCGTTCTTGACAGTTGGTGATGACAATAACAATGTTAACTTTGCAGGAGATCTATATGACGAACAACAACTCCTAAGTTGGTTGCTAACTCAGAAAAACCCAGCTGGTGACGTCATAGAAGCTCTTGAAGGCCAAGATCTTCTAGATTTGATAGAAGAATCTGGATCACTTGCCGTTTACTTCTGTAAGTTGCATGCTAGTGAGCGAATTATACATTTCTTTACTGCACAAACAGTACATCACACAACTAATTTTAAACTCTGCTAAGTGTTGACAATGTAATCAATGTTTAATATTCAAGAACTATGAAGAAAAGATTTTGAAGAAAATTGTACATAAATGAAATTAACATATTTATGTATCCTTTATTAATGATTCTTGCTTTTTATTAGGGAACAAAACGTTATGTGAAATGTGCACTTCGAAATTGATGAAAAAATCAACGAAAAAGAAAGTTGTTGACCCGGAGGAGGTTGAGGGACTGGATTTAGAGGGTACTTCTATTCCCTTAGAGCCGTGTCCATTGGCAATATGTTCCCTTGCAATCGCAATCTTTTCTAATAACCCTATGTCTGTGTAGCCATTACTTTTGTTGCATGTAGCATGAGCGCACTAAGAGTAGGTACTTAAGTTCTGGTTATGATTAGTTCATAGGTATAGCCCCAGTATCCACACCCACTTGTCTTTGTCAGTCTTTGATGTGTTCATCCCACGATCGCATCCGAATTGTATTTACAAAACGCATAAAGAATGATATTTTGTTTTTGGTTTTTGTAGCAACCAGCACAGTTTAAATTACCCATAATGCACACAATAGTACCGAATGACCGAACAGTTTGTCCATCCAATGAGGTTTGCTCACAAATTGTTATTACACTTTAATTGGCAATAGATCCGGATGTTACAGATAGCCTGGACTGCGAGCAATGCGCCGGGATATTGGAAGAACTGGAGAATATCGATGATGACTGCGATAGACATGAAATCAAGTTCGTTAAGACTCAAGACTTTTCCATCGCCGAGTCTTACGGAGTGACTGATTTCCCAGTGCTTGTGTACTTTGAGAACAATGTACCGAATGTGTATGAGGGTTCCCTCGCTGAAGAAGAGGAAGTACTGCAGTGGTTGATTACTCAGAAAACTGAAGACCGTATCGAATTAATCACTAGAGTGATGCTAGAAAAGATGGTAGAAGAAACACAGTATTTGGCTGTTTACTTCTGTAAGTATAAGTACGCCACAATCTCTTTTGAGCTTAAATATATGTAACTTTCTTCGTCACTTATATGAATCTTTTCTGTTCGTCAGACAAACTGAACTGCCACATCTGCGACCATATTCTCGACGGGCTTGAGAGCATTGACGATGAATGTGACGTCTACGGTATTCACATGGTCAAGATCCAAGACCCACAACTCGCCAAGAGATATTCGATCAAAACTTTTCCTGCTATGGTCTATTTCAGGTAAGAATATTTTACCATAAGACATAGAATTGTATAAAGATAAGAGCTGACATTGTTTAATGAGAATATGTTGTTTTTAGGAACGGCAACCCTCTTCTATTCGAAGGTGATTTACAAAACGAAGAGTCTATACTAGAGTGGCTCATTGATGATGAAAACAGAGAATTGGCTGATGAAATTGAGTCTGTCAATGATAGAATGTTGGAGAGATTGCTGTACGAATCACATCTGCTGGTTGTCTTTTTCTGTGAGTATATTGTTAAGGAAGCTATCAAAAAATTGTTAGAAGAAAAAACAGCAGATATTTTAACGTCCATTTCCTTTTTAGATGACGATGAAGACTGTGCAGAATGCGAAGAAATCCTCGAATCTCTAGAACAAATTGACGGAGAAGTCGACCAATTTGGTATTGATTTCGTCAAGATCGCAAGCCACGAAGCAGCTGCCACATACAACATTGTCAATATACCTTCTCTGGTATACTTCCGTAAGCAAATACCGATGTTATATGACGGAGATCTTCACCAAGTGGACAGGGTCTTACAATGGTTGACATCTCAGGACGTCTTTGAAATTAAAAACGAAATTGAGGAGGTAAACCGTAAGATGTTGGACAAATTGTTGGAGGAGAACGAATTCTTGGCCGTTTACTTCTGTGAGTAGACCTATATATTTATTTTTACAATTTATTTAAGTGTTAAGGAATCTTTACCGGTTTTTGAGTGGTTTCAGACGAGAAATCAACAGAAAGTCGCGCCGTACTGGACAAATTGGAGAACATTGACAGTGAAACTGATAATTTGGACATAACGTTTGTGAAGATGGAAGACCCACGGTATGCACGCAAGTGGGGAGTCACCAAGCTACCAGCTATTGTGTACTTTAGGAAGAGATTCCCTAGTATATACAGAGGTAAGACAACACAGAACATGGAAACAGTATTTCGAAAAGAATATCAAAAATTTATTTATCGCTTTCGGAAACACTTTCAGCTGAGTGTTCCTTCTACTGAGTATAGTAATCATAACTTTCAAAACCCTTTTATCAATTCTTGGTGTCCTGAGTTGCAATAATTTACCTATGACATTTATATATCGTCTACATTTACAGGAGACCTCATGTCCGAAGACGAAGTACTGGAATGGCTCCGAAAGAACAGATTCCGACAGCCTGAGCTGAACATATTTATGTATGCATTGATAGCTCTATCAATAGCGTTCGTAATGTACACGGCCTTCTTAATGCAGTGCTTCAAGCCTGCCCCTCCAGCGCCCGCACCGCATCCGAAGCAAGCGTGAGCTTTGCAAGACTCTAGTCTTCTTTATATAAATTGAGACTTATAGGCCAAGCGCCTCAGATACACCCGACTTTGACAATTGATCAGTTAGTCCTTGACGATCCACCGATGCAAACTTTCAGACATGGACTAAGGATCAACTTTTCGTTTACGTTGTTGGGATCAAACTTTTATAGAGATTTTTAGTGAACGACGATAACAGTGGATTGAAACTTTGAAACAGACATGTTTAATTGTTCGGTTTGATGATAACCTTCATTTCTTATTCAATGGTGTTTTGAAGTACGATCGTTTCGTTAAGACCGTATTCTCGGTAGAAATCTGTATGGAAATAATAGTGTGAGATGTAGGCACCGTTTTCCATTATCCGATCCGTGTTCAATACAAATTTTTCACCGATAATGTCTTCTTGTTACTTAATGTCTAGAGCCTTTTAGGTTTCTTTGAACCTTTGTTAAGTTTGTGTTTGAGTTTTCTGAGCTCTCGAACAATGTTACTTATCAATAAAAATCATTCTTGACGGTCATTAAAATTGGGACATGTGTCTTTTTACATCGTTGTTAAAAAATTGCCGGTAGTAAAATCTTGTCGCGTGTTTATAATAGCTGTCTCGTAAATTGTATGTTACAATGAGTTTTATAGTTGTTTTGTCGGTGATTTTGTTTTAGAGCTCATTTTTTTCGAGTGACTGTCCAACTGGCGGGAGCTGAACCGACGCCCGCATGGTACTACGATACTTCATTATGTTTATTTCTTTCATAATTGAATTTTATATTTTATTGTTGTGCGAAAATAGTTTAATCGATGTTAGATACCTTGTATTATTATTATAAAAAACGTTGATGATTGTGTAGTTAACCTTCACGCTGATTTGAAAATTTATTTTTTCCATCAGTTGCTTCATTTTCTTTCTATCTTCTTCTTTCTTCTGACACGTTGCTCATATTCAAAGATACTCCCGCTTTCCATATTCTAGCTATGTATCATCTCCCGTATCCATTGCATTGCCATCAAACTCTTTAATTTCAACTGCATCATCATCAATGTATTATTTCTAAGTAACGTAGTAACATGCCCGATATACTCTGTATCATTCCCGCTCGTAATGTAAATTATTGTGTATAATTATAAAGATACCTTCATCCCGAAACGTAAGGGAGGCATGTTGGCTATGAACGCACAAATGTGACGACATGCGCATTGAAAGCATAGTTCGAGCGGGCGCGATAAACTTACAACAAGAATAAATAAGAACAAAGAGAAAGCGGCAGAAAGAATAGCGAATGAGGAAGTAAGTATGCGTATGTAAACTGATTATTGTAGCATTACTGGTAATACCTAATTGAAGTAATTCTGAGGGAATCAATTAGACCAAGACGGAGTTATTTTCAATGTACAGCTTAAATATCTGTAGGACTCATCAGTATTTATAGATGCGTTAATTTTGTGCGTCCGCAGTGCGTCGTGTTATTTTTGTGCGTTCATAGTCGAGTAATAAAAATATGCTCAAAAAGAGTTGTGTGCGAAAACATGCGCATTCGTTAATGTTAACGTTGTATATAAAATGTAAATAAATATAAAATAAATAAAAATAGTAAAATTGTATTCTTTTTATTCATTCTTTTGTGGGTTAAGAGGAAACTCATCCGAAACTAAGCCCACGGGCCAGATTCCAGTTTTAAAAATAGACAATGGTAAACATAATTATTACTTTTAGCTTTTGCGAAGAGAGATAGAGGAAACATTATACTAATTTTGAAAAGACCCTTGGGCCCAGTTTGGTGTACGAGTTACCCTATAACCCTCAATTGTGAACCCCTATCCTTTTTTATTCCTAAAATAGTGAAAGAGTGTAGTATGTGTGTTTGTAAGCCTGGATCTAAGTTCGGTTCCTATGTCAAAACGAAACGTATTTGGGCATACACGACCATCAATCATTGGTCAATATAATGAAAATACCCTTTTACAACATATAAAAAATCATTTATTCTTCTACCCACTTATTTATAACAAACTTATAACTAATTCATATAATAATATCAATCAGTCTATTATAAAGGCAATATTATTTTTACTAAATTAAATAATGTATGTACTTCGTAAATATATTGGAAATATTTGAAAATTAACATCATAACTTATATTCAACAAAAACATAAACTTATTGGAATGGGCAAAATATTATTTTTATCTAAGATAAATGCCTGATTAGAAAACTTCGCTTTTAGTGGAGCACTAATTAGAAACTTACAAGTAAAACAAAAAAAAATTGGAGGCAAGAAAAATAGAAAACTTATTTTAAATTCATAACAAACTTTTTTATATGAATAAACCGAAATCCCTAAAACCCACGCTAAAACCCAATATAGAACTTTATATGGGACTATTGCATGTAAAGGATTATGAGGACGTTCAGCCAGAATCATCCCAGAAATCAGGTTGATATGATGAATGTTTAGGTTAGTTGGAACTAAATGCAACCGCAGCACGAATTTAGGACATATTGTTGATGCAGTCGTTGTTAAAAATTCAAGTAATCTTCTTGAAGCTGACATCATCGAAGTGAGAACCTGGCTGTATAGCTACTATTCAGTTGCGCTAGGCAAGTACTGCAGTATATCTAAGCTACAAAGTCTGAACGCGCACATCAGTTTCGTGTTATGGTTTGGCTGGACCGCTTCAGGCAGTTTTTTTTGTCAATTATGTCTTGTATAATGTGATTTTTTTGGACTCTCTGCCTCAGTCAGTTCGTGACACGGTAGATGTCTGCGAAAAGACCTTAAAATAACAGTAATACAAAATACTGCCTACGTGATGACTAGTTTGGCCTCTTCATGGTATTTCAAGTACTTGACCTTCTCAGTGTCGAAGAGAGTCTTTAGGCGCTCCGTGAACTCTGCATGCACGGCGTCTATTTCTTCATTCGTTGGTTCTAGATTTCTTTTTACTTCCAATGGTGCACCAACTGGAATTTAATAAAAGGAACCGATTACTTACTTGCAAAGTTTCTAAGTGATTGATACAGTAAGTAGAGCGGTTTTGAAGGACTGTAATTATCTACTTAATATTACGTTATTTAACGTGGGTAATTACAAAAGCAAAAATTATTTACATAAAGTGAACTGTCATCTAGCTATGGTCCTGCTCATTATGCTATTTTAACTCATATGACTCAAAAATGATTAGTAAGACTTACAACTATATTAGTAAGAATTGACACTTCGCAAAAACAAAAATAAACAAATAGTACCGTAAAATGTTTTCTGTGTGGGTCGGTACTTCTGCCTTTATGCAAATCTGTCCTTCTATTAATCTGGGATTTCGCTATTCCGGGATTTTGCTTATCTGTCCTTCTGCTGCAGAGGGAATAGAACCTCAGGAGTGAATGGGAACCAAACTTGGTTTCAAACAAAGCATGGTTTTTTTAAAGTAATTGTTTAATATATTGGAGTACCTATTAAGATGTCGTAAATTTTTTTTTAATAACGTGAAAATTCTTTTCAAAGTTTTGTTTCCATTCACCCCTGAGGTTCTATTCACCCCGTTTTACCCGGTAGTGGATCACCGTTGTGGCAACCCATGTGAGCACAGGTAGGTAATACCTGATTTAGGTAGTTCGTACTCTCTATCGCTTAGATAAATTACCTATAGATTAAGCCCTGGCGTGGCCGCACATGAGACAACAATAGTTAGTTCTGGTGTTACAACAAGAACAAGAACACTACTACCCACCATCGCACTGACACTTATTATCTATAAAAAAACCCAAATTCCTTGTTTCAATTAACACTTATTACCACGAAATCACAGAAAATCAAACAAAACCGAGTTTGTTTGTCAAACCTGCCATTATATTAGACTTTGACAAACAACAGAAACCTGCCATGGTGACAAGGACAAAAAATAATCTTTTGTCCTTATTATTTACATGGAGCTGCAAATTAGCCATCTCGCTCTATCAATCAAGCTCATTTTAAGGCTTAATCTATAGGTACTTTATCTAAGCTCTATCGGGTGAAGTCAATTTCAAATTTGAAAGTGTTGTTTTGGACTCGTCAGTAACTTTAAAGTAAGTAGGTTGTACCTAAAAATTTGGCATCACTGTCTGCATATATATTAAAACCAAGTTTCATTAAAAGCATGATATTTTTCGCACTAAACTCACCAACAGCAGTGACAGGCGCCCTCAAAGGTAGCACCCCATAAGAGTACTGGAACATGCCCCGTCCCATGGGGAACATGGGCGAGATGCCGGTGTACTTGCGCACCTGCTCCTGGAACCGGCGCAGCAGGCTGTTCTTAGGGTTATTCGGGGGACGGAACAGGTCTGTTTCGCCGAACGAGAATACTGGCACTAGGGAGGCCCTGGAAACGAGAGGATTACTATGATTAGACATTAAAGTAGGTATTTTAGGTTGTATATGGCTTGCGAGGAATAAAAATGCCGAAGAAAAGATGGATGGATTTTGTGAGGAATGTCATGAAGAAAAGGGAGTTATTGATAGCGTTAATAGGTGACATGACGGTATGGAAGAAGAAAACGTTGCACAGACCCTGGGACAAGGGTAGGAAAATGATAGTAATATACTCCATGGCTCGAAGGTCCTTACGTTGAACTAATTCTTTAATTTCACAATACTTTGCAGCCCCTCTGGCGTCCAACTTTTTGGATTCCAGTATCTAGTTAGGTAGGTTTATGTACTGGGTATTCTAATTGTGGTCTAACTATGGACTTGTACAAGTGCAAGAAAGTTGAGGGTCGATGAAAATCTCTAGATACTCTCATCACAAAGCCATACATCTGGTATGCCTTATTAACAATACGGTCAACATGACTATCCAGATGATGTTTCGAGTCCAACTGCACTCCATGATCACGAAGACAAGTAATTTTGTTGATAATACTATTAGCAAGTCGATAATTATTTTTAGTAAATGTTATACTATGACATTTGGGCAAGCTAAAGTAGGTACAGTTTATTAGAAGACCAATAGTCAGAAAAACGATCAAGATCTTGTTGAAAATCGAAACAGTCTTGTTCATTTGCAATTTTTTTATAAACTTTTAAATCATCCGCGTATAAGAGAATTTGAATCCTGAAAACAATCATTAATGTCATTAATAAATAGAATAAATAGTAGAGGTCCTAGAATTGAACCTTGTGGGACTCCGGATGTGACTTGGATACAACTGGACTAGAAGCACAGAATAAATAATAGTACAAGTACTGGAAGCCATCAATCACCACCTTCTGGGTCCTATTAGTTATATAAGAAACAAACCAACGTAAGAGGTCCCCTCTGACACCATTGAATGCGATTTTATTAAGTAGCAGTCTATGATCAACTTTGTGGAACGCCTTCTGAAAATCAGTGTATCTGCATCAGTTTGTTGTCTTGTATTATTGAATTTTCGATGAGGAATTTCTGCGTAACAGTTCAGCCTAAATTCATGCCCATGGTTCATGGCGACGGGATGTCCCACGTATTGTATTACATGGGACCTTAACAAAACTATCGAAATAAGGCAGTGATAGAGAGTTCTGTCTACTAACAAATGTAGTGAAAAAATAATTATACCTCACAATTCTAATGGCGAAATATTAATGAAAGTAGCGACATGGATTTTTAACTGACTTTCCAAAAAGGACGAGGCTTTGTTCGTTTTTATTAATTTTTTGTATTTTCACCAATATTGTTACGGTTATGTTCAAGTTTCATGATATTCGGGTAATTAATTCTGGCATTATAGGTACCTTACTATAGGACTTACCTATTAGGTACCACAACTAAACGGTGAAAAATAAAAAACATTTTTACAAATACAACCGGCTTCCAAATAAAAACACTAGAAAGTGAAAAATAAGTCCTTTTTCGGAAGTCGGTGTCAAAAAACAAAGAAAAGAAAACAAGAACACACATATTTTGTCTCTTATGAGCTTAACTGACTCACAAAGACACGACATGTACGTGCTCCAAAACTAAACAAAACGCTATAAGTAATCAAATGAAAGAAAACTTACCCAGACTTCATAGCAACACGAATAAATCCCTTCCTCCTACTTAAAATCACTTTATACTCCTTCGGATGCGCATCTAACGCTTCTGCAGCCCCGCCAATGATCATACACGCGCAGTTTCCTTCATATTTCTTGTTATCCAGCAAATGTAGAAGACTTTGTTCTGAAGAGGAACAGATTCCAAGGGCTAGAGCTAAATCTCTGAAGAATGGGATCAAGAAATGTCCTCCAAGAGTGATCAAATGGCAGGTCATCCCAGGGAATAATTTGTGAAAGCCTGTAGCGTTAGTGCAGAAGCTTCCAAAGGCTCCCAAAGATATGACGCCGTGAGGGAAGCAAGCAAACATGTAGTTCTTCGAAGGGTCCAAGTCGACTGTCTTTACGAGTTTGATTGGGAAGTAGTCGCAGAGGTAACGCCACCATATCCAGTTTCGAACCCATTCGGACCTGGAATTAAATAAGCTTTGTGTTAATAATTCACATAAAAATAAATATTTTCAAAACCATCGACAATTTATTTTGTTAATTCTTTTTAATCTACTTAATTTCTCTAGTAGTAGACACGCTTCGATCCAAAATCTATTGGACACGTAATTATAATAATAGTAGCCCATACATAGCGTTTGAACGGCTGAACCGAATTTCATCAAACATAGTTAAGAACACTCTCGATAAAGTCACCTTACAAACAAAAAAAGCGAAATCAAAATCGGTTCATCCGTGTAGGAGCTATGATGCCACAGACAGATAAACATATACACAGGTACACACAGGACCAGATTTAGGGCAGGGCGCCAGGGCTTCCGTAAATATTTTTTTTTAATCCGATAACTGCATTTTACCGAAATTATTACCTAACGATATTTCGGCCATATTGCCTCACAGAGACTCCTCTCTAATTATAATCCTCTATAATTTTGGAGTGGTCGATTCACACACCGTTAAAATAACTTCGGGCGAATCGCCACAGAAAAAAAAATATTTTTAAAAGTGATCGTTTCTCACTTTTCGGGCAAGTTAAATTCGGGCGAATTGTCCAATAACCAGAAAAAACATGGGAAGTTTTAAATCTACCATTAGTCTGTCGGCTAAACAATAAGATCAACTAAAATGATAATGGATTGTTTATGCTGAAATCTTTATTGTTTTAACTAAACAATAAAGATTTCAGCATAATTAACATCTATTATTAACAATGACGAAACAATTACTTTGAATTATTAATCGCTAAATCGCTTAGAAATGTTTAAGACAATTAATCGGCTTGTCTTGTACCTACTTACCAATGGTAAACTGGAGAGTTAGGATTAGGCATCTGGATCTATCCAAATACTCCTTATTGAACTTATTGATAACTAGCTGTTCCCCGCGGCTTCGCTCCCGTGGGTCACCCCACAGGACCCGTTATCGGGATAAAAAAATAGCCTATGTCACTCAGGAATAATGTAGCTTTCTATTGGTGAAAGAAATTTTTAAATCGGTCCAGTAGTTTCGGAGCCTATTCGGTACTACATCACATCACATCATCAGCCTATTAATGTTCCCACTGCTGGGACACAGGCCTCCTCTCTGTGAGAGGGAATGGGCCGTAATCCACCACGCGGGCCCAGTGCGGGTTGGTGGATGTCACATGTCTTCAAATTTTTGGTTCTAGGACATGCCGGTTTCCTCACGATGTTTTCCTTCACCGTTTTGAGAGCAGTGGTGATGAAATATTTTACACAAAGTGAAGCGCCTGCCTGGGCTCGAACCCACGACCTACAACTTGTAAATCGCAGCCGATACCACTGGGCCACCACTGCTTTGTCATTCGGTACAAACAAACAAAAAAATCTTTCCTCTTTATAATATTAGTATAGAAGTATAGATGACATTCGAGTCAGTCCCCCACCGCGTTTGTACGCGATAAACTCGAAAACTACTGAACGGATTTTCATGCAGTTTTAACCAATAGAAAGAGTGAGAAACGAGGAAGATTTTTGTCTATAATTTGTCACGGGCGAAGCCGGGGCGGGTCGCTAGTAACTTATAATTATTAATAAGGTAACGCATAAAATACTTACGCTCTTCCACCACGGCTGCAAATCTCAATATCATTGACGAACCAGACTCCATATAGAATCGCCAACCACCAAAACCTGGAGTAAACCAGCTGAATAAACAGGTATATGGAGACAGCTTCCCCAAAGAGTATGAGGTAGATCCAGAAAAAGGCGGCCAGGGTCTGTAGCCGACGAGACATTGGGACGTCTACGGGAGCCCATTGTATACCCAGCAGTGCTGAGATTTGACTGGAATAGAAAAAATGCGTTGATAAAATAAGTTTTTTTAGTTTTTTACTGCTAAGCAAAAAAATCTGGTAGATATACATAGATAGCTATTAGAGATGAAAATTATCCACAGAACTGGCAATATATTTATAAGAGCTGTCTCCCTATGTACAGACTTGCCTAAGATGGGAAATCAGCAAGTCTTAATCCTCTATGCTAATTTAATGTTTGTAAGTGTGTTGCAAGTGTGATGGTGGAGTAGGTGCCCAGTGCCTGTAACACATGTTAATTCTTAGCGCGGGACTGGGCCTTGGCCGTCTGCTGTAGCGCGCTTTGTTTTTTTTTTTGTTTTTTTTTTTTGTATGTTCACCGATATCTCCGTCATTTGGGGACCGATTTTGAAAATTCTTTTTTTTTTTGAAAGAGTATGTTCCCAAATTAGTCACATTTTAATTTGGTGAAGATCTGATTACGGGCTTCGATGATATATAACAAAACTCTTCAATAAATAACGGCAAACCTCTCGGGATTGCTGCAATAGCATGTCTATTCATTGTTTATACTACTTTATACCATTTCATAACATAACATCACGCCAGTACGCTCTTAAAGGGTACGCAGATCTCTCATTTCACCGGTTATGTTTAAGCTTCATGATATTCGGGTAACCTATTCTGGCGTTATAGGTACCTTACTAAACAACTTTCCTATTAGGTAGGTACAACTACAAAGTGAAAAATAATTTTATTTTTAGAAGTCGGTGTCCATAACGCAAAAAATGGTACCTACCTTCCAAAGACACCGACTTCCAAAAATAAAGTTATTTTTCACTTTGTACTTTTTTATTTGGAAGTCGGTAGTATTTTTATGCAAAAATGTTTTTACATTCTGCTCTTTTTAATTTGGAAGTCAGTTATTAATTTAAAAAAAAAACACAACATATATTTTTTCATTACAATTATCCTTCCTCCTCCTCCTTATTTATTTATTATATTTACATATTTTTACATTTTTAAATATTATTATATAAAAATAAACATTTAAAAATAGTAGCCCACCGGTATCGGAAACAAGGCCAAGCTACCGGTGGTCCTGAGAGAGGAACCTTCTGACTATACGCGCCGTGTCCAGGAGTACCGCTTTCTGGATCAAGCACTTGATCCAGCTGTCCAAACAGAACCTCCTCAGATATTCGTCGAGGCCCTTGGCTGTTATGCCATTGGCCGATCACGACTATCGGCACAATGATTGCTGTATTCACATCCCACGTGTCAACAACCTCGCGAGCCAGATCAAGATATTTACTTTTCTTACCTCTCTCAGTCTTCACGAGGTTCTCGTCATGGGGGACCGTTATATCAACAATCATTGCGCGACGCTCTAGTCGGTCTATCACCACTATGTCAGGCTTATTGGCAACAATAGTCCTTTCAATGACGGTAGACCAATCCCAATACAACGTGACATTGCCAGTTTCACAAGATTGTATTTAAGAGCTAGTTGCTGATGGATAATCCTGGCTACAAGGTTGTACCTATGCAAATAGTCTCCGTTAGCCAGACTAGAACAACCGGAGATAATGTGACGGATTGATTCCCCGGCCGGTGATATGCCCGTCAGATGTCAACCGTGCCGTTCTTCACAATGTATTTCCGGTAGTTGTTCATCATCACAATTTCGTCCATAATCGCAAAGACAAAACCTTCGGTTGCCCCGAAAAGGTCACCAAATCGCAGGCAGGCCACGGACGCTAAGAGATCTACATCGGGCCCATGTAGGACCCGGTAGAAGCATCCGTGAATCTCCTTGCTCTGCCATACCTCCTGTCATTAGTATCTAATTCTATAGGTTTGCGAGGAGAGCGGGGTAAGGCCCTTGTCCACCGCTACCACATCTCGATGCATACACACATAGAAATATTAAATACACTCTTGTTAATATATCTATGCATACACACGACGTCGGTTTACTGGAAATATTCCCTAAGACTGCATACCTCGCGGTTGTGCAGGTTCTTAGCATTAATTTTATTAATAATTACAATTATTAATAAAATTAACAAAAAATATATTGTTTCGTTTTTTAAACGGGACAGTTCCATGGACAATATATATTTGGCTTATTTTACAAAAATTATCAAAAATCAAAAAAATCTTGTAAAATCAAATCACTTTAATAAAAACACAGTCATTTTAATGAAAAAGACAAATAATTTGATTAGTTTTTCAAAAGGAAGACTAATTTGGCTACCTTCTCGGTGCCTAATTTATTTCTTATTTTGCTGTGCACCAAATTGAATGCCGAAAACTATTCTCTCGGCACCAGCGGAAGAAGCAACTGTGCATAGCAGTTGCTTGGTTATATCCAATTCTACTTCGGTTATTCTACCCAAAAAAGTATTGATTTAAATCATATCAACCCTGCGGGAATCCGCTGGATGCGAGATGCACGGGACCTGTCAACGTTGCGACGCTTGGGGAGGCCTATGTTCAGCAGTGGACGTCTTTCGGCTGATATGATGATGACGATGATCTACCTACTCAAAATTTGTTAATGAATAAATTGAAATTAAAATGTTGGTGTACAATGAAGTAGGTAGGTAAAGTATTCTTTCTATCTCACCCGTGCAATTATTCGTTGTAATTTTGTAACAATGAACAAATAAATCATTTTTTGTTTGTATTGTTTTGGATAAAGCTATAATTATATGAGATTTTCCTTAACGATCGATCACGATCGTGATCGTGTCAGTAGACAGGGTAGTACCTGTTACATTGTTTTTAAAATCTGCCAAGCGTGAATTAACAGGTTAGGTAACGAAATCTCGACTTCCCAAAAAGGAGGAGGTTCAATTCGGATGTATCTATTTTTATGTATGTTCTGACATAATTCCGTCATATATAGACGGATTAGCAGTTTTTTTTTTTTGAATCCGTAGATAAAAAAGTAGCTACTGACTGGATTGCGAATAACAGGAACCAGCGACGCGGTAGAATTAGACCCAGAAAGAGATGGCGTGACGAATTTGACGCTTATTTAAAGGATTGGCCAGTTGCAGCAAGAGACAGAGAAAAAAAGGTAATACGGATCGGAGGCCTTTGCCCTGCAGTGGGCTGTGGGACACAACAGGCTCATAATAATAATAATAAAATTTGTTATCATGACCAGCCTATCCTAGCCAACCATATTGAGGTCGGCTGCCAGTCTAACCGGATACAGCTGGATTCGAAAATTTTACATGGAGCGACTGCTTATCTGATCTCCACATTCCAGTTATTGGGTCGATTGTCATTAATCTTACCAACACTTTAGGGTTTCTGACTACACATAACGACTGCTATAGATATTCGAAATGCAGAGCACCTTTTTGTTATCAGGGGGAAACCTATAAAAGGCGCCTGGACTGGAGAAAAGACCAGAGAGTGTGGGGTTCTTACGTCACTGAAACCAGCCCGGTAATCACCATCAGCACATAGAAGGGACCCGTCAACTATTAAAAGACAACCCCGGAACCCCTTCCATACAACGCCTGGCCTTGTTCGTTCCGTCTCCTGCTTGATATAGAGGGACGTGGCAATTATGTTTTTTTTCCAACTCCTCCGTTATTCTTTTCTGATTAATTTCATTGCGGGATCCAAGATAATTAAATTTGTTTTCCGGGACTTCGTCGAGCTTCATTGCGTCGACGCTTTTCTGGTGGTCGCCACTGTTGATTCTGGCTTTCAGGAGTTGCAGTGGTTTGGTAATAGTGCGGTGGGATTGTTTATATCCCTAAGAATACTGTAAAGGGGTCTCATGTAAGCCTCGCAAGCACTACCTGCCTACAAATTATTCAAATGTCGGCTTACTTCACTTCAGATGAAATTAGACCATAATTTCTCAATCTAGCATAATCAGGGATCGGTCTCAAAGTCTCAGTAGATATTATTTGTATTGCTTTCGTTTTTTCATGAACAGTAACTCTTCTGTTAAATTTTTTCTTAAAATGTTCTATTTATTTTATTTTTCAATGTTTTTACATTGTTAATTTGTAACTAACGAAATTATGTTTAATCTAGGTAATCTAGATGGTTTATATTCAATTCTTAGTAAGCCATTTTGATGTTAGTGATAAAGGTTTTATACTACTTGTAGGTAGTAGTAGTACTCACTTTAATTTCTCTGTAGATTATTTTTATTGCTTACTTGCCGGGACAATTGACGATAACTTTCTATAGGTACAAGAGATAGCTAGAAGTAGCTATCGCCAATAGCCCTATGTAGGTAGAACCAACACACCTACACCGAATGACTGAATAAGTAGCTTTTATTGCAAAAAGAGCTTTCGCTCCGCTTGATATTTGACCTACGCTCTGTTTTCGTATGTAGACAAAGGTATTCTCGTAAGAATATTGCTAGGAATTTGGAATAAACCACGTCTGTTATTATAAGCAGTGAGTTAAATTGGTTAAAAATAAATTAGGTGTTTGCCTATTGATGACTCATATCATAATGGAACTTATAGAAGTAGTGCCTTGATATTTAATTGACTGCCAAAGTCCAAACATGACGGATAGTGGAAAGATGAACGTACTGAGAAAACATGACGAATAAACGACCTTTGTAATAAATATTATTCTATTTTACTCCAAGCAATACAATGAACTCTGTCCAACGGACGTTATTTTTATGCTCCCTGCTTTGTTACTCATAAATGCAATGAAAAACATTGATAACACAATGATTTAAGTACCTACTGCTGCAGTTTTGCACTTTTGACCTAAATAATTATACAATGATGCGATTAAAAAGGGGAAAGATGAGAAAGCACAATAGTACATTATGGTACAAGTGTGTAATGTTGGTGATTGCAGTGGTGCATTTCAAGTTTTCTTTATTACAGAGAAAATAAAATTATATTTGAGTGAAAGTTTTATTTATTAAAACTTCCAGTTTCAACAGTTGAAATTATCTATTTAAATACGAAGTTGCATGAAATGAGCAAGCAATAGGTACATTCATTTATTTGTACTATTGAGCACGATCTTTTTTTATCGAAACTGTTTTAAGAACAAAGCAACTCAACCAATAAAAAAAAAAAAAAACTCTATATCTCACTTGTGAATAATAGCAATGAAAAAGTCACATTTTGATTACAGGTGTCATTATGTGCCTAATTGCGGTGAAATTACAGCCACTTTATGAGCAAGTCTGTTGAAAAAGAGGTTATCACTAGGTACAAGAACTGTGATAGCATTATATCAAAACACTAATAGAGTTGAATTGAATGATTGAATTTGATTTAACTTCAAAGGTACTGTCCGATACTGTCCAATGTCCAAGTAAGTCCAAGGTAAAGCCAGTAGAATATTTATTAGGTAGGTACCTGAGCGCAAGGCCACATAGAACACTGCAATTAACGGTAATAGGAACTTGGAAAACAAAATATGGTTGTGAGTTTTGCTAATAGGAACAAGATAATTCCTATTGCTCATAAGAGCAGATGAAACATTTTTCCTATGCGTGACGCGACTTCAAAAAGGAGAGTCCACTTCAATTGGATTGTATTTTTAACCAACTTACCAAAAAAGGATGAGGTTGTATCTTCGACATTATGTTTTTTTTAATGTGTGTTCACCGATTTCTCCGTCAATTGTGGACCGATTTTAAAAATTCTTTTAGTTTGAAAGAGATTATATTCCGAAATTGGTCCCATTTTAATTTGGTGAAGATCTGTTGAAGAACTTCGGAGATATACAACAGAACTCTTCAATAAATAACGGCAAATCTCTCGGGATTGCTGCAATCGCATGTCTGTTTATTGTTTATACCATTTTATAACATAACATCACGCCAGTACGCTCGAAAGGGTTATGTAGATCTCTCATTTCAACGGTTATATTCAAGTTTCATGTTATTCGGGTAATCTATTTTGTCGTTATAGGTACTTACTTAACTACTTCCCTATTAGGTAGGTACAACTAAAAAGTGAAAAATAAAAAACTTTTTTACAAAAAAATACTACCGACTTCCAAATAAGAAAACTAAAGTGAAAAATAACTTTATTTTTGGAAGTCGGTGTCCATAACTTAAAAAATTTGGTACCTACCAAAAACACCGACTTCCGAAAATAAAGTTATTTTTCACTTTCTAGTTTTCTTATTTGGATGTCGGTAGTATTTTTTTGTAAAAAGGATTTTTTCTTTTTTTATGTGCCTCAGAACTTTTTACTACTTAAACCGATTTTGATGATTCTTTTTTTATTTGAAATCTGGTGATTCTATCGAATTTTATCATGATCTGAAGAGAAGTTTAGGAGTTATCCTTAATAATGCTTATTTACATGGTAGGTAATCTACTTAAAATTAATAAAAAGGGTAAAATAAAAAACTTTTCAACAAAAAAAAAACAAGTCGGTGTCAAAAACTAAAAAAAATAGTACCAAAAAAACCGATTTCCGAAAAGAAAGTTCGCTTTGTAATGTTTTGTTTTGGAGGTCGGTTAAAGTTTTTAATGGCTATCAAAAAATATAAACACTATGGTATCAATGGATATGCATTGTTTTGCAGCGTTGTTTTACCGGCCAACAAGGAAATGATAGGGACAGAGAATCCAATGCCATACCCGAGTCTCTAGATTAAAGTTGGAATAACGTGGAGTTTTTATCTGAGGAAGTTCTTCTGGATTTTCCTCCGTCGTTAAAGGAATCCATGACGGAAGTACTATCTAAACGATTAGTTACAACCTGATAGCCGACCCAATAAAACTACATATCAGTCATGAACCTTACTCTATTTACCTACACGTGTAAGAAAGTACTAAGGTATGTCGAGGTACGAACGATATGTTATCAGGTGTGCTATCGGGGACAAGTTACGAAATGGTAGACGGACGCCTATAATCCGTGAGGAATTTTTTCTAAGCATATGCTGGTTGATTTGATTGAATTGTTGGTTTCAGACAGAGGGTGCAGATATTGCCTATATTGTGTGTCTTTTAGTCTGTGCTAAATGGGTTACCCTTGTTTCATCGAAAAGTAATTGACAAATTATCACTTCCCAAACAATTTTCCGCATAATTTCATTTGCCAAATTATTACTTATCAATATATATTGTAACGCAAACCTAATGTTTGGCAAGTGAACGTTTAAACAATAACTTGTTTACCAACTAGTACTTTTTCCAATTTTTATGTAGTCAAATATTTCAGTTGGAATAACACATTTTACGCAAAATAATAAGCCTACTTATGTAGTATCGTCGGTTTTCAATTTACCATTTCCATTTAGTCAATTGCTTAGTCAATGACAAAAAAATTGCATCTATACGTCAGTTGCACAGAATTTACAAATTAAATTACAAGTGTTAAGTACGATTACTATTTAAGCAACAAAGTCCACGGAGCCCCGCTGCGCAGGGCTCCTATTTCTGACTGCAGGGTCTAAAGTGACCTAACATGAAGAAGATGACGAGAGCTATCTAATATCAGACCATAGCTAACCTAACCTAACCTATCCGTGTCGGGGTGCCCTAAGCTCCCGAGCTCGCTTCGCTCGCTCTTGGACTAATTCATTGACAATAATTATCGAATTGCCATTAATCTACCATGCATGCTTGCTTTGCAAAAGAGGAAATCTGGAGCTCGGCAGCCGATGCCGCGGCAAAATTGCTAATACCCATTGCAAAAAAATAAATGTAGTTACATACATTTTGTATTATATAAATGATTATATTAAAATAAAATTGCATTTTTTAATTATTTAATTCCCAAAAAATCTTATTTTTGCGTTTATATTTTTTGTCATATCAAATTATTTGACCAAACGTTTATTGTCTAAAGATTGTTTGCTGTAATAGGTAAATCATTTGATTAAAGACCAAATACCTTAATGACTATCCTTCGAAGCTATCCTTGGTAGTATTCTGCTAAGTAAAAAATTTGACCAAATGAAAATGCGTACTAAAATCATCCAAATATAGTATTGGTTTAAGAAAACGTTGTAAAATTTGTTTGGGCAGTGAAATTTTGTCAAAATCTTTTAGGCAAAACGGCAGGATTCCGTGCTAAATAAATATATTTTCATTCTGTTTTTTTCAGGTGAATAGCTAAAACAGTTTAGCTTCGTTCGCATAGCTCAGGTAATTTTTAACCGACTTACCAAAAAGGAGGTTCTATGTTCGACATAGTTTGTTTTTTTTTTTTTTTTTGTTTATGTTCACGCATATCTCCGTCAATTTTGGACCGATTTTGAAAATTCTTTTTTTGTTTGGAAAAGTATGCTTCGAAATTGGTCCCATTTTAATTTGGTGAAGATCTGATGAAGAACTTCGAAGATATACAACAGAACTCTTCAATAAATTACGGCAAATCTCTCGGGATTGCTGCAATCGCATATCTGTTCATTGTTTATACCATTTCATAACATAACATCACGCAAGTACGATATTAAGGGGTACGCAGATCTCTCATTTCACCGGTTATGTTCAAGTTTCATGACATTCGGGTAATCTATTCTGGTGTTATAGGTACCTTACTAAACAACTTGCCTATTAGGTACAACTAAAAAGTAAAAGACTGGTACCCAGCTGAATCCGGTAAGACTGGAAGCCGACCCCAACATAATTGGGAAAAAGGCTAGGCAGATGATGATGTATGTTCACCGATATCTGTCATTTGGGGAGCGATTTTGAAAATACTTTTTTTGTTTGGAAAAGTATGTTTCGAAATTGGTCCCATTTTAATTTGGTGAAGATCTGATTAAGGACTTCGAAGATATACAACAGAACTCTTCAATAAATAACGGCAAATCTCTCGGGATTGCTGCAATCGCATATCTGTTCATTGTTTATACCATTTCATAACATAACATCACGCCAGTATCCTGTTAAGGGGTACGCAGATCTCTCATTTCACCGGTTATGTTCAAATTTCATGATATTCGGCCATTCGGGTAATCTATTCTGGCGTTATAGATACCTTACTAAACAACTTGCCTGTTAGGTAGGTACAACCAAAAAGTGAAAAAAAAAAAACTTTAACGCAAACAAATGGTACCTACCAAAGACACCGACTTCCGAAAATAAAGTTATTTTTCACTTTGTAGTTTTCTTATTTGGAAGTCGGTAGTATTTTTTATCCAAAAAAATTTTTTTTTCATATCCTATTTGCAGAGGGCGTTTGCGTGTCGTAGGTCGTGGGTTCGAACCCAGGCAGGCGCTTTACTTTGTGTAAATTATTTCATCACCACTGCTCTAAAAACGGGGAAGGAAAACAACGTGAGGAAACCGGCATGTCCAAGAACCAAAAATTCGAATACATGTGACATCCACCAACCCGCACTGTGCCCGCGTGGTGGATTACGGCCCATTCCTTCTTTCACAGAGAGGAGGCCTGTGTCCCAGCAGTGGGAACATTAAAAGTCTGATGATGATGATGATGATGATTTGCAGAGCAAGGGTTAAGTTAAGTTAGCAAAATTTTTGTGTGAAAAATAATTTCAGCAATTCAATCTTCGTAGTTTTGGTCTGCACCCGGGACAAACGGTTCGGGATGGATCATTACTTTCTTCGGTAGTTTGAGGGCCAACAAATATTCGTTTGCCGTCGATACATAGATGACGATTCTAAAGATCTATTTATATTTATAAACTATAGGTATAGATTATATAAACAATTGTCCAAGAACTCGAGCTCTTGGATACTGTGATACAGAGAACATATTATTTAAATATTAACTCTAGACAATACTCATGATTTCCAGTAGTACTTCCCGATCCGAAAGATAATCGTAGGGCTAGAAATCTCCCAATAGGAGCATAATTCACAAATACTATATGAGAGTTAGATGTTCTTATAACTATCATAAAGACACATACACAAAGAATCGTACCAGTATCTTTGCCTTTACATTCATTTTGTTCTTGTTTGTAAAAATTATTTAAAATAGTTTAGTTACCTACTTATAAAAATATGTATATTGATCCTAGGAAGAAGCGGAACCCACCCAATACAAGCATTACTACATGCTTATTGGGTAGTTCCAGCCACTGAATAATACTGTAAAAGTACCGTTAAAGAAATAAACTATTTTATTTATTTTATTAAAATAGCATAAGTTTTTTTAAGAATAACTAAGAGAATAAAGGAGTACCTAAGATTAAAACCTACAAGAGTGCTCTTGTACGATTACCTACTTGTACGGAATCTATCATCTTATTGGACAAGGTAAACGAGGTAGTTAGTGTGATCTGTGGAGATAAATAAAAGTTAGCCTAACAGATGCTTTGTACAAAAGGGTTATTGATGATTTAAAATCTCTTTGTGAAAATAGCCAAACCTAAATATTACTAATATTTAAGTTTGGATGGATAGATGTGTTTATGGATGTATGTATGTTACTCATTCACGCCAGAACGGCTCAACGGATCTGGATAAAATTTGGCACAGGGATAGTTATAGTCAGGAATAGCACATAGGATAGGTACTTTTTATCCCGGGAATATGCTCCCTCGGGATAATATCTGACTTTCACGCGGGCGAAGCCGCTGGCAGAAGCTAGTGTTAAAATAAAAACATGGATGTGATAAAATAATAAATTTGATTGATTGTGTTTACTTTGGCACAGATAATATAATACTAGCATACAATAGCTTAGGAATATTTTGGGAGAGGACATAAACGGCTGAGTAAATAATATGAGTAAGTAAGTCAATAACATTACTAAACTTCTGAGCAGCGGTCGACTGATTGCATTTGAACAAGATATTAGGTGTCGTCTAAATTAGAAGAGAACAAATTGAGCATGATTAAAACTAATGGAAATAACGATCTGGCCAGCAAGTTTCTTCACACGATATGCTATGCTATGTAACATCAATTATTTCTTACATTATAGACGGGCCTCAAAATCTGTAATCCAGTTTTCCTTCAGTAAAAAATTTGGAATGGAAATTACTCAAAATAATACGTGATTTCGAGGCTTCTTATCAAGTCCAACTTCAGTTATTTGATAAAACCATGAACTTGTTAACAATCTAATCTTCAATATCCATTAATTGGAAAGTGGTTAATTTTTTTAACCGACTTCGATCGACTGTATTTTTTTTTTAGGTGTTTCACCTCATATCTATTTAGTAGGTGAACCGATTTTGATGATTCTTTTTATTTGAAAGCTGGTACTTCTCGTATGGTCCCATTTAAATCTGATCTAGATCTGATGAAGAACTTCGCCGTTATACAACAGAACTCTTCAATAAACAACTTAAATCTCTCGAGATTGCTGCAATCGCATGTCTGCTTATTGTTTACGCCATTTCATAACATAACATCACGCCGCCGCCGGTACGCTCTAAAGGGGTACGCAGATATGTACAGTTCACCCTGGTACATTCTCTTTTCACCGGTTATGTTAGTTTTATGTTATTCGGGCAATATCCAGGTCATCTATTCAGGCATATATAATTTTGGACATTATGACCATAATTAAAAAGTGAACATTTTTATTTTACATAAAAATACAACCGATTTCCAAATAAAAACACTACAAAGTGAAAAATAACTTCAATTTTAGAAGTCGGTGTAACGAAGAAACTCCGACTGCCGAAATAGATTTTTTATTGCCGAAATGAATATTTGATTTGGAAATCGATTGTATTTTTTTGTAAAAAAGTTTTTATCTTAGCTTTCTAACAGTATTTTAGTAACTATCACTTCAAGATAATCTTTGATTAGGTAGTCAATAAATAGGTAACTGGATGTTACCAAACTAAAATATTTATAACTACCCCACCTAATAACAATTTTCTATTGTTGTACCTAATTGTAAATCATCACAAACACACGTTCGAGATAAACTATGAAAGTATCAAAGGAGAATAATCCTTACTTCCTCAGCATGTGTTTGAATAGCATGGTGTATGGGGGCCCTTTATAGCTTCATTCGATCGCTACATTACAAACAGATGTGCCACAGTTTTTATACGACTGTAAGATATTTGTAGAATTTAATATCTGTTGGGAGTTTTGGAGAAAAGCTATTTTACGCTGGTACCTTTAAAGATTTAAATATTTACACTTAGTTTGTTGAACTCGCTTCTGTCTTATTACTATCAATTCGTCTATGGTTTTATTAAAAGAATTGCTTCTGCCAGCGGCATCGCCCACGTGAAAAGTGTTTTCTGATCCCAAGGGAACATTATACCGGAATGAAAAGTAGCCTATGTGGTATTCCAGACTATAATCTATATCTGTGCCAAATTTCATCTAGATCCGTTCAGCCGTTCTGGCGTGATTGAGTAACAAACAAGCATCCACACACATCCATCCAAACTTTCACATTTATAATATTATACCTAGTAAGATTAATTGACGAGATTCAAGTTAGGTTTATACAAAGTTATATTTACAAAACGTTGTTACTTACATCTCATATATTCCAAATAGCTAGACATTATTATAATGGCCGTGTTTACTATAATGGCGCTTATATCTATCGATATACAATCATGTTTATCTAACCGTTCGCAAACCAATTTCCGCTATATACAAACTTATCAATGACTATATACCTAGATTTAACCTTCACATAAAATAATATATATTGATACTTACCGCATAGCTAATTAAGTCTTAAAAAAATAAAATAACGAGCTTAGGTACTTACCTAAAGATTCGAGTCACAATATCAATAACATATGAAATCCGTTGCAGCATTTTTATTCACGTTTGCGTTATCAACTTATCACTGACCGACTCATTGGCACGAGTGCTCTGTGCTACCTCTAACTTATGACTGAATATTATGACGAGTAGAATCTAATTCTCAATGTCACAGCAGCTGACAACTTTGTTTTATGAAAACACTCCGTCGAATGGTTTTGTTGCTTTTTCCCGAATACCTTTTATTCTATTTTATTTATTTTATTTTCCCTATAACTGGCGTCATTGCAGAGATAAAATATCGTTGCCCACATGTTTTTATGAATCACATTTACGAGTTTGGTAACAAGGTAATAATTATTTGCAATATTTACCCGTTTTGTGGGTAGGTAAAATAGTAAACAGGTTGATTATATCGTTACCGTATAATGTATTGACATATTTGGCTTAGTTTAATTAGTTTTTGGGTAGGTATTGTGAATCACACGTACATTATAATTTGAGTCATCATCATCTTCCTGCCCTTATCCCATGTTACTTGGGGGCGGCGCAACACGTTTTCTTCTTCCATACTGTCCTGTCCCCCGTCATGCTATCACTGAGTCACTTTTCTTTTACATCACTTCTCACACAATCCATCCATCTTTTCTTTGGCCTTCCTCTCCTTCTTCATCCATCCACATTTATATTCATAACTCTTTTAGTAACATGCGTTTCATCCCTCCTATCACATGACCATACCCAGAAGACACAGTTTCTGGGTATGGTCATGTGATATTCTATTTTTGATTATTCATAACTCTTTTAGTAACATGCGTTTCATCCCTCCTATCACATGACCATACCCAGAAGACACAGTTTCTGGGTATGGTCATGTGATATTCTATTTTTAACCGACTTACCAAAAAAGGAGGAGGTTCTATGTTCGACATTATGTATGTTTTTTTGTTTTTTTTTTTTTTTTTTTTATGTATGTTCACCGATATCTCCGTCAATTGTGGACCGATTTTGAATTTATTTTTTTTGTTTGAAAGAGTATATTCCGAAATTGGTCCCATTTTAATTTGGTGAAGATCTGATGAAGAACTTCGGAGATATACAACAGAACTCTTCAATAAATAAAGGCAAATCTCTCGGGATTGCTGCAATCGCATGTCTGTTTATTGTTTATACCATTTCGTAACATAACATCACGCCAGTACGCTCGAAAGGGGTATGCAGGTCTCTCATTTAACCGGTTGTATTCAAGTTTCATGTTATTCGGGTAATCTATTCTGTCGTTATAGGTACTTACTTAACTACTTCCCTATTAGGTAGGTACAACTAAAAACCGGCCAAGTGCGAGTCGGAGTCGCGCACGAAGGGTTCCGTACCATTACCGCAAGTAACGGCAAAAAAATCATGTGTCACGTACGTTTGTTGTATGGGAGCCCCACATAAAAAAATATTTTATTCTGTTTTTAGTATTTGTCATAGCGGCAATTGAAATACACCATCTGTGAAAATTTCAACTGTCTAACTATCACGGTTCATGAGATACAGCCTGGTGACAGACAGACAGACAGACAGACAGACGGACCGCGGAGTTAAAGTAATAGGGTCCCGTTTTTACCCTTTGGGTACGGAACCCTAAAAAGTGAAAAATAAAAAACTTTTTTGAAAAAAATATTACCGACTTCCAAGTAAGAAAACTAGAAAGTGAAAAATAACTTTATTTTTGGAAGTCGGTGTCCATAACTTAAAAATTTGGTCCTACCACAGACACCGACTTCCAAAAATAAAGTTATTTTTCACTTTCTAGTTTTCTTACTTGGAAGTCGGTAATATTTTTTTCAAAAAAGTTTTTTATTTTTGATTATTCATAACTCTTTTAGTAACATGCGTTTCATCCCTCCTATCACATGACCATACCCAGAAGACACAGTTTCTGGGTATGGTCATGTGATATTCTATTTTTGATTATTCATAACTCTTTTAGTAACATGCGTTTCATCCCTCCCATCACATGACCATACCCAGAAGACACAGTTTCTGGGTATGGTCATGTGATATTCTATTTTTGATTATTCATAACTCTTTTAGTAACATGCGTTTCATCCCTCCTATCACATGACCATACCTAGAAGACACAGTTTCTGGGTATGGTCATTTGATATTCTATTTTTGATTATTCATAACTCTTTTAGTAACATGCGTTTCATCCCTCCTATCACATGACCATACCCAGAAGACACAGTTTCCTTTCAATTTTACTGTCACTGGCGCCACTTTCAAACTTCCTCTAATATACTCATTTCTCGCTTTATCCATTCTCCTCACTCCGCACATCCATCTCAACATTCTCATCTCTGCTACATGCAATCTCTTTTCATCCGTCTTTTTCACAGCCCAACATTCTGATTCATACATCCATGTAATTTGAAAGTACCTACGGTAGGCATTAAAACTTAAACCATATATATTGTATCAAGCCGTTTACAGGCCTTTTGAGTTGTCGAGGTCAGTTAGGTAAACCACATCACATCATTAGCCTATTAATGTTCCCACTGCTGGGACACAGGCCTCCTCTCTGTGAGAGGGGATGGGCCGTAATCCACCACGCGGGCCCGGTGCGGGTTGGTGGATGTCACATGTCTTCGAATTTTTGGTTCTAGGACATGCCGGTTTCCTCACGATGTTTTCCTTCACCGTTTTTGACAGCTGTGGTGATGAAATAATTTACATAAAGTAAAGCGCCTGCCTGGGTTCGAACCCACCACTGCTCTATCTATCTGCTCTATCTCAGATAAATAATTAAAGATCAACCAGAACAGAACAGAACACCAGAACAGAAGATTTTTATGGTGGAGAACACAAAACTTAAAGAATATTCTTTTAAGATTGTATGATGTACTAGGAATCCTACTGTCATTTGAACGGTACAAAGATAAATCTCTCACGCACTGATTTCCTATGCAATGGAAACTAAGAAGTCAACCACGCAGACTTACAAAGCGCAGTCATTAACTCAACACAAGGAACAGCGGAACAGCAACCATATTGCGTAATGAATTCGCAAAAGGCAAGTTACATAGACGGCAATCCAAATTGCGTCATTCTGCTCGCTTGTGGTTGGTCGATTTTTCATACTCTTTGCCCTTTGCCTTTTGTGAATTCATTACGCAATAAGGCTGCCGGTGAGCCACCGACTATCACCCAACGAAATTCATAAACTCCTTTCCTAAAGGTTTTACACGGAAAACTGAAACTGGGCAAGTCTTGGCTATTTCAATACGCTCTTTGTAATACCTATAGTTCTCCAATAGGCGCGAGACTATTGCAATTAACCGAGCACAAATCCTGACTAAAGTGTGTCAAATACTTAAAAAAAACTTAATCATACTTTTATCTGACACGGGAATCGAACCCAGACCTCATGCTCAACCGTAGCGATTTCGACCACTAGAACAACGAGGCAGACCACATATTAAACCACAATTGCCAATAATTGAGCAATTAATTGAGCAATTAATTGTCACTGACAATGCGACTATGTGCGAGCCAATGTGACCAAGTTTTGAAGACCAAGAAAAACCGGCCAAGAGCGAGTCGGACTCGCGTACGAAGGGTTCCGAATCATTATCGCATAAAACGGCAAAAAAAACACGTTTATTGTATGGGAACCCCACTTTAATATTTATTTTATTCTGTTATTAGTATTTGTTGTTATAGCGGCAACAGATATACATCTTCTGTGAAAATTTCAACAGACAGACAGATGGACCGCGGAGTCTTATTAATAGGGTCCCGTTTTTACCCTTTAGGTACGGAACCCTAAAAAAGAAAGAAAAAAAACAGAAAATCCACAAATTATTAATAAACGTCGTTTATTACAAAATTATAGAAAGATAATTAAACAAAACAAAAAATAAACAACTTGTCTCACTCAGCAGTTAAATAATAATAATTCGTTCACAATTAAATAAATTATTTCATTTGAACAGTGTTCAAAAACCCAAATGGCACTGAGACAATAATATGAAGAGATGTTCCACAACACTGGGAACTAAGGGAAAAATAATGTCTTTAGACATAATAGCCTAAGATCCCACTGTTAAGATCTGTAGTTAATTTTGTTTTTGACATAACTTAATTTTCACGAATTATACTTGCTAGTAGAATTAGATTGCTACAGGGTTGCCTGGCAATATCTAGCCGCAATTACCTTAATCTATACTATCTATACTAATATTATAAAGAGGAAATATTTTTTTGTTTGTTTGTTTGTTTGTTTGTTTGTACCGAATAGGCTCCGAAACTACTGGACCGATTTAAAAAATTCTTTCACCAATAGAAAGCTACGTTATTCCTGAGTAACATAGGCTATTTTTTTATCCCGAAAACGGGTCCTGTGGGGTGGCCCACGGGAGCGAAGCCGCGGGGAACAGCTAGTAATATTATAAAGAGGTAAAGTTTGTGAGGTTGTAACTGGTAATCTCTGGATCTCCTGAACCGATTTTGAAAATTCTTTCACCAGTAGAAAGCTACATTATTTCTGAGTGTCATAGGCTATAATATCTTTTCAAAAAATTTGAGATCCTTATGAAAATTGCAATAATGTAACCCAAAGTACCTATGTAATGTTGCATATAAAATTCATTCTTTGGCGTGCGCTGAGAAAACTTGACGATACATAAACAATATGTTCTACATGATTAAAGTACTCATTATTACCTACAAAAAAGTCTGCGAGAGAATATATCTATCTATCATAGTTAAGTAAGTCACACTAGCAGCTTTTATGTTCTAAATTTCAATTAGATCGCCGGTAGAAACAAAAGTTGATTACATTCGTATTGTAGTATAATTCTTATTCAAATAAATAGTTTAATAAATTAGTAGGTAGGTAGGGTAGGTAGGGAAGGGTAGGTAGGGTTGGGTAGGTAGGGCTGGGTAGGTAGGGTTAGGTAGGTAGGGTTGGGTAGGTAGGGTTGGGTAGGTAGGGTACTGTAGGGTAGGGTATGATAGGTAAGGTAGGGTAGAGTGGGTAGGGTAAGTAGGGTAGAGTAGGTAGGGTAGGTGGGTATGGCAGGTGGGTAACCAATTGACGGGAGCGAAGCCGCGGAGGTCAGCCAGTTAAATATTTTTTAATTTTTGTTTGATAGGAAACCAAACTTTCATACAAAAAAAAGTTTAATCAAAAACAAAGTAACTGCAGATTTTTGCGGTGGGCTCTCGTATTAATACATACATTTTCAGAAGATGTATATAATTATCTAGATTTCTACTGTTAAAAATATACACCTTCCATATTATGTATCGCTCTTTCTAGTACCTTCCGTATCGTCGACCTTTATCGTTTCTTCAACTGGTAGATAGAAACATCCCTTTAGGCACGATTGGTCCAATTCGCGGTGAGTCCAATTCGTTGTTGCTCCAATTCGCAGTTGGTCAAGTATATAAGTAAGTTATAAGTCAAGTCACGCCAATTTAATTGGGATGAGGGCGGGCATACAGTATGTGATACGTCACTAGTACACAAGTCCTACCACGAAAGTGCCGTTTGGTTTTATTCTCGCCCTTATTCCCTATGTATATCGTTGTGAAAACTTCCGCAGGAAAATCTACGCGTGACAGAAACATGTTTTTTTTAACTAAGCATCACTATCAATAATATTCCGGAATTGTTTGATCCTCTGTTCCGTCTCTTTGATGGACTCTTTTATATCCTTGTGTATCTCACTGTACGCCTTTATCGACTGGTTCGTTTCGGTAAAGATGCTCTGCAGGATTTGCAGGTGGAGAATTCTGAAAAGAAGATTATTTGGTTTAGCAACTGTGTCTGAACGGAATAATGAGGTTGCTCCGCGAAGACAGTGTTGCAGAGAATGTTTTAACGCCGAGGAATCAGCCGCGCACGTCATGCTGGAATGCGAGGCCGTTAGATAAATTCGTTTTGGACCAGAAGAATGAAAACTTTATTTGTGGAAATGTTTTTTCGTAAATAATTCCATTCTATTTCGAGAGCATAGGCCATGGTCTGGCATAAACAAAAGATTATATTCTTAAAGTCATGGTTCTAATGAGTCGCAATTAAGAAGACAAGTCATTAGCTGTGTTAATGATCTGTGTGATACTTAATAGTTGTCACATAAGAACATTGTTTTTTTTAATAGCTCGATGATCATCATGGATTCAGTTACTAACTTACTTAACTAGGAAGCAAACTTGCTACCTCATACTAATTGGTAGGTAGGTACCATGTTTTTTTTAGAAAGCTAATTGCTCACGTAGCGCGCAGTGGTACTGGGCAGGATATGTCTTTCAGATGCCGTCTAAGCTGTGGGCCCAGCTAGACGGGGTTGCGGCAGACCGAGGAAAAGATGGCGGGACGCCTTGGATGACTTCATCACCGAAAGATATGAATGGAATGGGGTGGTGGATTATAAGAGGAATAATGGGGTGGTGGCTTATAAGAGGAATAATCCTTCATATAAAGAGAAGTAGAAAGAGACTATGGACAGAAGAGACACCAGAGGATTTTTATAATCTATACTAATAATATATATTAATATTATAAAAAGGAAAGATTTATTTGTTTGTTTGTTTGTACTTTGTACCGAATAGGCTCCGAAACTACTAGACCGATTTAAAAAATTCTTTCACCAATAGAAAGCTACATTATTCCTGAGTGACATAGGCTATTTTTTAATCCCGAAAACGGGTCCTGTGGGGTGGCCCACGGGAGCGAAGCCGCGTGGAACAGCTAGTAATATACATGTTGATTGATTCTGTTAGTTTTTAAACAACTTATTATTTTCTTTGGTTTTTTATAGGCTCGCGCTTGACCACTATCTCATCTGATGGTAAGCGATGATGTGGTCGACGGTCAAGCACGCTTGCTTAGAAGTAACATGTTCACTCTTGACTTAAAGACTATCGGGATACACAGACTCCAGCAGGGAATTCCACTCCTTAGCTGTACGCATATTAAAAGTGTCCCCAAAACGTTTTGTGCGTATGGGTAGGGTGTCCACCATATACCGATGATGCATCGCCGTACGTCTGGTATTCCGATGATGGAATGGGCTGGGAGCAATTAAATCATGCAATTCCATCGCACACTCTCCGAAATGTAACCGATAAAAAACCGACAAGCTGGCAACTCGGCGACGATGTACAAGACTCTGGAGCCTTGACTTTACCAGCGCCTCACTGCCGATGAGTTTCTTGGTCCGCTTTTCGATCGACTGCATCAAGCTGGTATTTGGCAGATACGATCCAGAGATGAGAAGAGTACCCATGCATGATCGAACTTGCGGATGAACCTATCACTCAGCAATCCAGTCACACAAACCATTAGGCAGACCGAAGGAAGGAAGCTTATCAATAAGGCTCTCGTGCCAGACCCTGTCAAAAGATATGTCAAGGGAGACAGCAAGCGCCTCCCCGTGCCTCTCGATGGCCAGACGATGTGAATGGCATACGCTAGAAGATCCCCAGTTGACCGATTTCGGCGGAAGCCGTATTGGCGGTCACTAAGGATTTCGTTGTCATCTAGGTATGCCAGGAGCTTATTATTCAATACACGTTCCATACTCTTACAGAGGATGGACGTTACTCATATGGGTCTGTAGTTGGCCGGGTCAGCACGACCACCCTTCTTGGGCACGGGCTGAACGTTAGCTTGCTTCCAAGCCTTCGGCACTTTTCCAGTCACTATCGAAAGGCGTGTCAAGATCGGAAACAATTCAGGCGCACAAGTTTCAAGTACAATTGCTGGTATCCCGTCCGGGCCACTAGCCTTGTTCACGTCAAGGTTATGCAGTACCCTACAGACCTGTGTGATGGAAGTTTTAAAATGATTATTCAATTGTTATATACTCACTTAGATTTATAATCGAGGATCTTGGTCTTAAGCGTGAGCATTTCACTAGAATCATGGCTGAACTGCGTCACATCCCGGAGCCTGTGGTTTAGCCACTCCATCAGCAATTCAACTTTCTCACTCTCTTGTTCTTCTAGATTGTTCAGTTTGTTATCAATATTGGCCTAAAAGAAAGAAAATGTATTTAACTATTTGCAAACTACATAATATAATCATCCCTGTATTCCGCTAAGGGACGGCAGAGTTGCAGCTTTAACTACAACCGCTTTAGTGCCGTAAAATGGTAACTTTCTTAAGCGTACTCCTTAATAGTTACGAACAACATGATATATTTTCGCTACTTTAGGATACCTCCAAAATGACCTGGAAGTTTAAAAATATTTTTAAACAGAAAAATGGATGGCTAGAATTTCTTCATAACTGAAATAGCAAATGTAAATCAAAGAATATTTTGCAAACAAAACTGTCCGAAAGGCGTTTAAAAATTAATTTTCTGGGACCGAGCCGGCGCACGGCCAGTATTGCGTTAACATTGTACTTACAGTATTGCGTTACTTCTTAGTAATGGCTAGGTTAAAAGGTTTAAAAAAATATATATATTTATTATTGATTCATGTACATTATTTTTAACACAAGGTTTTTTCGTGTAACTAATAGTTTTAAACAACACGATATTTTTTTGCAACTTTTTGAAACTCCTCCAAAACGATTTAGGAGTTTAAAAATATTTTTACACAGAAAAAATGATGGCTAGAATTTCTTCATAACTGAAATAGTAAAATAAAATAAAATATGTAAATCAAAGAATATTTTGCAAATAAAACTGTCCGAAAGGCGGTTAAATATTGATTTTCAGGGTCCGAGCGGGCGCACGGCCAGTATTGCGGTAACATTGGGGAATATATGTGCCTTAAGTGTGTAGCATTCTTTTTTTTTTTTTTTTTTATTTGTGATGGGTTTGCTCTTGACTCTAGTCTAGGTCAGAGGTGACAGAGACAGAGTCGACGATGGAGTGAGTTTACCCAGAAGAAGCCTGTTCACTCTAACTTTGAAGAGATTCGGGTTGAAGGCGTTCGGAAACACGGACGCAGGTAGTGAGTTCCATTCATTCGCTGTGCGCATTATGAAGGATGTCAGGAAGCGCTTGGTGCGAATTGGTGGAATGGCAACAAGGTAAGGATGGTAACTTGCAGTGCGTCTAGATGTCCGATGGTAGAAGGGGGCTGGTGGGATGAGGTCGTGGAGTTCTTGAGCACACTCACCGAAGTACAGTCTGTAGAAGACCGACAAGCAGGCAACTTTGCGGCGATGAGCCAAGCTATGTAGCTTGGCATCCGCCAGTTCAACATCGCCGATGAGCCTCTTGGCTCTGCGTTCCACCGAGTCAAGCGCGGCAAGCTGATACTTAGCTGAGCCATCCCAAAGGTGGCTGCAATACTCCATGCAGGATCGGACTTGCGCTTTGTAAAGGGTTAAAAGCTGTCCAGGCGTAAAGTATCGCTTCACTCTATTCAGGATGCCCAGTTTTTTGGCCGCAATTTGGGCTTTGTACTCAATGGAGGCGCCGAAGTTGAGATTGGATGTCAACTCCATGCCTAGGAGCTCGAGTCGATCAGTCACAGGAACAGATGTACCCCGAAAAGTAGGAGTATGATCGAAAAGACTCCTTTTAGCGGTAAAAAGACACGCCTGTGTTTTGGTGGCGTTAAAGGAGACCAGATTGTCATCACCCCACTGGGAGACAAGGCTTAAGGTCAAATCTGTCCGCTCCACCATAGCCTGTCTCAAGGAACGAACTTCATCCACGCGGTTTTTTGCGCTGGACAGGTATCTCTCTGAAACAGTACTGTCATCTGCGTACCCAACAATACCAGGCAGAAGTAGGTCATTGATGTGCAGCAGGAAAAGAGTTGCAGAGAGAACAGACCCCTGAGGAACTCCGGCGTCAATAGCCAAAAGGTCAGAGGAGCAGCCGTCAATGACTACTCGGATCGACCGTTTGCTGAGGAAGTCTGATATGCAGCTACAAAAACCAGCGGGGATGCCATACGCAGGAAGCTTACTGAGCAGACTCGCGTGCCAGACCCTGTCAAAGGCCTTCGAGATATCAAGCGACACAGCAAGTGCTTCGCCGTGTCTCTCGATGGCTTCGCCCCAGCAGTGCGTGACATACACAAGAAGATCGCCAGTTGACCGTCCCCGGCGAAAGCCATACTGACGGTCACTGAATTCACAACCAATGTGTGTGTAAGAAAGTATGAATGCTAACATAGCCCAAACGGTATGTAACGATCGTCATAGCAGGGGCTTTTGTAGCTTCTGCCTCCACTCCACATGGGAAAAAGGTGTGACTTATTATGATGATTGAGATAACATTAGACATTTAAATAAACCCATTTTACAGCCCATTCAACTGATTTTGACTTCTATTGCGTTGGTGATATGACAAATGGCAGTATTAAATATTTAGTTCTGGTAGGATAGGATAGATGGACCCCTTTTCCGCACTTAGACTCGCATTAGGTTCGTTGTGCGTGCAGGCTTCCTCTCTGTGTGAGGGAATGGGCCGTAATCCGCCACGCGGGTTTGCATGTTAGTGGATGTCACATATCTTCGAATTTTTGTTTCTAAGACATGCCGGTTTCCTCACGATCTTTTCCTTCACCGTTTTGAGAGCAGTGGTGATGAATTAATTTACACAAAGTAAAGCGCCTGCCTGGGTTCGAACCCACGACCTACAACTTGTAAGTCGTGGCCGTTACCACTGGGTCATCACTGCATTTAGTTCTGGTAACAGGTTTATGCTTTTTATGTCATCCTTATATTTAAGAACTAAAAATTGGTTGAATGGACTGTAAAAAAGTGGTTGTAAAAATTTCTAATGTTATTTCAAATGGAGTATATAGACGGATGAAAATCGAAAATGTTCCCTAGGGAACATACCAGATTATGTCTCTACCTAATGCAGGTCATGATTTAAAGTGTGTGCCGAGTTTCATCTAAACCCGTTCAGCCATTGAGGCATGATCAAATTTCTTATTTATAATATTAGTAGGCTTACTAAATGGGATAGAATAATTTAAAACCTGCAGTTCCTTCTTCTCATCAGTTTGAGGTTTCTTACTGCTAGTGGACTGTTTCAGGTGTTCTAGCTCTGAAATGAATGCTGGCAGCTTTGTTTGGATTTTTTGCAGTACTGCCTGGTTAAATTCTGACTGTTCATCAAATGTTAGCTCAGCTGCAGTTTGGTGCATGAATCCTGGAACAAATTATTGTGTTGTAAATAAAAGTCATCTATAAGATATTCTCCAAGATAGTACTGGGAAGGATCACGAAACCCCTGGACGAACAGCAACCAATAGAGCAAGCCGGTTTCAAAAGCGATTTCTCTACAGTGGATCACATACATGTCGTGAAACAGGTCATCGAAAAGTATAACGAATACGGAAAGTCCTACTACATCTTGTTCGTAGACTATAATAAAGCCTTCTACTCCCTATATCACAGTTCCATATACAATTCACTCGAGAAACAAGGAGTTCACGCCAAGTATATAAACATCTTCAGGCAAATATACAAAAGAAGCACAGCCTGAATACAGCTAGAAACCGTAGGAGACGAATTAAAATTGAAAAAGGAGTGCGACAAGGTGATCCACTATCACCCAAACTATTCACTGCAGTCTTAGAGGACGTCTTCAGGGAATTGAAACGGGATGACCTCGGACTAAACATTAACGGCAAAATGCTAAACCATCTCAGATTTGCTGATGACATTGTAATATTTGTGGTTCTTCTGCAATGCTAAAACAACTATCCGATGCTCTTGCTGAATTAGGTCTCACTGTCAACTTCTCTAAAACTAAAGCAATTAACAACAGCACCCGAGAAACAATAGCAATAGAAGAACAAAATGTTGAATATGTAGAAGAGTACATACCTGGGACACCTAATATATCCTCAACACTTAATGCCTAAAGAAATACAAAGAACGGTAAACAACACCTGGTCCTGCTACTGGTCCCTCAAAGAAGTTGTGATGAGCAAGTCCATACCAATACGTGAACAGAAAAAGGTCCATGACAGTTGCATTCTGCCAGTACTAACATATGGATGCCAAACATGGTCCTTAACTAAATCAAGCAAACAAAAACTAAAAGTCTGCCAACAAGGAATGGAGAGGAGCATGCTTGGCATCCGCATCAAAGACAAGCGTCGACTTGTAGACATTTGACATATGAAAGCAAACGGGGGTGACCAACGTAACCAATAGAGTCAAGAGACTGAAGTGGAGATGGATGGGTCACACAATGCGAAATAGGATAGAAAAGTGGACGAGAAGCGTAAACGAGTGGTACCCACATGACGGGAAAAGGGCGCAGAGGCAGACAACACAAGAAGTGGGAGGACGATCTCCCACAGGGGTGGAGGAGATTGGCAAGGCACCATAAAAAGTGGCATGACCTAGAGGAGGCCTATGTCAAAGGACAATCTGAGTAAAAAGAGAAAAAACAGTCTAAATTAAGTTAGTTAAGGATAAATTTAAAACAAACTGCAGTTAGTGAATAAAGGCTATTTTTATTTTAAATGAAAGTCATTAAAATTATTTATGTTTTGCTGGTTTTGATGTTGCTGAAATGCATATATTTTCATCTATATACATAATTATGAGATTTTTTAACACAATTTGTGAAGTAATTTAGAGAAGGACTAACCCCGAGAATCTCAGCTCAAAATTATTAGGCTGTTGAAAATTCATTCAACCACTCATAGCACATACCGCATGCTTGATAATTTGTCACATTAATTCTGTGATAAATTTTAGCTGAGAAACTCGGGGTTAACAAAACAGTCCTATACTACAATATTTGATGAGACCAAGCTTTTCAAGACCAAGGTTTATGTATAGAGAAGAGCGATCTACTTGCTTCTATTTGGCAACCTTGTGTCCACCAGTTCTTTCATAGAATTGGACTGTGGTCTTGGTTGGGTCGTAGCACAGTTTACATTAGGTAAGCCTAGTCAACTAAAAAAATCGCTTCGCGCTTTACTTCATCATTCAGAGTTGATGGTAAATTTGTTGTTCCTTACCTAGCACAGTTGCGGTACTCTCATCCCCTGTACTTAGCCTGTGCAGACTAGAATAATACGAGAGATCGCAGTCAGCGATGATCCTGTTCACTTTTCCCTTCAGTTTATCTGACAATTTGTTTTCGCCACAAACTTCTCTGATTATCTCTAGCAACATATTCTCTTGTTTCATTTTTATGTCCATGCATACATTGTCCGTGCTTGTAACTGAATCCATTGTAGGTATTTTAATTATAATAAAATAACAAATTATTGAAGCACCTTTTTGAAGAAAACAATTCTCAAATTAATAGGTAACAAATCTGTAACCACGACAACCGTTGTGGATTTGAAACTGAAAGTCTGAAAGATGATTATGACATTGACAAGAGGCCTAAAACTATCTAATATTATTTTCTTGCAAATAAATGATTTATGTTTATGTTTATGCTTGATCTAACTGAATTTACTGAATTAGGTACTTTCTTAATTTGAAATAATTAAAACTTAAAACTTTCCATTTTATCGGTGTTATTGCATGTATATTTAAGTATGTTACATTTTATTTAAAAAAATATCAGCGTCACGTAATTTCCGAACAAATTTTAGTCTTCCAAATAAAATAGCACAGTCGCCATGACAAATTATTTGTGTCTCTCTTTCTATCATGTCTAAATGCACGCAACACTAGCGCTATCAAATAGTGATGTTTGAGTTATCCTTTTTTACCAGTATTATTTTGTAAGAGAAACAGTAACACTTTACTGTGTGTGTGTGTTCACTGTTGTTTCTACTTTGCGTAGATTAGATTTTCGTATTTTATTTATTTTATGAACTTTCCTAAGCATTTTATTAGTAAAATGTGAGAGAGTTTATCTGTTTTCATCGATAAAGCTGATAAATATTAAAAATGTCGTCAGGAACGGCGGAATCATATAAAAAATCCTCAGAGTCAGAGGCTGGGCCTAATAATGCTCACAACAATCAATCGGAATCTCAAAAGCCGGGGGACATTGCAGACAGAAATAAATCGAATAAAACCTCCAATGAATCTCAAGGAAATTGCTACTGGTGAGTAAACTTTCTTAGTTTTACTTTTTTTTTTAAATTTCGAATGAGTTTTGCAATATCAATAACCTTTGTTTACTTGTTTTAGCGGGAAAGATCGAAACCTGAACATAGCAGAGTTGCTGTGTGCATCTTGCAATCGATGGTTTCACGAATCATGCATTGGCTACCAACTAGGGAAGTTGGTACCATTCATGACAAACTATTTGTTTATTTGCAAGAACTGCTCTCCTACGGGACTTGAAACATTCAAGAAGAACCAGGCTCGTGAGTATCTGGCTGTTTTAACCCTTTTTTCTGCTTGGTGGTCTTTATTTATTAATAAAATCACATGCATAGGGTTCATTCAATGAAACCGTGATTTGACCTTCACCATGAACTGCAAATGAAAATAAATAAAGTACGAAATATTTATATCTCTTTATATTAGTTACAAACAATTATATACATACACAGTAAAATGTGGTACAAAACTTTATGAGAATTTATGGAAATCATTTACCTACTGAAATCTTTGTATCTACAGTATCAAAAGTTACTATTTCGATTTAAAAAGTTTTTTCAACTTCCTAACCACGAATAAAATAAAAAACTGGCCAAGTGCAAGAAAAATCAGATTTATTAATATATTGGTATTTGTTACTAATGAACCTAATAATAAACATTATCATCAAATTTCTTTTTGTAAATGGTAAGTTAAAAATTCTTTGGAATAAAATTGTGTGACAGACGACTGACAGACTGATGGACACTTGAGTGATAGCAATAGGGCTTTGTTTCGACCCTTCAGGTACGGAATGCTTAAAAAGTAAATATTCACCATTCCAACAGAGGAAGTAGTGAAAGGTAGGGAAAGTTTTTTCTAAGGTCTAAGACATTACAGGCTAAAAAATAAACACTGTCTCTTTTATTACCTACTTATCCAACTGATAGCTGAGATTCCCATTTCTCCAGGTTAATGTATCACCTTGTTCACAGCATTTCCTCAGATGTGTCTGACAGCTATAGCAAACCTGAAGCAGGAGACTGTAAAAGATGGCAGCAACAGACTTCTGTTCAGCAAGGACCGTGAGATCATACCGTACATAGACCAGTACTGGGAAGCCATGACTACTATGCCAAGACGGTAAGATTTATTTGAACTACTAGCTGTTGCGCAAGACTTCTTTGCGTAGCATTAGTACTTCGAATAGCCTATATTTTTATATTGCACAATAATATTGTAGGTGTATGGGCCGTCTTGCTTGGGAAATTAATAGTTCACCATGCAAATTCCACCCCGTTAAGAATGATTTCCGGGATAAAAACTATCCTATGTCCTTCCCAGGGTCTCAAACTATCTCCATATAAAATTTATCTTAATCGGGTCAGTGGTTTAGGTGTGAACAGGTAACAGACAGACAGACAGGTGGACAGATTTTTGTCTGGTTGGTCAAAACTGCCTACTGAAGCCTTGTGTTCCACATTTAGGTTTCTGGATAATATTATAATTTGAGCCAGTAATTTTGTAACAAACTGTTTGAAATTTGCATTATTATGATTTAGAAATGTTTATTTCAGGTCCATGAATCAGGTTTGAAACTAATTTTACCCCATTTTCTGTTAGAGTAGAATTCTAATTATGTTGGTGCTCTTTTATTATAATATTTTTCACTCCCACTTTTTAATAGTACCTAATCTGTATTCAAAAGAACAAAATAGTCTGTTGAGTAGGGCAGCTAGGGCTGCTCAAAATTTTTGAAGAAAAGTTAAAAGTAAATAGTAGTCTATATTCAACTAAATAATTGACACTGGCAGGTAATAAACTTTTTAAAATAAAAAAATAACAAATGAAGTTGTCAACTTGTGTCAATTTCAAGAAGTTGCAAGAAAAGTGCTTTTATGAGAATAAAAAATTGATTTTCTGTATTCAGGTATTGGTATAGATTGTAGTTAAAATAAATGCTTGTTTTATTTTATACTTTCATAGTTTTTTTTTTGTCATAGCCTAATTTGTGTACTGTAGCTAGGTAAAAGCCTCCCCTTTTCCTTTCAAACCTCTCTATCTTGCACAATCTCTGGCCAAGTTTTTGTTTCCCATTATTAGGTCTTCCCTTCTTGGTCTCCGAGGGCCTTCCATACTAATCAAATTTTCTGTTGTAGCTGCCATATCAGTTCTAAACTATGGTATCTCCTGTGGATACCACCATTTTTTTTAGAACAAACAATATTTTTCAGAGTAACCCAATCCTGGTATGCGACTGTGCAGCGGGCACTTATAAAAGACATACAAGTATTATTCACCTACGAAGAGGACGCCAACCAAGGACCAATGTTCGGGTTGTACAATATGGAGTTGACGGCAATCAAGCCCAACTATGAAGCTATGATCAAACAGGGGCAGCTCAAGGTTACTGATATGGGCATAGCTACAAGTAAGTTTTACTTTTTACTAGTAAATTTTTTATTATGGATAGGCTTGAGCTTGACCACTATCTCACCTGATGGTAAGCGATGATGTGGTCGACGGTGTACGCTTGCCTAGGAGTAACCTATTCACTCTTGACTTAAAGACTCCCGAGGTTGTAGCTATCGGGAAACAGACTCCGGCAGGGAATTCCACTCCTTAGCATAATGAAAGCATTTCCAAAACGTTTTGTGTGTATGGCTGGGATGTCCACCGTGTGTCGATGGCGCATCGCCGTACGTCTTGTTGTCCGATGATGAAACGGGCTAGGTGTAATTAGATCGTGCAATTCCATCGCACACTCCCCGAAATGCAACGGAAAAAAAACCGACAAGCTGGCAACTCGGTGACGATGTTCAAGGCTCTGGAGCTTTGACTCAACCAGTGCCTCATTGCCGATGATCCTCTTGGCCCGTTTTTTGATCGATTCTAGTGCATCAAGCTGATATTTGGCAGCTCCGTCCCAGAGATGAGAACAGTATTCCATGCAATATCGAAATTGCGCTTGAAATTAATTACCTCTGCTTCAAAACTGCATTTAGTTTTTGACTGGTCTATTGTACCAAAATTAGGGCTATTCTCTCATGTACTTAGAATCAACAATACGAGCCTGTTACTGTCCCCCTGCAGGGCTAAGGCTTCTTTACATAGAACCAAGATGAGAGGAAAATTTTGTTTACCAATATATTTAAAAAATATTTCATATTAATTAAGTTTATGTCCTAGATAGATTTGCATCAATTTAAATTCAGTCAAAGTATCTTTGCACTATATCTGGTGAATGCATGTTACTATAATTTAGATTAGATTAGCTAATGGCATATTAATATCAAGAAATATAAAATGGTGCAAACTTATCCATTTATCAGAATGGCAAAAGCATAATCAATATAATTTTGTTTTATTCATGTTTTTTATATTCCCAGACAGCAACAATACCTCCTGCATAATAATTTATTAAACAAAGCAGTTGTCACGGCCTAATATATTATTAAAATTTGTTTTCAAAGGAAGCATGATAATATAAAGTGCGAATTAGGAATATTCAATTTGTACCCACAATTATCACCACAGTGACAATTCTCTTAAAGACAACGACCCTCTTTAACCAATCAATTAATCAAGACATAATGAATTAATGCATTTTATTGTAATAAATCATCAATTTACCCACCTACAATATAAGGAATTAATCTACAACAATATTTACACTCGCAGGCAAGTTTATGACAAGCGCGACCTACTAATCTGGCCTCAATAAAATAACGTCAAGTTAGAAATTGTTGAGTGGCATAAACACCTTAATTGTCCGACTGACATGTCGCTTTGGAAACGATCCAAAACACTGAAAAACGTACACTAGTAACGCGCGCGGTGCATACAAAGAATTGTAAAGTCAACCACAAGACATGTTATTGAATAATGACATTGTTCTTTATGCATTGGTGTATGTAAACATAACGCCGCGACGCACACAGCGGCCGCATTAAAACACTATATTCTACGTTAGTGTGTCCGTATATTCGCCGATAAGTACACATAGGACCGTCGCGTTAGCCGCGCGATTTCTCCTCTATTGATTTTAGATTTAAATAGTTCACTTCATAATCACCTTGAACTTTATGGCTGGTAAGTTACGTCCGATTCTTTTATTTTTCTTCTCCTATTCACTGTTATACCTTAGAATGTGCATACATAATTAGTTTACACGGCTATCTGTTATCAGAATCGTAAATTGCCTTGAATAAATGTTTACACTTTACATATAAGTGGGTATGTATTGGCGTCGCGTTTTTATCTCGTTAAAGTAACGTACGTATAAGGCTAAAACTATTTTTATTCCTTATATGATGTCGGTGGGTTGTTTATGTTCGGCGTTCCACATTGTTGTGTTGTTTGTCACGTAAGACCCCGATGTAATCGCGCGTAGCTTCGTCTCGATACGTGTACTTTATCTTATCAACACTTGCACTAAATATATTTGTCAGTTAGTCCAGTTATCGGCGCTGACGACATGGATAGTAAGTTAAGATTTCAATTGATTTTAGTTGTGTATTTAAATGGCTCTTTGGTATGGTGTTAACATCCTCTTGCATAAATAATTGTTTCCTGCAGTTATGCGATTGGTATGGCTGGCGTGGTATAATTGAGTCTATTTATTCAATTAGGATTTGTCCGTCTTCTTTGCAATAAAACTGCAGCAGTTTTAGCTATTGTATTTCGAATAACAGCTTGTAGTAAAAGTGTTTATTGTCGCCATAAAATCCAGTCTGATGAGGAAGTTTTAAAGCATGGTCAAGCCACAAACGTTATCTTTAGTGTGTAGGTAATATATCGTGTCCACTGCGGAAAATATATGTCGATTTTTTTCTTATTTTAACGAGCAATGTGTCGTATGTGTGTCAAGTCTAGATAATCGTGTAGTTTGAATTCTATGACGTCGTATTTTATGACTGTAATGAAATTGCGGTAGTCTTCGGCAAAGATTAAAATAGAGTGTCATAAATCGGTTTCAGAAAATTGAGAAGACTCTTTTCTTGCCCACCCTCCCCCTGTTAAACGCTCTAGTCTAACAAGGGACTAAAAATACTTTCTACCTGCCTACGTCAAAGATTTTCTTAGAAAGCGTTACCGTGACTACACGCTTGTCAAGCCAAGGACAAATACTTGTTCCTGAGTGCCACCCCGGCTGGGTGGGACTCGTGGAATACGAACATAAACGAATACTATCGATATACCCACCCACTTAAAAATTCTCTTCCTTTGGATTGACTTTTCTGGAGACATTTTTGGATAGACGAACTAGGAAAATGTATTTTAAGACATGATTAAGATCAACGGCATTAACGGCATATGTTGTGGATATTTTCGGGCATATATAAAACATCTCAAAACAAACCACCTTTTCCATTTTGAAGGCATATGATAAACAACAAGCAAAAAGTTTAAAAACTGTTACCCGACCACGGTTTTTTTACCCTATGTTACCCGGGCCGTAATAACGAATCGATTGACACCTTATTCATCAAAATCTGATGTTTTAGGCGCTACGGAGGAATATACGTATGTAAATACAAACATTCATAAATAAATAGACTGTTAAAATCATACCCTTGCGGCTTCGCCGTAGTCGGGTAAAAAAATACCGGGATAAACTTTACTCAATGGACCGCTGAAGTGGATAACCGTAATTTTATGGCAGAAAGATCTTAGTATAAAGGAGACATTGTGCAAAGTTTTAGATTGTGAAAACTCGTAGTTTTACCCAAAAAAAAACCTGATATATCGATGTCTATTGCGTTTTTTTTCAAGTTACACTGTTATTCGTGAGGTAAAAAAATGAGATGATTAGTCCAAGAGCGAGCGAAGCGAGCTCGGGAGCTTAGGGCACCCCGACACGGACCTTAGACCTTACTTTAGACCCTTCAGACAGAAATAGGACCCCGCAGCGGGGTTCCGTCGACATTGTTGTTAAATAGAATTACTATTTAACAACAATGTCGTAAAAAACTTTTATCATGGTGTTCCGCGTGGTGGGGATGGTACAGTGGAGTAGCCCCAAAACCCCCCCCCCCTCCCGCCACCCCATTCCGGCCCCAAAAATCAATGGACATTGATGATTTCAATCGCAAAGTAGCTGAAAACTTACGTCTGACTCGTCAACGGGGAAAAATATAGTCGACATTATTAAAAAACATTCACAAAATGTCTGGAATAGAATAACGTTATATAGCGAGAACTTTTTGAAGCCCCTCCGTTATTCATACTTCTCTTTTATTTGTATACTGTCGCTAGCTACTCTATCTTATAAAGTTTACACTTGACAGAGCACACTTCCTCTAAATGCGATACCATAACAATAGACTGCCATGTTGGTTTACGCTTTACTGTTTACTGGTTATTATACAGTTTCGCACCAATTTGTTTTACTAGAACGTACAGGTTTCATAGGCCTGTGTTAGATCTGCCAAGAAAAAATACCGGTCAAGTGCGAGTCGGACTCGCGCACGAAGGGTTCCGTACCGTTATCGCAAAAAACGGCAAAATAATCACGTTTGTTGTATGGAGCCCCACTTAAATATTTATTTTATTCTGTTTTTAGTATTTGTTGTTATAGCGGCAACAGAAATACATCATCTGTGAAAATTCAACTGTCTAGCTATCACGGTTCATGAGACAGCCTGGTGACAGACGGACCGCGGACTCTTAGTAATAGGGTCCCGTTTTTACCCATAAAATGTGCGTCACGGGCGTACATACAAAACACGCGCGCGTGGTTTAAAATTGTGCTCCAGGATAAACCCTGGGTAACATAAGTACGACACGACTGACGGACTGGCTATCTGCGTCTCCGTAAGGAAATTATTATGATTAAAAAAAAAAATGTTGATTTTTTTATGCCAGTAATAGGATTTTACTGGATGAAACTAGATTAGAATATTTCCTTCGATGTCATTATACATTTTGTATGTTAGTGCATTTCAATATAATTTGCTGGGCATTTGATTATGGAGCTAGGGAAGGCACTCTCTTAAACTGCTAATAACTGGTTATCTTCTCCTATCTCATTTTATTAAGTGCAACAAGCTAAAACCTACGTAGCAGGCTGTACAAAGTATCGGTTTGCAATATTTGTATAGCCCACAGTTGTACTGGCTTCGATGTGTTTGTGCGTGTGCAATCACATGAGTCTGTCTGGAAACCATACAAGACAGCAGACATTAATTACGGTCGTTCTATTATGGCATATCAAAGTACCCGGTTGTTATTACGGAACTTCAAGGTTGAGAAAAGCTTTCGCCGTCTTCTTCGTTCGCTCCTCCAGGCATTTTTTTAATTTTACCCTTTAAAAGGTGCCTGGACATTTGGGGAAAAGACCAGGTAGTGTTTGATTTTTACCTCACTAAAACCTCCCCGGTGATCACCATCAGCACCTGGAAGGGGCCCCATTGCCTCTTAAAAGAACACCCCGGAACTCTGTGCAACGCCTGTTAGGGCACATCCCTGGGCAGGCTGAAAGAATCGCCTCCCCTGAGCCACGTGATCACTGTGATCCCGTCTTTCCTGAAATCACTTGGTGGGTGGACAGAGTCCCCAATCTGACCACTCCTCCAGACCTACGAATATATAATCTCTCCAAAGCAAGTTGTGTCTTATTTATTTACGTCTGGGTACTATAGGACATTACGAGTTGTAGGTCGTGGGTTCGAACCCGAGCAGGCGCTTTACTTTGTGTAATTTATTTCATCACCACTGCTCTCAAAACGGTGAAGGAAAACATCGTGAGGAAACCGGCATGGCCTAGAGTCTGGCCAACGAAAGTGTGATCTGAAAAACGCGGCAAATTCAAAAAATCCTAATGTGGTATCACCAACTATACCTCTAGTTAAAAGTTTTGATACTTGTATTATTTGTATTTATTATAATTCATTTCTTTATTTATTGGCTCCGTTTGGTGAAGTGTGACGGAGCCGTGACTGTCATGGATGTGAGTTAAAAAAGAGTGTGTAGATTTATTTATTAGTATGTACATAATATTAACCCACTTAACATTTAATTTATTAATTACTTAATCATCATACTCAAAATCATAGTCCCAAAAATTCAACCTCTAAGTATTAATCTGTATCTGAATCATCATCTACACTTATAATAAAAAATCTAATACTTCTTCTGTTATGTGATCTCTTTGTTTATATTTATTTGCCACATTTAATACATGGTCCGTCAATTTTCCAGTCTTCTGCAGTTATTCGGCCAAATGAGGAACATTGAAACATAAACATAAGAAAAGGTATCATCATATCGTAAATATATAACAATCAGCCAACACGGATCAAGATTACCAAGTCATACTAACAATCGCAATCACAGACAATACACAGATTAATAATGTTGCCATACCCCAACTTTGAAAATACCCCAGATCACGCTTTCGTTGGCCAGACTCTAGAACCAAAAATTCAAAGACATGTGACATCTATCAATCCGCACTGGGCCCGCGTGGTGGATTATAGCCCACTCCCTCTATGAGAGGAGGCCTGTGTCCCAGCAGCGGGAACATTAAAAGGCTGATGATGTGATGTGTGATGTGGGTACTGTAAACTATTTTTTTTAGTGACTGAGCCAGAAGGTGAGTAATCCCTATTATATCCAGTTATCTGTGTAGTTACAATAATAGGAATAATATCACCATAATCATACACCAGGCATTAAATCTATTGTAGTACGCGAGCTGGCTCTAATTGCTATGGTATTCATTATGAGCGGTGGTGCTAATTTTCTACTAACACCTCCGTAATTCGCGCTGATGAAAATTTATTTGTTTGTTTATGGTTCTACGTGCTCGTTTTTGTATCTGATTGTGTGCTAATTAAGCACATTATCTAAAAATATTACAAATTTACATATCGTTGGGGAATAAGGTTATTTCTGCTTTGTTTTTGTGCAGGGTTTGTGATTTCCTTTTTCAGGTCATCTTTTTCGATGGAATCCAAAGAATCAATCTCTCGTTTTGAAGTGTCTTAGGCACAACGTTTTAAGTTCCAAACCCATTAGCGTGGAGAATCGGACCCTATTAATGATTAGAAACAAATGGCTAAGAATGTTTAACTTACGGTATATTTAGATCAGGGACTTTTTCATATATTATTATACGTCTTTTGCCCGTAGGGGTAGTCAGCAACGAAAGATCGCCATTGGTTGCTGTCCTAATTGACTGATATCGTTTACCTTAAAATGTTATTGCATATCATAATAAAGATTTTATTTTATTCTTTCTGACATACATATTCAGTTTATTATTAATTTGTTCCAGTACCTTTAGCGGGTAACGTAAAGGGCAGGCAGGGGAAGCGTCGTCCCCAAGTCGGCGGGCCTTCGGACGCTGGGGCTCCCGTCGGGAAGAAGGGACGTACCGCTGACCTGGGCACCTTGAAACTACCCTCACATGGGTATCCCACGGAACATCCCTTCAACAAGGATGGGTACCGGTACATACTGGCTGAGCCTGATCCACACGCGCCATTCCGACAGGTGAGGACAAAAAACGAAGAATATATACATGATAAAAACCTCATAACATTCAATAATTGTCTTGTTAAGTTTCTCATGCATCTCTGGAAAGTAAGCGACTATCATCCACCGTAAAAAGATTTTAAATTCCGTGAAATATGAATATATTAAGTCCGACCTTGTACCTTTGAGCATTGTGCCTAAATCTAACTATTATTATAAAAGTGGTGAAAGTTTGTTAGGATAGATGGATGTTTGTTACTCTTTCACGCAAAAACTACTGAATGGTTTTTGATGAGCTGCAGATACAGCTTTCCTTATAGAATTACAAGCTTATACATCAGAATAACGCCTAGACTATATTTTATAAAGATATTCGGAAAAGGACTAATACCACGCGGGCGGAGCCGCGAACGTCAGCTAGTAAATATATAAATGGGACTCCCCAAGAAGATTGGACATAACCATGACATGTAATCACATGCTATGCAAGAACACATACGCATGGGCATCTTGTGTTTTAAAGCAGTCCACTGCTGGACATAGGCCTCTCCAATCGCACGCCATTTGCTTCGATTTTCGGCAACTCTTCCAGCTGCTACCAGCCTACTACCCTGCTCGTATCGTCGCTCCGCATAGCCTGAGGGCGACCTTAAGTTGACCAGTTCGCGGTCTCCATTCAAGAACCTGTCTACCCCAACGGTCTCGGTCAACGTTTGGAATATTATTTACTGTCATTTCAACTTAGAATTGCGCGAATTGTACGTAGCTTAACGTAAATTGACTGCGAAACACATTCCTTGTGCCACTGCTATAAAATCTTACATTTCATCTAGGAGTTCGATGAAAGCAACGAGTGGAGTGGCAAGCCGATTCCCGGCTGGTTGTACCGCTCCCTATGTCCCGGTATAGTGCTCCTAGCGCTGCACGACAGGGCGCCGCAGCTCAAGATATCTGAAGACCGGCTTGCGGTCACCGGGGAGAAAGGATACTGCATGGTGCGGGCGTCACATGGTAAGTCTTCAGTAGATTATAAGCATGTATTCCCAGAAGCATTAGGTTGAGGGTACATGTAGGATAAGATAGATGGACCACCATTTCCGCACTTGAGACTCCAATTTAGTCCGTTCGCAGGCCTCAGAGAGTGAAAGGGAATGGGCCGTAATCCATCAAGCGGGCCCAGTTCGGGCTGGTTGGAAGTCATATGTCTTCGAATTTTTGGTTCTAAGACATGCCGGTAAAAATTTCAGCTTAATCAGGTTTGAGATATAATCCCCGGCACGTAAGTTGGCAAGAGTCGTTGGAAGCGCAGAAGTCGTTTTTGGGGTATCTTTGGTAGTGAAGCGGGGCGCGGGTAACGTTTAGAACCGTTCCGAGCGCGCGATTGGTTGGTCAGTTGACACAAGGATCGACTGACCAATCGTGTCGCGTCCACGTTCCGTTCGCTCTATATAGTGGTTGGTCAGTTCGTGGAAGATGCGCGAACTTACCCCCACTACGCCAAAACTTTGCCAACTTATGTGCCGGGCACTATAATTGTTGTAAATTCAGTTGCAAGGTTTGTCCCATACAAATACTAACCGACAATCTAACAAGGCAAGTTAAATAAAAGCTTATAATAAAAAGTCCACAACCACGTCACTATGTGCTAGTCTTTAAAAGCGCATAGCGAAATTATAGAACCCTGCCAGTGTCGAAGTGATCAGGCATCTTCTGTGTTCGCTCGTTCCATCCTAGACCACATCCATCGCTTTCCATTAGACGAAATAGATGACAAGAGGTCGCTTATAACGAAAAAAAGAGCAGTTAAACTGCTAAAATATTCCTGGTGACAACATAGATAAGTACTCCTTTTTAACCGACATAAAAAAGGAGTAGGTTCTCAGAACTTTTTATTTGAAAGCTGGTCGTTCTCATGTGGTCCCATTTAAATTTGATCAAGATCTGGCGAGTAGTTTTTGAGTTATTCTTAATAATGCGTATTTTTATGGTAATAACAAGGTACCAAAACTAAAAAGAGAAAAATAAAAAACTGTTAATAAAATAATTAAACCGACTTCGGTGTCAAAAACGTAAAAAATAGGTACCAAAGACACCGACTTCCGAAAAGAAAAATATTTTTCGCTCTGTAGTGTTTTTATTAGCATCAGTCCATATTATAACTATAAAAATTCAGTATGCCGTTCAGTAAGTTATAATTAGCATGTCGGTGAATGAGCTACTTGTGCTACTTTATAACGTAACATGTGCTATTATTTATTCAAACAATGAGCTCAGTGACTTGTTAGGCATATACAATTGTGTTTATTTCAATTTTTTATTTCGTCTCTAACATTGGTCCGTACGAGCACGATATCTGATGAGGAAAAAACATGATTTTTATTTTCCTTAATTATATTTATCTGTAACTTATATTTATCACCTGTATGTACATTATGGATGCAATAAATTTAATTTGAATTTGAGGTTAAGCAAAGCTGCCCCAATTCGTCTGTTCCGATTGACAGATATCATGTACAGTAGAACTATTTTCTTTATGTCCCTTGGCAATCATCACATTTCCGAATACAAACGAATGCTAATTTCTATATCCATCAATTATTAGATTTTTCGTGTATTTGAATACAGAACTAAGTACATACATAGTTATGATGAGGTCATGATATCAAGTAAATAATAGAAGGACATGTCTTAGAATTGAATGTGATTGTTATTTATAGGTTTTCTCTGCTTTTGTCCAAGAAACTTACTTATGAACTGTGGGTGTACCCTACATCTGTCACACCCTTCTGAGAATAGGTATAGGCTTTGGTACTGATGTTCATGTCCTTCTTGCTCTCAGTCGGTGCTAAACGTTTTCTTTTTACTTTCTCCCTTGCCAACTTTCACTGTATCATTCATCCCGTTTTATTCAGTATCCATGAATCTTTTGTTTGGCCTCTATTTAAATAGTACTCGTTTGTTGTCCGCAGGCGTGTCCCGCGGCACGTGGTACTTCGAGGTGTGCATCGAGGAGATGCCGGAGGGCGCGGCCACGCGGCTGGGCTGGGGGCGGCGCTACGCCAACCTGCAGGCGCCGCTCGGGTACGACAAGTTTGGCTATTCGTGGAGGAGCCGGAAAGGCACCAGGTATGTACTGAAAAAAATGTCCAAATCGAAGTTTTCAAAGTCGAGCGCCCGATCAAATGAAAATGATCAGCCCTCTGCCCCGTCTGTTGAAAATCTGAAAGTGGAGATCAGACCAAAGGGCTATCCAATCCATTACCTGATATGATAACAGAAAAAGGCAGGGTGTTTTGAAGCCCACAAAAATGACAGCCATTCACAAATCTGAATATTCTATTAGAATCTAGAACGCGAGATCACAGAATAAATAATAGTACAAGTACAGAAGACTCACTTCGTGCAACAATTCATTGAAATAGAGACTCCTGCTAGTTAGCAACAAAGTGCAATTCAGCTCGCATAAGCGCTCAGTGCCTATCGTGATATTCACCTAAACGTTGCCGTTCTCTTCTAACGCGTATCTCCGTCGCTGTCTGGCGCGGTTTGACTCGGCTCGTAAGGGTTGTCGACTTGCCGCTTTCGCTTACATCCACTATCTACCTACTTGACCGCGTAATCTTTCTTATGTTTGATGCCTATGATTACACGGTCAAGTAGGTAGATAGACAATGAATATTATAGACCGTCATTTTGTTTGGTACTTTACAAATGAAAACTAGGTTACCTAAACTTCATTTACATTAGACATTTAAATAAGCCCATTTTACAGCCCGGTCGATTTTGACTTCTATTGCGTTGGTGATACAACAAATGGAAGCTGTAGTAAACAGTTGGTTTTGGTAACAGATTTGTGATTTTTATATCATCCTTATGTGTACGAGATAGAACACAAAATCGGTTGAACGGACTGTAAAACGAGTTGTAAAGACATCTAATGTTATTTCAAATTGAGTATAGGTACCTACCTCTTTGTTTACTCTTTAGTGATATTTTTGTTAGTTTATTTAAAGTTGGCTTGAAGAGCTCTTAGGAAATATTTTTTGTTTGTTCGTTAGGTATAAGTAAGTACCTAGTTTTATATACAAACGTTAACTTTAACAAGTGCGTACACATACTAAGGCTATTGGTAAATTCATAGGCTAAGTAGGTAACTACTTAGGCAATTATAATTTATTTTAAACTGGATCTAAAGCGTTTATTTTTATGTTAACAAAACGGTAACCATTCAATAAAAAAAGAAATCAAATTATATTTGTGAACAATACGAAAATCTAAAATATCTAAGTAGGTAGGTACCTAATTATTAGTATTTCACAAACCTATTCATTATTTTAGGAACACCAAAATGCTTAAATTTTTATACAAAACTCGTACTCATTATGCACCTACTACCGATAGTTACAGAATATTTATGTAATGATTTAAATAGGTACAACAAAATAGCTTACCTTTCAAAATCTTTCGGTTGTTTAAAAAAACTTAATATCGATTCATTGTTCTTTGCTTTATTTAAACACCCGTAAACACAACAATATCTTTTAAAGGCCTTAGAAGTACGTTTAGAAGTCATCGTTATTTGCTGCATAATATAAATAACGTGGCTAACGTGCGAGCCAAGCGGTAAGCGGCAACCTAATGCGTTATTCCCTCTGCAAGGTACCGCCGGCCGATCGTACCTAAACTGCGGAGTGACACCCCCCTGGCGAGATATTAGGGTTGGAGCAATATTTTTGCCAGAACAGTAACTTCTTTGTATGTACCTCATGTCAGCCAGTCAGGATAAACAGTAAAAAGTCTATATTTCTATGGATATTGAAGAATTTGTTAATAGCTATCTCTTTGTTGTCGTGCTTTGTTCGTGTCGTTCGTTGAATTGTGTGTGCCATGGCAGTCGAGTGTGTCATGCTCTCTTTAATGTCTGTCTGATGGTGGCACATGTATTGTATCATTCAGTCCCCTTCATGATGGTTGAGCTAAGTGGTGCCAATCCATGCGTCATGTACGTGAACGGGCGCCATTAGTTGGGATTGGTCATAACTTAACTTTTAATTACGTAATTATTGTTTTTTTTAATTGTTTTGTTTTACTCTAGCCGCTTTTACTGTGCACGTATTTTTTCATCGTTCTCACATATATATTTTTCCAACAAGAATGATGTAACCAAATAATTGATATAATGAAATAAGATGGAAAAGATTGTCCGTGGAGTTTTGCACATTCTTCTCCATAGAGACCTACTGACGCTTGCAAATGTTCAACCTAGATTCATATTTTCTTTGACAATTCAAAATTACCTATATAAAGTTTAGTTGAAATAAAAATATTTTGATTTTGATTTTTTTGATCTGCCCTAAATTTCGTCTGTTTAAAAAAAAGTAATATCTACATACCTTACGTTCCAGGTTCCACGAGTCTAGAGGCAAGAGCTACAGCAACGGTTACGGCGAGGGCGACACGCTAGGCTTCCTCATCGTGTTGCCGGAGAGCGAAACCACCAAGTACACTCCTAATACTTATAAGGACAGGGTAAGTGTTACTAGCTAGACTTGTAAAGGTGGACTTCTGACTTTCTCTAAGGTTATTTTTCACCAATAAATAGATATCATCTCTATAGGATTTTAAACAAAGAGAAAAGCATTGTAAAAAAATTACAAGAACATATTAGCTTTTTTCCACCGGATTAAAGGAAATGGAGTCCTGTGTTATCGTGATAAATAATTATAGACAAAACATGAAAATAAACTTGCAAAAGTTAAAGGTTTCCATCGCCTAGGTTAAGGCACATGGTTGCTATCACTTTTGGGAGACTAGACTTTCTGGTAGTAACTTATAACCTGCATAATATTGTAAATATTAACAAAACCTTTCCCAATTTCCAGCCGCTAGTAAAATTCAAGAGCCATCTGTACTATGAAGACAAGGACAAAATACAAGAATCTCTAAACAATCTCAAGCCCTTACCAGGCAGTAAGATCTACAATTTCAAGAACGGCGAGTGTCAGGGCGAGGCCTGGCTCGATATCTTCGAAGGGTGTTACTACCCCTCCGTGTCGCTGTACAAGAATGTTACCGTCAGTATGAACTTCGGACCTAACTTTAAATATGCTCCAGTGACCGAGCATCGGTATAGGCCGGTGAGTGTACTTTAAATTTAATATCCAGTTTTATCTGCATTTACCTGGCTTCTGGGAAATACAGCATTAATGGCAGTAATTAGGCCCATAAGCTTAGCAGTCGCACTTGGCAACATTACATCAACGAGGCGATAGATAATCAGTACGTACTATCATGCTACTGGAGAAGCCCTGCAGTGGCTGCAGTCTTATTGCGTAATGAATTCGGCAAGGCAAAGGGCAAAGAGTATGAAAAAACGACCAATCACACATGAGATGAAAGACATGTCGATTTCATTTCGTCAATGTGATAGGTCGATTTTTTTTAGGCTACGACTAACGCCAAAGACCTTGAGGGAACAAAACGCGCACTCGTTTCAAACCTGCGCGACCCAAAATTTAGTAGTTTTTGTTCTTTCCTTATTATTCTATAACTTTAAAAAAAAAGCCTCAGATCAAAATGTAGATAATTAAATTGTCTTTGAGATGGTGTCGATTTCATTGAAATACGCCCAGCGGTTTTGGTGCGATTGTCGTGTTTTTGTCCGTTTTAGAAATAACTTTACAAATTAATTTACACTGTTATACAATAAAACTCAAAATTTTCTTAAATCAAATTATCAAGAAAATGGTCTATTTTATTAGGGTCATTCCATTATCGCGGGTGCAACATTTAGACGCATGTTTTAGTTTCATGTAATTAAATAAAAAACATTTTAAATTGAATTAAACTTTGAATGATTACATTTTAATATGTTCTTTTAATATTCATTTACAAGGATTTTAAAATAATGTTTTAAAAGCCAGAAGGAAGGTTCAAATTGCCATTGCGGGTGCAACAGATTTGGTCCAACCATTCCAGATCATAGAAAATAAACTTATAAATCTGTTAATTGTGATACATTTAATATAATATGCCTTTATATTTCGTAAGATGTTTAAGTAACCATGAACATAAAATACAAATTCTAAAGAAAACAAAAATAAACAATTAATTATTCACTTTTGACCGAATCGCGGGTGCAACATCAAATTATCGCGGGTGCAACCAGTCTAATTGAAGTGAACATAAACGTCAATTTAACTTATATAGGGACAAAATGAGAGATTAAACAATATTTATTACTAATTAGTACACTTTCTTTGTCGCTTATATTAATTATTTCTTTTCAAATACGTCAATATTCGCCAAAATTCTATGAACGTATTATTTCCATCAGTTTTTCTCTGGCGCTTCCAATTTCACGAAAATTACTTTAAATTGTACATATGCTATGTCATTTACGATTTCTGTGAAATGTTTGCCATCAATCGTCGTCATAAATTGTACTATGGTTTCTCCATCTTCATCCATATCGCTCTGAAATACCCCCACATAACGATATTGAGTAATTTTTATGCCGATTTTTCGGTTTTCAAATCTGCATCTGTCTCCATTTTTTCTTTCATTACTTCTCTCCGTTTTGAATCACGAGCCCTTTCCCGACGGAGGTGTTTGGCATGAAGCTCGTAAAACATACAGAATATAATAGAAAGACACATATTAAATGTATATCATCAATAGTATTAAGCATATATTATTAGTCAAAGCAAATAAAAACAACAAAATATGTTATTAATCACAAAAAAAGGATAAGTAACAAAAAATTGCACCCGCGATCTGACATTGAGATCGCGGGTGCAACCAAATTAAGTTAATGTTTATTTTAACCTAACAAACATTATACTATTAAAAGCTATTAATTTAAGTTGAGTTTTGATTTCTTCTTACTTTTACAAAATTTCAGAATGTTAGCTCTTAATTTCTGTGAAAAAAGTAAACTTTCTTATCTTTTGTATCGCGGGTGCAACAAGTTAACAATGTATTCTAGCACTCAATAATGCTTTTAATAAATAACAACATATGCTTAATTTTTTTGAAACAGAAAGATAAATGAATATAGTCACTTCAAGTTTAACCGGTAAAACATTACCATAAATTGTCAGTAACAGCTATATCGCGTCAGTGTTGATAGGTATGATTTTCAGTTTGTACCAACTCTTTGGATGGTAATAGTTTCAAACGCTCCAAAGAATTTAATATGGAGTAAAATCGAAAAAAAAAATTTTTAAAATTAAATTTCGACATTCTTCTTCGCACTCTTCGCAAAAAAAACAACTAATAACGTGATTAAAAAATTAATGTCGAGAATCGTCTATAGCGGAATCGCCCATTACATATTTTTTTTCCAAACAATAAGACGGCTCGTATAGACGTGATTCTTATTTTAAAATCTACTCTGGTATCTGCGCCTTAAATTTCACTATAAGGCTACAAGGTTCGACCCCATGTGCCGGGCATTATTATTATTTATTTATTTATTAAAGTACAAGTTTATAACATCTTTACTTAAGAACTATGCCCCACAAAACCGTTTTCACGGTTTGTCTGTGGGAACGGAACAAACAGTATTATAAATAAAGTTTATGTGCGGACACTTAATTTTACAATAACTAACAATAATATATTAACTTTCGAAATGTTATTAATGGAATCTTATTATATATCACATGACCCATATCTTATAAAACTACATTGTTTTAAGGTGTGAATGTTTGCCCTCTTAGTGGCTACAGGCTAGCGTCCTGTTATATGAGACTTGTAATCTAACATTTTAAGCGAAAATTGGATGTATTTTACGCCTCTGCAGACTTATTTATTTGAAATCTTGCTATATTTTTATAGATGTCCGAGAAAGCAGAAGAAGCAATCTGTGAGCAGACTATGGCAGACCTACTCTACCTGACTGAAAATGAAGGCAAGCTACGACTGGACAACTTCAATCTCTGATACAACTAACACCGTTTTTGCGGTGTGAAATGAGTGAATGGGGAGAGTGCAGTGATCAAGTGAACTATTTGAAACACCCTGTACAACAGTGCAAAACACTATAACAAATAAATCAACAATTAGTAGAGTATACATATATAGGTGCTTTCGTATCTAGTGTTAAGTTGACGTTGCATCACCGTTATTACAAATACCTAAAGTTTATAATTAATCTCGTGAGATTGTAAACTCTTTTTTCTCAATAACACTCAGTTATATTATAAACGATCAAATTTCGATGGCATTTATAGTTTTAAAATCGAACTGTTCACAATATATCCAGATATTTATATCTTGCAAGATTTATTACAAATTTACGGCGAATGCAATAATAATCCGGTGACATATACGCAACGGACACCTACGCTAAATTCGAGAGGGCCTTAGTCTTAAAGATTGTCAGCTTTTTGACTATAGTAAAATAAGTCTTCTACAGTTTAAATTCTATAGAAGTTAATCAAGAAACAAAATTATTGAACAAAATGATGATCAATCATATTTAACGAATCGAATAATTAATATACCTACATGTATTTAATCTGATATAGTAATATTTGTAATGTAACAAGATACTTTGGAGTCCTACCTAACGTGGTGGTGTTATATCTCAAGGATAAGCTGTTTCATCTTGTCTGATAAAAGGTGCTGCATCATCGCATATCAATCATCACAACTTGTCGACGTACCAGTAAGGACGGTTGTTCATGAAGCACCGCACGACACGATGTTTTCGACGACACACTAAAGAAGATCTGTCGTCCGTTCCTTTGTTCACTAGACACGATTCTGCAACGACACTGCAGTGCACTTGTATTGTTCTATAAGCGCGTGAGTGACCAACCAAGCGTAAACCTTGCGGTGAGGTGTGTCCTGTCGTCAACAAGCTCGTACTTGTTTTGTACAGCCGCTAAATCGTCACTGCAAAGTTTCGTTCCCATAGCGGCATCGACGACATAGCCGGCAAACCGTTGGTCAATTGTGTAGTGCGGTGTCGTGCAATGAACAAACAATCCATACAAATTATTGGACCTCTGAATCGTGACCACGTTTTGTCGTGAAGTGAAGTTTGTCTCGTGTCGCGTCGTGAAGAAACAGCCTATAGGGAAATAACTAAACAATTTTTTGTAACCAATGCACTGGAGTGATGTGACACGTATTAGGCTAAGAACTCACGGAGCGATTTTACCGCGTACCGTGCCCGCCGCGGTGGTGGAACTGCGGTATTATTTCTAACCTCACGAGACCGGTTATTTGCGCGGTTACGCAGACGTCGCGGTTGAGATCATCGCCCGCCACGTTTGTGCAAGACACACCCCGGCGCGCCGCCGGCCACTGCGGTCGCCCGCCAATCGATCGCAGAGCGTGCGGGTGCAACCCGCCGAGGCTGCGGGCAACCGCGGCCTGCACGGTTCTACTAGTTGCCCGCCGGTGCAGCGGGACCCGCAAACAACCACGCACTACGCGGGAATAAATCGTGGCGTGAAATTTGCTACCTATATTTCCATGTACTTCTTATTCGTACAAGTGTTGCGGACCCGTCACCGCTGCGGGTGCGGGTGAAAATCGCTCCGTAAGTTCCTAGCCTTAGAATACAGGCCTGTTTGGTTGATCGCCTAAAAAGTAATATATAGTTCATATCAACAAGACAAAAAGTTAAGTTATCAATGACTGAGGGGTGTTGTTTAATAAGATACGATGTAGATCGTAACAACTTCGTTAAATATACGTAAATTGAAGTTCTGGCATTTTTTTCCTCTTGGCAACGCTTTTGGCGTGTGGGACTCCATAAATATAATCTATCAATTCATTCTTATTATATAAAAGTGCATGCTGTACAGTTTTCAAATAATATCATTATTGCTGATTGAAATTGTGTGTAGTATTAAAATAAATATTGAATGTCTATGTATTATTGAGTATTACAAGAATTATCTTGCTAATAATATCTGATCTGCTGATAATGAAAGTTGAATTAGAATGTTAAGAGATTGCGTAAGAATAAACCTAATTATCATCAAATATTTTGTTTTTATTGAAACCCTATCTCTATACAAATAAACATTGGATTCCACCCTTAAGTCTGAAAGAAATACATAAATATTAACAATTTTTACTATGGAATATCTCAAATGTATGATGAAATGTATACAAATAACCTTTGGATTCCACACTTATAAATATTAACAATTTTTACTATGGGATCAATGCTGAAGTAAGAAATATGTCTTACGCAATTTCAGGGTTGGTTGCCTCATTATTAAAAATTGTTTATATTTGAGTATTTTCTCCCCCTGAAAGACTTCCAATGGATTAAGTCAATTGTGTAGAAGAAAATAATGCATTTTCTTTGCAGTTAAAGTTGGAAATAATACTAAAATTATTAAACTAATAACATTTTATTTTTAACAGAATTACAAATAATTAAAACCAAACGTAAAACTATTTTCCAAATCCACCTTTACAGGAAGGGCTGCTTTCCACAACTTGGTCACTGGTTTCCCATTGCTGAGGAGTTTTGGCCATGATGGACAACGCATGGACGCCACTCTGCAGTTCATCCTTTAGAATGTCATTTACTAAGCGGTGCCTCTGAAATAAAGCAAGGAAAACAAAGACTTTAGTAGCATATCAGGCTGAAAACTGAATGCTGTACTTTTCAGCCTGGCCTAGTCTATACAGAACTTCTTAATTTTTGTCAATCCAGAATGTTACTTGAGCAAACAAAAGCTTTTATTGTAGCTCCAATACTAGCCTTGTATCCTGTAGTCATTCACACAACTTACTGTTAACTGTGTTATGTTAAAAGGGTGATATTACATACAGACAGTAAATAGATCAGGAACAGCAAGTACAAAACAGATGAAAAAGAAAATCAAGCAGTGTTTTCGCCTGAACATCATCATCATTCTTGATACTCGAGACCTATTGATACTGCACATACCTTGATTAATGGCAATCCTTCAAATTTAGGAGACACTACTACTACTTTGAAGTGAGTCTCAGATCCTTTTGGCACATTGTGCATGTAGGATTCATTGATCACATCCAAATGTTGAGCATCCAACTGTGATAGCAATTTGCTTCTAATTTTACTCTCTACCACTCCTGCCATTGTAGCCATACTTCTGTGGATGTTACAGACACCTAAAGCATTTTTGTTTCATAAAATTATCGTTGTTTGCCAAATAAACTAGAACTTTCCAATTTGTTTTAATAAGCATAACCTCTCTCTACTTACCCGGCCTCAAAATGATACTCATAGATTCAATTATATACTTATTTTTTTCTCCTATGTAATTTTATCACTGTCAATTCTAATTGCTAATTACGATAGTATTTTAAATTGCATTAATTTCGTAACTTTTTATTGAATAGGTTGACTGAAAGAAAGAACATCTGAAACAACAAACAAACAGCAAAACGTCAAATTGACATTGACAATGACATTGACAATCATCGTTCTAAAACTCGTTAGGTATTTATTTACTATACAAATTATGGTGGTATTATGATGTTTATAATGAATCAGTCCAAGAGCGAGCGAAGCGAGCTCGGGAGTTTAGTGCACCCCGACAATCACGTTCACTGCGGGTCCAGATTTATGCTACTCGCCACTGACCCGCCACTGTAGCGTCACGAGGTCTAAAAGAACTCATTAGTTCCTTTTCGCACGCCCCGGTTTCCGGGTAGCCGGTGCCGGGTAACCGGCGGCGAAGTATATCGGCATGTATGATAGCTTTCTCACGTACCGGCGGCGTACATGGCTATACATTCGCCGCCGGGTTCCCGGCAACCAGATAACCGGCAATTTGAGCGTGTGAAAAGTAACTTTGTCTCCTCATAATGACGGGACGAGATTCTATAGATGTCGTACGGACTGTCATCTTAAACTCAAAATATTTTTATGAAAATATCTCAAAATAAGTTTTATTTACCGACTTCAATAAAAAGGAGGTAATCATTTCTTTCTATCGGTACCTAGATGATAGATATGTATGTCAATATATACCTATGAGCTAACCAAACGATCAAAGAAAAAATGTAATAAAAGCACAAAAATAAAATCACGAGACTCCTTGGATCTCGTAAGTAATGCACTGAAAGAAAGAACCGCCTCAAAATCGGTTCAGTCAAACGTGAGACCCTCCTTTTTTTTAAGTCGGTTAAAAATACTACATTTACGGTACCTACTTATGAATAGGTAGACTAAAACATTTCACTCTAATTAAAGACCGACTGCCAGAACAAAAAACTACAAAGCAAAAACCAACTTTCTTATCCGAAGTCAGTGTCTTTTTACCTGACTGCCGAAGGAGGGTAATGTTGTACCCATTGTTTTCCGTTTTTCGACACCGAAGTCTGTTTGATTTTTTGTTAAAAAGTTTTATTTTTCTCTTTTCAGTTTTGGTAGGTATCTCCAATTAACATGATGAGTCCTTATCAATCTGGATTCCGCCCTGGCCACAGTACTGTATCGGCCCTAGTTAAAATAACTGACGACATCCGACTGGCAATGGAAAACAGGCTCCTTACAGTATTGATTTTACTGGACTTTAGCAGTGCTTTTAATTCAGTTGATTTTGACATCCTCTTAGGTATCCTATCCTCCCTTAATATATCTCCTGCTGTGATCGAGTGGTTTAATTCTTATCTTCGGGGTCGCTCGCAATCGGTTCGCTCAGAGGAGGCTTCTTCTGACTGGTGCGATCTCGCTGCGGGTGTTCCTCAGGGTGGCATCCTTTCTCCTCTTCTTTTCTCTGTTTTTATAAACGCTATCACTAAGGTCTTAACTTCACACTTTCATCTATATGCCGACGACCTGCAGCTTTATCGCCACTTCAAAATAGAGGAGCTCACTGATGCTGTCGATGCCATCAATAATGATCTTAAAAATATCTATCAGTGGGTTAAAAGTTTTGGAATTTTGGTGAACCCAACCAAATCACAAGCTCTCATTATTGGTGGCAGACATTTCGTCAATTTACTGAGTAACCAGCATCTCCCTCCAGTTTTGTACGATTCTGTCGCTATAGCCTATTCAAAAAAAGTAAAAAACTTGGGTGTTTTCTTAGACTGCAACCTGTCTTGGGACGTTCACATTGCGGAAGTAAGCAGGAGGGTTTTTTGCTCGTTTCGGTCTCTAAAGCGTCTCCAGAAGTTCCTGCCTTTCTCAACTAAAGTAACTCTTGCTCAGTCTCTTCTTCTTCCTCTTCTTGACTATGCTGATGTCTGCTTCCTTGATGCAACTGAGGAACTTCTTAATAAACTCGAACGATTGCAGAATTTGTGCATACGCTTCATTTTTGGCCTACGAAAGTATGACCATGTGTCAGAATTTCGGAGGCGGTTGAAGTGGCTGCCCATTCGGCAACGTCGAGATACACACATTCTTTCATTACTCTTTTCTGTTCTTCACAACCCTACCTCTCCTTCATATTTTCGGGAACGCTTTGAGTATCTCGTTCCAAGAGGAAAACCTTGCCGTTCCTCAACGTCTCTTCTCCTTCGTTTTCCTCCCCACTCATCAAGTCGTTACGGTGGATCATTTACTGTTCGTGCTGTCCGCCTCTGGAATAATCTCCCTCACACCATACGGGACAGCCCTTCGTAGGGAATTTTCAAGAAAAGAACAAAGGAACATTTCCTGTCGACGTGATGCATAGATTATTATGTATGTATTTATTAAGTTAGGATTTTAGTTATATTAGATAGTATGTATTATGTTTATGCATTGTGTGCCGTACACGTATTTGTTTAGTTTATATAGTTAGTAAGAATTTAAATGTTAAGTTATAATGTGCACTTGAGTATGCTGTCCTCATGTAATTGCTGTAAGCGAACCCAATTATGGGTTAAGCTCGCCTTTGTACATAAGCTGTCCTACTATATTTGATAAATGTATGTTTTTGTGTACAATAAAGAATAAGAATGATAATCATTTATAGCCAACGTACGGATCTAGGATTCCATCATCAAATCCTGACCTGCTGACTATGGGACCAACTACGAAGTATACCCTTCAAAACAAGAGATGAATTTTTGTAATCGCTCTAGGCGTCTCTGAGTAATCGGAGAACATACATAAAAAATATTAATATAATTTGCGATGGCCATCTGCCGGTTCCATCATGAGACCAGCTGCATAGTACCTACCATACTATTTCGATGTTTACAAAGTTACCTAAATAAGCAAGCCAAGTTTCAATTTCGGATCCCAGGAAGTGCCTGACAAATAGATTAGCTGTCGGACACACTACATACGAAAACAAGGTAATAATAATTTTAAAAAAAAGATTCCGACGAATTGAGAACCTCCTCCTTATTTTGAAGTCGGTTAAAAAAAAACCGGCCAAGTGCGAGTCGGACTCGTGCACGTAGGGTTCCGTACCATTATCACAATAAACGGAAAAAATATCATGTTTGTTGTATGGGAGCCCCACTTAAATATTTATTTTATTCTGTTTTTAGTATTTGTTGTTACAGCGACAACAGAAATACATCAACTTTGAAAATTTCAACAGTTTAGCTATCACGGTTCATGAGATACAGCCCGGTGACAGACAGACAGACAGATAGGGTCCCTTTTTACCCTTTGGGTACGGAACCCTAAAAACCTTGTAAAATGCGGTGAAATCCAATAATAAAAGTTTATGCGAAACTATAGGCAGCCACAAATCATCCCACACCATCGAAATAATAACTTGCTCTAGATTTTTTATTTGATTTGATGGATTGATTTTTCATTGGATATTGGAAGTGAGTTTATTTTCGCACTCCCCCATTCCTCCCGTGATACATTGTACGATCAAATAATATCCGCTTTTCTTTTTCACTTTACACCCCATTTTTGTTGGATCGCAGATTTTGTTATGAATGTTATGCTTGTGTTTGAAATATGGACTATTGATTTTCAATCGTTACGTACTATTGTTTTAGCAGACAATGGCGAGATTTTTCTATTTGATTTACTGGACCGAGAGGTTATTGATATGTACTTTTTATTTAGTTTTTCTGCGTGATATTTGAAAGACTGTCCACTGTCTCTCTAGTCAATGGGAATACTTTATAATAGCAAAATGGACGGGCACTGTTTGGATCGATGTGATCAATGTTTGATCAATGGATCGGTTTGTATGTAATTAATATTCAATAGAAAACATTGACGTAGCGGTGCAGCAGAGAAGCGGCGTAGCAGGATTCGCGTAGCAGTGTTGTAGTTATGTTCCACGTAGCAACGTAGCTTAGCGAAGAGGGCGTGCAGCATCACATTTCGTAGCGTAGTGTGGAAATAAAAGTGCAACTTCAGTGATTGAAACTTTTTGCTGAACTTGGTTCTCCCACTTGGCATTCATTGACTATCATTAAGGTAGTGGTTTCGTATATAATAAATATTATAAAGAGGAAAGATTTTTTTGTTTGTTTGTTTGTACCTAATAGGCTCCGAAACTACTGGACCAATTTAAAAAAATCTTTCACCAATTGAAAGCTACATTATTCCTGAGTGACATAGGCTATTTTTTTATACCGAAAACGGGTCCTGTGGGGTGGCCGACGGGAGCGAAGCCGCGGGGAACAGCTAGTGTTTTTATAAACGGAAACTACATTTAATTTTTATTTTTAGCGCATAAACCAGACATCTACCTAGAGCTTAATAAGAAAAACTAGAAATCTCGCCCGTATCACCTTGACATAGAACACTGCAGCAGTTGCATAAAGTTTTATTTATCAGCACATCAATTTAAGAACCTCCTATTCGATGTCGATTAAAACAACACCCAGATAAGCTATGAAAATACAACGAAATAAAAATCTTTAAAACGCGATTCGTTTCTTACAACAATTATAACACTAGTTAATATGGTTCACGAAGGCAATAGTTCGTGCTATTGCGCTTTTAACGCTACAGCTTATCGGCTTGAGATCTCAACGGTACTGCAGCAAAAGTAATGTTTATAGGTTGGCAACACTGCCTCGAAATGTTACCATATCAAACTATTATTACGAAGCTGTTTTGAAACCCAACTGTTAATGCGATTACGTGAAAATTTTGTTACGTGGTAATATTTGTTACTTTCCTTAATTTTCTGAGGTCTTATTTGTAATTGGATTAATAGAATTTAAGTTTGCCGGTCTTATGCTCGTTCTTATGCCTCGCCGACATTTCTTTATTAATTATTTGTAAAGTCTTGCTCTTGGGAAACATCAAGATAGTCACAGATAATGGTCAGTTTTCATCCGTCCACTATTAGATTCATTAAGTTACTTAATTATTGTTTGTGAAAACAGTTCTTTTCTTCGTTTACCATCGTTAAAGATTTCTACATAATAAGAATTAAACTTCTTCTTTTCGTTTACCATCGTTAAAGAATTCTACATAATATGTAGATTCAACATCTTCTCTTTGTCATCGTTAAAAAATTCTACATATTATTTAGAGTTCTCTACGCAGAAGTTTTTTCACAAACAATAATTAAGTAACTTATTGAATCTTAGTGAACGGATTACTACCTGGTATCTCACTAATTAGAGTTAATTCATTTTAAAAACTCACTTCTACTTCTACTTCTTCTTTTTTAAATCGGCTAAAATACGATGAGGTCTCTGATTACCTCAATGAATAAAACATACATAAGTGTATGTTATTAACACACCGTGTAGGTCCCACATTCGCAGATTAGCAGAACCCCTTCATCCCTTACAATAACGCCCTTCCCTACCTCTTCTGGATCCCTCAACTTTTTGCTGCCCGTTTTTCTTGACGTTCCCCCTTTCGGCACTTACTCTCCGAATGTCATTGACGCTATTAGCATTTCCATTTAATAAAAAACGTTAATGATGGGAAAATGCCTGCAGCTGAATAAAATGGTTTTAAGGAGAGTATTTAGTAAACTTAAGTGTGGGGTCGCATCTTTAGTTTATAATCTTTGAGAGTTTTGTTTGATATAATGGTGTAGAATTCCCTTACGAATGTTTGACGTAATTTAAGGAGTTGTTCTTTCGCGAAAAGTACTGATCTGGAATAGGAAGAAGAGATATTTATTTGGTAATGCTTGCCAATTTATTTTATTTTACTTTGCTACCTTTATAATTAGAAGCATCCATGCAGTAGGTACTGGGATTCTGCGCGACTTTTTCTTTTTTCTTCATATTTTTCTTGCGAGATTTAAGATTTGTTTACAATTACAAGAAAAATAAACGGTCCTATAGGTACCTACTTTAATTTATCTACATCCACAAACCAAAAATACATGTCATATAGTTTATATTTAAACTCTGGTGGTAATATAATCTGTAATCCAATCAGAATTTTATATCGTCCAGTGACGTACCGCAGGCAATGTGTGGGCATCGAATATGTATGCATTGTGGCGCCATGACACGTCAGGTAACTGGCAATTAATATTAACTGCATTGTGCCGTAGATACAACGTTTATGTCGAAGTTACACTGCGGATTGTTCCAATTGGAACGTGTTGGGGTTTATTTAAAAGACTAATTACAATAATAATACCTGCGGCTATTGCTGGGTAAAATCGTTAGTTCTCGTACAGAGAAAGCACGTATAAAAGAATAGCTCATGTTTATGGTGGTGTATATAATTATTTTGCCAAGGGGTATCGTGTTATCCTGCAATTGGGTTTAGGAGGTCAGATAGCCAGTCGCTCAATGTAATATTGGCAGCTGCATCCGCTTTTATGCGGACTTTTAAGCCCAGTCCACATAACAGACAGATTTACTGAGATGTCGACTTTATCAAGACATCAACTTCAACATTCTGACATACCCTAGATTTCAACAAAACGACAATGACAGCACTGTCTCCACTCCCACAAACAACATACCACGCTGAGCTGCAGGTTACAAAGTACAGCAACTACTATCAAACAAACTCCTGAACAGAGCCGTGTCGAACGGTCGCGTCGTTTGACGCCGATCAACTCTTCCGTACACACCCGTATTCCAGGGTTGCCACACGGAATAATAATATTAATGAGCGTGAATTAACTTGACTGCTTTCTAGAACTTTATTTGAATTTTGAATGTTCTTGTTCCGGATCCCGTATGGTAATCGGGTTTTAAATAGCTCTATTACAGGAAGTTTTGTTGAATAAGATTCGTTTTGTTTTCTTGGGTTTATTTTGGGATCGAGATCAAAGAAAACTTTAGAAAAACCTAAGTTCACTCAAGTTTAGTTTCGTACTTTATATCTTGTAATAGCTTGTATCACCAAAACGTAACGAGGCAGCAAAGAGTTCAATTTTTGTTTTAACCCCCGAACATATTTTAGTACTAGTGGGGAAGGTCTGACAATTAGTCTTACCAAGAGGACCCAAGGTTACATAGTGACTGGGTTACTTGGGTACTCACTTAGGCAGTCGCCATGTAAAATTGCATCCATTCAGAGTGGAAGATTATGGAGCAGATAGGTAGTTAATTCTTCAAATCCTTTGAAACAGTATATTCCACTTATATTCTTTCTTTCTGAAACACAGAATTGAAAGAACCGAAATAAGGCATGTCCCAACCATAAATAGGAGTACTTGTTTATAATCTTGCAATTATAATAAAATATTTTAGTTATAGTTTTACATAAGCACTATTTTAGCAGAAATTATACTACTGCACCTAATTAATTAATTTACATTTTTATGAACGTACTTACTTTTCAATTAATTGTTCTTATTCTTTTTAATAAATTATTCTTATTATATTCAAATATTTCTTGTAACTATTTTATTCTTAACCACAGCAAAACCCACTATTTCATATTCCCGTGTAGCAACACCGCAGTCTAGACAGACACCCGGATATTGGAAGCACACTGCACAACACTTATTCTTTGCTTGCCGGGCGGTTGACACGCTTTCAGTCTGACGGCTCAGATACCATCTTCTTGTCTTGAGCGAGGACTGGACTGGTTTTTATGTATTATGCTGTATTTAATGATGTTCTGGTATTCTTTAGATGCCACTAGATTCAGTCTTTGTCTTTTTATAGGTCGACTTGGTGATGTAAATATTTTTACTATGGAACTTGGTGACTTTCAAATAATTTCTCTAATGACCCAGGAGCATTCGTGTTAAAACAGCAGAATTCTAGGGAACGCGTAGGTTCGTATCCATCACAGATAATATAATAAATACTACAGTAGTATCCGCTAAAGTCCAAGACGAATATGGCAGGAACTTGACTCCTACCGAAAAGCCCGTACCACAATGCCTCAATTATATGACGCATTAGCCTACCTACCCAAACCTCACTTATTGTCACACTCACCTTATTTATTCTTATGTAGTGTACACGTATTTTCTTATTATTTGTAATATACACTTACAACCCATCTATTTTTATTTTTTATATAAGTAAGTACTTTTATCACAAACACATTTAGTTACTATAAGACTGCTTTACGTCCGTCACGTCATCAGTCACAGGTCCAGTTGAAAACCAGCGTCGGCACTAGTTGCCCGACATATTGCTGAACTGGTCCTATTTGGCGCAGCCGTGGGACACACAAAATATTGTGTATTGATATAAACACTTTTTTTTTTAATGTTTATGTTGTGTGCTCTGGCTTGTGTCAAATAAATGTGTTTTCTTTCTTTCTTTCTTTCTTTCAATAGCAGAAGACAGACTTGTGTGGCAATAGAAGAGGGAGTACAGCAATGTGACATAACAGATTAATTAGATTAAGTAGATCTTTGCTCAAAACAGTTATAGGACGGGGAGTGCACCGAAGGCAACGGAGGAAATAGAATTCCTGTCAAAGATCATTATCTTTTCCAGCCAATCCTCTGCTTATTCGAAATTGCAACTCCGTTTGAAATGAGAACAAACAGAGTTCACTGTTCAGTTTGCGTTCAAATAAGGAGTACGAGTAACATCTCTAACAATTAAAGTTTAGTATCTGCTTTCGTAGCTCCGAAGTTGAACGAGCGTTGCATGCTCTTTCCTCATTAGAAACAGACGAATATTATCTTTATTACCGACTTTATAATACGGTGGAATTTAGTGTGGCTCCGATTTGGGTTATCGTGCTGGAATTTTGGTTTGAATATGGAAGCATTGTCTGGTAGTAGATTGACGTCATGCCGGCGTCGATTGGAATATATAAGGAAACTAGCTGACCCGGCAAACTTTGTTTTGCCTTAAAAACACCAAACATTCATCTACCCTACCCGCCCTACCCTACATACCCTACCATACCTACCCTACCCTACCTACCCTACCCGCCCTACCCTACATACCCTACCATACCTACCCTACCCTACCTACCCTACCTACCCTACCCGACCTAACCTACCCTACCTACCCTACCTTACCTACCCTACCCACATACCTACCCTTCCCACATACCTACCCTACCTATGTAGGTAAGGTCCCATTTTTTTTTCTTAATTTTTTTTCATAAGAGCCTTCTCCTAAAAATAACAATCACAACAAAAAAAGAATAAGCGAAATCGGTCCAGCCGTTCACGCGTGATGGCTTGACCAAGGGAAATAGGGATTCATTTTTATATATATAGATTGGAATCCATAGGTAGGTACCAACTTCTATACAATTATAAAGAGGTAAAATTGTTTATTTGTTGGAGGTCTTCTTTTTCTTTCACTAATAGGAGGCCACGTTACACTATCACTGAGCGTAAAGGCAGCTTTTTACTATATCCCGAAAATGCATGTTTTCTCTAGGACAGGCATCCGTTGGAGGCCGAGGCAAAAACTAGTTCGATATCGTGGCATGTAACAACAATACTTCTAATTACTAATTCCACTTATAAACAGTAACTGTTGAAGGTTTCTGTAAAAGTAAAACATTTTTAATCTGCCCAATTTTTTGTCATTAGCCAGATTACTCTACCTTAAAATTATTTTTTCTATTACGCCAGACAAGCCCACATTAAACTCGACTCATGACCCAGGAACGTGACTAAAAGGCAGCAAAATGATATAATTTTAATTAGCATTTAAATCTCGTTAGCAAACAGGTACAAAGGGCGAACAGAATTCAGGATTTGTCAAACCTCCGCTACTCCTGGGTATTATGGCACCTACGTCATAATCCTTGCTAAAACGAGACCCTGGCGAACAAAAGGTACACTGTACGCGTATTTAGGAAATGGCGTTAGTGATGCAAGGCTAAGACGAGTAGAGTTGTAATAAGTTAGGGTTACTGACAGTGAAAAAAGTAAGTGAATTGCTTGCTTTTTCTTCTTTGAAGATGAATATGAGAAGGATTTCGTACTGAAACTATCCGTTTAAAATTATGAGACATCCAACAGAACCCGCAATTTCGTAATCTTAGCATATAAAGTCAGGAAAATTAATTGCATGCCAATTTTAAAAAGAGTAAAAAGTAATTGCACGAACACGTTCAACCTTAGGTGATATTAAAGCCCTGACTGTTCATATTTACGACCAACGGGAACCTTTACCCCAGTAAAAACCTGGAAACAAAGCTTAATTTTAACACTCTCCTGTTTCGGAGCATGTTCCAAATGCTATTTCAAAATACGCGTCCCATACAAAACTCCACTTTTGAAAAGATTACAGTAATTACATTTCGTTGTAAATTTTCCGCTTGGTACGACGTAAACACAGCATTGTAGCTTTCATTGAAGATTTATATCGCAAAGCCTTTTCGGTTCAACTGAGGGGTCTCGTGTTTATTTGTGAAATGGATTTAGTGGCGTAAAGTTTTGAGTTCATTGTGATAGACGGATTAACAATGATCTGTGTTTTTGTTTGGCGATCGGTTGCCATTGTTGATTCGGGTTTGCATTTTCTGCTGATGGATTATAAAGTTGATATTTTTAGGACGTATTAAAATACACTCGAATGTGATGATTGGCATTTTAAGGTAAAAAAAAATGTTAATAAAATCAAAAAACCCGATTGCTTAAGAAGCGAACTAAAAAGATGTAAACAAGAAGAAAGCTATGCAGTCGGAGGATACATAATAATTTACGAGCTCGCTGACCTAAACCATATGTATCCTCCAGTCGGAGCATGCACAGCATGATTTTCTTCTTATTAACATCATTTTAGTTCGCTTCTTAAGCAGTCGGGTTTTTTGATTTTATTTACAACTTTTTAGTTGTATTTTTTTACGAATTACTCTTAAACATAGAAGTGGTTTACTTCTTTGTAAACCCTTCATTTTGATACCCCACTCGAAGTCACTTTGTCCCCACAATATGCCACCCAAAATCAGCCATGTTTTTATTTTTTAACGTCACTTATCTAAGAACACTTGGGCAATCAAGACCTATCTAACGATGTCTTAATTATGTAAATTCGTCTAGGAATTTGCAAGATATGAGGTAATAAAGAATATTGCATACCTACATACAAACATATCTACAATATACGCGCAAAAAACATAACCCTTTCCTTGCAGTCGGGTAAAAAACACACAGTTTTGTATGTCTAGGAAATAATATACTTAACATAATATCACGGCTGTATTCGTCGAAGGGTTGAGTAGAAGAAGTACTAAGTATTGTATATAGGTACACTCACATTGGAAATCCCTAATTATACTTTGTCCATTTGGAAAATCTTAATAATATTTTACCCAACCCAGGAATCTAACCCAAGACCTGTAGTACTATTCTGTAAAAATCTCACCGTGGTGACGTAGGTGAAATTAACTCGAAGTGTCTCTTTTTTTTTTTTATTTGTCCTATCATCCAATGAGTTCTCCAGCTCTGGGTGAAGCGGAAGGGCGTGTCAGAATTTTACTGACTAAAACCCACCCGTGTTCCTTCAGTTGCTTGTGCCAGGGCCGCGGTAACTCTCTTTCAAATATATCCGCGACCAGCTATCAATCCCTAGCATCGAATGGAAAACAGCTCAGCAGTAGAGCTTGCCAACATTCTATTTATTAATCTTCCTGTTGGTAGGAACTGTTGTAATTATGCGTAGGAATCATCCTGGGAATTAATCTTACAGGACGCTAGCTATGCGGAAATACAGACTCCGGCAGGGAATTCCACTCCTTAGCTGTACGCATAATTAAAGTGTTCCCAAAACGTTTTGTGCGTATGGGTGGGATGTCCACCATGTACCGATGACCCATCGCCGTACGTGTGGTAGTCCGATGATGAAACGGGCAAGGCGGAACTAGATCACGCAATTCCATCGCACACTCCTCGAAATGCAACCGATAAAAAAACCGACAAGCTGAACTCGTCGACGATGTTCAAGGCTCTGGAGCTTTGACTTGACCACAGGCTTATTGCAGATGAGCTTATCTTGGCCCGTTTTATCAGTTAATAAGAATAACCTAGGTACAAGATTGCTACCTAGGTTACCTACATACCTGAGATTATATAAATGAGACTACACCAGTGAACGGAAACAAATATGTTTATTTCCGTTCACTGGACTACACACAAAAATACTAAAATAGTTTTGGGGGACCTGAAAAAAATCGGTACAGCGCTTTTTTGGAGGTAATTTTATAGTTTCAGTTACACAACCGACTTCCTTTATTCGTTCAAAATACCGAACATCATGTCAGTGAAAAATTATTTTGTATCGGATTATTTCATAGACTATCTCGTTCAGTCTATGAAACAAAATCATACGGATTTTCACCATCCAGATTTTTTGTACGATATGTATTTTTCAAATAACAACTTCAAAGGACTATTTTTGTTGCATAATTGTACATTAAGTATTGCTGCATAAAATTAAGGAGCACTTCTAAAGTAAAACAAAAATCCATCAGGAATTCCTCCTCAAAGAGAGCCTCCATTACAGATTTGTGTCCGAGCTGCTAATTTAAAACAAGGAAGAGCCATTAAAAGCATACCTTTCCATATCGTGTAAACCACTTGCAAATTTATTCAGGACACTCATTTCCCACTCATCAAATAATATGACGGCAACATTTTCATTTGTAGGCTCCACTCTCATAACAATCCTTACCTCATTGTGTTAGAGTTGAAAATAATTTGTGGAATATTTCAATTTAAGTATTATTCTAGCAATTTGCATTGCAGTGGTCGTTATTGTGAAGCTGTTATACTAAGTAGGTGCCGTGTCCCGTGGATTTAGAATAATCAAGTATTTTGCATCCCCGTAGATGCATTTACCAAATTAAATAAACATTTCTGTTGGGCTTCGGAAGGTTATTTAAGGGGGAGAAACGTGTTACATTATTACTTAGCTTGGAGCTTAATAATTTATTGCGGACACTTAAATTGTTTTTGTGAAATTAATTTCGCTGATGGAGGGGCTCGTTGGAATTTAGGTGGCGTCGGTGATTCTTGATAAAGGTGTCTCGGAGTTACGCTTTCATATAAGAATAATGTTTCTTGTTTTAAAATTGGGCTTCTGAAGAATTTTTATCTTCACTAAATCAGAAAATTGTAAAACTACGTGGTGTTAGGAATTGGTGTTAGTTTTTTCCGGATGGATGCAGAAATCTACCATTTATTTCTGTAATTTCTAGTGAGAGGTTAATGTAATAAATACGTCACGTACTCCAGTATCATAAAGTTGTTTGTAGAAATATGTGAAATTAGCTGCCGCCCGCGGCTCCGCCCGCGTTATATTAGTACTTCTCCCAATATATTTATAAATTATAGCCTGTGTGTTATTCTGATATATAAGCTATATTTCTGTAAAGTTTCATCAAAATATGTTCAGTAGTTTTTGCGTAAAAGTGTAACAACCATCCATCCATCCTCAAAAACCTTTCACGTATATATTAGTAAGTATAGGAAGGATGATTAGATACAATACAAGTATACCGTATATTGGTTTAATCAGATATTGGTGAGAGAGTATATTAATATCAGCGATATAATCAGATATTAGTGAGAGCAGTATATTACTATCAGCGATATAATGAGGAGGCTGCCGTCACTCAACATGACATATTCCTGTTATTACCTGTCATGATAATATAAGACCATGGCATTGGTATGTGCAATCAATCTACATATAGTATAATTGAATTATATCTACTTTCATTGTGCGTACAGCTAAAATAATAATTAAAAAATCACGCTTTAATAGAAAACGCTTTTTTACAATTAAATATATTTTTTCGTTAATCACACTATTCTTAATTTAAATTTATTGACAATTATTATTTTCTACTTTTAGTTTGGTTTTGTATTAAAGCGAGTTATTTAAGTTTTTTTATAACAAAAAAAAAAACTTTATTCACTAATCCTGAAGATCCTCGTAAGGATAATGGGACAAACTATTTAAATTATTGCATTGTCATCGGTCCTTGATAAGTGTGCAAAGTTTCAAATTAATCCGACGTATTGAAGGGGGTGAAAATCACGTTCAAAGATTCCGTAACATAGATTCATACATACCAAGCTAATAAAAGCGTGTTAAAAAAGAGTGCAATTCCCTGCTGAAAGTCTCTGTTTCCTGATAGCTACAAATAGGTTACTTCTAGGCAACCGTGCTCCTTCCACCACACAACCATTGTTCACCATCTATGAAAAAAAAATACGATGAATATATGAATATTACCTTCTATGCAAAATGTTATTGGTTTTTTGAAAAACCAGTAACTTTTTGTATAGAAGTATTATTCTCGCTCGCACCTGGCAAAGTTAACTATACCCTGCTATCTATTGTACGCTCACGTTCAACGTAAAGTATCAAATAAAGCACCAGCTAACGCCAGTTACTTCTAATTCAAAGAAGCACTCGTGCTCGTGCAAATATTTAGCAAATTCCGTAGTACTTTAGTTATAGTAACAGTATACGGGCGACAAAATGCTGACAACGTAGTTGCGCATTTGAGATCTTTTCGACTATTCTTTTCGCACGAAAGCTATATTTTTAAAGTGCTCTGAGGGCAGCTGCATATTATTTTGTTCCTTAATGAAAAATAACGGTTGAAGTACCGGAACACATGTACTGAATATTTCGAGAAACTCGAAGGATAGGTATAATTTTATCTTTGTTTAGCGTTGATGGGCAATATCTCAACTTGAGCGTTAGGTACTGTCACACAACATCTTCAATATTGTATTGCTGGACAATAGGTCTCTACAAGAGTCCCCACACCGACCGGTCCTAGGTTCGTATTCAGCAGACATTCGCGGCCCAAAGCCCAAATTCATGTCAGGTACAGATATGTCGAGCAATCTTCAAAGAGATATTAGTTCCTCAGTCGGCTGAAAGTTGCCGAACGGTTGCCCGTGTAGAAGCACAAATAACAGTACTGCCTTCAAATTCCGTGCTATCGCGAACTAACCTAACAAGTGTCATTGTAGTTCGGCGCATGTTGGCTGGAATGTTTGAGAGACTGTTATTACTTATTTTGTAAGCAAAGTGGGATCCGATATGTCAGCCAGGATTTAATTAATGTATAATGTTTAGGTGCTCGCAGAACGGATGGCCGATGGGGCCGAAAGGTTCTGGAATGGCGACCGCGAACCGGCAGACGATGCCTTGGAAGGCCTCGCACTAGGTGGACCGATGACCTGGTTAAGGTTTCGAGAATACGCTGGATGCGAGACGCACAGGATCGGTCAATGTGGCGCCGCCTGTGGGAGGCCTATTTCCAGCAGTGGACATCTTACGTCTGAAAATAATAATTTTGACACCTTTGGGTGGGACAAATGGTGGTAGGTGCAATATTGACAAAAAATCACTACTTCAGAGTCACTTACCGTAAAAATCAAGTATGAGGTGAACTTAGAAATCTAAACCCGTAATCCCTAGATCAAAAGTTTGTCCAGCCCAAATTGAGCAAGTGTCCTTCTATTAGATACGTATATAATTAGCAAAAGCCCATCCCCTTAATGAATTCATAGTAGTTTTTCTACATTTTCATCCCCATCTCTCTAGTTACAAATTGAGCACCCTTGTCCAATTTGTAACTAGAAACCTTACCTTCCCACCTACAGAAAGTAATGATTATTTTCCAACGTTCTCCTCTTACCATTTCTAAGATAATTTTATCAAAATATTCAGTAGAAAAGCTGGCTATTTTCACAGCAGAATTAATGGCACAAAGAAAAGTAATGATAGTAAATAATTTGCAACTACTTTTAGAAACGATGCTTTTAATCTACGCCCGTAATGTAATAAACAACATGGAAAATATTCTTTTTGTTCTAAAGAATTGTGTTATTGGATTATGTCATAATGAGTTTCTATTGTTAGCTAAGTTAATATACTTACCTGTGTTTTTTGTTTGTTTCTTCTTCTTTGTGGAGCGAGCTTTGTGATGTCACACAAAAGATTTAATTATTATTTCCATGCTCGTGTTACTAATGAGAAATAAGTAGGTATTTCTGTTTGATACGTTTTTAAGACTTAATAACTAAACAGAGGGATCATTGCCTTTCATTTTACAAGCTTTTTATTAATTTGCAATGTATGTATGTTCAGGTCAAATCTTGAAACTGAATTTTAAAGCAATTATTATCCTTAACCGATTGAGATGAAATTCTGCACACACGTTTGTTTTGGATGACAATGCACGTGCTAAAAAGCAAGACAAAAAATATCTGGATAATATTATTATAATTCAACAACCTTCATTGACGTTGTGGAGATTGGACGATTTTTTCGAACATAAAAATAATTAGGGTTTCCTTCAAAATGCCATAAAAACTGTAACGCAAGATAAGATGTTGTATTTAATTAATTGTACTTAGATGCCTTTTTTTAGGTTTCTGTATCCAAATGGTAAAAACGGGAGCCTATTATTAAGACTCCGCGGTCCGTCTGTCTCTCTGTCTGTCCGTCTGTCACCGGGCTGTATCTCATGAACCGTGATAGCTAGACAGTTGAAATTTTCATACTTGATGTATTGCTGTTGCCGCTAAAACAACAAATACTAAAAACACAATAAAATAAATATTTAAGTGGGGCTCCCATACAAAAAACGTGTTTTTTTTGCCGTTTTTACGATAATGGTACGGAACGGAACCCTTCGTGCGCGAGTCCGACTCGCACTTGGCCGGTATTTTTTTCTTTTAACCTTCCCATTGAAAGTGTGTGTGAGTTTTTCAGAAGTCATAACTGAAAACACTGAGAACATCGTTAACAAAAGAAAACTAGTTAAAGAGTCCATGTAGTGAAACTATTTATGAATATTTTACAAGTTGCCAAATACAACCGCCGCCAAAATCCATTATAACAATCCTTGGCGCAGAACAAAAACTGACACGACGCACCATAGAGACAACCTCTTTTGTTATACTCCACGCATGCAGCTTGAAAAACAAAAACATAAGGCGCACGTACACAAAACGAATCACATCTACAAACTCCAAATTCTCCAGAGAGAAGTGAAATGAATAAAGGCTAGTCGGACACCTCTTGGCGTCGAAAAAGACGTGCGCGGGTGGCGCCCTCCTGCGGGAACGGCGGCAATTTCACGGTGTTCTGCCGCCGCGTTTTATAACGTGAGACGTGTATTTTTTACTGGATGCCTTGCGTTTAATAGGCAGGTCTTGGTAGGAGGTTCTATTAATGTCCTGTGTTGGAGACTGATTTGTTTCAGATTTAAATGGTTCTGGTGGTATTGTTATTCTAGATTGCTTTATAACTTTTATTCTGGATGTATCCGGAATAATATGTGATTTAGAAAAAAAAATGTAATGTACTTATAGCATCACCTTGAATTATTGTACAGACCTAAATAAGGTGTTGCATTATTTTTTATTTTTTTTACCTTTGTATAGATGCTTTTACCGATTGTTTTGTGAATGTGTGAACATTGTAGGCCTTCTAGATTTCTAGATGCTTGATAACATCTGATAACTTTTTATCTCGTTTTACTTTTATTTTTAGTTTCTAACGTCTTATTGTCGGGCCTACGTTGTCCTCCCATATCTAAGTAATGCTGTAACATGGAAATATTGTAAAAACAAACCATATTTTTAAAAGAGTAACCATGGAGTTTCTTGCCGGTTCTTCTCCATAGGAAACGACCAACCCGAACCGTGTGTGTGCCTTTTGTCGACGTTTTATAAGTGCCCATGTAGGCCTATATAAAATAAAAAAAAATGATTTGATTTGATTTGTTGCTATAATATTGTGTAGAAAGAAATTATGGTCGGTGGCTTGGCCCGTTGGCGATAGAAGACTGATATTCACTATATCTACAAGGCATAAAACAACAAGTCTCGAATTTAGGATTAAGAGTTACCCAAAGTATTTAAAGGACCACCCCATAAAACCGCACTTAGGGACTTCAAACAAAAACAAATTCTAATGCATTTCCTATTTTCTCCGCAAACACTTCCATACCACAAGTAGGTACTCCGAACATGGCCACCATTTTTATTTCTATTCGTTCCCCTTCACTTGTTTTTGTGGGGTAATCCGTCTTCATTACTCCTTGTATTTTGTCAGCTCGAGAGTCGAGCATCATTCAAGGCTCTGTAAGCCCTCCAGAACTCAATTGCAGACTAATTGAGTTGTTGTCGAAAGAACTGATTCGTATTGTGTTCGTGTATTATTGTGGTTCTTGATATTTGACGCAATTTTTTTCAGTGGTCGAGGATATTTGGTCCAAAGGAAATAATTGTTTAATGAGTGTCTTCAGTGTTGTTCCTGAAATATATTGTAATGATGGCTTTGAACAAGCCCGTATAGTCATCAAATAAAACAGACCCTTAGGTCTAAAAGCATAGAGAGCACAAATGAAAGCAACACGTAAGATTCATCAAACCGAGTTTCTCATCCTCACAGCCTTGTCAAAATATAACTTAAACCTTTTTTAAGTTCGTGAAAACAAAGTCAAGAAGTACCAAACGGAAAGAAGATGTTTTATTGTAAAGTTCAATGCCAATGTGACATACGTCAAAGTATTTATTTAATTTGACAGATCTGATTTGACTTGACGGTCTGATTTAAAAATTTTGACAGATCACGAGCCTGTTTTCTCTCTCTTGCGCTTCCATATTCAACCAAGTAAAACTAATTCCTACAGTTATCAGAAGAAGTAATTCCGTTTCCATCTTTATTCCTTGTTATAAACCTCTCATACTGAAACATCATAAATGCAATTAGAACTGCCACACAGATAAAAAACTTTTTGAAATTGATTCCAATTTTCCGATATTCCTTTGTGGCTCGTCCATTCATTCTGGAGGCTCAATGTCGATCACAGGCAGGCTTTTTATCGCCCTTATCTGTTTCAAACTGCCAATACGGGATGTTTGTGAAGTTAGGTAATGCTTCCATGCCTCCGCCATATGATCTTTTGAATTTTTCATTTGTGCGGTAAATTTTATTCTCCCTCTTTTTGTTCAGCGCGTGTAAATAATGATTTTGTTATTTCGTTCCATTACGGATGTGTCAAAAGAGATGGTTGCTTTTGTAAGCGCTTTATTTGTTTTTAATTTTTTCCCGTAGTCTTTAGAAACATTTTAGCTTATATATTTTAGATTTATATTTTGCTGCTAATGAATATAATCCAGTCAAAGCTGTACGTATTATGATTTTTTCTGCTGATTATAAATAGTACCGGCTTAACGTATTTTTTCTTTATTTTTAACTTCATCCTTGAAGAATGACAAAGTAAAATTATATTAGCAATAACGAGTAACGAATCGAAATAGTTTAAAATTAATAGGATGGATATGCGCTATCGAAATGTCACATGGTCAAAGACAAACTTATTGACTTTTTAGAGAGTTTTGGCGGGAACGTGATGGCGTCTAAGTTGCTTCACTGTTTTATTTTCCTAAAATTGTGTTAAATTGAATATTAATAGTGTAAAGTGTGTTTTTTATTCTAATAATATCAGTGAACGTGCACGAGTGTGGGCAAGTAAAACACAGCGGTAGAACATGAGTTTGTACACGTTGTCGGCCGGTTTGTAGGCCTTCTAGATTTCTAGACGCTTGTTAACATTTGTTAACTCTCTCGTTTATACAATTTTTTTTTTTTTTAGTTTCTTACGACTTATTGTCGGGCCTACGTTGTCCCCCCATATCTAAGCACTAATACTGTAACATGGAAATATTGTAAAAACAAACCAATTTTTTTTAAAAGAGTAACCGTGGAGTTTCTTGCCGGTTCTTCTCCACAGGAAACGACTAACCCGAACCGTGCACCTTTTGTCGACGTTTTATAAGTGCCCATGTAGGCCCATGTGAAATAAAAAACATTTGATTTGATTTGTTGACAAAACTCCGTAGAAGCTTCCAATAAAGTTACCGCCATTTTATTGGGGCCTAACTAGGACATTGGACTAAAATCTAAAGAAACATTCGTTTATCCTCTGTAACCCTTACATTGGCAGAATTGTGTAAATCATACATACATACATATCTGGTGCCATTCAAACAAGTAGAAGAAGAAGAATTGACTTTATAACAAGCATTATTCTAACTTTCATAAAACTTAAGATCTGTTCTCTATCCTAATTGTCTACTCAAACTTCTCTCCATCCATCCTTTCATCTTTCACTACAGCTTCAAAAAGTAACACTTCCATTGTAAAAACAACGTTTCAATTATTTTCATCACGACTGTCCTCCAATACAGTGCATGTTTATCCACCCACTGAATATTTTATACCTGTCATTTACGCAAATGAAAGAACGCAGCGCGACTGTTTCACTCCTGATTTTAAAATGACTGCCCTATCAATATGTATGATACTTTCGTTAAACACCGATACATTGCGCGGTATTGAGCTCTCGATTAATAAAAACATTCAAAAAGCAATTTTTATTTATTAGTTTTTATTTCGGTAATTAAAGGTTTGTGATTATTGCTTATTTTGATTTTATTGCGGTTGGGTAGAGTGCTGGCAGAATAAATGGGTTTTGCGACTAAAAAGCCGCGAAGTTAATATTGCAGGGAGCTATAATAGATTAATGATTGGTTAGTGAACACTAGCTTCAACCGAGACTCCTGATCTGCAGCGTAATTCTGCAAAATAATTAATTCGTGCAAGTATGTAAACTCAGATTGAGAAAAACTATATTATTAAGAGCTAAAAACTTTTGACAACAATGCCTAGTTAATATTATCTAGCCGTCACATATACACTTCGGATCTAGACTCTAGAGTCTTACAGCTGGTCAGAAAAAGCATTGAAGACCCTTCCAAACCGGAATCTACATCGTAAACTCTGATCTGAAGGCCGAAAACGTACATTTCTCGACGACCCAATGCTGACACGTCTAACGTATAGAATGACGAGGACAGCCGACCTCAAATACTGGTATAAGTCTAGGCACAGAAAGAGACAGAGAAGTGACATTCACCCTTAAGATTAGAATAAAAATTTAAAAATATTTATTCTTTACTGACACAACACACCAGCAAAAATAAAACAGAGGGATAGTAAAAAAAAGTACAATCATAAATTTTATTACGCTGAGTAGATATTTTTTTTTTTTTTATGATTTTTTCTGACTATACTACTAGTATAATAATGTTTATGCAACGGTCATCTAATAGGAGTTATTATAACACGAGCGTGATTTTAATAGTATCACACGAGTGTTTTAATACCTAATTATATGCACTATTTTATCTTCACTCATGTATTTGAAATAAAACAAAAGTGAAAACGGAAAGAAATATGTGGTATTGTGCGAAATGTAGATTCTGATTGCGCATGACTGCACAGCACGCGCATCCATAGACAGTGACACTATTTTTCTACATTAAGTCAAAGAACACATACGCGACAAAAAAAAAGTGTGCTATAAAAACTAAAAAGTTATTTTATGATGCAGTTGTTTGAAAATCGAAGGAAAATGTTGCAATGTAATGATTTTTTTTAAATTTTATCTACCCTTGAAAAAAAGTACGTTTTTATACAATAGTTTTTGAATCCATATTTGGAGCATGATCGGGAAACGCACGGGATCGGTTAATGTGGCGACGCCTGAGGGAGGCCTATATCCAGGAGTGGACCTCTTTCAGCTGAAATGATGATGATAATGATATTTGGAACATTACGTTGTGAGTGCAGATACAGTACATTTCTAAATAATTTTAAAGGCTTTGTTTTAACACTCGCATGTAGCTTTCGAAATTGGCTACATCGCTCGTGTTAAAATCTCGACTTTTTATGCTCGACACGAACAATTCTTTTTCTACTACCTGATGAGCTTACTTAATTAAATGCAAATAAGTTCCAACAACAATTTATTAGAAACGTTCAGTCTAAAAACCACAGACTATTTACACACAATCAACGCGCGCTTTTTCGAGAGGTAGTAGGTTCAGTATCATTCTGCCAGTAACATAATGATCCACACAAAAGTCATTTCGTAACTGTTATTATGTAATTTTGTTTTCTAATTTTTATTTATAATCTTGTGTCTAAATGTTCATATTTCGAATCGAATTTCTTAGGCAATGTTGTTCTTACATAATAATACTTTTATAAATTATTTTATTTTTATTTTATTTTTGAATCCATATTTGGAGCGTGATCGGAAAACGCCCGGGATCTGCCGCATGTCAAACGGTTCATGGGCTAAATCAACCACGATGTTGGTCCCGGAAAATGTTAGGCGATACCGCGGCAGACCCAGGCGAAGATGGCGGGATGAACTTGTTGCCTATCGACAGGATTGGTTTACAATTGCCCTAAACCGGGAGTATTGGAAGGAAGAAGGGGAGGCCTTTGCCCTGCAGTGGGACAGAATAGGCTGAAAATAAAATAATAATAATAAATAATATTTTATTTTTGTAACGAATGTAATTTATTCTGTTTTGATTTGACATTACTGTACTTTATTGCTTTGACTCTACTTGTGACTTGATTTGACATTACTTTTTGTTTTGACCGTTATTTATCTGATACTATCTTTGTTTTTGGGATTTAGGATGGCCGATGGGGCCGAAAAGTTCTGAAATGGCGACCGCAAACCGGAAGACGATACGTTGGAAGGCCTCCCATTAGGTGGACCGATGACCTGGTTAAGGTTGCGGGTAGGCGCTGGATGCGAGACGTACGGGATCGGTCAATGTGGCGACGCCTGGGGTAGGCATATGTCCAGCAGTGGACGTCTTTCGGCTGAAATGATGATGATGATTTTTGTTTTTATTATTCTGATGTTTATTTTAATGTAAAATGGGTTTTGAAAAGTTACCTGAATAAAGATATTTTATTATTATTATTATAATAGACAAGGTAGTAGAAAAATCATAATATATAACTAACTCAAAGTTTTCCCTAACGGAAAAATAAAACAGAAGAATAGTTTCCAGCCAGAAGTTACCTGTATAACAATGAAATAATTTCGACGTGCATTGTCATCCAAACCAAACATATATGCAACATTTCAGGATAACTGCTTTAAAATTCAGTTGCAAGATTTGACCCGAACACACATACATTACAAAGTAAAATAAAAGCTTGTAAAAAAACATAACTCTTTCCTTGCAGCCGGGTAAAAAAACAATGTCATACAAAAAAAGGTTCAAGCTAATTCGATCACTGATCGCGTGTGTGTTCCATTGATTTAGAAACAAAAATGGCGCATGTTTGAAGTACAAACGATCCTTGTTCCACATTTTTCCGTGCATTAATGAATGCTCACATATGTCGTTTGAAAATCGGTTCGTTAGTATGTACGGATGGAAAAAAAAATTGATTACGAAGAAATAGTTTTTAATTCGATGTTGCTGGTTCTTGGTGTAAGGTGGAATGCTTAACCCGTGCTGTTGGTTCAAATTTAATCATATATTGATTAGACTGTAAGCGCTGGAACACCCATACCAATCTCCGCCTTCCGGTACCTAGGGTCGCTTGTCCAAGGGAATGGCGAGGTAGACCAAGACGGAACGCACCGGATCAACTCAGGATGGACGAAATGGCGACAGGTCACTGGAACAACTTGCGACCCACGGATGCACCTCAAGTTAAAGGGGAAAATCTACAAGTCCGTGATTAGACCTGTCATACTGTATGGATCAGAATGGTGGGCTGTGAAAAGGATGGATGAAAGGAGATTGCATGTAGCAGAGATGAGAATGTTGAGATGGATGTGCGGCGTGACGAGATTGGATAAAGTGAGAAATAAGTATATTAGAGGCAGTTTGAAAGTAGCGCCAGTGGCAGAAACGTTGAAAGGAAACCGTTTGTCCTGGTATGGTCATGTGATGATGACGGATGAAACGCATGTTACTAAAAGAGTTATGAATATAAATGTGGATGGATGGAGAGGGAGAGGAAGGCAAAAGAAAAGATGGATGGACTGTGTGAGGAGTGATATGAAAGAAAAGGGAGTCAGTAATAACGTGACGGGGGACAGGACGGTATGGAAGAAGCAAACGTGTTGCGCCGACCCCAAGTAACATGGGATGAGGGCAGGAAGATGATGATTAGACTGGAAGCCGGCCCAAAATTGATGGGCAAGCTGGACTGATAATAATAGTTGGCCCTAATTTATTCTATCGCTAGGTAACAGATTTCCTTATGATTCTTGATTATGATTTCTCGCACCTAAAACAAAAAGAAAATGATACAAAAACAAACCGCAAAGTATCCGATAATCGGGCGATGCTTCACAGAAGAGTAAAGATTTACAGACTGCTTTCATTATAAAATAATTTAACCATATTATTGAGAATGATCGGCAAAACCATAACATTTTAACCGAATTCTCAAAAAGGTTCTCAATTCGGATGCCTGTATATATATTTTTTAAATGTTTTTTCGGGCAAATCTCCGTGATTTATAAACGGATTTGCAAAATTCTTTTTTGTTCGAATGAAGTTTATTTCGAAATATTCCTATTTGAATTTGGTAAGAATTTGATGAAGAACTTCGGCGATATACAATAGAACTCTTCAATAAATGACGACAAATCTCTCGGGATTGCTGCAATCGCATGGCTGTTTATTGTTTACACCATTTCATAACATACCATCAGGCCAGTACGCTACAAGCGGGTACGCAGATGTGTACAGTTCACCCTAGTACACTCTCATGCCACCGGTTTTGTTCAAGATACATGTTATTCGGGTAATCTATTCTGGCATCACTGTTGGCATTATAGGTACCTTACTATAGAATTTGGCCATTATGTACCCCTAAAAAGTGAAAAATAAAAACATTTTTACAAAAAAATACACCGACACCGACTGACCGAAATCAAAGTTATTTTTTACTTTGCAGTGATTTTATTTGGAAGTCGGTTGTATATTTTTGTAAAAAAGTTTTTCTTCAACTCACCTTCGCGACCTGTCCTGCTATCCCTACCAACCGGTGGTCAAACATTCGCAATCAGTGAAAACTGGTATGTTTGCCGTGTGCGCGAATAAATTGGGAGGCACGGTTCAAGCCGACTCACGGGTACGATCGCGAGGAGAACCGGGTTAATTGTATGTATAGCGTTCTTGCTGATCAACCGAAATGAGTGCGCTTGTTTTACTGAACGGGTTATTAATAAAGATATTTGCATGTGAAATCTGAAAATACAATATGGATAAGACGTGGGGATTTTAAGCATAAATTATTAGTGCATTATTGCAAAGGCCGGGAAATAGGCAATTGCTGGTCGAGTATGAATTTGAAAGCCGAGCCTTAGGCGAGGACTTCACTAATATGAAACAGGCAATTGCCATTTCCGCCGAAGCATATATAGTGCTTTTCTCAAAAGAATGCAGGGAAATAAAAAAGTAGTTAAATTTCCATAATTTTTCAAGGTAATGCCGTTTTTAACATGAACTGTACATTTCGCATGGAATAAATTGCCCATAATGTAGATGGCTTTTTAATTTTAGCAATCTCATTAAAATACGCCAAAAATACTGTTTCGGAGAATATGTTCTCTTTTTATCGTTTTTCCAAATTATAAAATTTTCATATACTTTCATGTGTTTTTCTTTTGACTTCGCTGGAAGCAGGATTTACATAGCCAATTTGGCTCCTGATCTTAAATCTGGTGGAGTACAATCGGACTCCATTCACTCTCTGAACCGTTGGAACTCATTTTAATTATTAAATTTATATTTATTAAATGTTTAAATAACAAATTAAGAACCATTTTCAGATTTTCCGCCGATTTTCTATTTATCATCTGTGCCGAAAGGCAAACGCATTTATGGCTATACAGCCACGTGAACGCAATCTGTACTAAGCAAAGAGACTTACTTTGGTATGCCTAGAATGATAAAAGAGATCCAATCAAAGAGTATCTAATAACCCCAGAACGCCGTTACATACAACATTGCTGGAGCGTTCGTTGTAATGTTCCAAATTCAAAAAACGCTCCAGCAATAGATTTGATTTTCTTTGTCCGTAAATGCGGTACTTCGCGTGTTCTTTTTTTTCTAAAATAATGACAATATTTACATGCATGTTTGAGAAAAAATATTTTTACGTTATCTAGGCCGGCCCAAAAATAGGTGGCGACCCCAATATTCCTTAAACAAATATCGCAAAAAGAGACACGTCAAAACGTACAAAATCGAACGACAGAGGCAGTTTGCAGGTTTGCTTGGAAAAAGAGAAAATTAGAGTTCAGAAACGATTTTAAGTGAAAAGAGGATTAAGTCAGTGGGGATACTGCAATCGGCTGCATTTCGACACTGCGAGATCGACGATACACTGTGGAACGTTAACAGTGAAACGGGTCGTTCGGATATTTTGTGAGCGAATTAAAATAATGTGACGTATTTTTGAGGTATTTTATACCGTTGTTTTTAAAGTGGAAATTTGGAAGGTACTATATAAGGAGATTATTCAATTATTCTTTATAAATGAATAATCTCCTTATTTGGAAGGTTGATTGTAGTTTTTAATCAAATTCTGTGACTCTTAATAATAAGTTTATGTTGCATTATTATCAGGTTAAATGCCGTAATTACCGAACTAATGAAAAAGCCATTGTGTCTCGCTTGGATCTACGTTTCGGGCACTCAAGATTTTAATTTAACTTCAAGAATTCATTCATAATCCTTTAGTGTAAGTACAGAAAGGATTCAAAAGAAGCTAGAAAACATACGTTTGGGTATTCTCTCACAATGTTATTTGATCTCACAATACAGCATCTCTCCCCCCTCCCCTTACCTCATTCCAATCACACAAGGTTATCAAAACAAATCAATTCCACGAACCACCTAATTTAACACGCTTACCTCCAACCCGAGCCTACTCAATAATTTCGAAGACGCGGCGGAATACGCTCGCTTTCCAGCTAGCACCGTGTCCTAACACCCTCGATACGAAACCGATGGCGAACTAAAACCCTGGAGAGTTAAGTTATGGAGGGAGGCAGGATTCAATAAAGAATTGAAATGTATTTTCTGTTGGAATGGATTCTTGCGTGCTGGGAATACAGCGTTGCGTGATTACTGCGTCGAATGAGCGATTGTTTTCTTAATATCGATATTGTACGATATTGCTTCGTATCGGGTATGGATTGGAATAAATAATTTAATGCGGTTTGCCGTATTAATTTCAGCTGTAGGGTTTGGGTCGTAGGGTTGTCGGTTTGATTGATTGATTGCGAATATTATAGGCGGTTTTGAATGTTAATCAGTAATAACATATTCAGGACTATATCTTGGTGTTTGTGATTGGGGAACACATGTTGGTAATTAAATATCAAAATTGTCTGAACACTAAGCTATTCAGAGTACATATTCTTCAGTGGACATTGTTTTTGGTAAAGTCTTTTCTTCTTCATATGCGCTACGCCTTTTCTTACATACATCTATCAACAGACATCTTCATCATCCGCAAAATCTGTGTGCTCAATGAATTTCATGAGAAGCTAGAGATATTTTCGTAAATTTGAGTGAATTCGCAAAAGTTTTGTTGAATTTTGCTAGTTATAATAAAAATTTAGATGAGTAAAGTTTATTTTATATTAGTTTAGAAGATTTTGTTAGAAGTTTAGGTTTATTTAATTATTATACATTTATGTAAAGTCTGATTTAAATAGAATATTATAAATATTCTTAAAATTAAAATAAAATATTAATTAAAAACGTTACATTCATATAAATTATTAATGAATCAAAGCCACAAAGACACGTCATAAAGCGAAGTCTGATTTTAGATTAAGATTTTAACCACTCTATTGTAATGAGGTTCAAACTTTAAGATAGGTTGTGTAAGTTAAATAAATAAATCTAAGTTCCTTGTTTGAAGTAAACATTTTAGAAATAACTGAAAATAGCCCTTGGTAACAGTTTCCCATAACTACTAAAAAATAAGATATAAAACAATCGGTTGCTAGGCCAATCTATCGTCTATTGTTCTTGTAGCTCGTCAAAATCGTTTCATACAACGTACACATTTACATTAATATTAGCTACGAACAAACTCTAGTTAGACCATTGTGTTTGCAAAAATAAACTCCATTTCAAAAACAATATACAATCATTTAGATAAACTCAGCGCCGTATAATGGTGTGGTCACATTGTTTGAAAAGCCGCAAGATTATGTTAGACAGAAATGCCTTAATCTGGCCCAAGACCCTGTGGTTTTGCCCAAGATGTACTGATTGATGTATCTTTTGCCCAAGGCTAACCAAAGCTAGATCGTTACACTACAAGCCACGGAGTAATGTATGAAAATTAATCATTAGGGATTAAGCCGAATATCTTAAATCTATTCTCTTGAGAGCTTAAAAGCTAATTGAGTGTCAATCATAATGGTAAAGGGATTATACTATAATTTTGGTTTTGATAAATTTTGTGTTTAAAATGCACCCCTCCTATGAAATTAAAATAATTAAGTTAATAACTTTTTTCTATTTGGTTTCTTACGTCACAAGTTTTTTGAACGCCTGCTACAGAAAAGAAACAGCGAAAAATTTAGCAAGCACACTCTCTTTAGTATTTTTTAGGGTTCCGTACCCAAAGGGTAAAAACGGTACCCTATTACTAAGACTCCGCGGTCCGTCTGTCCGTCTGTCACCAGGCTGTATCTCATGAACCGTGATAGCTAGACAGTTGAAATTTTTACAGATGATGTATTTCTGTTGCTGCTATAACAACAAATACTAAAAACAGTATAAAATAAATATTTAAGGGGGCCTCCCATGCAACAAACGTGATATTTTTGCCGTTTTTTCCTCGTTATTCACGGCAACCGGTAGACGCTTGAAATAATCACAGAATGTTTAGTTGTATAAATACTTAAAAAAATAAATAAATAAGGAGGCTCCCATACAACAAACGTGATTTTTTTGAAGTGTTTTGGATAATGGTACGGAACCCTTCGTGCGCGAGTCCGGCTCGTTTTTTTTATCTATGAGCAATAGATAAATCACAGGCAAGATTCTCACAATATGTGATATAAGAATTGCAACCTTATTGCGTAAATGAATACGGCAACGCAAAGGGTTTGACCGCTATCAATCGACCAATCACACAGACAGAAATCCACATGGCGTCATTCATCTCGCATGTGATTGGTCGATTTGATAGCGGTCAAACCCTTCGCCTTGCCGAATTCACTTGCGCAATTTGGCTGATGGTATGGATACATACATTGATATATGATATATAATATATCAATGGAAGCATATTACATGGAGAGCAGTGGTGGCCCAGTGGTATTGGCCGTGACTTACAAGTTGTAGGTCGTGGGTTCGAGCCCAGGCAGGAGCTTTACTTTGTGAAAATTATTTTATCACTACTGCTCTCAAAACGGTGAAGGAAACGGTCCTAGAACCAAAAACTCGAAGACATGTGACATCCACCAACCCGCACTGGGCCTGCGTGGTGGATTACGGCCCATTCCCTCTCACAGAGAGGAGGCCTGTGTCCCAGCAGTGGGCACATTAATAGGCTGATGATGTGATGTGATGTGATATTAGATATTGGTATGGTGAAAATAATATCTTCAAAAGAATGTATCCAACTGTAAAGCAGAAACAAATAGCCAATCAGCAATACATTCATGACGTTCACACGGCATTTAAGGCCCAAAAGAGATGCATTAGATCCATGTTCGGGCTAAAAACGGTCGATACATTTTATTTTATTTTATTTTATTTTATTTGGGAAACAAACAGATGCATAATCAAACATAAGCATACAATTAGTTCAACACAATCCAGAAACAGTTTCCACAGATTGATATACACGTAAATTAATCTAAGTTACAGTACAACCAGAAGTTCACACAATACAAAGAAGTGACAATTCAATATTATATTATTGTATCACATTATATTATTTAAATTTATATGCCAAAATATTTTTTATGCAAAACCTAAATTTGGGTAGAGAAAGGTGAAAAATATCGAAATCTTGATTTTCTTTTAATGAGATTATGTCGTTGTACAAACGACATGCTCTTTTAATAAAAGTATTCTTGCCGTAATTGGTTCGGGAGAAACCAATTTGGAAGAGAAAACCATATTTTAAAAGGCACAAGATATTAACTCTTCCTAGTCTGTATATCCTCGAAACCGCAATTTTTGTTAAAACAAACCCCAATTTGTTTCCATGTCTACAGGACGTAGTACCGCCTAATAGACGGGATATGACCGTTCTTCAAGGCTATTCAGCAAAAACGGCACTCATGCGCAAAAGTATCGTCTGTATGGCGCCTACTATATTTAACATATTGCCTAAACGTTGGAAGGAGCTAAATGGTAAGGCATTCAAGCGTCAGTTGAAGGTGTTTTTTTCGCAAAAAGCATATTATAGTGTCTCCGAATTTTTAGCTGAAAAAGTATTTTTTGATTGAATAGTTTTATCTTTTCCTGACAATAATAATAAATTTATATGAATATTGAATTTTAATTCAATGTAATATCCTGCATATGTATACAATGTTTAAATAAATACAGAAATCTAATCTAATATAATATTAAATTTTGTTTGACATTTTATTGAAATTATTATATATTCTTTACATTATTTCTATTTGACATAATTATTCACACTTTAAACAATGCCCTACGACTCGAAGCTTCATTAGTCTGAACTACTCTGAACGCACAGCATGCTAATGCCGATACACAATTTATTAGTAGCACACCATGAATGCTTAATGCAATCCAATTCTTTACCGTTGCCCGCTTTTGCCCGCACTGCCCGCTTTGGCCGCTTCACCCCACAACTTTAATTAGTTCGTACTTTAATTCTACATGTAATATTCACTCTGGCAACATTTTTATTGGTTTCTCTCATTTTTCTTTACGTTTCGTGTTTATAATTCAGAAGTAGGAAGTTGAAAACGAAGTTCTGAATTTTTTTATTTAATTTTCTTTTGGATAAATAAGTGGAGTAATTCTGACGGACGTTTTTGGGTTCTGTTTCAGAAGTAAATAGCGGGCGTTTTATGATATTAAAACCAAATGAAAATTTTATACATAATTTTATAAAGTACTAGCTGTTGCCCGCGGCTTCGCTCCCGTGGACCACCCCACAGGACCCGTTTTCGGTATAAAAAAGTAGCCTATGTTACTCAGGAATAACGTAGCTTTCTATTGGTGAAAGAATTTTTTAAGAGTTTCGGAGCCTATTCGGTACAAACAAACAAACAAACAAACAAAAAAATCTTTCCTCTTTATAATATTAGTATAGACTAGACACGCGGCTTCGTTCGCGTGAAAACTGTTTTCTTATTCTAACCCCGGTCAATCACATGCGCGCAAACATTCTTACATTGTACGAATGTTTGGGCCGTCAGACGTTCATTCGCAAACTTAGCGGATATAAAAATGGGTTCGCATACTCAATTTGCGAACCCGTTTGCGCTTCCTGCTACACTTGTTTACGAATGTCTCAGTCTTGCTTGCTTTTTATGGGATTTTTTTGAGGATCTCATAATTATGGTCGATTCATTCTGAAGGAGTTCGATAAACTCCAGCACCATGGTGTTGCACTAATCCATGATGAAGTTAGTTTAAGTACCTACGCTACACAGTAGAATTCACGAACTATGAAAATGGCAAAACGACCGTTACCTTCGGAATCTTGTGCGCAACTGGTCGCACGAATGTGTTGGAGACTACGCGAAGGAACGAGGTTCGCGTGCTTTGATGTGCGTTAAAAAACCGACATAGCTTGAAAAACCGCGAATGCAGCGAAATCTTTGCATAATCATTTGCAAATGTCGTCCTACACTAGTGGGTTTGCGTATTCGTGCGAATGTGAGTGACCGGCAGAAACTTACTTTCGGCATAAAAAGTATCTTACGTCCTAATCCAGATCATAGTCTATCCGTGTGCTAATTTTCATCAAACCAGTTAAATAATTTAGTTGCATATAAGAACGTAACAAACAGACAGAGACAAATTCGCATTCATAATATTAAGTATGGATCTGCATAATCAACTTAACTGTGTATTGGAATAGAGAAGATACGTACCTACCCACATATGTACGTTGTTCAAAGAAATCTTAAGACAAAAGTTAATTTTCAATACAATTTTAACAGAATATCTCCTTAATATCCATTCTCATTTGTTACGCTTTCGGGTGACCGCCAAGGTTACATAAACGAAGGTCACAAAGTCAGTCCGTCTAGTCTATTCTGAACATTCGGTTAATTTCTGTTAGAATAATATTGATATGTTTATATAACTTGGAGTTATTCTTTTGGTTGCTTTTATGCTTGAAATCGAATCCTTACATTTCATTGTTATCTCTACCCTAAGGATCGACTTTTAGGATTAAAAAAATATTTTTATTTATTTATTTATTACTTATATAGAGCTATCATTACGGTAAACCCAATTCGATAGTGTAGAAAATATTGCAATTACAAATAATAATTCTGACCATTATATTAGATGAATAAAACTAACATGAATTGTCTAAATGGTTATTATATTAATCTTAATAAACTCACATTAATCATACGAAGGGTAGTTGCAGTTTCTCTTTTAGCAAACGTCAAGTGTCCGTATTCGATGCTGTCCCCGAGCGAAAGAGACCGAGTCCGCTCCCGCGTTCCAGTCTAAACATTAATTTTAAAAGTAGTGTTGCCAGTCGTCATCATCATCATAATCATCAGCGTTTTAATGTTCCCGCTGCTGGGATACAGGCCTCCTCTCATAGAGGGAGTGGGCTATAATCCACCACGCGAGCCCAGTGCGTATTGGTAGATGTCACATGTCTTTGAATTTTTGGTTCTAGGACATGCCGGTTTCCTCACGATGTTTTCCTTTACCGTTATGAGAGCAGTGCTGATGAAATAAATTACACAAAGTAAAGCGCCTGCTCAAGTTTGAACCCACGACCTAAAACTCGTAAGTCAGTGTCGTAACCACCATGTTGCCAGTGTAAGAAACAAAATATACAAATAATCGATTAAAATGTTTCAACGATTGATTAATATTTAAAAACCTAACAATTCTATTTGTCCGAAACTATTTAATTCGTAAACCTGATTTTGAATTCTCCGGCAATTCTCAAGTGATCATATATCGCGGCTAATTATCTACATGTAAGATCTGTTCTACCTCCAAATTACGAAACAAGCTGATAATCTTTATACAAAAATAGATAAGATGGTTTTTCGGTTAGTATTATGAAAACTAATCCATCACTCAACCCATTCCATAAAGCCCCGTACTCACTCTATTTAGCACAAACACCCTATCAAAATATGTACAACTGCACAGCTCAATTCGAACGTGTTACGTGCCCCTGCACTAATGTGACCCCATACTTAGGAACAAAGGAAACTAAAGACATACATACTTCATGCAGCGCTGGGGACAAAATGGACCAATTGTTTTACCTCAACGGCTCTTTTGTGGCACAAACATAGTGCGGGCAGTTGCGTGGCTTAATTAATTTATAAAGACCACTCTTGGAAATCGCCTGTGTATACGGACGCGAATGTTAGCGAAAATGTTTTAGAAAGAAATAGAGATGAAAATTGGGTTGAGGCAGGCTTTGATGGCAATACTGTTTTTTTTGTGAGACTTTTTGATGAAGCCTCGGTGAATATGTGTGTGTCAACCAAACGAGTGCATTTTTCTAGCATTAATTAATGGCTAATAAACCTTTTCAGAATCAGTTTATTTAATATCTGTTCATTTTAAATGAATGGGACAAAATAAGGCAGTTTGAACCAAGATATTATTCAGTTCAGGTAAGTAATTGTTTTATCTTTCACATTATCCTTTTGAAGTATTTCATATTTATTTTGCAAATTAAATATTTGCTCTATTTTAGTCAGATATATAGTATAGTAGTTTTTTTTATAGACCGCAATACTAATAACGCGATTGCACCCCCAATTCCTCCATGCACTCTCAATCCCATGTCCAATAAACATCAAAATACAATGTGTGCCTGTCCAGGCTTTAACATTTCCACTATGGATTCCTCTCTTCCTGACATAAACCCCTGGTCGCCAGTGCCCGGACACTTGTAACTTTTGCCGGACACTTTAAGGAAAGTATTTACGTGTTGTTGACACGCAATCTGTTCGGCGACATTCTATACTTTGTGTACGAAGATTTTTGTTTCTTTGTTTATGGTGTGAGTATTTTCGGTGATGTATCGGGAGTATTAGAAAAATTGCGTTGATGGAATCTTTTCCAGTCGTTACGGGTAGTCAGAACTCAGAAAATCTGAAACCCGTCTTGCTAAGGGTATCGTGTGTTAACCGTACTGGTTCAACACTCAGGAGCAAGGACTTTGAATGCAAAAACACCCTTTATGAATTTTACGATCAGCTTTATTACTACAGTATTACAGTACAGTTACAGCAGTACAGTTTGAATGAGCAAAACCAACAACGATTCAATGCAAGTGACTACGTGACTAGTACCGATGTCGAAAATACTAATGGCCGGGCATACCACTAAAATGCCCTTCGAATATTTTTTTGCCCACCATTATACTTGCTTGTGATTGGTTGTCGATAGCTGTCAAAATCTTGACCAATCAAACGAAGTCAATACAACCACTTTTGATCATACAAATTTGGAGAAATGATTGTAATTAGTCAAGAAACATGAATAATTATGGGTATCATTTAAATATTCATAGCACGTGTTACTGCATTATGGAGGTTGTGGAGGACAGATAAAATAATGATATTGAACTGCATTCGGCTAGAATGGGAACCCAAGCTTATTTGGTAAAAGTTTAGACAAATTGATTGATTGGGTTGTTTGATTTATACTCGTTTTCATTAACGCTACATGACACCTAAATTACGCCTTGGCTCTGCGCTTCTTAGTTAAAAACCCTACTGCGTGGTTTTATTTTTGCATTTTTTGATGTCAGATATTTTATATGAAAACGGGCATAAGTCTTTCTCTTAATGGGTTCCTGGGTAAGAGTTAGGTATATCCTGTAATATGTAAACAGGTCTTCCAGCTCTCTCTAAAGCTCAGATCAAGAACGAGAGCTTAATTCTTAATTGAAACAACTGTGAAGATCGGTAGATTTTCTTAAGAAATTGTCTATTTCAGGCATCTATCTCATTTAGTCTAAGCCGATTTTGCTTTCGGGATCTAACAGATTTTATAATTCAGTTCAGTAAATCCGCTATGCTGACACAAAGGCCCGTGTATGAGTCACAGTTTTCTATTTAACTGATTTTTATCGTCGTCGTCACCACATTACCATCTTAAAACAATGCATATAAATACTGCATCATTAAACGGCATTCAATTATGCAATAAAACATGTTTTATTACCCTTCGATCATTTATAACGATTGTTACAGAAGATTTAACACGAATGTTACGCAATGTTGCCAACAAGCCGGCTTAATTTACCCAAAAAAATGGCGGACAACTTTGGAGGGAATCCGTGACAGTTATGTCAGACATACTGTTATCAATGACATGCCGTTAAGGATGTTATATCTTGCAAAGGGTTGAATATTTTACGGGAATTCCTTATCAAATGATCTATGATGAAGGAAAACACGGTTCTTCGGTTTTGGTTTCCTCATGATGTTTTCCTTCCTCGTAGAGTATTTGCAGAGTAGCCTAATGATCTGTTACCAAGCTTGTGAGTGATGATACTTATGTAACATCCTTGATGTTCTTAAAGCTATATAACATTAGAAAAATCTAGTGGCAGGCACGTGGTCGCGCTGCTAGCAATATGTCTTCAGCTCTAAGGACCCGTAGACAGGCGTGGCTCGACAATGCGTCAACGGTACG